>CM038147.1:256810037-257407488 GCA_021437245.1 Aegilops speltoides
ATGTCTTAGTAGATTTCCGTTGTCCTATCAGTGATTGATGAATTGCTATGATTGGTTTGAGTTGCATGTTTTATTATTGGTGCTGTCCTATTGTGCCCTCTGTGTCGCGCAAGCGTGAGGGATTCCCACTTTAGGGTTTGCAATATGTTTATGATTTGCTTATGGTGGGTTGCGTGAGTGACAGAAACACAAACCCGAGTAAGTAGGTGTTTGCGTATGGGATAAAAGGGGACTTGATACTTTAATGCTATGGTTGGGTTTTACCTTAATGAATCTTTAGTATTTGCGGATGCTTGCTAGAATTGCAATCATAAGTGCATATGATCCAAGTAGAGAAAGTATGTTAGCTTATGCCTCTCCCTCAAATAGAATTGCAATAGTCATTACCGGTCTAGTAATGTAGTCAATTGCTTAGGGACAATTTCACAACTCCTAGCACCAATTTTCAACACTCGCTATATTTACTTTATTGCATCTTTATCTAAACAGACCCTACTTTTTATTTACGCGTTCTTTACTTTCTTGCAAACGTATCCAACAACACCTACAAAGTACTTCTAGTTTCATACTTGTTCTAGGTAAAGCGAACGCCAAGCGTGTGTAGAGTTGTATCGGTGGTCGATAGAACTTGAGGGAATATTTATTCTACCTTTAGCTCCTCGTTGGGTTTGACACTCTTACTTATCGAAAATTGTTGCGATCCCCTACACTTGTGGGTTATCACGCTTGCCTTACATCAAAGTAGTGTTCGTCTAAATCATGCATCAACCAGTTATGCAGAGCTAATTTTATTCATCATCCTCTGGTTTTGACTTCATAAGGCAATATCAGAAAATAGGAAGGAAAAGAGTAAGTTAGGGGATGTTGGTGGTGCTCCGCACCGATGCAAACAGAGACTCTCTAGATTTATCACTTCTACTGCTAATGAAGTTGAATTCCCAAGTCTACATGATGAGTTCATCTTCCGTACTCTACCATCGTAGGTGCTTGCTCTAAGTTGACAGTGTGATAATTGGTTTCATGTTGCATATGTTGTCTAGCCTGTATTTCTTCTATTTTGATTAAATTGCACCTCCTAAGTTTATACGTTATACATGTGCATATGACATGCCTTTTTGTGTCTAAAATACACTATCATAACATGTTCTTACATCAAAGTACTGCTGTTGTGTATTCCGCATCAGTCACTCATGATTGGACACTTTTAACATGGCAGTCTTACGGTGGTTGCATCTTGCATCGATTTCTACGTTGTACTGCTTCTAATTTTTCAAATTGCCACTTATGATAAGACACTTTTAACTTGGTAGAGTGATATTGGTTGCATCTTTCATATGGTGTCTAGCTTGCATTACTTCTATTATTAAAAATCCTTCTGCTTGGTTTACACATCGTAGCTGTGAATATGTAACGCCATCCTATTTTTCTTACATATTCCATCCTGATACGATTGTCTTACATCAAAGTATTGCTTGTATGTATCATGCATCAATGAGTTCTAAAGAGTGATTTTATTCTTTTATGTTGTGGGTACGGCCTGACATGGCAAAGTCAAAAAAGAGCAAGGAAAAGAATATAGTAGGGAATGGTGTTACTCGTCGGGTGAAACGGAAAAGGATCTGCCCCCGAGATTCTGCTAGTACTTATAGTGCAGTAGAAGGTCCAAGTCCACCGGCTAAATCTACAAACACATTACCACGTGCTCCACCAGCTGCAACATCTGCTTCAACTGTACCAGCATCTCAATGAGTTACTCATTCGTTTGCTCCGGAACTGGACAGTTCCCAAGCTGCCTTCACACCTAACACTACTTCCGAAGCATTGCTGACACAACAGGACTTCGCAAAATCAAATGAACCTAATGAGCATCAATACCAAGACGGTACCCGATCGAGTCAAGTTGCAGTTGCATGCTCCTTTATATGTACTCTCATAGTTTGATGTGCACTAACACTTTCCATATTCGTTGTTGAACTAGCACCACGTGCAAGAGGAAACAGTCATCAGGGATAATGCTTCACAGATTAACAAAACCTAAAGGAGGAAGAATGGAGATCCATTTTGAGGCAGGTTTAAAAAGGCCACGTGATGCTACAGAGTCAGCCAAGTTAGTATCAGAGGCATCCGTTGACGTTAGGTGTCATGCATGTATCCTCCCAACATGGATCTTATACATGAATGAGAAAGACAATACCCAGTTTAGCACCTTCCTTGACCATTTATCCGTAGGTAATGTTATTCATTGCAATTAGTAATATTGTCTTGCTCTTTCCATACTTTCTAGCTTCCTCCTAATAAGACTCACATTCGTTTTTCAACAGATGAGGTTCAAGTTGGATACGAAAGATGATGCGACTAACCAAGAACGCACTCCTATTTTTTAGTCTGCTCTCCGATAGTATCGGTACCACCTTAGAAAATCTCACTATGAAGGCAAGGCTAACAACGAAATCGCCCAAACATCTCCAGTGGAATATATTACAGATGAAGACTGGACAGCCCTTGTTAAACACTGGTCTGATCCAAAGTATCAGATAGGGTATATGTATTGGATCAGACCACATATTGAACTTGTATTTATGTATGTGCCTTACAAGTGTATCTTCTTCTAGGCTAACTGTTTGAAGAACAAGACCAACCATTCTAAAGTAAAATTCCAACAGACAACATGATCTCGTAGCTATATTGCACACTGGGAGGCTATTGTAAATAACTGCTACTTCCTTCTTTTTTCTGTGCCATATTATCGTATCTATATTGACTTGTTCCAAATACAGAGAAAAGCCCGTGCGGACCAAAAAGAACCTGAACCGAATGTAGTGCAAATCTTCAAGGATTGACACACCAGCAAGATGAAGGGCATGAGCACACTAGTTCAAGCCGTTGTTGTAAGTCCTTACTCCTCCTGCCTTTGAACTGATTGGTATTGTGATGTGTTCATTTAACTCGTTGGTTTGCAGCCAATATCAGTTACTCTGTTCACTTTTATACACAGTTATATTAACGTTTCATTTCACCTTACATGGTTTAAAAGAGATGAAGGATATTCTTTTAGTCCTGTTCTGTAATCTATTTGTGATGTTCACGTGCGTACACAAATGATAAAATAGCATATTTGTTTTATATCTGTTTGCCCATGATATGAATTATGTCATACTATGTTCATCCTACTTTAAACCATGTCTCTTTATCCTTATATGTCAACGAATGTGAGGAAATAGACAATACAGTAGGCATGCTACATGGATATATGTTCTGAAAGTGATTTTATTATGTAGTTGGCACTACAATACATGCTAATGTATTACAATAGTCCACCAATATAAGTTATGTATAAACGTGAAACCTACTTTGTTAGTTTTTGTCTCATTAGTAACTTATCTGGTACACTAATCGACAAGTTCAAACTTTCAGCAAGCTATGGAACAAATGATTGAACAGACACAACCACCTAAAGGGGACGAGGCTAACACATGCACAGTGTCACCTCTTGCCGCAATGCATCAGTATCTCTCCACTAACATTGCAAAAAGCACCTTCCTGCGTAATTCTGGGTTGGTTGTCAAAGTAACCTCGTCCAAATTGCCTACTAAACAAAATCTTCCGGCTAGACAAAGTGATATATCTGTGCTCCAGACACAAGTCCAATCCCTAATGGACGTCGTTTCGGAAACAAGAATTGTGGTTGACAAATGTCGTCAAGATATGAATGGTTTTGAAACCAGACTACGAGACATTTACTTTGTAGTTCAAGGGAAATGGCGGAAAAAAGGAAAGAACGTGCTGCTCCATCAGATTCTACAGCCTGAAACATTAGCACTTAGGTCAAATAATTTGTGCTTCTATACATCTGATGGTGCTTTTATCTGCGAGGACTGTAAACTTTATGCCAACAGGCCTTGTGTTGTTTGGTTGGAATTTATTTTGTTGTGATACAACATTTATGATGCTGCCAAAGGTTGCAGTAATTACGACGCTATTTTTGTATAGTGTATGTTTATCTTAGTAATGTATTTGGCCGAAAGCTTTGTAGGAGCCCAACATGCCAACATTCGTCGGGCCCATTCCAATTGTGGTAGAAACGATTATGAGCGGAAATTTGCATGTATCCCACTAAAAATATCTGGGCCCTAAATCAGCATAAGCTTTCATATTTTTCTGGTAGGCCTGTGCCCATAGTGGGCCTTTAATAGGCCTAAACATAATTTGGGCCCTCAGTAACAATAGGCCGTTTACAGGTGTAAATATCTCGAGCCCATAAAGAACATGGGCCTTTAATAGGCCGAAAGTGAGATTGGGCCCTGATTGTGCCAAATAACCAACTGGTCTTAGCAGGCCGAAGTGGTGGCCCATTTACAATGCGGATCGTTCACAGGCCGAAATTCAGACGGGTCGTAAATGCGCCGACCTACTACACGGGCCTTTAACAGGTCGGAAGTTCGGTTGGGCTTGATTAGTGTCATTTTTATATGGGCTGTTAATAGGCCCGATGTGACGTTGGGCCACATATGGCCCATGGATTTCGTCCGACATTAACAGGTCAAAAATCACAACAGTCTGAAAGTGGCCCAAATCTATAGTGGGCTTCTAACAGGCTGAATATCACACATGGCCGAGTATGACCCAAATCCTTCACGGTGGTTTATGGGCCGAAAGTTTCAATGGCCTATAAATGGGCCCAAATGAAGCAGGACCTTCAACTGGCCGGAAACACACCGAGCCGTAATTTGGCCCAAATACTTAGCGGACTGTTAACAGGCCAGAAGTGACCATGGGCCGCGATGATGACAAGTTTAGGATGGGCCGTTGACGGGCCGATTTAACACTAGCCATACGGGCCTTAACTGAGAATGTTGGGCCTTTAGCTGGCCAGCCCATTATGGTCTGCAAAATCTTATGGGCCTTTATCTGGGACGGCCAATTATGGTCCACTAAATCTTATGGGCCTTAGTTTGGCCGGCCCATTTAATCTTTATGGGCCACTTTTGGGCCCGTCCACGTGTTAACATATCATAGGCGCATCTCAACCATTGGATGAGTCACACCTGTCCCAACGCGGAGCTGACACGTGGTTCCGTCAGCCAATGTGAATTGTACACATGGAAAATCAGCATGCCCGTGGCTGTTAGCGGGTTATCGGATCCAAAACCGGACCCGGTAGCTTAACGGTGAGCCGTTACGGTGGATGCCACGTTGATTGCTCCTTGACTATAGCGCCAGAAAGCTCCTGTCTGCTTGGACTACATCGGTATTTCCCCAAAGAAGAAGGGATGATGTAGCACAACAAAGGTAGGTATTTCCCTGAGTGATGAAACCAAGGTTATCGAACCATTAGGAGAACCAAGCAACATAACGTAAACATCACCTGCACACAAATAACAACACCTCGCAACCCGACGTGTTAAAGGAGTTGTCAATCCCTTTCGGGTAACGATGCCAGAAATAGTAATAGATTGAAATAATAGATCATAAATAAAATAAAGTGTAGCAAAGTATTTTGTATTTTTGGTTTAATAGATCTGAATAAAAGTGCAAAGGAAAAGTAGATCACAAGCAAATATATGAGAAAGAAGACCTGGGGGCTGTAGGTTTCACTAGTGGCTTCTCTCGAGAAAAATAGCAAACGGTTGCTAAACAAATTACTGTTGGGCAATTGATAGAACTTCAAATAATTATGATGGTATCCAGGCAATGATCATTACATAGGCATCACGTCCAAAATTACTAGACCAACCCCTGCCTGCATCTACTACTATTACTCCACACATCGACCGCTATCCAGCATGCATCTAGTGTATTAAGTTCATGGAAAAACGGAGTGATGCAATAAGAACGATGACACGATGTAGACAAGATCCGTTTATCTATTGTGTAGATATAGATCCAATATTTTTATCCTTAGTAGCAACGATACACACATGTCGTTTCCCATTCTGTCACTGGGATCAAGCACCGTAAGATCGAACCCACTACCGGGCACCTCTCCCCATTGCGAGATAAATAGATCAAGTTTGCCAAATAATACCCAAATATCGGAGAAGAAATACAAGGCTATAAGAGATCATGCATATAATAGATCAAAGAAACTCAAATAACTTTCATGGATATAAAAATATATAACTGATCATAAATTCGAAGTTCATCAGATCCCAACAAACACACCACAAAAAGAGTTACATCATATGGACCTCCAAGAGACCATTGTATTGAGAATTCAATGAGAGAGAGAAAGCCATCTAGCTACAAACTATGGACCCGAAGGACTACAAAGAACTACTCACGCATCATCGGGGAGGTACCAATGGAGGTGGTGAACCCCATCCGAGATGGTTTTTAGATTGGATCTGGTGGTTCTGGACTCTGCGGCGGCTGGATGAATATTTCGTCGATGCTTCTAGGGTTTCTGGAATATTGGGGTATTTATAGAGCAAAGAGGTGGTCCGGGGGCCACCCGAGGTGAGCACAACCCACCAGGGCGCGCCTGGGCCTCCTGGCGGGTTGTCCCCTCCTAGGGACTCCCCCAGGTGCAACCAGGGCCCAACTTCTTGCTTTTTGTCCATAAAAAATCATCGTAAAGTTTCATGGCATTTGAACTCCATCTGATATGAATTTCCTACGATGTAAAAAACATGCAGAAAACTGCAACTGACACTTGGCACTATGTCAATAGGTTAGTACCAAAAAATGATATAAAATGACTATAAAATGACTATAAAACAACTAAGATTGATAATAAAACAACATGGAACAAAAAAAAATTATAGATACGTTGGAGACGTATCGGCATCCCCAAGCTTAACTCCTTCTTGTCCTCGAGTAGGTAAGTGATAAAAAACAGAATTTTTGATGTGGAGTGTTGTTTATCATGTCATATCATATTCTTTTGTTTATAGCATGGACATTTGGACTTTTATGTGATTCCAAGTAATAGTCTAGTTTTGACATAATAATTTAGATACTCAAGCATATCAACAAGCAACCATGTCTTTCAAAATATCAACGCTAAAATAAGTTATCCCTAGCCCATCATGCTCAAACATTGATCCATTCGTGAGACACACTTGAATATTAGCTACACCCAATACTTAAGCCTGATCATATTGCCTCTTAGTTGGTGCTTTTATAAGAGAAGATGGAGACTCAAATTCAAAATGAAAAATTGCATAAAGTAAAAGGGAGGCCCTTCGCAGAGGGAAGTACGGATTTGTAGAAGTGCCAGAGCTCAAAGCGAAAAATATAGAGATAAAAACATTTTGGGAGGTGTATCCTTCCCATGTGACACTCCAAAAATTTTATTTGGTTTTTAGCAAAAACATTGCTGGTTTCTTTCTTTCTTTAAGAAAGGCCTTTTATTTTTCTTTTCAGAAAAAGGCTATTCTCTTTAACTTCTCTTTTCTTTGGCAAGTTTGTCATCTCTGTTTTCTTCTTCAAAACCTTAGGTTTGATCCTTTAAATATTCCCCTCTGTTGTTTCCTTCCAAAAATTGGATTTTTGGAGTTTATCTTCTTTCATATTTCAAAGAAAAGATTTAGGGTCACCTTTCTTTTCTTAACCATCCATGACTCTGTATTTTACCCATGTGGTAAAACCACTCCAAAACCTCCTCTCCTCCTTGCCAAGAACTTAAGTTCACTATCCCAACTCATCCAAACAAGTTTTGGATTTTATTTGAATTAATTCTTCTCTCAAATCTTTTCTCGATAATTATTTTGAGCCCGAACCATGTACAAAGCAAGTGTTCCTTTTCTTGTGAGTTTTGATCTCAAACCAACTCTCTTGGCTAGTCCTTTGTACTCACAACCCAGGACCATCTTGATCCACTCATCTTCTTTTCAAATTTTTCAAACTACACTCTCTGCAAGTTTGGACCAGATTTGCCAAATTTGGTGAAATTCATACCTACACTCCTCCAAAAATTCCACCAAAATCAGGCAGCCCATTTGGGACATTGAGGAGCCACTCCACCAAAAATCAGCCCAAGGAAAAATTCCTACAAGCCGAATCATTACATCGAACACCGGCGTGCCTTCGTTCAAACACCGCAGAAATTCAGTTTGCGGTGTCATTTTTCATCCGGCAGTTTCAGTCACAAAGGGTATGCCTTTGGCACGTTGCTCGTCGCCTGGCTCGCTTGTCCGCAGCCTTGCACGCACGCTTGGCGGCTTCCCGGCGTCGGGAGCACCACAGCCCTGCTCAGCGCGGCGTGTCCCACGGCGGCACGCCACCCGTGGCGCTAACGGAGACAAGACTGCCCGCAACGCCGTTCTGCGCCGCCCATTGCTTCTGGCTCTCCGCGTGGCCTCATGCACGCCAAAGACACCCGCTGCACCGTCGTCGTGGCCCGGCAAGCACGGTAGCGCTCCCGCCGCCGACGTGCCCGCCTTTGCTCCGTTCGTCGAACTCCACCTCGGCAAGCCAAACTCGGCGCCACGGCACCAAATCAGCTCGGTGGCAACAACGACAACGCCCAACTCCTAAACACCTGTCCAGCCATCGCTCGCCGTAATCCCTCGCCGACTTATCCCGTTCATGGCAACCGCCTCGGTCGCCTATAAAAGAGACCCCGAGTCCCCTCTCGAGCACGCACGCTCACTACACTCCACCTACACCTCACGGGCCACTAGGAGGACCTCGAGGAGGTCTCCTCCCCAACTCCGCCGCCCGTTCCGCCTCGGGCTCCAGCTCGATTCGCTGCAGTGAGGCCGTCTCCGATGCCCTAACTCCGTCCAGCTTCCTCTCTAGCTACCATATCCCTAACCCCTCGTCAATTTGATCATTGCAGCCCTCTCCGTGAGCTTCATCTCGCCCGAATCGCCGTCCGCGGGGCAGGAGCCACCGTCGGCGTGGTGCTCGCCGCCGACCACCACCACCACCAACCGACGCGAATGGCACCTGAACACGCTGGTACTCCCGATCACCCTACCTCGCCGTGGATCGCCGCCGCGACCACTGCTCTCGGGCGCCAACGAGCCTCGACGCGCCCTTTTCAATTTGAACTCGACGGGTGGGACCCGCCCGTCGGCCTCTCTCTGCTCGCTTTTAAGCGAACCGCTTTCTAAAACGTCTTTTGCCGAATACGTTTTCTCCTCTGAGCCGGCGTATTCTAATCTGAAACGTTTTCTGTTTTTGCAATAAAAACCCTGGGAAGTTTCTGTTTCATTACAGATGGGTCCCTGGACAAAAACCCTAATAACTTTTTATCAGAAGCATATTTTTGATTGATTCTTTTTCTGTCCTCTTTGAAATTTTGTCTAGTTTTTATCAGATTTATTTGAAAATTATTTGAGATAATTTTTGTGCACCTTCCGTATTCACGATAGCGCCAGATATTTTCTCGTTATACCGTAGATACCAAGGAGGTGACGAACCGCGAACTTCACCGAGCTAGGCTCCGACTACTCTGAACCAGGCAAGCATGTTGAGACTTTTGATATGATGAGTGTTTGGCATGTTTGCATGTAAGTAGTTTCATAGCATGTTGGTGAGCATACCGATGGAGGTTATTATTCATGCATGTGGAGACATGTAATTTCATTGATCCATACTTGTGGTGTATGGAGGTGCATGGCCATGTGTTGGCGTGAGTATGGGTAAGATGGCAGTGTTGTAGCATGCGGTCTTCGCCACACATCTCTTTACTTCGAATCAACCCGTGTCGGTTCGATTCCTTCGATTTCACTCCGTACTACCACATGTTTTCCGCAAGGAATATGGCATAATAAGTTGCAAACCGCTTTCTGGTACACACCAAAAGGAGAGGCGGGATGATGGTTCCATGGCCCTGGATTAAAGCCACCATCCGGTCGGGGGCATGGGTGTTTCGGTTGGGACCGAGAGGGGGCACCCTTAGAGCGCGTATATAAATTCGATCCCATGCTATTCGAGATTGTGATCTCCCGTCTCAAAAGTTTTTCTTGAGCGATGTCCGGGTGGTTCGACATCGAGAAGTATGATGGGTGTGTACTGGATCGCTGTGTTTTCTTCTGAAATACCGTAGACGGAACTAGTCCTTCGTGACTACGGAAATCCGTTGGCTGTGGGTGATTTTAGTACAAGCTCTGCAGAGTCAAAACTCCTTTGAATCATCTTATCATCATCAAATTCTATACTATTCTTATCCCGACAAGTGTTTGTTGATGACGAAAACTCGGAGAAAGTTCATGAGTACTAAGTGCGATTTAATGGGATATTCTTGTGATGTGCTAACCCGTTTATTATTATGAGCTGAATTTTTGTTATGAGTGTTGTTACATTCTTTTAAAGCCCTTTATGCGGTGTCGCTCAGACGCCCGACTGTGGCATTTCTTTTAAAGCCCTTTATGCGGTGTCGCTCGACGCCTTGACCGTGGCATTTCTTTTAAAGCCCTTTATGCGGTGTCGCTCAGACGCCCGACTGTGGCATTTCTTTTAAAGCCCTTTATGCGGTGTCGCTCAGACGCCCGACTGTGGCATTTCTTTTAAAGCCCTTTATGCGGTGTCGCTCGGGCGCCCGATCGTGGCATTTCTTTTAAAGCCCTTTATGTGGCGTCGCTCGGGCGATCGTGGCATTTCTTTCCTTCTATTTATTTATTTACCTTCGAGGCGCCGCTTGCACACCGATCGGGTTTCATTTTGTTTATGTTGTTGGGATTTTCTCGCGGACTACCGCCGTTTCCCCTTTATTTATTCCGTATGCTAATATACTGTTCATGCATTGGTGTATTTATCGATCGCATTTCATGCATGCATTTGTTATATCTTACGTCCGAGCGGTCTTGCGAGTACTTTTAAAGTACTCACCGGCTTGTTGATTTGGCGGATCTTGTGAAGGCGATCTCATGGATGAAGAGTTCGATAGCGAGTCCGGCGCCTAGAGGAGTCCCGCGAGTCCGTCGACCCTTGGTTTTGGTCATTGTACTATATCCGCTTCGCTACCCAAATAAATTCACGAGCCTCACCTCGGCGCCGATGAGATGCTAGTTGAGCATATCACTTCTCACCGTGATATACCACCACCGCCAGCTTTAGTTCGAGTCGATAGTATGCCACCTCACCCTTGTGTTATACCCGCCATTATGTATAATTATTGGCGCTTGTAATAAATTTGTTGAGCATCCTTGGCTCAGCCCTCAGATATATTTTATGCTCTTGGCTTCTCAGATCAAGAATTTGTCTACCGGTGAGGAGTACTTCTCAAAACTGGGGTAACAAGATTGGCTTTTCAATAAATATTTTTATCGGAAAACCGGTCGTGACAAGCTTGGTACGAGAGCCAGCTGATCTGTAGGAAGCCACTAGGTGCGATCGCTAATCGGTGATTAGCACAAGATTATCTTGTCTTATTTTTTTTTTTTTTTACAATCGTAGACATTCTTTACGGCGGTCAAGCATAAATTTATGATCGACCTTTCAGAATTTTTGCTGCTGTTGTAGATGGTGACGACGGCTGCGAGTCTCGGATGTTCGCCAGCGTGCCCGATGGGTTCGTCAAGCTTCTCTCTGCGTCGTTCAGTCGCGATGGGGCCATCTGTGCCCAGCTTTCACATTCTACCAGCACAAGGTCAACGACACGACCATGCACCAAAGCAGCGGTGCAATTCAAGGGAGGCGTGTTGAGTTACGGCGCTTCGGTTTGTGGGAAGAGCCATGCCTACGGAGAAGCATGCTATGCAGATGGCAGCCCGTGAGGCGATAGCTCGCCTCGTGGATGTCCTTCCCTCAATGAAGACTCGTCGTTACCGCTACCTCCCATGCCATGTGCCCTACACTGTCACTATGCATTCTCCTGTCCCGAGAGGAGAACGGGGCGAGGCCTTTGAGATGCTTATTGAGTATCTCCGGGCCTGGAGGCAGCATTCGACAATTTGGTGGACGACTTCGTGGCTGCCGCATGGACTCAGTCCATGGCTGTGCCGCCAACAGAGGGAGCTCCTGCACACCGCACCGCCATCGACGCTTGTCTCGTCCTCAAGATCCTATGCACCGAGTCGTCCGCCGCCTACCACCGAGGAATTCAACCAAGTCATCGCGCCCACTCCAACACGTGCTACACCAACCTTTGCGCCCATCCTGTTCGTGTTGCTCCACCTCGCACCCGCTCCACCTTCTCAGCAGAGCACTCCACGTCTGGAGCCTATTAGTGAGGAGGAGGTCGACTCCCAGCCTCACTTCGCCTCACCCTTGGCAGAGCCAAGGAGATCGTCAACATCTCCGATCGAGTACGCTTAACCGACATGCGAGATGCCGCTTGTAATGATATGTGTATATGTACATAGGTTGTGAGAAGTAGCCTGTTTATGCATCATGTAGGAAGTGGAGAAGTGCACTAGCCTAAATAACATGTCGATTATGTACGCCTATCCCGAGTGATGTATTGTATAATTATCGACCGCGTGTAAGATACGTAATGAGCAGTTCTTCTCCGTGAGCAAATCTTTTGTTTCTTTGTGTTGTCTTGGCATTTTATTCTTATTTGAAAACCCCGTGAATTTATGGATTTAAATTTTGGCGATTCTTTTCTGTTTGTTCTTATGGGTTTTACAAAATGTATCCCAGTGAAAAATGTCTCGTCCTTGGGCGCGCTCCATGCCAGCTCCGCCAGAGGAAAATTGTGACACTCAACCGCACAACAATAACACGCAAGGACAATCGAGTCAACAGGCGTTGAAACGGCACTTTCTCAAATGTGCCGCTTTTTGAACAAAGTCAGCAACAACATCGAGAAATGATGAACCAAGTTTTCAACATGGGAAATCACCATGGGCGATATCCATGACATCCAAATTATCTGAATTCTGAGAAGACACGTCCTCGGACATTTTCTCATCTTGACAAACCTCTTGAAGCCGAGGACTGGCTTCAGATATGGAGAGAAAATTAAATATTGCAAGATGTTCAGACCAGGAAAAAGTATTATATGCACCGCACTATCTCACAGAGCAGCCGCTTGTGGTGGGAAAATTTCCTGCACATGCATCCCAATGAAAATAATATAACACAGGGATGATTTCAAGGAAGGTTTTCGTGGTGCACACATTCCCAAGAGTATTATGAAAATCAAGAAGAGAGAGTTCGATGACCTCAAACAAAGGAATATGACGATGTCGATTACAATGGTCGATTCACTTTATTGTCCCGCCACGCCAATGAAGAACGATGACCGAAAGCAAGAAGATGGAAAAATTCCTTGACGGTCTAGCGCCCGCACTTAAATGCCAACTGGTTGTACACACTTTTCCAGTTTTAAAACACTGGTGGATAAAGCCATTACCTCGAAAATGAGAGACGAGCTTGGAAGATTTCCATAGCGAAAAAGGGACCGACAAACCATGCTCGCAACCATCGAAGCAAGATAGATTTTCGAAAGGTGGGGCGCACAAATCACGACAAGCGTCTCACGCCCAATCAAAAATTTTCATGCAAGGGACAAGGAGTTCACATATCGCCCAAGCGTTACTTGTTACGCTTTGGAGAGGAAGGGCATTATGCCAAGCAATGCCCCAAACCAAGGAACTCAACCCGAAGCGAACAACGGTGGCAATAATTCAGCACCTGTTTGAAACAATTTCAACCCCAATAACAACCACAGAAGGGTCATCGAACCACGTGACCCCGGAGGAAGCCCGAATGCCCCGGATATCGTGACTCGATGCGCTTCACATCAACACAATACCTGCCATGGTTTTGTTTGATTCTCGAGCTTCTCACTCATTCATTCGAAAGGTTTTGCTTTGAAAATAATTTTTCGATGCTTCCTTTGGAAAAATCGATGATCATCAAGTCCCTCGAAATCAGCAAGTTACTCGAGTTACCGTCAAGGTGTGGTTATTAAGTTTGAAGGATTAGAGTTCCACGCAAATCTTATTGTTTTGGAAAACAATGGATGGGACGTCATCCTAGGGATGGATTGGTTAACCACCAACAAAGGTTTTATCGATTGTTTCAACCGATCCGTAATTCTCACTCATCACCTCGGGAAAAGCGTGAGTTTCGCCCAAGACGTAAAAAATATCTCGCAACCAAGATTGTATAAAGTGGACATTTCTGAACTAAACAAAGTTCCAGTAGTGTGTGAATTTCCAGACGTATTTCCCGAAGAATTACTAGGCATGCCACCAGATCGGGAAATAGAATTCAGCATTGAGCTAGCACCTGGAACCACCCCCATATACAAGAAACCATACAGAATGGCACCATCCGAGTTGGTAGGATTGAAGAAGCAAATAAAAGAATTACTAGACAAAGGATATATACGAGCCAGCTCCTCCCCTTGGGGTTCACCAATTTTATTTGCCAAAAAGAAGGATGGAACACTGAGATTGTGTGTAGACTACCGAGCACTTAATATGGTCACAATCAAGAACAAATACCCAATGCCAAGAATAAATGATTTATTTGACCAGCTCGCTCAAGCCAGGGTCTTCTCAAAAATTGACTTAAGATCAGGTTACCATCAATTAAAGGTACGCACAGAGGATATCCCCAAGACAGCTTTCACCTCCGGATCGGACTGTATGAGTTCACAAGAATGCCATTTGGAATGACAACGCCCCGCATATTTTGTTCACCTCATGAACAAAGTATTTATGAAGTTTATGGACAAGTTTGTTGTGGTATTCATTGACGATATTTTGATATATTCCAAGACACCGAAGAGCATGCGAGAACACCTCGAGATTGTGTTAGGGAACTCGAGAAAACATAATTGTACGCCAAATTCAGCAAGTGTGAATTTTGGTTAAGACAGTAGGCTTTTTGGGCCACGATTAAATCAAGAAGGTATTGCCGTGGACCCGTAAAAAGTCAAGGCCGAATTGGTTGGAAGCCACCGCCAATGTAACAGATGTACGAAGTTTCACAGGAATGGCAGGATATTACCGCAGATTTATTGAGGATTCTCCACCATAGCCAAGCCAATGACGCAGCTTACTCAAAAAGACAAGAAATTTGAGTGGATCAAGCTCGTGAGAAAAGTTTCCAAGAACTAAAGAGGAAATTAACGACAGCACCGGTATTAATTGTGCGGACATATACACAAGAATTTTGAAGTATATTGTGATGCGTCCCAAAGGGTCTCGGATGCGTACTAATGCAAGAGGGCAAAGTTGTTGCATACGCTTCAAGGCAACTTCAAACACGAGGAAAATTATCCCACTCATGACCTAGAATTGGCAGCGATCATACATGCACTCAAGGAATGGAGGCACTTCCTACGGGGGAATCGTTGTGAAATATATACGGACCATAAAAGCCTCAAGTATATTTTTACACAGCCAGAACTCAATTTACGACAACGGCGCTGGTTGGAATTGGTAAAAGATTACGATGTGGGTATCCACTATCATCCGTGGAAGGCAAATGTTGTGGCAGATGCTCTTAGTCGGAACCCATCCGACAACAACAGCCTGCCAGGTTTGAGACCTGAATTCCAACAAGAATTTACCAAACTCAACTTGGTAATGGTCACGGGAGGCACCATAACAAATTTGGAAATTCAACCCAACCTTGTGGAGAAAATCAAAGAAGCTCAAGATAAACACCCCAAAGATCGAAGGCATAAAAATAAAGGTAAAATGGGCAAGGCCTCGAATTCATCATAGACAATGAAGGAACCTTATGGTGCGGAGAGACTCTGCGTGCCAAATATAGAGGACCTCAAACATCAAATTTTAGCTGAAGCCCACACCGCCCATATTCGATCCACCACGGAGGAACCAAAATGTATAAGGATATTCAGGAAAGATTTTGGTGGCACGGTATGAAGAGGATATAGCCACTTTCATTGCATGTTGCGATTCTTGTCAACGCATAAAAGCTGAACATCAAAGACCAGCCGGTCTACTGCAACCGAATAAAATACCTGAGTGGAAATGGGATGAAATAGGGATGGACTTCATTGTCGGACTACCTCGGTCACAACGCGGAAATGATGCCATATGGGTCATCACGGACAGATTAACCAAGGTGGCACATTTCATTCCAGTGAAAACAACCCACACCACTCAGAAGCTTGCCAGTATTTATCTTGCCCGTATAGTTTGTTTGCATGGAGTCCCTAAAACAATAATATCTGACAGAGGCACTCAGTTCGTCTCGAGATTTTGGGAGCACTTACAACAGGCTCTGGGAACTCAACTGGCCTTCAGTACAGCATACCATCCCCAGACTGATGGACAAACAGAACGCGTAAACCAAATACTAGAAGACATGCTAAGAGCATGTGTCCTCACCTATGGGACCAGCTGGGAAGAAAGCTTGCCATATGCCGAGTTCGCATACAACAACAGTTACCAGGCCAGCTTGCAAATGGCACCTTTTGAAGCCCTCTACGGACGGAGATGCCGTACCCCGCTAAATTGGTCAGAAACCGGAGACAGTCGTATCTTCGGCCCAGACATGCTCAAAGAAGCCGAGGAAAAAGTCAGGCTAATCAGGGACCGACTCAAGACCGCTCAAAGCCGACAGAAGAGTTATTACAATCAAAAGCATCGAGAGGTCAGGTTTGAGCCCGGCGATTATGTATACCTACGGGTATCCCCTATGAGAGGCCTGCAACGGTTCAGGGTCAAAGGAAAGCTAGCACCAAGGTTTGTCGGACCATTTTGTATAGTGGCACGAAGAGGCAAGGTAGCCTACCAACTAGACTTGCCCAAAGAATTATCCGACGTCCACAACGTATTCCACGCCTCACAATTAAGGAAATACGTGAGCAACCCGGAGAAACAAGTATCCCACGAGAACATTGACGTACAACCAGATCTCACCTATCGGGAACATCCAAGAAGAATATTAGAGGAGTCTCGAAGAAGAACTCGACGAAAAACCATCAAGTTTTTCAGAGTCCAATGGAGCAATCACACCGAGAATGAAGCAACTTGGGAAAGAGAGGATTTTCTTGGACGGAACATCCACACTTATTTAAGGATCAGCTGAAATCTCGGGACTAGATTTTTCCTAAGGGGTAGGTGTTGTGACACTCCAAAAATTTTATTTGGTTTTTAGCAAAAACATTGCTGGTTTCTTTCTTTCTTTAAGAAAGGCCTTTTATTTTCTTTTCGTAAAAAGGCTATTCTCTTTAACTTCTCTTTTCTTTGGCAAGTTTGTCATCTCTGTTTTCTTCTTCAAAACCTTAGGTTTGATCCTTTAAATATTCCCTCTGTTGTTTCCTTCCAAAATTGGATTTTTGGAGTTTATCTTCTTTCATATTTCAAAGAAAAGATTTAGGGTCACCTTTCTTTTCTTAACCATCCATGACTCAGATTTTACCCATGTGGTAAAACCACTCCAAAACCTCCTCTCCTCCTTGCCAAAGAACTTAAGTTCACTATCCCAACTCATCCAAACAAGTTTTGGATTTTATTTGAATTAATTCTTCTCTCAAATCTTTTCTCGATAATTATTTTGAGCCCGAACCATGTACAAAGCAAGTGTTCCTTTTCTTGTGAGTTTTGATCTCAAACCAACTCTCTTGGCTAGTCCTTTGTACTCACAACCCAGGACCATCTTGATCCACTCATCTTCTTTTCAAATTTTTCAAACTACACTCTCTGCAAGTTTGGACCAGATTTGCCAAATTTGGTGAAATTCATACCTACACTCCTCCAAAAATTCCACCAAAATCAGGCAGCCCATTTGGGACATTGAGGAGCCACTCCACCAAAAATCAGCCCAAGGAAAAATTCCTACAAGCCGTAATCATTCAGTCGAACACCGGCGTGCCTTTGTTCAAACACCGCAGAAATTCAGTTTGCGGTGTCATTTTTCATCCGGCAGCCAGTCACAAGGGTATCAGCCTTTGGCACGTTGCTTTCGTCGCTCGCTCGCTTGTCCGCAGCCTTGCACGCACGCTTGGCGGCTTCCGGCGTCGGGAGCACCACAGCCCTTCGCGCGGCGTGTCCCCACGGCGGCAACGCCACCCGTGGCGACCACGGAGACGACACTCGCCCGCAACGCCGTTCTGCGCCGCCCATTGCTTCTGGCTCTCCGCGTGGCCTCATGCACGCCAAGACACCCGCTGCACCGTCGTCGTGGCCCGGCAAGCATGGCGCGCGCTCGCCGCCGACGCGTGCCCGATTTGCTCCGCTCCGTCGAACTCCACCTCGGCAAGTTAAACTCGGCGCCGCGGCACCAAATCAGCTCGGTGGCAACAACGACAACGCCCAACTCCTAAACACCTGTCCAGCCATCGCTCCGCCAGAATCCTCGCGGACTTATCCTGTTCGCGGCAACCGCCTCGGTCGCTTATAAAAGAGACCCCGAGTCCCTCTCGAGCACGCACGCCACTACACTCCACCTACACCTCACGGTGCCACTAGGAGGACCTCGAGGAGGTCTCCTCCCCCAACTCCGGCCGCCCGTTCCGCCTCGGGCTCCAGCTCGATTCGCTGCAGTGAGGCCGTCTCCGATGCCCTAACTCCGTCCAGCTTCCTCTCTAGCTACCATATCCCTAACCCCTCGTCAATTTGATCATTGCAGCCCTCTCCGGTGAGCTTCATCTCGCCCGAATCGCCGTCCGCGGAGCAGGAGCCACCGTCGGCGTGGTGCTCGCCGCGACCACCACCACCACCAACCGACGCGAATGGCACCTGAACACGCTGGTACTCCCGATCACCCTACCTCGCCGTGGATCGCCGCCGCCATCATCATGACTCTCGGCGCCAACGAGCCTCGACGCGCCCTTTCAATTTGAACTCGACGGGTGGGACCCGCCCGTCGGCCCTCTCTGCTCGCTTTTAAACGAACCGTTTTCTAAAACGTCTTTTGCGAATCGTTTTCTCCTCCGAGCCGGCGATTCTAATCTGAAACGTTTTCGCTTTTGCAATAAAAACCACAGGAAGTTTCGTTTCATTACAGATGGGTCCTGGACAAAAACCCTAATAACTTTTTATCGAAGCATATTTTGATTGATTCTTTTTCTGTCCTCTTTGAAATTTTGTCTAGTTTTTATCAGATTTATTTGAAAATTATTTGAGATAATTTTGTGCACCTTCCGTATTCACGATAGCGCGTATATTTTCATTATACCGTAGATACCGAAGGAGGTGACGGAGCCGAACTTCACCGAGCTAGGCTCCGACTACTCTGAACCAGGCAAGCATGTTGAGACTTTTGATATGATGAGTGTTTGGCATGTTTGCATGTAAGTAGTTTCATAGCATGTTGGTGAGCATACCGATGGAGGTTATTATTCATGCATGTGGAGACAT
The DNA here is from genome assembly GCA_021437245.1 of Aegilops speltoides. Taxonomy (NCBI): domain Eukaryota; kingdom Viridiplantae; phylum Streptophyta; class Magnoliopsida; order Poales; family Poaceae; genus Aegilops; species Aegilops speltoides. Next base: position 256,829,222 of record CM038147.1, read on the forward strand.
GTAATTTCATTGATCCATACTTGTGGTGTATGGAGGTGCATGGCCATGTGTTGGCATGAGTATGGGTAAGATGGCAGTGTTGTAGCATGCCGGTCTTACGCCACACATCTCTTTTACTTCGAATCAACCCAGATCGGTTCGATTCCCTTCGCCACTCCGTACTACCACATGTTTTCCGCAAGGAATATGGCATAGTAAGTTGCAAACCGCTTTCTGGTACACACCAAAAGGAGAGGCGGGATGATGGTTCCATGGCCCTGGATTAAAGCCACCATCCGGTCGGGGGCATGGGTGTTTCGGTTGGGACCGAGAGGGGCACCCTTAGAGCGCCAGATATAAATTCGATCCCATGCTATTCGAGATTGTGATCTCCCCGTCTCAAAAGTTTTTCTTGAACGATGTCTGGGGTGGTTCCTGACATCGAGAAGTATGATGGGTGTGTACTGGATCGCTGTGTTTTCTTCTGAAATACCGTAGACGGAACTAGTCCTTCGTGACTACGGAAATCCGTTGACTGTGGGTGATTTTAGTACAAGCTCTGCAGAGTCAAAACTCCTTTGAATCATCTTATCATCATCAAATTCTATACTATTCTTATCCTGACAAGTGTTTGTTGATGACAGAAAACTCCGGAGAAAGTTCATGAGTACTAAGTACGATTTAATGGGATATTCTTGTGATGTGCTAACCCGTTTATTATTATGAGCTGAATTTTGTTATGAGTGTTGTTACATTCTTTTAAAGCCCTTTATGCGGTGTCGCCGGGCGCTTGACCGTGGCATTTCTTTTAAAGCCCTTTATGCGGTGTCGCTCAGACGCCCGACTGTGGCATTTCTTTTAAAGCCCTTTATGCGGTGTCGCTCGAGACGCCTGATCGTGGCATTTCTTTTAAAGCCCTTTATGCGGTGTCGCTCGACGCCTCGACCGTGGCATTTCTTTTAAAGCCCTTTATGCGGTGTCGCTCGACGCCTTGATCGTGGCATTTCTTTTAAAGCCCTTTATGTGACGCCGCTCGACGCCTTGCGTGGCATTTCTTTCCTTCTATTTATTTATTTACCTTTCGAGTCGCTCGGACACCGATCGGGTTTCATTTTGTTTATGTTGTTGGGATTTTCGGCGGACTACCGCCGTTTCCCCTTTTATTTATTCCGTATGCTAATATACTGTTCATGCATTGGTGTATTTATCGAAGACGCATTTCATGCATGCATTTGTTATATCTTCGTCCGAACGGTCTTGCGAGTACTTTTAAAGTACTCACGGCTTGTTGATTTGGCGGATCTTGTGAAAGCGATCTCATGGATGAAGAGTTCGATAGCGAGTCCGGCGCCTAGAGGAGTCCTGTCGATCCCGTCGACCCTTGGTTTTGGTCATTGTACTATATCCGCTTCCGCTACCCAAATAAATTCACCGAGCCTCACCTCGACGCCGATGAGATGCTAGTTGAGCATATCACTTCTCCGTGATATACCACCACCGCCAGCTTTAGTTCGAGTCAAGAGTATGCCACCTCACCCTTGTGTTATACCGCCATTATGTATAATTATTGGCGCTTGTAATAAATTTGTTGAGCATCCTTGGCTCAGCCTCAGATTATATTTTATGCTACTGCTTATCTTGTATCAAGAATTTGTCTACCGGTGAGGAGTACTTCTCAAAAACTGGGGTAACAAGATTGGCTTTTCAATAAATATTTTTATCGGAAAACCGGTCGTGACATCCCACCAATGAAAACGACATAGAGCTACGAACACTTTCCATGCTAGATATGCCATAGGCGGTTCCCAAACAGTAAATAAAGTTTATTCCTTTTTACACCATACTTTCACTTTCCATGGCTAACCGTATCCACGGGTGCCTTCCATACCAACACTTTCCAAGGAATTTTTTACTTGACAACATAAAGTAAATTCATTTTTGCATTTCGTGACTGGGAATCCCTAAAACCTTTGCCTTACTCTTGTGCAATGACAAGTGAATAAACACTCATCGTGAGAATAACACATCCAACATGGAAAATATTAGTCACTCGTTACCGTTCCGCGAGCGAAATGAACACACAAAAGACAAGTTTATTTTGAAAATTAGAGATGGCACATACAAATTTACTTAGAACGGCAAAAGAATACCGCATATAGGTAGATATAGTGGACTTATGTGGCAAAACTGGTTTAAATGATTTTGCATGCACAAGTAGAGGTCATACTTAGTGCAAAAATGAAGGCTAGCGAAAAGATTGAGAAGCAACCAACCAAGAAACGAATAATCTCATAAGCAAGCATTAAGCAAAATTAACACCGAATAATGCACCACAAGTAGGATATAATTTTTATTCCATGATTATTGACTTTCGTGCATGCATAGGGAATCACAAACCTTAACACCAATATTCTTAATAGAGCACAATTACTCATCAACATAACTCACATATCACATCATCATATCTCAAAACTATTACTAAGAATCAAGTTTATTTTTTCCAATGATCTTCATGACATTTTTTTACTTTATCCTTCTTGGATATCTATCACTTTGGGACTAATTTTCATGTGTTGCTTTTCATAAGCTCAAACAAATATAAGTGAAGATCATGAGCATAATTTTTTTTCTTTCTCTCAAAATAATTTAATTGAAGCAAGAGAGAATTTCTTCAAAATTTTACTAACTCTCAAATAAATCTAAGTGAAGCAAGAGAGCATTTATTCAAAAATACTAAGCACACCGTGCTAAAAAAGATATAAGTGAAGCACTAGAGCAAGTCCTAGATCATAAAAGATTTAAGTGAAGCACAGAGAGCAATTCTAACAAGTCATGATATTATTTTGCCTCTCTCAAATAGGTGTGTCCAGCAAGGATTGATGACTTAAAACACAAAATAAAACAAGCAAAGATACATATCATACAAGACACTCCAAGCAAAACACATATCATGTGACGAATAAAAATATAGCCTCGAGTAATATCGATGGTCGTTAGAAGAAAGAGGGGATGCCACTAGGGGGCATTCCCAAGCTTAGTTAGTTGCTCATTCGTGGATAATAGCTTGGGATGCCGGGGCATCCCCAAGCTTAGTCTCTTCCGTCCTTCTTTCATCCATCATAAGATAACCCAAAACTTGAAAACTTCAATCACACAAAACTCAACAAAACTTTTGTGAGATCCATTAGTAAAAGAAAGCAAACCACTACTATAAGTGTTGTATCGAATAAATTCATATTTTTTTGTATTATATCTACTGTACTCATACATTTCTATGGCAAAAAATCATCCAAGAAAACCATAGAGCCATCAAAATAAGCACACAACACAAAGAAAACAGAATCTATCAAAACAGAACAGTCTGTAGTAATCTGGAACTTTCGAATACTTCTGTCACTCCAAAAATTCTTAAAAATTAGGACGACCTGGGTAATTTGTATATTAATCTTCTGCAAAAATAATCAGGGAAATATTACTTTTCTGTGATTGATGACAATTATTTTTGTGAGTGCATAAGTTTCTAATTTTCAGCAGGATCAAACAACTATCACCGAAGAAGATCCTAAAGGCTTTACTTGGCACAAACACTAATTAAAACACAAAAAAACACAATCATAACAGTAGCATAATTTTTCAAACACACAAGAACAGAAAGCAAAAAGAAAAAATAAATTTTATTCATTGGGTTGCCTCCCAACAAGCGTTGTATTTTTACGCCCTTAGCTAGGCATAATCAAAGGTTTCGATGATGCTCACATGAAAGATAATAATTGTAACACAACGAGAGCAGCACAAACCATGTGACAAACACATTTAAGTCCAACATGCTTCCTATGCATTGGAATTTTATAAGCAAACAAATTATCAAGATAAGAAATATCTAGCATATGCAAAGGAGAAGATGGAAACAATAGCAATCTCAACATGAAGAGAGGTAATTTGGTAACATGAAATTTCTACAACCATATTTTCCTCTCTCATAATAATTACATGGGGGATCATAATAATCAAATTCCACAATATAACTATCACAAAAAATATTCTCTTGATGATCCACATGCATGCAAAGTTGACTCTCTTCAAAAATAGTGGGATTATCATCAAATAAAGTCATGACCTCTCCAAACCCACTTTTATTAAAAACTTCATATGATTGAACATGTTGGGGAACGTAGCAGAAATTCAAAATTTTCTACGCATCACCAAGATCAATCTATGGAGTAACTAGCAACGAGAGAGACGAGAGTGCATCTTCATACCCTTGAAGATCGCGATGCGGAAGCGTTGCAAGAACATGGTCGGTGGAGTCGTTCACTAAGCGATTCAGATCGCGACCGAATCCGATCTAAGCACCGAACAACGGTGCCTCCCCGTTCAACACACATACAGCCCGGGGACGTCTCCTCCTTCTTGATCCAGCATGGGGAGAGGAGAAGTTGAGGGAGAGCTCCGGCAGCACGACGGCGTGGTGGTGGTGGAGCTCGTGGTTCTCCGGCAGGGCTTCGCCAAGCACTACGGAGGAGGAGGAGGTGTTGGAGGAGGGAGAGGGCTGCACCAAGGGAAGGGTGTGCGGCTGCCCTCTCTCTCCCTCACTATATATAGGGGTAAGGGGGGTGGAGGAGGCGCCCTAGGGTTCCCTAGGGGAGGGGCGGCGGCCATAGGGGAAACCCTAGATGGGTTTGGGCGCCCCCACCCCCTAGGAAACTTGCCCCCCAAGCCGGGAAGGGGGGCTGCCCTAGGGGAGGTGCCCCCACCTCTCCTGGTTACGTGAGAGGGTCTGGGAGGGGCGCAGCACCCCTTAGTGGGCTGGTTTGCCCCTTCCCCTTTGGCCCATGAGGTCCTCCAACACTTGCCGGGGCTCCCGAAACACCTTTCGGTCAGGCTGGCCATAGCCTGGTACCCCCGAAACACTTCCGGACTCTAATACCCTTCGTCCAATATATCGATCTTTACCGCCGGACCATTGCGGAACTCCTCATGACATCCGGGATCACATCCGGGACTCCAAACAACCTTTGGTAACCACATACTATTTCCCATAACAACTCTAGCGTCACCGAAACTTAAGTGTGTAGACCCTACGGGTTCAGGAATCATGCAGACATGACCGAGACAACTCTCTGGCCAATAACTAACAGCGGGACCTGGATACCCATGTTGGCTCCCACATGTTTCACGATGATCTCATCGGATGAACCACGATGTCGAGGATTCAATCAATCCCGTATTCAATTCCCTTTGTCTAGCGGTATAGTACTTGCCCGAGATTCGATCGTCGGTATCCCGATACCTTGTTCAATCTCGTTACCGGCAAGTCTCTTTACTCGTTCCGTCACACATCATCCCGTGATCAACCCCTTGGTCACATTGTGCACATTATGATGATGTCCTACTGAGTGGGCCCGGAGATACCTCTCCATCACACGGAGTGACAAATCCCAGTCTTGATTCGTGCCAACCCAACAGACACTTTCGGAGATACCCGTAGTGCACCTTTATAGCCACCGAGTTACGCTGTGACGTTTGGTACATCGAAAGCATTCCTACGGTATCCGGGAGTTGCACAATCTCATGGTCTAAGGAAATGATACTTGACATTAGAAAAGCTTTAGCATACGAACTACACGATCTTTGTGCTAGTCTTAGGATCGGGTCTTTCCATCACATCATTCTCCTAATGATGTGATCCCGTTATCAACGACATCCAATGTCCATGGTCAGGAAATCGTAACCATCTATTGATCAACGAGCTAGTCAACTAGAGGCTTACTAGGGACATAGTGTTGTCTATGTATCCACACATGTATCTGAGTTTCCTATCAATACAAATATAGCATGGATAATAAACGATTATCATGAACAAGGAAATATAGTAATAATAACTAATTTATTATTGCCTCTAGGGCATATTTCCAACAGTCTCCCACTTGCACTAGAGTCAATAATCTAGTTCACATCGCCATGTGATTAACACCCACTGGTCACATCGCCATGTGACCAACATCCAAAGAGTTTACTAGTGTCACTAAACTAGTTCACATCATCATGTGATTAAGAGTCAATGAGTTCTGGGGTTTGATCATGTTTTGCTTGTGAGAGAGGTTTTAGTCAACGGGTCTGCAACATTCAGATCCGTATGTACTTCACAAATCTGTAGGTCATATTGTAAATGCCACTTCCACGCTCCAGTTGGAGCTATTCCAAATGGTTGCTCCACTATACGTATCCGGTTTGCTACTCAGAGTCATTTGGATAGGTGTTAAAGCTTGCATCGACGTAACCCTTTACGCCGAACTCTTTATCACCTCCATAATCGAGAAACATGTCCTTATTACTCCAAGGACAATTTTGACCGTTGTCCGGTGATCCACTCCTTGATCACCTCTGTACCCTCTTGCCAGACATGTGGCAAGGCACACGTCAGGTGCGGTACTCAACATGGCATACCGTATAGAGCCTATGACAAAAGCATAGGGGACGACCTTCATCCTTCCTCTTTCTTCTGCCGTGGTCGAGCTTTAAGTCTTAACTTCATACCTTACAACTAAGACAAGAACTCCTCCTTTGACTGATCCATCTTGAACACCTTCAAGATCATGTCAAGGTACATGCTCATTTGACAGTACCATTAAGCGTTTTGATCTATCCTTATAGATCATGATGCTCAATGTTCAAGCAGCTTAATCCAGGTTTTCTAATGAAAAACATTTTTCAAATAACCCTATATGCTTTCCATAAATTCTACATCATTTCTGATCCACAATATGTCAACAACATATACTCATCAGAAATTCTATAGTGCTCCCACTCACTTCTTTGGAGATACAAGTCTCTCATAAACTTTGTATAAACCCAAAATCTTTCATCATCTCATCAAAGTGCATATTCTGACTCCGAGATGCTTTCTCTAGTCATTGGAAGGATCGCTGGAGCTGGCATACCTTTTAGCATCCTTAGAATCGACAAAACCTTTCTGATTGTATCACATACAACCTTTGCTTACGAAAACTGGTAAGGAAACTCGTTTTGACATCCATCTGCCAGATTTCATAAATGCAGCTAATGCTAACATGATTTCGACGGACTTAAGCATCGCTACGAATGAGAAAATCTCATCGTAGTCAACTCCTTGAACTTGTGAAAAATTCTTCGCCACAAGTCGAGCTTCATAGACGGTGACATTACCGTCCACGTCCGTCTTCATCTTAAAGATCCATTTATCTCAATGGCTTGCCGATCATCGGGCAAGTCCACCAAAGTCTATGCTTTGTTCTGATACATGGATCCTATCTCGGATTTCATGGCTTCTAACAATTTGTCGAAATATGGGCCCACCATCGCTTCTCCATAGCTCGCAGGTTCATTGTTATCTAGCAACATGACCTTCAAGACAGGATTACGGTACCACTCTGAAGTAGTACGCATCCTTGTCACCCTACTAGGTACGGTAGTGACTTGATCCGAAACTTCATGATCACTATCATAAGCTTCTACTTCAATTGGTGTGGGCGCCACAGGAACAACTTCCTGTGCCCTGCTACACACTAGTTGAAGTGACGGTTCAATAACCTCATCAAGTCTCCACCATGCTCCCACTCAACTTTCCGAGACAAACTTTTCCTTGAGAAAGGACCCGATTCAAGAAACAATCCCTATTGCTTTTGGATCTGAATTAGGAGGTATACCCAACTATTTTGGGTGTCTTATGAAGATGCATTTTATCTGCTTTGCGTTCGAGCTTATCAACCTGAAACTTTTTCACATAAGCGTCGCAGCCCCAAACTTTTAAGAAACGACAACTTAGGTTTCTCCAAACCATAGTTCAAACGGTGTCATCTCAACGGAATTACGTGGTGCCCAATTAAAGTGAGTGCGGTTGTCTCTAATGCCTAACCCATGAACGATAGTGGTAATTCGATAAGAGACATCATGGTACGCACCATATCCAATAGGGTGCAACTATGATGTTCGGACACACCATCACACTATGGTGTTCGGTGGTATTAATTGTGAAACAATTTCGAGTGTCTTAATTGCGTGCCAAAGCTCGTAACTCAGATACTCATCTCTATGATCATATCATAGACATTTTATCCTCTTGTCACGATGATCTTCAACTTCACTCTGAAATTACTTGAACCATTCAATAATTCAGACTTGTGTTTCATCAAGTAAATATACTCAGATTCTACTCAAATCATCGTGAAGTAAGAACATAACGATATCCTTTGTGTGCCTCAACACTCATTGGACTGCACACATCAAAATGTATTACTTCCAACAAGTTGCTTTCTTGTTCCATTTCTTTGAAACGAGGCTTTCAAATCATCTTGCCCATGTGGTATGATTTGCATGTCTCAAGTGATTCAAAATCAAGTGAGTCCAAAACGATCCATCTGCATGGAGTTTCTTCATGCGTACATACCAATAGACATGGTTTGCATGTCTCAAACTTTTCAAAAACGAGTGAGTCCAAAGATCCATCAACATGGAGCTTCTTCATGTGTTTTATGACTTACATGGCAGTGCCACAAGTAGGTGGTACTATCATTACTATCATGTATCTTTTGGCATGAACATGTGTATCACTACGATCAAGATTCAATAAACCATTCATTTTAGGTGCAAGACCTTTGAAGGTATTGTTCAAATAAAGAGAGTAACTATTATTCTCCTTAAATGAATAACTGTACTGCGATAGACATAATCCAATCATGTCTATGCTCAACGCTAACACCAAATAACAATTATTTAGGTTTAATACCAATCTAGAGGGTAGAGGGAGCGTGTGATGCTTGATCATATCAACCTTGGAAACACTTCCAACACATATCGTCAGCTCACCTTTAGCTAGTCTCCGTTTACTCTGCAGCCTTTTATTTCGAGTTACTTAACACTTAGCAACCGAACCGGTATCTAATACCCTGGTGCTACTAGGAGTACTAGTAAGGTACACATTAACATAATGTATATCCAATATACTTCTATCAACCTTGCCAGCCTTCTCATCTACCAAGTATCTAGGGTAATTCTGCTCCAGTGATTGTTCCCCTTATTACAGAAGCACTTAGTCTCGGGTTTGGGTTCAACCTTGGGTTTCTTCACTAGAGCAGCAGCTGATTTGCCGTTTCATGAAGTATCCCTTCTTGCCCTTGCCCTTCTTGAAACTAGTGGTTTCACCAACCATCAACAATTGATGCTCCTTTTTGATTTCTACTTTCTCGGTGTCATACATCGCGAATATCCAAGGATTATCATATCTATCCCTGATATGTTATAGTTCATCACAAAGCTCTAGCAGCTTGGTGGCAATGACTTTAGAGAAACATCACTATCTCATCTGGAAGATCAACTCCCACTTGATTCAAGTGATTGTTGTACTCAGACAATCTGAGCACAAGCTCAACGATTGAGCTTTTCTCCCTTAGTTTGCAAGCTAAGAAAATCGTCAGAGGTCTTATACCTCTTGACGTGGGCACGAGCCTGAAATCCCAATTTCAGCCCTCGAAACATCTCATATGCTCCGCGACATTTCGAAATCGTCTTTGGAGCCTCAACTCAAAACCGTTTAACTGAACTATCACGTAGTTATCAAAAACATGTATGTCAGATGTTCACAACATCCACAAACGACGTTCGAGGTTCAGCACACTGAGTGGTGCATTAAGGACATAAGCTTTCTACGAAGAAACGAGGACAATCCTCAGTTTACGGACCTAGTCCGCATAATTGCTACTATCAACTTTCAACTAATTTTCTCTAGGAACATATCTAAACAGTAGAACTAAAGCGCGAGCTTACGACATAATTTGCGAAGACATTTTGACTATGTTCAGGATAATTGAGTTCATCTTATGAACTCCCACTCAGATAGACATCCCTCTAGTCATCTAAGTGATTACATGATCCGAGTCAACTAGGCCATGTCCGATCATCACGTGAGACGGACTAGTCAACGTTGGTGAACATCTTCATGTTGATCGTATCTTCTATACGACTCATGCTCGACCTTTCGGTCTTCCGTGTTCCGAGGCCATGTCTGTACATGCTAAGCTCGTCAAGTCAACCTAAGTGTATTGCGTGTGTAAATCTGGCTTACACCGTTGTATTCAAACGTTAGAATCTATCACACCCAATCATCAAGTGGTGCTTCGAAACAACGAACCTTCGCAACGGTGCACAGTTAGGGGGAACACTTTTCTTGAAATTATTTTGAGGGATCATCTTATCTAAGCTACTGTCGTTCTAAGCAAATAAGATACATAAACATGATAAACATCACATGCAATCAATAAGTGACATGATATGGCCAATATCATTTTGCTCCTTTTGATCTCCATCTTCGGGGCTCCATGATCATCATAGTCACCGGCATGACACCATGATCTCCATCATCATGATCTCCATCATCGTGTCTCCATGAAGTTGTCTGGCCAACTATTACTTCTACTACTATGGCTAACGGTTTAGTAATAAAGTAAAGTAATTACATGGTGTTGTTCATTGACACGCAGGTCATACAATAAATTAAGACAACTCCTATGGCTCCTGCCGGTTGTCATACTCATTGACATGCAAGTCGTGATTCCTATTACAAGAACATGATCAATCTCATACATCACATATCATTCATCACATTCTTTTGGCCATATCACATCACATAGCATACCCTGCAAAAACAAGTTAGACGTCCACTAATTGTTGTTTGCATGTTTTACGTGGCTGCTATGGGTTTCTAGCAAGAACGTTTCATACCTACGCAAAAACCACAACGTGATATGTCAATTTTTATTTACCCTTCATAAGGACCCTTTTCATCGAATCCGATCCGACTAAAGTGGGAGAGACTGGCACCCGCTAGCCACCTTATGCAACAAGTGCATGTCAGTCGGTGGAACCTATCTCACGTAAGTGTACGTGTAAGGTCGGTCCGGGCCGCTTCATCCCACAATATCGTCGAAACATGATTGGACTAGTAACGGTAAGCATATTGAACAAAATCAACGCCCACAACTGCTTTGTGTTCTACTCGTGCATAGAAACTACGCATAGACCTAGCTCATGATGCCACTGTTGGGGAACGTAGTAGAAATTCAAAATTTTCTACGCATCACCAAGATCAATCTATGGAGTAACTAGCAACGAGAGAGAGGGGAGTGCATCTTCATACCCTTGAAGATCGCGATGCGGAAGCGTTGCAAGAACGTGGTCGGTGGAGTCGTTCACTAAGCGATTCAGATCGCGGCCGAATCCGGTCTAAGCATCGAACAACGGTGCCTCCGCGTTCAACACACGTACAGCCCGGGGACGTCTCCTCCTTCTCGATCCAGCAAGGGGAGAGGAGAAGTTGAGGGAGAGCTCCGGCAGCACGATGACGTGGTGGTGGTGGAGCTCGTGGTTCTCCAGCAGGGCTTCGCCAAGCACTACGGAGGAGGAGGAGGTGTTGGAGGAGGGAGAGGGCTGCGCCAAGGGAAGGGTGTGCGGCTGCCCTCTCTCTCCCTCACTATATAGAGGGGTAAGTGGGGTGGAGGAGGCGCCCTAGGGTTCCCTAGGGGAGGGGAGGCGGCCACAGGGGAAACCCTAGATGGGTTTGGGTGCCCCCACCCCCTAGGAAACTTGCCCCCCAAGCCGGGAAGGGGGGCTGCCCTAGGGGAGGCACCCCCACCTCTCCTGGTTACGTGAGAGGGGCTGGGAGGGGCGCACCACCCCTTAGTGGGCTGGTTTGCCCCATCCCCTTTGGCCCATGAGGCCCTCCAACACTTGCCGGGGCTCCCGAAACACCTTTCGGTCATGCTGGCCATAGCCTGGTACCCCCGGAACACTTCCAAACTCCAATACCCTTCGTCCAATATATCGATCTTCACCGCCGGACCATTCCGGAACTCCTCATGACATCCGAGATCACATCCGGGACTCCGAACAACCTTCGGTAACCACATACTATTTCCCATAACAACTCTAGCGTCACCGAACACTACTAGGGAAAAGCCTAGCAGCAGCGCGGGTTTTGGGCCTATTAGTAGCGCGGGGGCCGGCGCTACTAATAAGGCGCTACAGCTAACTTATAGCAGTAGCGCGGGTGCATCCCGCGCTACAGCTAACGTATAGTAGTAGCGTGGGTAAAAACCCGCGCTACTACTAATCTGTAATCTCTCAAATATTTTTTTGAATTTTTTCAATTTTTTTTATTTTTTGCCCTAATTTTCAAATTTCTGAATTATTTTAACCTCAAATCTCTAATCATCCATCATCCTTGTTAAATTTAATCTCTAATCACCCCTCATCATTCCAAATCATCTAACTTCCCGGACGGTCACCCATCCTCTCACTACTCCAGCCTGAGCACGCTTAACTTCCGGGTTCTATCCTCCCTCGTTTCCAAGTCTGCACTTGTTGTTTTCCTGACAATAGTAAGATGTCAATCCTATTAACCTCAGGAATTTAGCTTGAGCATGTAGTGACACATTTCACTGTTTGAGTTTGAAACTATTGTTCTAAAAAATTAGTAACACTAATATTTCTTGAATAATTAATTTGACCCACAGTTTGACCAGATTTGACCCACAGTTTGACCACAGTTTGACCAGATTTGACCACAGTTTGACCTGATTTGACCAAAATTCAAAAAAACTAAAATAATTATTTAGTAACACTAATATTCTTGAATAATTAGTTTGACCATAGTTTGACCAGATTTAACAAAAATTAAAAAAACTGAAATTTGATGAATTTTTTGGCCTCCAGATCTTAAAAGCCCCGTAACTTTTTTTCTGTTAGGATTTTGAGTATTTTGAAAATGTTTAACGGGGTTCCCCCGATTAAATTCGGATGTAACTTTTCGACTAGATGATTTTTCATATAAAAAACTTTTTCATCCGAGTTCGTATGCAAAAATTATGGCCATTTTACAAATTTCCAGAGAGATTTTGCAAATAACGTCGAAATTCTTATTTGTAAATTTTCCCAACAACTAGACCACATATCACATGGGAAACTTATTTTCTTTTATTTTTTTGACATTTTTATCATTTTCTTTTATTTTTTTTAAACTGAAAAGGCGGTCCACGTGGGGGGGGGGGTGTTAGACTTTGACAAATAGGCCATACCCCTCGCTACTACTATGGCAAACGATTAGCAGTAGCTCGGGTTTTTAACCCTCGCTACTACTAAGTTGATAGCGATGGCGGGTTTATAACCATCGCTACTACTATGGCATGGTCGAGGGCCACTTAGTTGTAGCGAGGTTAAAACCCGCCATCGCTATCAACTTAGTAGTAGTGAGGTTAAAACCCGCGCTTCTATGTGGCATATCCCGGGGCACGGTAGAGACCGCTTAGTAGTAGCGAGGTTACAAACCCGCGCTGCTGCTATCAACTTAGTAGTAGCGAGGTTTAAAAACCTGCGCTGCTAGTAAGTAGCAGTAGCGAGGGTTTTTAACCCTCGCTGCTGCTAAGATTCTGTGTATAGGCTTTTCCCTAATAGTGGAACCTTAAGTGTGTAGACCCTACGAGTTCGGGAATCCTGCAGACATGACCGAGACAACTCTCTGGCAAATAACCAACAGCGGGATCTGGATACCCATGTTGGCTCCCACGTGTTCCACGATGATCTCATCGGATGAACCACGATATCGAGGATTCAATCAATCCCGTATTCAATTCCCTTTGTCTAGCGGTATAGTACTTGCCCGAGATTCGATCGTCGGTATCCCGATACATTGTTCAATCTCGTTACCGGCAAGTCTCTTTACTCGTTCCGTAACACATCATCCCGTGATCAACCCCTTGGTCACATTATGCACATTATGATGATGTCCTACCGAGTGGGCCCAGAGATACCTCTCCGTCACGGAGTGACAAATCCGATCTCGATTCATGCCAACCCAAGACACTTTCGGAGATACCGTAGTGCACCTTTATAGCCACCCGATTCGTTGTGACGTTTGGTACACCCAAAGCATTCCTACGGTATCCGGGAGTTGCACAATCTCATGGTCTAAGGAAATGATACTTGACATTAGAAAAGATTTAGCATACGAACTACACGATCTTTGTGCTAGGCTTAGGATCGGGTCTTGTCCATCACATCATTCTCCTAATGATGTGATCCCGTTATCAACGACATCCAATGTCCATGGTCAGGAAACCGTAACCATCTATTGATCAACGAGCTAGTCAACTAGAGGCTTACTAGGGACATAGTGTTGTCTATGTATCCACACATGTATCTGAGTTTCCTATCAATACAATTGTAGCGTGGATAATAAACGATTATCATGAACAAGGAAATATAGTAATAATAACTAATTTATTATTGCCTCTAGGGCATATTTCCTACAGAACACTCTCCAAATATGTGGGATTACTTTTAGCTAAAGTTAACACTCTTGCAAACCCACCTTTAACATTATCACAAGCATATTCATCATGAGGTTTAAATAAATTTTCAAGATCATAAGAATCATTGTCACCCCAATCATGATCATTGCAATAAGTGGTGGACATAACGAAACAAGCATCCCCAAGCTTGGGATTTTGCATAGTATTAACACAATTGACAGAATAGAATTTAGAGTAAAATCATTGCACTTATGCCTTTTATTCAAGGAGGTATCATGAATAACTTCATAAATTGCTTCATCACAATTTTCAGATTCACGAATATCAAGCAAAACTTCATAAAAATAATCTAGTGCACTCAAATCACTAGCAATTGGTTCATGATAATTGGATCTCTTAAAAAGATTAGCCAATGGATGAGGATCCATATCAACAGATTTTTAGCAAGCAAAGATGCAAGCAAATAGAAGGCACATGGAAACACAAGCAAACAGGAGATCTGACGAGAAAAAGGTGAACGAAAATGAGGGCGAATAAAACGGCAAATTTTTGTGAAGTGGGGGAGATGAAAACGAGAGGCAAATGGAAAATAATGTAAATTGCGAGGAGATTAGATTTGTGATTAGGAACCTGGTATATGATGAAGATCCTCCCTGGCAACGGCGCCAGAAATTCCTTTTGATTGCTACCTGACTATAGCGCTAGAAAGCTCCTATCTGCTAGGACTACGTCGGTATTTCCCCAAAGAGGAAGGGATGATGTAGCACATCGAAGTTAGGTATTTCCCTCAGTGATGAAACCAAGGTTATCGAACCAATAGGCGAACCAAGCAACACAACGTAAACAACACCTGCACACAAATAAAAACACCTCGCAACCCCACGTGTTAAAGGGGTTGTCAATCCCTTTCGAGTAACAATGCCAAAAATAGTAATAGATTGAAATAATAGATCGCAAATAAAATAAAGTGCAGGAAAGTATTTTTGTATTTTTGGTTTAATAGATATGAATAAAAGTGCAAAGGAAAATTAGATCGCAAGCAAATATATGAGAAAGAAGACCCGAGGGCCGTAGGTTTCACTAGTGGCTTCTCTCTCGAAAAATATCAAACAGTGGGTAAAGAAATTACTGTTGGGCAATTTATAGAACTTCACATAATTATGAGGATATCCAGGCAATGATCATAACATAGGCATCACGTCCAAGATTAGTAGACCGACTCCTGCCTGCATCTACTACTGTTACTCCACACATCGACCGCTATCCAGCATGCTTCTAGTGTATTAAGTTCATGGAAAAACGGAGTACTGCAATAAGAACGATGGCATGGTGTAGACAAGATCCGTTTATCTACTGCATAGATATAGGTCCCATCTTTTAATCCTTAGTAGCAACGATACATACGTGTCATTTCCCTTTCTGTCACTGGGATCAAGCATCGTAAGATCGAACCCACTACCTGGCACCTTTTCCCATTGCAAGATAAATAGATCAAGTTGGCCAAACAAAACCCAAATATCGGAGAACAAATACGAGGCTATAAGAGATCATGCATATAAGAGATCCAAGAAACTAAAATAACTTTCATGGATATAAAAAGATATAACTGATCATAAAATCGAAGTTCATCAGATCCCAACAAACACACCACAAAAAGAGCTACATCATATGGATCTCCAAGAGACCATTGTATTGAGAATTTAGCGAGAGAGAGAAAGCCATCTAGCTACTAACTACGTACCAGAAGGTCTACAAAGAACTACTTATGCATCATCGAAGAGGCACCAATCGAGGTGGTGTACCCCATCCAAGATTGTGTCTAGATTGGATCTGGTGGTTCTGGACTCTGCAGCGGCTGGATGAATATTTCGTCGATGCTTCTAGGGTTTCTGGAATATTGGGGTATTTATAGAGCAAAGAGACGGTCCGGGGGCCACCTGAGATGGGCAGAACCGACCAGGGCGCGCCTGGGCCTCCTGGCGCGCCATGGTGGGTTGTCCCCTCGTCGGGACTCCCCCCAGGGTGCAACTAGGGCCCAACTTCTTCCTTTTGTTCCATAAAAAATTCATCATAGAGTTTCGTGCCTTTGGACTCTGTCTGATATTGATTTCCCGCGCTATAAAAAACATGCAGAAAACAACAACTCGCACTTGGCACTATGTCAATAGGTTGTACCAAAAAATGATATAAAATGACTATAAAATGATTACAAAACATCCAAGTGATAATAAAATAGCATGGAACAATCAAAAATTATAGATACGTTGGAGACATGTCACACGTGTCGGTCACCCTTGACGAAAGCATTTATCTTCATGGAACACTTCTATGATAGCACAGGTATGACTATCTTGATTTAAAATCTTCATGGATGTACATGCATGACAAAAAACGTGACCTACCGTGACAAACACGTATCATCACGGAAGTGTATTTTTTTGTAGTGCAAGCACCAATCTATAGTTTCGGTAACAAGATTGAATACAATAGATGAACTAGGGTTTGATATGATATGGTGCTGTTGAAGATGTTGATGGAGATTGCCCTCCCCAATATGGGAGAGTTGTTGGTGATGATGATGAAAATGATTTCCCCCTCCCGGAGGGAAGTTCCCCGGCGAAATCGCTCCGCCGGAGGGCAAAAGTGCTCCTGTCCAAGTTCCGCCTCGAGACGGTGGAGCTCCGTCCCAAAAGTCCTCTCCTTAATTTTTCTA
Source organism: Aegilops speltoides (assembly GCA_021437245.1). Classification (NCBI taxonomy): domain Eukaryota; kingdom Viridiplantae; phylum Streptophyta; class Magnoliopsida; order Poales; family Poaceae; genus Aegilops; species Aegilops speltoides. Next base: position 256,846,253 of record CM038147.1, read on the forward strand.
GGTAAAAATGACCTATATACCATAAGATTGGCACCGGAGGTGGGCCTGGGTGAGCACAACCCACCAGGGCGCGCCTGGGCTCCCTGGCACGCCCAGGTAGGTGGTGCCGACCTCGTGGGCCCCGTCTGGTAGTTATTTGCTCCAGTATTTTTCATATATTCCATAAAAATTCTCCGTGAAGTTTCAGCTTGTTTGGAGTTGTGCAGAATAGGTAGCCTGACGTAGCTCTTTCAGGTCCAGATTTCCAGCTGCCGAAATTCTACCTCTTTCTATGTACCTTGCATATTATGTGAGAAAAGGCATTAGAATTACTCCAAAAAGCATTATTATGGATAAATACATCATAAATAACAGTAGGAAAACATGATGCAAAATGGACGTATCAACTCCCCCAAGATTAGACCTCGCCTGTACTCAAGAAAAACCAAAATCGAAAAACATGCCCACATGGTTTGAGAGAGAAGTGTTGATAAAAAAATATGGACATAGAAGCATCATGTAGATTATTATAACATCAACGAATTTAAACATAAGAGTGTTATCATAGAGCTTTTATCATAAACTTCTCATGAATAAGTAACAGTTCATCGCACAATCAATGTATAAAGCATAAACTCTATTAGAAACCGACAAACTATATTCTCAGTCAACTTTGCAACTACAATTCATCATCTTTTTAGGAATGGTCACATATTGGAGCCTTTAGGCAAGTCCACATACTCAACCATCATATAGTCTTCTAGATTGCTAACACTCACCGCATACACATGAGCAAAACATTTCAACCGGACACATAGAAAGATAGGGGCTTATAGTTTTGCCTCCTAATGTATTCAGTTCAAGGGTGATGTCAACAATAATAACTCATGCCACCCATATTCAACTGGACATATGTTCCTAGATCTTTCCTCATCACATGATGCTTGCCAAAGGAGAAAAATAAAAAGGAACAGAGAGAAAACTTTGACTCTTTGCATAAAGTAAGTACATGTAAAAGATAGGCCCTTCGTAGAGGGAAGCAGAGGTTTCCATGTGCATATTTTTTTGTATGCTCAACCCCTTAGTGCAAAGGAACGTCACGTTGCATTGCCCCTTGTGATAGCACCCTTTATTATGCAGGCTATCGCTTTTATTCTTCACCATCACAAGTTCGTGCAACGCTCAATTTTCTCTTACACTAAATGATCTCACACATTTAGAAGAAATTTTTATTGCCTTTTTGCATCGATTACAACTTACTTGACGGATCTTGCTCAATCCCTGGGTAGGTATGGTGGAATCTTGAAAATAAGATTTGGGTTTAAGGGTTTTTGGATTCACAAGTAGTATCTCTACTTAGTGAAGAATTTTTGGCTAGCAAAGATAGGGGCAAGCACCACATGTTAAAGGATCTATGACAATATGACTTCTATGTGAATATGAACAAAAATAAATCATTACGTTGTCTTCCTTGTCCAACGTCAACAATTTTGGCATATAATATTTTGATGGGGCCTCACAATCACAAAATATTTCGAGGATAGTATATTTATATGTTAATCTTGTCTTTCCTTATCAATTCTTTCATGAACTTCATAGTTGACCAATGCTATGTTTGTCAATCTCTAATAAAATTTTCTACTTATACTTTTCCTTATGTGGTGCCATCACCTACCATAAGATTAGCATATGATCTTTTTCTTTTATTACATTTCTTTTTATTTATAACCTTTCTTTATATTGCAACATGAAAGTAAAGAAAGCAAAAACTCAAACTAAACTTTATTATATATCTTGCACATGGTTACAAGGATACATCACTAAGCAAGCTCTTGGAAAGAAAGGATCGAACTAAACTTTTATTCATTCTAAGGCAAAAGATCGAACTAAAAATCTTAAAGAAACAAAGATAGTGGGGATGATACGATATCGGGGCACCTCCCCCAAGCTTGGCGGAAGCCAAGGGGAGTGCCCATACCCGAAACGCAATTTTCTTTTGGTGATGAAGAAGATGGTGGTGGAGGTGGTGATGAAGTGATCCTATCTTTAAGGATCAAGAGATTCTCCAAGCGACAAATGACGCTCCGGAGGTGGATGATATGCTCTTGATATAGAATATTTCACGAGTGAGATACTTGTTTTGCACGTGAACGGTTTCAATGATGCGAAAGGCTTCAATCTCAGTAGGGGTAAGATGAGCAAGGTAAGGCTAAGGATATCCTCCTCTTCCTCCTCGACCGTCAGCGCTTGTTCTGCCACCAATGGTGGATCTACGGTAGCCTCCTAGCCCCTGCCTCCCTTGATGGTGTACGTGGGTTCCTCCCTCTTCAGCTCGATCTTCATCAACCAAGCATCTTCTTCCACCTTGTTGGAGGAGGAGGAAGACATGATGCCTGGCTTGATAGATCTGACCAAAAACAACAAGAAAAAAAGAACAGAGGATTTCTCCATGATACGGTGGTTAACAAGTTCGGGGAGTATATAAAGATTTTTTTATCTTAGGGGACAAGTAAACAGAAGAAAAATGGAGTCCGGAAGGTGCCCCAGGTGGGCACAACCCACCTGGGTACGCTTCCTGGAAGTTCCTTATTTTCCCAATTTTCTAAATATTCAAAAACTGACAAAAAATATTTTTGCGGATTTTTCAGAGTCCGTTTACTTACCGTATCACGTACCTCCTTATTTTCACGATTCTGGAGTGTTCCAGGAGGACTCTTTTATGTGTTCTTCCGGTGTCAAAGTTTGGATAATATTGCTTTCAACCTTAATGGGCATACCTGAGATATAATGTTTTATTCGTTGCCCATTAACAACCTTCGGGTTAGTACCTTTGGCTTTATTTATTTTGGTAGCTCCAGATCGATAAACCTCCTCGATGACATTGGGTCCTTCCCATTTTGAGAGGAGTTTTCCTGCAAAGAAACTGAAACGAGAGTTGTACAAAAGAACATATTCTCCAACTTTAAACTCACGCTTTTGGATTCTTTTATCATGGCATCTTTTAACTTTTTCTTTGAACAAACTTCGCATTTTAATAAGCTTGGGTTCTCCATTCATATAATGAGCTAATATCAAATAACCTCTTTCCATCGGCAAGTTTGAAATCATAGTTGAGTTCTTTGATTGCCCAATATGCTTTATGTTCTAATTCAAGAGGCAAATGACAAGCTTTTGCATAAACCATTTTAGAAGGAGACATACCCATAGGATTTTTATATGCTATTCTATAGGCCCAAAGTGCATCATCTAATTTCTTAGACCAATTCTTCCTTGACCTATTAAAAATCTTTTTCAAAATTAATTTTATTTCTCTATTACTAAGCTCAACTTGACTACTAGACTGAGGATGATAGGGTGATGCAATTCTATGATTAACATCATACTTGGGAAGCATTTTACGGAAAGCACCATGAATAAAGTCTGAACCACCATTAGTCATTAAATATCTAGGAACTCCAAACCTTGGGAAAATAACTTCCTTAAGCATTTTATTAGAGGTTTTGTGATCAGCAATATTGGTTGGAATAGCTTCTACCCATTTAGTAACATAATCAACAGCAACCAAAATATGTGTATACCCATTAGAGGAAGGAAAATGTCCCATGTAATCAAATCCCCAAACAACAAATGGTTCAATAGAAAGTGAATAATTCATAGGCACTTCTTGACACTTACCGATATTACCTGTTCTTTGGCATTCATCACAAGATAAGACAAACTTATGGGTATCCTTGAAGAGAGTAGGCACATAAAATCCAGAATTGCAATACCTTGTGAGCAGTTCTATCTTCAGCACGATGCCCTCCATATGCTTCAGAGTGTCATTTCTGAAGGATTTGTCCCTGTTCATGCTCAGGTACACAACGTCTAATAATACCGTCTACTCCTTTATAGAGATGTGGGTCATCCCAAAACTAGTGTCTTAAATCATAGAAGAATTTTTTATTTTTTTGGTATGTAAAGCTAGGTGGTAAATATTTAGCCACAATATAATTAGCATAGTCAGCATACCAAGGAGTATTATGCGTAACATTTATTGCAGCTAACTGCTCATCAAGAAAATTATCATTAATAGGTAGTGGGTCATCAAGCACATTTTTAAGCCTAGACAAGTTATTAGCAATGGGGTTCTCAGCTTTCTATCAGTGATATGCGTATCAAATTCTTGTAGCAAGAGAACCCATCGAATAAGTCTAGGTTTAGCATCTTTCTTTTCCATAAGATATTTAATAGCAGCATGAATGGTGTGAACGATAAGTTTAGAATCAACAATGTAAGATCTAAATTTATCACAAGCAAACACCACTGCTAAGAATTCTTTTTCAGTAGTAGCATAATTCTTTTGAGCACTTTCTAGAGTTTTACTAGCATGATAAATGACATTCAGTTTCTTACCAACTCTTTGTTCTAGAACAACACCAACAGCATAATAACTAGCATCACACATAATTTCAAAAGGCGACTTCCAATCAGGTGGTTGAACAATAGGTGTAGAAGTTAAGGCTTTCTTAAGTGTTTTCATGGCTTCAAAACTATCATCATAAAAAACAAAAGGGACATCCTTTTGCAAAAGATTTGTAAGAGGCCTAGAAATTTTAGAGAAGTCTTTGATAAATCTCCTATAGAAACCAGCTTGACCAAGGAAACTACGAATACCTTTGATGTCTTTAGGACATGGCATTTTCTCAATTGCATCTACCTTAGCCTTGTCCACTTCAATACCGTTTCAGAAATTTTATGGCACAAGACAATACCTTCATTAACCGTAAAGTGGCACTTCTCCCAGTTCAAGACAAGATTTGTTTGTTCACATCTCTACAAAACTCAATCAAGATTGCTTAAACAATCATCAAAAGACTTCCCTTAAACAGAGATGCCATCCATGAAAACTTCAACAATCTTTTCGCAGAAGTCAAAGAATATAGTAGTCATACATCTTTGAAATGTAGCAGGTGCATTGCATAACCAAAAGACATACGTCTGTAAGCATAAGTTCCAAATGGACAAGTAAAAGTGGTATTTTCTTGATCAGTTGAGAAACAGGTATTTTTGAAAAGTCAGAGTATCCATCAAGGAAGCAAAAGTGTGTGTGCTTAGATAATCTTTCTAACATTTAATCAATAAAAGGTAGAGGGTAATGATCTTTTCTAGTTGCTTTATTTAATTTTCTAAAATCAATTACCATTCTATAGCCTATAACAATTCTTCGTGGAATAAGTTCATTCTTATCATTAGGAACAACAGTAATACCTCCTTTCTGAGGAACACAATGAACATGACTCACCCATCTACTATCAGGTATAGGATACATTATACCTGCGTCCATGAGTTTTAATATTTCCGTTCTTACCACCTCTTTCATCTTCGGATTTAACCGACGTTGGTGATCAACAATGGGTTTAGCATCAGGTTCCATATTAATCTTGTGCTGACATAGAGTAGGACTAATTCCCTTTAAATCATCAAGAGTGTCAGGACCCCGATTCTATGCCACACCGATCTAGCATGTAACACCTCATATCACTTTGCGGCCTCACGCACGGTATTCCCACGGGTGTCGCCTTACCATGCCTGGGACCGTTTGTGCCTTTTGGCACACGTATATGATAGTGTCGCTAGCATCCATATGACAAAGAACCCGGGCTGACATGGCTAGTCATGAACCCAAAGTGGCACTAACTTACAGGGACAGGCATACATGACCCAGCAACGAACGTGTCGGTCATTAGCGAGTGAATCCGGGCTTTAGCAACTGGGCTAGCAGGACTCCGGTAAACCGGGCTGTAGCAGGCTAACAGGACTACGGTAGACACCGTGTGACATTTCCCAGAAGGGACAGACATAGGAACGAAGAAGGACACATGTCGGCCAGCCTAAGTGTTGCGGAGCAGTAGCAAGCTACTAGGGCTCAGTGGAAGCACTAGGTGACATTTCCCGGTAAGAGAGGCTACTAAGGATAAACAACTAGATAGTCAGATCCCACACATAGCAATATACATTAAACGTACGCATAACATGCAAGTATGTGTTGTACAACATGGCATCACAGCATAACTCAACAACTCATATAGATAAAGGCTCAGAAGAGCCATCATAGCATTATTACAAACAGGGGTCACATGACCCAACATTCAGAGCAAACAAGCAACAAGCGGAAGCATTACATGTCTGAGTACAGACATCTACAAATGAAAAAGGCTGAAGAGCCTGACTATCTACAACATCCTATCAAGATCGTAGCTGAGGTACAAGCTACTTGTCGAAGCCCACAAGAACACTAGTAAGAACGAAGTCTCCGCTGCAAAAACATAATTAAAGCAACATGAGTACAAAGGTACTCAGCAAGACTTACATCAGATCCTAACATACATGCATTTGTGTCAAGAAGGTAATGTGGGGTTTAGTTGCAGCAAGCCAGCTTTGACTCAGTGGCTATCGTGTTCTATGACTACGAGAACTTCTTTGAGGTGAGATGGCGCACACGAGTCCACTAATCACCACACAATACACTAGTATGGATTCATCCCCGTCTCCCTACGAGAAGGCCATCCATAGCACTCACACTTGTCTTGTGCATTTTAGAGTATCCACTTCAAGTTGTCTATGTACCATGTAAGCATCCAAGAAGTCCATAATTGTGGACCCGGCTATTCGAATAGATCATGTTAACCCTGCAGCGGTGTACTTCTTCACACACGCTCTCGCCCGCAAGGAGATCTGGCCGGGGTGTCGCTCACGGCCCCAAACGATGTGAGCAGGGTTCCCAAGCCAACCATCCGGGTGCCACTTGGTACACCGTGCCACTGTGACTAGTCTGACCCAAGCCCACCTGGCCGGGTGCCACTTGGTAGACTACTAACACTACCTACAAACACCAGAAATTAGTTGGGACTTGTCGGGGATATACCCCGTAGCGTAAACCGGTCGGAAGTATAACCCGGCCGGACTGGACGACTCACTGGTAACCCGCCTGGAGCTTGGCGGTTCACGGGCTACCCGCCCAGTCTTGGCGGTTCATTCATAACCCGGCGGGCGGGTCAGATGGATGACGAGGCCCATGGCCCAGAAGGCCGGTTCACGTTTAGCGGTGGGCCGGTTTATGAGGAAAGCATAAGGACTATTCTCCTACAAAGGAAGCAAGACTAGGACTCCACTTGTAATAGAGTAATCCTAATCCAACTAGGATTAGTCATGTAAACCGCCCCTTCAACATATATAAGGAGGGACAGGGCTCCCCAAAGAGGGACAAGTTACAAGCAATAATCTTAGGGCTAGACACAAAGAGGAGAGCCGGTTTACGGCGACTCCCTCATGAGCGTAATGAGACCTAGCCTCAAACAGCATGTAGGGTTTTACCGGATGATGTTTCCCGGGGCCCGAAGCTGTCTAAACCCTTGTCTTGTGTTGCGTCTCTCGATTCCGCTCAACCCCTCTCAAGCTACCACATAGATGCGTTGGCCTCGCGACTAAGTCCTGACACTAAGGACATCTGACGTGACAATTCCACGACAGTTGGCGCCCACCGTGGGGCCTGCGCACGGTGGTGTTGAGTTCTTGAAGGGACTTTTCTTAGGGTTCGAGGAGATCACAGTTGGTTAGATGAAGAGGAGCTGGCACGGGGCAATCTCGCAGGATAACACGGCATGGGAAAACCCTGAGTAGAACCGGCAATAATCATCGCTTTGTGATTAACTCTGGAGCTAACAGTACAAGAGAAAATTACGTTTGCGTCATTGCTTGCTACGCGGCAGACGGATGTAACCTGACGATCCGTCGAATCCGAAGACTGGCTAATATCTGCTGCGACGGCTGCCGTGTAAACCGAGACGACATCTACTTGTGACCTGATCGGATTCTTTGTTAGGCTGACTACCGAAGAGGATTGAATCATTGCGGCTGGCGTCATCGCGTGAAGACACAGGAAATATCAAGTGAAGATTCCAGCATAAACAGTATTGAACAAACCGGCCTGAAAAGAAACGGGCGTGGACTCGGAGTCAATCCCCGGTTCGTCTCCACCACGGGTCGCCTGCGCCTTGCCAATTTTTGCCTCCGCGTCAAGTCACCTCCGAGCGGCTTACCTCGGATCGACCTCCCTTCGCTGGCGTATCTTCATCGTTCGGCCACAAGTAACCGCCGCCGTCATGCCGCCCCGGACTCTTCCGCCACCGCGACCGCCGTGCCGTCTCTCCTCCATGGCTGCCTCTGCTCGGTCTCATGCTATTGCTCTGCCGAGAGCTGTCGTACTAGGCTCGCCGCAGCGCGTCGCGATGCGTTCCACTGAGCCGCTTGATGCTTCCAGCGCCCGCCTCAATCGCGCCTGCGGGCGTATCTTCATCGTTCGCCACAAGTCACCGTTCTTGAGTGCATTGCATTGACATCACCGCGCGGAGAGCCGCCGCTCAGACGGGTCGACCGCCTCGCTAGCCGGGATGCCTCAAGCTGGCCACGGCCGTCTCCGCTCCATCTCCAGGCCATCATGCTTTGCGTCGAGCTGCCCGGCATATACCTCTGACTTCCTCGTGCGCGGCCGTGCCTCGACAAGTTGCCGGCTGCGCCGCCCGAAGCGCTGTTGCGCCTGTGTTGATCCGCCCCGCTGCTCCTACCGCCTCCACTATGGCCCTACCCGCAAGTTGAATCGCCCGAGCCAGGCCATTCCTTTTCCTTGATACATTATCTGCAAAACTGAATAAAGCAATGGAAGTTATCGACTGCTTCTTCAGTTAATGGAGAAAATGGATTAGAGGATGAAGTACCATTGGTGTTCTCTGAGAGTAATCATGCATGGACTTTCTTACTGAAGCATTCGGTGTGGAGGGCAATTGGATAATGCGTGAACTGAAGAGATAAAGAATACTGATACTAACGCACCAATTGCTAGTAGTAATACCACCAAAGTTGGCAGGCACAGGTGGAGGACGTGTTCACAGTTGCACACATACAGGCTGCATAGCCAGCGCATGCACACGCAACCGCATTTGAAGGGTCTCCACTCGTTCGTCCAAACTGACAGGACACATCAGACACAATTCTGCGTTCACCACTTCCTCTGCTGTACGACGAGTCGAAACTCTGAGCAGCCGCTTCCAAACCGGCCCGCCTCCATTAAGGACCGCCGCGCCGAGTCCTCTGACTGCTGTTGTCTGTGCACGCTGAGTCGCCCACTTGCGTTGCGCTCGCGGCCCTGCTGTCTCACGTGTCACTGCGCCCGTGTCCTCACCTCGAGGCACCATTGCTAGTACAACGTGGAGCCGCCCACTTCCCCAGCTACTGTGGGTTCGGGCCACCACTGCGGTGTCGTTTTCAAGTCGCCCCTCCGACCGCTGTTATATCTACTGCTTTATTGGTCCTGTGTACGTATTAAAGGCTACACCAGAATACGCCCAACATTATTCAGTATTGGTATCCGCGTTCATCCAAACAAATCAGGTGATATCCATCTGAGTCTATTTTTAACATATATTATTTTTCTTTTGTCAAAAAGCAATTTATCTTGGCCGTGGACTACAATGTTTTTTATGCAGGATAATCATTTATGACAAAAGTATTGTTATACCGCGAACACGGAGCGCGTGCCAGCATAATTTTGCACTGGCGTTCCTCCGGGCCGTGCTGCTTGACGGATAGACGTGCAAATCGTCACCCCCGTTGTTCGGTTTACATCCGTCCACGCGTGCAGCCGATTCGTTGTCCGCGTCGGCTTACAAACGTCACGGCCGACTCACCCGTCCGCACCGGCTTACCGCACTGCGGCCGGTTCACCCGTGATTGATTTCAGTTTCATCCGGCGATCATCAAGTCCGTGACGAATAATTTCCAGCCTAACATATCAGGTGAAATCCATCTAAATCTAGTTTGGGCAATATTGTTTTTGTCAAAGAACAATTACGCTGGTTTGTATTTTCTTTATATACAGGACAATTATTCATTATAAATGTGGTTTATACCATGGAGTGCGAACGCTACCGCAGCGTTCGCACGGTGTTCGTTTGTGCCACAGTACATGGTGAATGGACGTGTGCAAGACGCTGCCCTTACGACCCAGACTACTTCAACTCACCGGGACCGTCCCTGCGAATTAACTCGCTCGTCCGCGCCGGCTTACAAGGCCATGGTCAACTCATCTTTCCGAGCTGCCTCTAATATTGTGGTCATCTTTACCGTCCGTCCCTCGCGGCCTGGTCTACATCAACACAACGGGCCGCACCCGTCTGCATGAGTGGTTTATTGAGTATGAGCAAGTCACAGCTTGGGTAGCCTGGTTTTCTTTCAAATTGGAGGCAAATTATCATCAACCGCCGTCTGCATTGGATGGTTCAATGGGCAGGCGCACAAGTCACTGCCGTTACAGTTTGGTTAACTTCAAATCGCCAGTTGGAAGGAGCCATTGGCCGAGTTGCTGACACGGCTCATACGGGATCGTTTATAACCCGCCGCAGTCACCTCAAGCTTCTATGGATTCACATCGTGCTATCAATATCAATGATATACAAGTTATGCCAGTTTATATGACGGTCAAATATGGAGAATCTCAAGCCAACTCTTCGAGAGTCACCTTGAGACTCGGGGACTACGATGATATGACGCAACAAGTCTTGCCAGTTTCAGCAAATTAAAAAACCCCAGGACAATGGAGGGAAAGATAACCCGGTCCCGGAGGCTACTGTTATTTGAAGGCCGTCAGAAAGTTTCCGGCTTGGAAAGTATATGACAATTACAAAATCCCGGCTCAATGAAGAAGTTCCGGGCCATCAGAAAAGATTCCGGTTTAAAATCCAGCTCAAGGGAAGCCAGTCTCACTGAAGCTCTCAAATCCGGTTTAACAATGTCCGGTTCAAAAAGGAATTAACTTCTCGCAAGTTCGAGTTGAAAGGCCGTCAGAAAAATTTCTGGCTTAAAAAGAAGGATTCCGGTTCAATATCCATCTCAAGGGGAAAATGTCTCCCACAAAGCTTTGAAGCTCTCAATCTCTGGTTCAAGATCCCGGTTCAAGAAGAATTTATCTCTTGCAAAAAGGTTAAAAATTACCGAAGAGGACCTGCTGCCATGATGCGCTGTTCAAACATGGGTATCCTGCCTTATCGGCCTAACATATTATTGATCACATGGGGGCTTCTGCTTTATAAAGCGGGGTCTCTGTTTTTTTTACATCATGCGTGGTTACATGGAGTGGCTCTGTTTTTAAAACGGCCTCCGGTTTACCCCTTGAAATTTACTTTTGATATATCATTTGGGGCCTTGGTCATGTCCGAACCAACGAACACCTCTTGATAGGCGACAGCCACCAGATCATTTGGGGACATGGTCACGTCTGAACCGATCCGCCTCTTGGTCGGCCTAAGGCCACGAGATCACTTAGGGGCTTTGGTCGAACCCAACCTTTACACGCCTCTTGGTCGGCATATATGCCACGAATCATTTGGGGACCTGGCTGACTTGAATCATTGTCGCTCCTATTGGAGGCCTTGATCCTGTCCGACCATGGTAATGCCATCTGATCAGCTCAGTATATCATATTTTTGCAAACGGTTTTATCATTGCCTTTGTTTCCATATCTTTTTCATAACTGTTATTCGATTTTAGTTGCGTTTTTAAACCGATAACGTTTTAATCCGGTTCGACTGTGAATTGACGGAACACGGTCAATTCTTAATCCGGAGACTATCTGCCCGGTTTGACTTTCTGTTACCATCCTATTATGGAGTAAACCGGAGTTTATCAACCCGGTTCAGCTTTCAACTACAAGTTGTCAGTACACGATCAAATTATAATCCAGCGATTATTAACCCGGTCTGGTTTGACTACGAGTCGCCAGTATTATATATGGTTAAACCGGTGTTTATCACAACCTGGTATGGTTTTATCATAAACCGTCGCAGTATGAAAGGAGTTATCATTACTCAAGATTGGGGTTATCACCCTTACTACAAAAAGTTGGTAAACCAATGATGTGATTCAATGTCACAGAGATAGGTTGAATAAAGCATGATGATAAATTATCCGGTGTTTATTAAACCGGCCTGGCTCTAAGACGATAAGTCGCCAGTATATGATGAGGAATTATCCGGTGTTTGTTAACCGGCCTGGCTTTGGACTATATGTCGGCAGTATATATTTGGATCGCGCCATTGGAATCATGCGCTTATAAATAATTGGGTTATATTATTCAAATAGCCAATCTTGGCTGAATTTTCATTATGATATTGGATGAATAAGGTTTCATACCGGATTATATTATCTTGAATAGCCAACATGGCTGGATTTTTATTATGATTGAGGTTTTCAAAGTCGCTTTAGCGCAATGGATATTATGTTATCAATGGATATGGCTTTTATTCTACAATTGAAGGAATAGTCGAGTTCTTTGCGGGCTTACAACCCGGCACTTGGGGCTACATTATTAAAGTTGAGATTACATCAAATATGCAAGTCTCATGTTGCTGCAAGCATGCACCATGACACTTGGGGCTAATGCAAAGTCATTCTTTGTTCATCTTATTGAAGACCCGACTCATCACATTATAATGAGCGGCCCTTAGGGGCTACCAATTGCTCTGTTAAACAATTCAAGGTACAAAGCTTTTTATTCATTATATTGAAGGGTCCACTGCTCAGTTGGTAAAGCACAAGGCTCTTAACCTTGTGGACGTGAATTCAAGCCCCATGATGGGGGTTACATTATATGGTGTTATTTTCATTGAAGTATATATCAAAGTCCTTGCTCATTATTGCGTAATGACCCGGCCCTTGGGGGCTACACTGGTTGAAGTTTTTATGAGCATTAGGAAATCACAAGTCCCAGGTTAGTGCAAGTATGACAACCCGGCATTTGGGGCTACATATTGGGAATACTCAATTCTGACTAGTGATTGAGATGAATAACCTGGATTTCTTCAAGATTGTGAAATTTATATTGAAGCAAGTCTTAAGCTATTGCTATGCTACCTTCTTAAAACTTGAGGGCTACATGTGATAGTCTTATAAGAGGTATATTTTCAAGCTGGAGGTCAATTACAAGTATGAACCGATACTATCAATATTTATAAACCGGCAAGTTTTACATTCTTAAACCGGCTGAAGATCAGATGAGGATTTCAAGGACCATTATTTTTGTTAAGCATTGGGAGCTGAATCAAAGGAGTTATTCTTCACAATATATTTTCTATGAGAAACTAATGTCAGCAAGTTGATTATGAAGCTGGCCTATTAAACCGGATTTTCTAGAAGAAGGAAGTGACAAGTACTTAAGGATGACCAGGATCAGTTTAACATGGATAAATCCAAATTAAACTGGGGGCTAATGTCGGGGATATACCCCGTAGCATAAACCGGCCGGAAGTATAACCCGACCGGACTGGACGACTCACTGGTAACCCGCCTGGAGCTTGGCGGTTCACGGGCTACCCGCCCGGTCTTGGCGGTTCATTCGTAACACGGCGGGCGGGTCAGATGGATGACGAGGCCCATGGCCTAGAAGGCCGGTTCATGTTTAGCGGTGGGCCGGTTTATGAGGAAAGCATAAGGACTATTCTCCTACAAAGGAAGCAAGACTAGGACTCCACTTGTAATAGAGTAATCCTAATCCAACTAGGACTAGTCATGTAAACCGCCCCTTCAACATATATAAGGAGGGGCAGGGCTCCCCAAAGAGGGACAAGTTACAAGCAATAATCTTAGGGCTAGACACAAAGAGGAGAGCCGGTTTACGGCGACTCCCTCATGAGCGTAATGAGACCTAGCCTCAAACAACATGTAGGGTTTTTACCGGATGATGTTTCCCGGGGCCCGAAGCTGTCTAAACCCTTGTCTTTTGTTGCGTCTCTCGATTCTGCTCAACCCCTCTCAAGCTACCACATAGATGCGTTGGCCTCGCGACTAAGTCCTGACACTAAGGACATCTGACGTGACAATTCCACGACAGGACTCCTGGACAGAGATCAAGTTGATTAATATGTCGAGAGGGGTCGAGTTACCGGAACCCAATGTGTGGTAGTATCGACTCATTGGATGACATACACAGAACTCAGTGCTTAAGGATGGTTCCAGTGAGAGAACCCACCATGTACTCCTACATGGCCTCTCACCGCTACCTTTACCAAATCATGTTCACACGTTCACTCTCAGCATCAGAACATAGAGCACTGTACTCCAATTCATTCCCAATGAATCAGACTTGACACACCCTAAGCAATAGCAGGCATGGCATGGTAGGAACACAACAATGGCTTCAATCAACTCCTACAGAGGAATGGGTTCAACTACCGCAGCACAAAGTAGCAGTAGAAACATTGTTGTCCTAATGCAATAACTGAGAGCAGGAGCGAGAGAGTAGGATTGTATCAGAATGAACAAGGGGGTTTGCTTGCCTGGCAGATCAACAGGGTGGCACTGCTCCTCAGACAGGTACTCTGGAACACTCTTTGGAGCAGGACCTATCGAGAAGGAACGGTGTTGGCAATCAATAAACAATCATATGCAACAATATGATGCATGAACATGGCATGAATATGTGATGTTGCTTGAGCTAATGCAGCTAGCATTCATTTGGTTGAAGTCCATTTGAACCAAAGATTCAAATGCATCTCCAAAATAAGCTTTTATATAAGCCATTTTAGTGTTTCACTTATACAGCAGGTATAAGTTGGTTTGTCATGCACGAAACTAGTACAGATGGATAGATTGAATTTTTCAGATAATTTCTCATATATAAATTATTTCAAACTGAGCTACGGTTCAATTTCTATGATTTTTTTGAAGTTTTGCTAATTTTTTGGAATTCCTGACTTAATTTAAATCCGGAAAATAAATAATTGCGTCAGCACTGCGTCATGCTTGCGTCAGCAAGTCAATAGCGCTAACTGGTCAAACCTGACGTGTGGGGTCCACACGTCAGTGAGACGGGCTAAACAGGGGGTGTTAGTTTTATCTTAATTAAAGGATTAATGGCACTGGGCCCACTGGTCAGTGTCAGGGAGGGTTAGTTAATGGTGATTAGCCTTAAGCTAATCACCTGACCCGTGGGGCTCACCTGATGGGCCAGCGAGGTCAAAGGGTCAAACCCCACCGGCGTTTAGCCGCCAGCAAGGCCGAACACGGCGGAGGGACTCGGGATCGCATCTCCGGCGTCCAAATGGCCCGCGGAGACCATTGGCGAGGAGCCAGTGCTCGTCCGCGTCATTTGGAGCAAGTGGGAGAGCGAGGGCGGCGGGCTTCGCCAGAGCGGGCTTCGGGCGGCAGCGGAGTTCGGCCGAGGGCGGAGCGATCTTTGCACGGCACGGCGGGTGAGAGCACCGGGCGTAGCCGGCTCGTCGCATCCAGCGGAGGTGACGGAGGACGCAGGTGGCGGAGCTCGCGGGCGAGCTTCGGCGGCGGCGGAGCTCGACCAGCGAGAGAGGGGGAGGGCGCGAAGAGCAGCGAGTAGGGGAATCAACGGCGGGGCTCACAGCGGTCTCGATGGCGTCGTCAGCAAGCTCGGGGAAGGCTGGACGGCGGTGTGGCGGCGAGGACGATCTCCGGTGGCCGGAGGCGAAGATGGTGATGTTGACGGCATTCCAGGGCTTCCCGCGTCGCATGGCTCGACGGAGAGGTGGACGGTGACGTGGCGGAGCTTCTAAGCTGGTCGGAGAGGCGAGGGGGAGGCGGTGGCTATCGTAACAGTGAACAGCGGCGACGGTGATGCTCGGGCGAGTGAGAGGGTCCGGGGGGCGCGTGGCGTCGTCCAGATGCATCAGCGGAGGGACAGGCAGGCAGGGAGGGAGGAGGTGGCGCGGCGCGGCGGTGCGTGCGTCGGGCACGCGCCCATCCTTCTGGCGGGAGGAAGACGACAGGGGAGGGGGGGACAGGTGGGCTGGGCTTGCCAACTGGGCCGGCCAGGCCGCACAGTGCTGGGCCAGCACAGGAGCTGGCCGCAGGTAAGTTTTCTCCTATTTTGTTTTTCTTTTCTATTTTCTGACATTTGTTTTGATTTAACAAAAATACTAAATCATTTTATTTTCTTAGGCCAATTTTTGTAGGAGCTAGTTATATTATTCCAGAGCTCCTCAACAACTAGCATAATTTTTGGACATATATTATATATATAACATATATATATCCAAGTGAAAATAATTACTGGATTAATCCAAATGCCCAAAATAAATATTTATGAGCTCCTAAAAATATTGGTTTGATTCTGTCCAATATTTTCATAGAGCAACGTGAGCATTTTCTTGGACCTTTTTGGAGCACGTTTTATTTGGGTCATTTCAGAGATGATTCTGAGGGTTTCACAAATCCTCATTTCAAAATTTAAATGGAATTTAAACATGATGCACACATGACTAGCTAGCCTCGAGCATACCAGAACTAGGGATGTGACAAAGAGTATATCCAATAGCATCTCGGTGCTTCCTTAGAGCTTTAAATAATCTTTCTTCTTCGTGTTCTGAAAGGTTATCACTAATAATAACAGGATATATCTTCTTTTCATCAAGATAAGCATATTTCAAAGTGTGTGGCAATTGTTTTAATTTGAAGACAGGATCACCTTTAGGTGGAGCAGGCCCTCCTAAAGTTTCTGTAGGCAAATTGTGTTTGAGCAGTGGACATTGTTCAAAGAAAATATCAACTATTTCATTTCTTTCATGCATATGTAAATCATTTTCATGGTCTAGCAAATATTGTTCTAGAGGATCAGTAGGAGGCACAACAATAGAAGCAAGACCAATTATTTCATCCTTACTAGGCAATTCTTTTTCAAGAATCTTTCTAGTAAACTTGGAGAAATTAAATGCATGAGACTCATCACCAAAACTAACACCGACAGTTTGTTTCTCAGAATCTATCTAAGCATTAACGGTGTTCAAGAAAGGTCTACCAAAGATAATGGGACAGAAGTTATCTTGCGGGGAACCAAGAATAAGGAAATCAGTAGGGTATTTTACTTTCCCACACAAGACTTCAACATCTCTAACAATCCCAATTAGTGATATAGTATCTCTATTAGCAAGTTTAATAGTAACATCTATGTCTTCTATCTCTGCGGCTGCTATGTCATTCATAATTTCTTGATATAAGGAATAAGGGATAGCACTCACACTAGCACCTATGTCACATAAACCACGATAATAGTGATCCCCTATTTTAACTAAGTTAACAGGCATGCCAACAACAGGTCTGTGTTTATCCTTTTTATCCGGTTCGGCAATTCTAGCAGCTTCTTCACAGAAGTAAATAACATGCCCACCTATGTTTTCTTACAAGAGATCCTTAATCATAGCAACACTACACTACTAGGGAAAAGCCTATACACAGAATCTTATCTGCAGCGCGCTTCAAAATACCACGCTACTGCTACTTAGCAGCAGCGTGTCTCCGAGCAACGCCATTGACTTAGAAGTAGCAGTAGCGCGTTTGAGGCATACAGCACTACTGCTATAGTTGCCATGACCTTGGCCCCCCGCTAGCTATAGCAGTAGCGCGTTATACTGTAGAGCGGTACTGCTACTTGCGTTAGCTGTAGCGCTGTTTGCCAAACGCGCTACAACTATCCCTACCTTATCAACACGGGAGGACCGGCCCTCACTCACACTCTCACTCTCTTGCATGACAACCGCGTCGTCGTCGCCGCCGCCGCTGTTAAATCGCCGCCGAGGTACTCCCTCCATCCGTCCTCCTCCATCCTCCTCGCACATCCTCCCCTCCGCCTGCGGCCGCCCTCCTCCTCCTTGCCGCCTCCTCCATCCGCCTGTGGCCACCCCTCCTCCCTCCTCCGCCGGCAGCCCGCCTCCCACCGCCTCGACCTCGCCGCCCCTAGCTACCTCTCCGTCCGCCCCACCCCCTGCCACTAGTTAGTACTAGATTTAGTAGTAGATGTTAATTTAGGGTTAGCTAGTACTAGATGTTAATTTAGTAGTAGTAGATGTTAATTTAGCTTAGTTAGTACTAGATTTTTAGTAGTAGTAGTGGTAGTTGAACTACTTTAGTTGTAGTTGAACTAGTTTAGTAAGTAAATTAATAAACTAGTTGAACTAGTTGAATTAATGTAACTAATCTATTTTAGTAAGATAATTAATATAACTAGTTGAACCACTTTATTTTTAGAAAGAACTAGTTTTTTTCTATTTATAGTAAGTTTATATTTAGTAAGAACTAGTTGAATTAATAAAACTAGTTGAACATGTTTTGTTGCTAGTGATAACTTATATGGTTTCAGTGACCTCCGTCGTCCCGTCACCGACCCCTCCGACAACCCGCCGTCATCCCAGTCACCGTACCCCTCCGACATCGAGGTGAGACCAGCCAAATATCCTTGTATATTTTGTGTTGTTGCTCAAATAGGATATGTGGTTGCCCAAGTGGCCGTTCATGTTCAGTTTACATCTCCGAGTGGCCTATGTTTTGTCGGAGTGTTGATTAATTTCCGTTCCGGCAAATTTCAGCGCCGATATGTCCTTTTTAGAAAAGGTCATGCGGATTTTGTCGTGAATTCGACATGACTTGTGCTAGAATATGTACAAGTTTAATCTTTGAATTATGATTGTAGGAAATGTCATACTCGGACGACAGCGGTCTCCGGGGAGTGTAGCTGGTGCCACGACGATCGAGGTATGTGCGACAGTTCGTTCGGTGGGCGACGATCGCCGCTTCAGCATTAAGCTCGAGGAGACCTGCGATGTTCATACGATGCATAGCGGCGACAATAGTTTTTTCTCCATTAAGCATGACTTCAACTATTTCAACGTCTAATTTTCATATTTTACAATTCGACTAGCTTATCCCATGCCATGCAAGGCGCTATGTCTTGGAGAGGATGGGTTTTGAAGACCATGAAAATTTTGAAACAAAGAAAATACACCTAAGGACCCATCATGATATGGATTTTGAAGTAAATCTGTATAATGCTCAGAGCGTAACCCATTTTGGTTGCCAAAATTGGGAAGCACTTTGCAAAATGTATGGTTTTGATGAGGGTATGATTATCACCATGGATCTTGGTGATCCCGACAATGAGGAAGACAATATGGACATTTGGGTCCTTGTTGATCGCTGCCGATTGTACCGCTATGTGAGTTTATCAAACATAGTTATTAACTAATTTATATTCTTTATTTCAAAATAGTTGATAGCTTATTTCCATTGACAGCTTATTTTGATTCTTCAAAGACTGTATGGAAGATGGTAGATAAAACCCACTACAATCAAGGCACCCAATTAACATATAAGGAGAAAAATCATCTGATCGCATTTTGTACTCTTCTTGAGAATTACAATGCCTATTATCGAACTCCTCCAAATTATGGTGAATACGTGCCACTAGTGCATGTGTTGAACAACGATAACTTCTTTGGAGATACCCTGGTAAGATTTTTTACTATTACGACATTCGTGCATTTTTTGCATACTTCTAAAACTAGTACATCATTGCTAACTACAAAGTTATTATTATGTTTTTCAACAGAAACTCCCGATGGATTGTGTGCCTCATCTGATCATCAGAGAACATACAATGTCTGCATGGTCGCCTCTCAGTTCTGAACATACTGCCAGGTAAATCTAGGGAGCTCACCTATGCATATCGGATTTCTAAAAACCGTGAACACATGATCATCAGAGAATGGAAGAAATGTATGGACATTCGCAAGGAGGTTCTTGGAAGTAACATTCAGCGAAAGGCAAGAATGGGAGACAGGCTAATCTCCATTCTCCATAACGGAGAGTCGGGGCTATCTTGTTTTTGTTATTTTACCTTAGAAAATGTAGTAGGTCTTAATCGAATGTAATAGGTCCTATGAGGTACAATATGTTTATTATGTGGTAATGTGTTAAAGTTGATAATGATGATCTTGAGGAGGTGTTATGTGATGTCAATGATGAAAACGATGATATTGAGGAGGTGTTATATGACAATGATGTATTATGATGCTAAGTTGTTAATGATATGATGATGATGATGATATTATTATATCATTGGGTGAAAGAACATGGATTAGTTTCAAGTGGATGGACATCCACTTGAAACTAGTCCACGATTCTTTCATCCCATGATGTAATAACTCATTATGATGTAAAACAATCTCTAAATTCCTGTTGTATGAAAACTTGTGTAAAGGTGTATGAATACAACATGAAATAGAAAAGAAATAAAATACTAAATAGTAGTAGTAGCGCGGTTAGGAGAAGCGCTACTACTAATTAACGATAGCGATGTTATAAAGAACCGCTGCTAGTAAGTCAATTTAGCGATGGCGTCGTCAAGCAGCGCTATTGCTAAGCATTAGTCATGGCGCCTTATCGATGGCGCTTGTGCCCGCTCTTGATAGGCTCAAACCAGCTGCTGCTAGGCTTTTCCCTAGTAGTGCTAGGTTCTACTTTAATTTTTTCATCTGGTTTAGGTGTTCTAATATAGCTTTTGTTAACCACAATTGAAACTTTAGCATGTTCCTTTATCCTAATAGGTAAAGGTGGTTTTTCAATATAAGCAGTAGGAACAACTAGTTCAACATTATAAAGTATAGTTTCTTCTTTAGCTGGTACTAGTTCTTTAGTTTCTTCTTTAATAGGTGGGTGATATTTAAACCACTTTTCTTTAGGGAGATCAACATGAGTAGAAAATTATTCACAAAAGGAGGCTACTATCTCAGAGTCAAGTCCATATTTAGTGCTAAACTTTTGAAAAGCATCGGTATTCATGAAAGATTTAACACAATCATACTTAAGCTTAATACCTGACTCTTTACCTTCATCAAGTTTCCAATCTTCAGAGTTGCATTTAATTCTTTCCAAAAGATCCCACCGGAATTCAATAGTCTTCTTCATGAAAGAGCCAGTACAAGAAGTATCAACCATGGATTGAGCATCACGAGAAAGTCGAGCATACAAATTCTGGATAATAATTTCTCTTGAGATCTCATGATTGGGGCATGAATATAACATTGACTTAAGCCTCCCCCAAGCTACATCGATACTTTCTCCTTCACAAGGCCAAAAATTATATATATAATTCCGATGACGATGAACTAGATGCATAGGATAATTTTTTTGGTGAAACTCCAATTTCAGTCGATTCCAATTCCATGTTCCAATATCATTGCATAGACTATACCATGCCAATGCCTTTCCCTTCAAATATAAAGGGAAAACCTTTTTCATAACTTCATCTCTGGGTAAACCTGCAAGCTTAAACAATCCACAAATTTGTTCCACATATATCAAGTGCATATCACGATGTTATGTTCCATCTCCTCCATAAGGATTAGGTAGCAGTTGTTCTATCATACCCAAAGGAATTTCATATTCAATATTTTTGGTAGGTGCAGTAGGTTGAGGGGTAGCTAATTGTGATTCCAGACGAGGTGATGATACCCCTAACAAACCCCTCAAAGGATTATTCTCCATAGTAACAAGTGACAATAAATTTCAGCACACTATATAAATGTTTCATTACCAAATTCCACTTACCAAAGGCGCTTCACTCCCTGGCAACGACGCCAAAAAATAGCCTTGATGACCCACAAGTATAGGGGATCAATTGTAGCTCTTTTCGATAAGTGAAAGTGTCGAACCCAACGAGGATCAGGACGAAATGACAAGTGGTTTTCAGCAAGGTAATGTGTGCAAGTGCTGAAATTGTAAGTAACAAAGTAGGTTGATAGCAAGCTATTTTTGTAATGAGCAAGTAACGATAATAGTAAAAAAAAGTGCAGCAGGGTAGCCCAATCCTTTTGTGGCAAAGGACATGCCAAAACGGTCTCTTATGATAAGAAAAGCGTTCTTCAGGGTACACGGGAATTTCATCTAGTTACTTTCATCATGTTGGTTCGATTTGTGTTCGCTACTCTGATAATTTGATACGTGGGTGGATCGGTGCTTAGGTGTTGTTCTTACTTGAACAAACCTCCTACTTATGATTAACCCTCTCGCAAGAATCCGCAACTACAAGAAAAGTATTAAGAATAAATTCTAACCATAGCATTAAACTTGTGGATCCAATCGGTCCCTTACGGAATAGCCCATAAACTGGCGTTTAAGCTTCTGTCACTCTCTCAACCCATCATCTAATTACTACTCCACAATTCATTCCCTTAGGCCCAAATATCGTGGAACGTCATGTAGTCCACGTTCGCATGACACCACTAAGGGAATCACAACATACATACTATCAAAATATCGAACACATATAAAATTGACATGATTACTTGCAACATGATTTCTCCCGTGACCTCAAGAACAAAATTAACTACTCACAAATGATAATCATGCTCAAGATCAGAGGGGTATTAGATAGCACATTGGATATGTACATATAATCTTCCACCAAATAAACCATATAGTAATCAACTACAAGATGTAATCAACACTACTAGTCACCCACAAGCACCAATCAATAGTTCTAGTAACAACATTGAATACAAGAGATAAACTAGGGTTTGAGATGAGATGGTTCTGTTGAATATGTTGATGGAGATTGCCCTCCCCAAGAAGGGAGAGTTGTTGGTGATGATGATGACGATGATTTCCCCCTCCGGGAGGGAAGTTCCCTCGGCGGAATCGCTCCGCTGGAGGGCAAAAGTGCTCCTACCCAAGTTCCGCCTCGATCCGGCGGCGCTCCATCCTGAATGTCCTCACCTTATTTTTTCTAGGTCAAAATGACCTATATACCAGACGATGGGCATCGGAGGTGGGCCTGGGTGAGCATAACCCACCAGGGCACGCCTGGGCTCCCTGGCATGCCCAGGTGGGTTGTGCCCACTTGGTGGGCCCCCTCTAGTAGTTATTTTCTCCAACATTATTTATATATTCAATAAAAATTCTCCGTGAAGTTTCAGCTTGTTTGGAGTTGTGCAGAATAGGTAGCGTGACGTAGCTTTTTTGGGTCCAGATTTCCAGCTGCCGGAATTCTCCCTCTTTTTGTGTACCTTGCATATTATGAAAGAAAAGGCATTAGAATTACTCCAAAAGGCATTATTATGGATAAAAACATCATAAATAACAGTAGGAAAACATGATGCAAAATGGACGTATCACACCTATACAACTGACAATTGTATTGGATGTGTTGGGGCCACAAGGGATTACTTGTATTTGCTTTCATGGTTGTTTGAGAGAAAACCACATTCATCCTACACCTCTTGTGGATTGATAAACCTTAGTTCATCCACTTGAGGGAAATTTGATGGTGTCTTACAAAACTCTACGCTTGGAAGCCCAACAAAGTTTACAAGAATTAAGTTGCATAAGAGACATCATTCCACTCCAGTCCTACAAAATTGTCTATAATCACAAAGTTGAACATGTTCTATGCTTGTCAATAACCAAAAAGAACCATCTTGGTGGGCTATCCGAGTTGCTATCTGAACTGTCCGGCTCATGACCAGACTATGCAGGTAACTAGTCGTACTGTCCAGCTTAACCCCACAGAAGATCAGTGGCCAATTCTCTTAAGACATACCAAGAATAGGACACTTAACAAGGGGTTGCTTTCATCCGTGACATTTGGTAGACTTTCCAGGTAGATAGTTCATCCAGATATTCATCGTACCATCTGAGCTACATGTCGTAATATCCGTCTTGTGTCCTTACTCCTCTCAGTTTTCCTCTCGTGTCTATGCCTTTTTCAGTGGTCAGACTGTCCGCGTTGGTTACCGAACTACCTGGCCCATGCAATTTCTGCCTCAAATGAATAGTTCACTTGAGGCCTATATATAGCCCTCCACCACTTCATGGAGGGGTTGTCCAACACATTGGAAGAACCCTATAACTTCAAAATTTATTCCTCTCCTTTTCGTAACCAAATCTTAGATCGATGAGAGATTTGTGAGAGTTTTTGAGAGACATTTCACCCATAGATAGATATTTTTGTCCTCTCTCTTTTAACTGAAACAATTTGTGATTTGAACAAGTCTTGAGCATTTCCCCTTTGATCTTGATACTCTTGGAGGTTGGAAACTCCTAGGTGGTAGGAGTCTTCAGTGTAGAGTTTACTAGTGTTTTACCCCCATGAAGTTTGTGAAAGTTTCGAGGTCGCTTCAAGGTCTACCACTGGTGATCTAGAATCACATTCGTTGTGATATCTTAAGAAGAATAGGATGAAACTTCATGGTGTTGGTGTGACTTTCTGGTAACACCCATCTCTCCAACAGTAATCAGGGGTGTGTTTGGTTGAAGTCATGGACTGGAATGGCACGGGTCCGACCCATTCCTAGGCCTTGTTCTGGGGTTTAGTTGGACATATGGAACAACACCCAGTCATTCCCGCGGGCCCAATATTCGGCCCAGATGCAGAACAAGGTGAGACCTCAAAAATGGTCAGATCAAACGGAACCGCTCATCCCCTTGCACTATCGCAACCCTAGTGCCTCCCACTCCCAGGTGTGCCACCTGCCTTCCTCTCTCCCCTCCATAGATCTGAGCCACAGGTGGCCGGTTCCTCCCTTCCCCGCTGGCCAATTCCTCCCTTGCCCGTCACGGGGGGATGCGGCAGATGCGAAAGTGGATTCGGCGCGCCGTGGGCCGCGTGTGCCCGTGCACTGTTTTGGGCCTGACCCAACAGCGCTCGGCACCGTGTATGGCCCAGCCGGGGCTCTGTCGGTAGACTAAGGTAGGGTACCTCGGTACTAACTTGTGCACGGGCGGTTGCAGACTTCCATGCGGGGTTTACCACGTGCTCGCCGAAAACCTTCTGCTCCATGTCAAACCATTCAAAGACGAAGTATACAAGACGAAGATCGAGACCCGGCAAGCGGAGTTTGCGGGAAGGCCGTTCTGTGCTCAAGGTTACATCACTCACGCAAGGCCACGGCAAGAGGAGCTCGCCGGAAGACTAGAAGATTACATCATAGAAGACATGCCTCGGCGCTATATGCGTCGGCGAGGGCCCGGAGCGACAAATTCTGAGCCGGCAAGCTCCCGGTCCGCAAGGTCAAGACCCGCAAGGTGCTTGCCGGAGAATTTCGCTGTGTGTGCCGCGCTCCAGCTCATCAGCCCACGCGTCGCCAGGGCCTTTCCAGGAGCGTGGCGGATGGTCTGTGCAGCTGGGGACACGGTGGCACTTCACGGTGATGGATCCATCGCCGTGGCGAACGAGACGCAAGGGCGGAGCTTTTGGGGTCGACGGCGACGGGCATTAAATGCCCTTGTCCCCCTTGTCAAAGTAGGTAGCAACCATTTGTTCACGCCTTGTAGCTCCACTGTTCCCTTGTTCCAACTACCACCTTTTTACATTTTACCCCTTTCTCCTCGTTGACACTGTCGGTGACCCTTGCACTATAAAAGGAGGCCCATGCACAACGTAAAGGGGTTCGGTTGATTGGGAAACCTTGACAACTCTCGCGCTCGGTGTAGCTGCTCATCGTAGCTCTTCAAGCTCCCGAGCTCAATACAAACCAAGGCAGGGAGTAGGGTTTTACGCGTCCATCGCGGCCCGAACCTGGGTAAAAATTGCCCGCGTGCTCGCTACGATCTGCTCTCCGTGCTCCCTCCGCCCTCGTACCGCACAGACAAGGGGCTCCGGCCCCATAGGTGTTCGTGGCGGGCAGCTTCCCCCGACATCTTTGGCGCGCCAGGTAGGGGGCGTCGAGGTTGTGCGGACCTGATCCGGCGTTCGCGCGGGCGCGTTCTTCATCAACCTCTCCAGTTTCATCAGCAACTTCATCAACAACTACGCCATGGCCCCATAGGTGTTCGTGGCGGGCAGCTTCCCCCGACATCTATGGCGCGCCAGGTAGGGGGCGTCGAGGTTGTGCGGACCTGATCCGGCGTTCGCGCGGGCGCGTTCTTCATCAACCTCTCCAGTTTCATCAGCAACTTCATCAACAACTACGCCATGGCCCCAAAGAAGAAGGCTTCGGAGGTTGCAGGCCCGGCTGCGTCTCATCCGCCGCCACCGGAGCCAACGGTGGGCGGAGGAGACGCCGTCGGAAGGGTGGTCGCCGGCGAGGACACTCGCGGCGCCACCAGATCCAAGGACAAGACGGGTGACCGCGCCTCGGTCTCCGTGGACGCGTCGCGTCCATCTCGGCCACGACAACCCAGCAGCGCCGTACCACGGAGATGGTATCCGCTTTCTTTGGGCAAGGACACACCGGAGGCTCGCGGGATGCCGGACCACCGTCCGGCACAGTAAAGCGGCGGCGCCGCCGGCGAGACCTGCTCCTTCTAACGCTGTTAGAGTCCGAGCATATTCCGCTCCTCGCGCCGCTTCGCCCGCTCCCCTCCACTCCGGCAGAAGCGCTTCGCAAAGGGCGCAATCGCTCTCGACTTCCCTCCAGCGCGACAAGGCGAAGATCGGAGGGCTACCATCGAGCGATCGCTTTCGCCAACAACGACTCTTCACAGCAGCGGCGACCTCGCGACGCGGCAAGCTGAGAAGACGAAGGCCGACGGCGACAAGACCGCCGGGGGTGCAACCACCGTGCAATCCCCGCCATGAGCGAAAAGACGCCGCCCGCCGGAACAGCGCCGGCAGCGGCTCCACGGCATCGTCGGATCCGCGGCTCGTCGGGATCAACGCCAGTCCTCGGCGACCGGCGACAAGAAGACGCTTCGGACCACATCGGCGCCGCCGAAAGCTTCGGCGACAATCGACCAGAGAGCTGCGCCGACGCGTGCGCGCGCCGGTGAACGAGCGACTTGCCAGTCGCGGCGAGCTGCCCTGCGTTCACCCGTGAGCTGCGGCGCGCCCATGGCTCAAAGATGAAAAATTTCAAGCCCGACGTGCGGAGAAGTGCGGCGGCAAGACGCACCCTCCGAATTCCTCGGTGTCTACACCATCGTGGTGCAGGCTGCGGGCGTGACGAAAGATTCGGCGAACTACTTCCGCTCGTGCTTAAGCGAGCGTTCGTTCTTGGCTTATGCACTTGCCGAAGGCTCCATTTCTTCTTGGGCAGACCTTTGCCATCGGTTTGTTGGCGCCTTCACCGGCGGCCACAAACCCCACGGCCAGAGAGCGATCTCCACATTTTGGCCCGAAGGAAGGAGAATCCTGCGCAAGTATATCCAACGCTTGAGCCGTGTGCGGCACAACATCCCGATGTCCACCCTGCCACGGTTATAAGCGCGTTCCACGAAACGTCGCGTAACCGCCCATATGCGTGAAGAGATGGCGATGACCAAGATTCGGGATGTCGTGAGCTCTATGCTCTGGTGATAAGTGCGCCTGCTGAAGAGGAGGAGACTCCCGGGGAGGATCTTGGCGCAGGAGGAAGCGACAATGACGACGCCGCCGGCAAAGAAGAGACGGCGGCGAACAACCGAAGGAAGAACGAGAAGAGAGTGCTTGCCGTCGAGAAGTCCGGCAAGGAGGCTCCCGCC
This sequence comes from Aegilops speltoides, assembly GCA_021437245.1. Classification (NCBI taxonomy): domain Eukaryota; kingdom Viridiplantae; phylum Streptophyta; class Magnoliopsida; order Poales; family Poaceae; genus Aegilops; species Aegilops speltoides. Next base: position 256,873,520 of record CM038147.1, read on the forward strand.
AAGCAAACACAGGCTGGCTGCTCCGCAAAGGAGCTCTGCCCTATGCGGCAAACGACAAGCGGGACGGCTCCGACAAGCAATCTTGCAAAATCCACCGCACCAAGGGCCACGATCTCACCAATCGCAAGCGCGTCGAGTACCTCGTCGAGCAGCAAAAAGCTAAGTCGAGAGGCGCGACAAGGAGAAGGCCCAAGGTGGCGGAGGAGAACCGAGCAAGCGGCCGTTCAATGGCGGGAGGACGCCTTGTGGCAAGGCCAAGCAGCGGCAAGGTGATCGACCTCCCGGGCGCGACAAGGATGAAGAAGACGGCAGCGAAGACATGGAGGATGAGGATAACAGCGAGCAGGAGTTCGGAAGGCCACGGAGGTCTGTGCGTCGGCGGTGGCGCCTCTCTGCACACCTCCCACCGCCAGCTAAAGCGGTGGAGTGCGTGAGGTGAACGCAGCGAGCCGCCCGTGGAGTCGCGCAGCTCCTCAAATGGTCCAACCGCCCATCATTTTTGATCTTGAGGATCACCTGACCGCACCACCGCGGTCGGGTGCTTGCCGATGCTGGTCTCGCCCACCATCCGCAACCTCAAGGTCACCAAAATGTTGGTTGGCGGCGGGCGGACTGAACTTGATCTCCTCTGCTGTGATCAAGAAACTCCAAATTTCAGATGGCGAGCTCGAAGAGACCGGTCCTTTCCAAGGAATCAACCCGGGACGGAGCAAGCCCAAGGAAAGATCACTTTGCGGTGACCTTTGGCGAGGAACTCAATTTCAGGACTGAGCGCATCACTTTCGACGTCGCCGATATTCCGTTGCCATACAATGGAATACTCGGCCGTCCTGCCCTCGCCAAGTTCATGGCAGGGCCGATAAGCGTCATCACCGTCCACGGCGACAAGAAGGATGCGCTTATCTGCACCGACAAGATCTACCGGGATGCGGCAGCTGCGGCCGATAAGAATACACTTGCCGCTGAAGCTCCCGGGGGGAAGAAGACGAAGACCAAGTCCGGCAAGTGCTCTGGGGCCCACTCCGGCAATCGCACCTCTTCGGAGTGCTGCGCTGCCGTCGAGGACGTCCCGTCGAGCTCCACCGGCAAGAGTAAAAAGGGAATGGCCGCTCCGCCGGCAACCAAGAAGGTGTCCGCCAAGGAGGACGGCACTGGTGGTACCTTCACCATCAGTGCCACACTTGACAGCAAATAGGAAGCGGCGCTCGTTGCCTTCTGGCGGGCGAATGTCGATGTGTTTGCATGGCAACCATCGACTTCCCGGTGTTCCCGTGAAGGTGATTGAGCACAAGCTTGCTGTTTGCCCTCATCTGCGCCCATCAAGCAAAAAGTGAGGAAGCAAGCCGTGGAGTGCCAAGAATTCATCGTGAAGAAATCAAGAAGCTAGAGGCAGCGAGGCCTAGTTAGAGGTGTGATCCATCCGGCGTGGTTAGCAAACCCGATTAAATCAGGCGCAAGGCCAACGGGAAATGGAGGCTGTGTATAGACTTCACCGATGTGAATAAAGCATGTCCCAGGATCCATTCCCTTGCCGCGCATTGACCAGATTGTTGACTCCTTTGCGGGATGTGAGCTACTCGCTTTCTTGATGCATACTCGAGCTATCACCGGATCTTTATGGCCAAAGAGGATGAAGAAAGATCTGCATTTATCACTCCATGTGGCACTTATTGCTTCATCGCATGCCATTTGGATTTGAAGAATGCAGGATCAACATTTGCAAGGGTAGTGTATGCTGCTTTTGAGCCACAGATCCACGTAAATGTAGAGGCTTACATGGATGATATCGTGGTGAAGAGCAAGAAACAAGGATCTGCTGATTCAAGATTTGGAAGAAATGTTTGAGAACCTGCGCAAGATACAGACTTAAGTTGAACCCGAGAAGTGCGTCTTTGGAGTTCCCTCCGGCAAACTTCTCGGGTTCTTTAATGTCCTGAGAGGGGATTGAAGCCAACCCGACAAGATTAAAGCCATTGAGCGGATCGAAGCCCCGGCGAGTCAAGGATGTCAGAAGGCTTGCAGGTTGTGTGGCTGCCCTCAGTAGGTTCATTTCAAAGTCTGCAGAACGCGCCCTACCTTTCTTCAAAATCTTGAAGAAGGCAGGTCCCATGAAGTGGACTCCGGAAGCGGAGGTAGCGCTGCAGGATTTGAAACGGTACCTATCCTCCACCCCAATACTTGTCGCACCTAGACCACAGGAGAAGTTGCTGCTGTACCTAGCGGCAACCAACCAGGTGGTTAGTGCTGCGTTAGTAGCGGAGAGGAGTCCGACGAGGAGGCTACACCACCGGCAAGCGAGTCCAGCGACAAGCAGGGGGCTGCTCCGACAAGCTCTGGCCCCGACAAGGACAACTCTGCGCAGGAACAGGATGAGGTGCGGAAGAAGATGGTGCAGCGCCCGGTGTATTTTGTAAGTTCCCTTCTCCAGGGGGCTAGATCAAGATACTCGGTGTGCAAAGTTGCTTCGGCCTCCTCATGGCCTCGAGAAAGCTGCGCCATTACTTCGAGCACACGAGATAACAATGGTCACTCGCTTTCATCAAGAGGATATTACACAACCCGAAGCAGGCAGGATCGTTGAGTGGGCCTTTGGGCTGTCGAGCTTTGGACTCAAGTTTGAAAGTACTTCAACCATCTGAGCCGAGCTTTGGCAGAATTTATAGCGAGTGGACCCCAGCGCCCGATGAAGAAGTCCAAGAAACAAGTACACCCGCATAAGAAGCGACAGTGAATGGGTAATGTACTTTGATGGTGCCTTCTCGCTGCAAGGCGCCGGTGCGGCGTGGTACTCATCGCGCCCCACCGGAGAGCACCTCAAGTATGTTATCGAGATGCACTTCCCAAGGGAGCAAGCGACAAACAACACTGCTGAATATGAAGGTTTGCTCCCCGGCCTCAGGATTGCGGCCAAACTTGGGATCTGGAAGTTGATTGTGCGGGGAGATTCTCGCTTGGTGGTCCGCAAGTTAACAAGAGCTATCGAGCCCTTTGATGGAAGCTTATGTCGATGAAGTGAGGAAGCTTGAGGCGCTTTGAAGGTTTGCGAGATGGAGCACGTCCCGAGAGCTCGTAATGAAATCGCAGATGGCCTTTCAAAATGTGCTTGATGAAGTTACATGTGGAACCGGGACCTTCTTGCTCAAGCTGACTCAACCATCCGTCACGCCATCAATTGGGCAGTCCAAGAAGAAAAGTTGGTCTCCGGCGACTATTTGCGGCGGGTCTCCCCGAGGCCGCCGCCAAGGTCCCCAAGATCAACGACGAACGCCGAGGAACAGTTTGCTCCTGCGGATCCTCGGATCTGCAGGTTAAACAAGTGTTCCCGACAAGCCTCGCCCGGCGAGCTTGCGAGGACCTTCACTCCGCGAGCCAGGAGTTCTTGCCGTAGAAGCCGAGGTTCCCGCAGCGGCCCTCATGCCTTTAGTCCTTGCCGTTGAGCCCCAAGCTCCGGCATGGGCGCAGCAGATCGTCCGTTTTTGCAAAGCGGAGAACTTCCGGCGACCGGAAGAAATAGAAGATAACCAGACAAATAAGTATGTACCGGTTCGTGGATAACGAGCTGCATGAAGAAGGCTCAATGGTGTCGATCAAGTGCATCTCCGGGAAGATGGGCCGAAGCTGTTGGCGAAATACACGGAGGCATATGCGGCCACCACATTGGCGCAGAAGGCGCTTGCGGAAAGCTTTCCGGCAAGGGTTCTTTGGCAAGAAGCCCTCAAGATGCAAGCGCACTAGTAACCAAGTGTGAAGCGTGCGAGTTCCATGCAAAGCAGATTCATCGGCCACTCAAGCTCTCCAAACAATCCCTTTGTCCTGGCCCTTCTCGATGCAGGGGCTCGATATCCTCGGCCCCTTCCCTGTCTTTGTCGGGGCTTTGAGTACTTATGCGTCGCAATCGACAAGTTCACAAAGTGGCGAAGTGGAGCCAGCGAGAAGGTGACAAAGACAATCAGCGGTCAAGTTCTTGGATCGATTGTGTGCGTTTGGGATCCCTAACAGATTATCACCGACAACGGTACACAATTCACTAATCGCACCTTCATGCGATCGTCCAAGACCTTGGCGCCAAGGTGCTGTTTAAACCTCATTGCTCACCCGAGGAGCAACGGTCAAGCGGAGAGGGCCAATCTTTGAAGTGCTGCGCGGACTCAAGACAAGAACTTTCGACGGGCTGCGCAGTGCGGAAGAAATTGGATAGAGGAGCTACCGCGGCTCTTTGGTCAATCGAGCGACACCAAATCGAGCCACCGGACGGACACCTTTTGCTCTAGTCTATGGAGCAGAGGCGCTTCTCCCACGGAACTCAGTATACGGATCTCCTCGAGTGCTCGCTTATGATGAGCTCGAGCAAGAGCAATCTGCGGCAAGATGATGCATTGCTCCTTGAGGAGGGACGTCTCCGAGCTCTTTATGACGAGCTGCTCGATACCAGCAAGCCTTGCGCCGCTACCATAGCCGCAAGGTCAAAGCCGAGTCTCGAGGAAGGCGACCTTGTTCTTGGCGTGTTCATCCGCCAAGAATTCCAACAAGTTGGCCTTGAAGTGGGAAGGCCCTTATCGGGTGAGACAAGTCACGAGGCCCGGCGCTATCCGCCTCGAGACCGAAGAAGGCTTACCGGTGAGCAACTCCTGGAACATAGAGCATCTTCGTAAGTTTCACCCATAAGGCGCGGTTGCCGTGATCCGCTCCGCAACCACCTTTTGTACAAGCTTTGCCGCTGTTGCATGTAACCCTTTGTACAAAGCCGGGCGCAGACCCCGTGCATCAGTAAAGTTTCTGTGTTTTGCGCTAGTTGCCTTTCCCATGCTTTTCTTTGCTATTTGCATGTGTTATTTGGCATCTCTTGTGCGACACACATATCCGTAAGCAATAGCACGAAAGGCCATATACTTGTTTCCCTCTTCTCTTTCCTTGCCTCTTAAGCAGAAGGAACGTTCCTCGCGCACAAGTTTGCCGGGGGGGAAGGAAATGGAGGATGAACCAAGTGCTGTTCAAGAAAGAGAAGCTTGCCGGAGAACGCACAGATCACGAAAGCTAAGTTATTAAAATTTGAGCAGTTCAAAATTTTAAAATTTTAAGTTGCCTTCCTTGAACAACCACACTTTGTATGGAAAACCTGTGCGCGGAGGAACCTACCCGTGGATAGCCGCACCCTTATCTTGTTTTCGAGCACGCTCAACGATTTAAGTGAGCTGCGACAAGTGTCGCGCCCTTGTTTCGTTTTCGAGTCCGCTCAGCAAGCTAAGTGCGTTGCGACTAGCCGCGGCAAGGTTGCTTGCCGGTAAGACCTTGGCCAGCAGGCTGCTTCGAGTTCAACACTCAGCGCTCGCGGCAAGGGCCCCTTGCCGGCAAGTTCCCTAGAAGCGTAGGGTTGAAGCATACAAAGTTGAGGATCAGAACAAGGAAGATAACACTGCATCTATTGATCAAAATAAAGATAATATCTTACAAGGAATAACTTGTCGCGATGACTAATGAGTTCATAACACCCTATGCAGCAACAAAAAGAGATAAAGATAAAGGAGGCCTAGTCTACGCGGTCGCCCTCCACCCTGGAGATCTTGTTCACTTTAGCAATGATGTGGGCGACCTGCTCCTTCAGAGCCTCCATGTTCGCGTCGGCCGGCAAGCTGCGAAGAACGTTGGTGAGGTTTATGCCGGATTGCGGTATACAATCTTCGTCAACACACGCCCATGGTTCCGTGCACAGCCGGGCGAGTCTCCTCGGCGAAGTTGCGGGATCTTCTTCCGCTGGATTTGCAAGGGCCGCACGATCCCCTCAAGAAGAGGCTGAGCTTGGCGCCTGGGGGAGATTTGGATCCGGGAGTAGATGAGATGCTCCAGCTTGGCGCCAAGAGCTCTGGTCAATGTCGGACGACAAGATACCAAGTCCTCGGTCCATAACTCGACGGATGCGGCGGAAGTGCTCGGCTGCTTTGTTGGCGCTGTCCTCCAAGGTTCGCTCCTTGCGGAGCTCCTCCTTCAACTTGGTCTCCCGATCCCGGGCGGCGCTCAGCGAGTCCTCAACGCAGAAATTTTCAGCTCAAGATCCTCGATGGAGTCCTTGGCGGCCTTCAACTCGTCGCCCTTCTTGGAAAGACACACTTGGAGTTCCGAGTTGGTGAGGGCGTCCTTCTCGCGCTCCGTGTTGAGCGCGGCGACCTTCTCCACGCTCGCCTTCAGCAACTCCTCCAGCTGCGCGACCTTGGCAGCAAGCTCCTCCTTGGCGGTCTCCGCGGCAGCCGCGACGGCTTTCGCCTCCTTCAGTTCCCCGCCAAGGGCCTGCTCCCGAGCGGCAAGATCTTCCTCGTGGGCGTCGAGGTTGACCTTCCGCTGGGCGAGTTCTCCTTCTCGCCGGGACAGCTCCACCCCGGCGAGCCGCTGCTGCTCTTCGGCCTCGGCCTTCTCCAGCAACCACTCTTGATACTCCCCGGCGAGTCGCTTGCGCTCCTCCGCCACCTCGCGGAGAGCAGCCTGGTTGGCGGCGCTGAGCTCCGCCGCACGCTTATCCATCTCCTCGGCGGCCTTGGCGACGAGGGCCTCCCGAAGCGAAGCCGCCGCCTGCCCCGGTAAGGGCCAGGAGCTGGTGAAGCAGCTTCTCCTCCTCGGCCCGTCGCCCGCGCCGGCCCTCGACGATCTTCAAGCCCGCGGGGCGGGACCTCCCATCAAAGGCCTCGCCCTCGCGGGAGCTCAGGACGAAGAGCCCCACGGCACTGGATGAAGACGCCGTTGGGGGCTTTCGGTAATAGCCGGACTGCTCCTCTCGGCGGAGGGTCGGCGACGGCGCGAAGACTTGATGCTCCCGCCGCCTCCGGGCGGGCGGTGCGGTCGCCGTCCCCTCCCGGCCATGCGTTCGCAGCCGGGCGTCTCTGGCGCATTGGCCCGGCGGCTCCGCCGTGTCCTCGGCGACAGGGCCGTCGCCGCCGCCTGCTGTCGTCCTCCTCCTCAACAATGACGACTTCCGTCTCCATCTGCTCGGGGAGAGGAGGATCTGGAAGAAGAAGAAAAAGCAAAAGAAGTTCAAGCAAATATCCAAAAAGAGACAACGCCAAGAAGACAAAGTTGCAGAACCTACCTTGGCGGACGTCGTCAGCAGCGGGCTCCCTCGCCGGGGAGCTCTGCCTTGGCGGAGTGGCCGCCCTCGCCGGGCTGCTCGCTCTTGGCGGGGTACTCGCCCTTGGCGGAGTACCCGCCCTTGGCGGAGCGCTCTCCCTTGCCGGGGAGTTCAGCCTTGGCGGGGACGGCGGGGCCTGCGGCTCCTCGAGGGCGACCTCCGGACGCTCCTGCCGCTGTGGCTCCATCTCTGCACAAGTCAAGACAAACACATCAAGATATTGGAACAAGACAAAATCTCCAAACACGCCCGGCGAGCGAAAGTGTAGAACCCAGACTTACGCTGGGGGCTGCGCTGGGGGCTGCTCCTCGGAGCAGCGCTCGGGTCCGGCAAGCTTGGCTTCGGCACGTCCCCGGTCGCCGCGGCGGGCGAGTCGTCCGCGATTTCGACAACGGGCACCTTGGCCTTCTTTGCCGCACGCTGGGCCAAGGTCCTGAAATCAACGCAAGAAACAAGATTGGCATCAACAATGATCAAGGCGAAATTTGAGAAGATGAAGATCTCGGATACTTACTCCTGTTCCTCCTCGTCGTCTTCGCTCAAGGCGGAGAAGTCATACTCCACCGGGCGCGTCGGCGCGAGAGCGGAGGCGGCGACTCCTCGGGCGCTTGGCGGTCCTCGGCGCAGCTTGGCTTCCCGGAAGCTTGCGCTGCCAGCGAGCTGGTTGTTGCCGGGGCCTGCGCCCTCGCTCCCGTCGCCCGCTTTGCGGAGGCGCTTGATGGAGAACGCCTAGGGCTTGCCCGGGCGGGAGGTCTCCGACGATGAGGAGAGGTCGTCGGCGTGAGCTCAGGGACCCGCCTGGCGTCTCGGCGGCCTCGGTGTCCTCCTCCTCCTCCTCCTCGCCGGCTGGCTCGGCTGGGCCCAGCGTCTGCGCCAGGCCTCTTTCCTTCGCGCGCTCGCTCCCTCCGGCGCCTTCGCTTCTGGGCGCCTCTGTTCCCTCCGGCAGCGCCACCTCTTGCCGCGGCCTCGGCCGCGATTCCGGGGATCCCGGAGTGCCTCAGAGAGGGGACCCCGGCGAGCGCGTCGGGAGGAAGTTGCAGTAGTCTGCGGATCTCCGCCTCCTCTGCTCGGCAGGACGCATCCGCAGCCTCTGCTTCATCAGGTGTATATCCAAAATCCCCTGCCGCTGCGGCTGCGATGGCCTCTTCAGCCCGGGAAGCTATGTATGCAAGCTCTTGGTCGGTGGTGTCCCGCGTATGCTCCTTGATGTCATCCTTGTTCTTCGCCACCTCCACAAGGTTGTCGAAGAAGCTGAGGATGTCTGATGGACTAGGCGGAATCCACGTGCGGTCCACGCCGTGTGAATCACACGCGGGCATCATGGCGCAAAGACGATCCCGAGCTGTGCTGTTGCAGAGGGGCACCACTCCCCGGGGAGGTCTGAACCACTCTGGATCGGCCGGGTCATATTTAAACAGTTCCCGGACCATCCCCTTCAGCTCCAGCGACGTAAAGTTGTAGTTTAGCCCGGGGCGCAGCCTCATTATATCCGCTGCGTTGCCATACTCCCAGGCCGGCCTTTTCCTGTCTTGGAGAGGGGCGATGCGGTGGCGGAGGAAGTCTGCGCCTACTTCTGCAACGGACAGCTTTGCAATCCGAAGACGAAGAATCCGGATGAGGGCGATGTTGAGCTTGACGTCGTCCGAATCCAGCTCGCTCCAGTCTCTGCCGCGCACAATGGGCGTTGTGCGCGGCGCGGTGAAGGGCTGCGGCTCGTCTTCAACGATCCAGCACCAGTCAGCACGCCACTCCTCCCACTTGCCGCGGAGCTCCCCCGGCAAATACGACTCCTTGTGCAGACGAAGAACCCAAGAAATTCCTCCGGAGAGGGGGGCGCCGGCCTCTGCTCTAGGATGAAGAAGTGCCTAAACAGCGCTACGTTTGGGTGTATTCCTATGAAGTTTTCGCACATGTGTGCGAAAACCGCCATTGTGAGGATGGCGTTGGGGGTGAAGTCAAGAAGGTGGAAGCCGTATGTGTGCATGATGTCGCAGAAGAAATTGGAAAAAGGGGGACAAAGGCCGCAATGGAAGAAAGCTGCGAAGAAGAAGTACCCGCCGGGATAGTCGTCCTTGGCAGCGGCAGGATAAGCTCTGGTCCGGGGATGCGCCTTGGTCTCCTTAGCCCGTAACAGTAATATTTGTTCCAGAGTTCCAGCCTGAGAGCAGCGGCGAGAAGACGACGCCCGCTTCCTAGATAGGCGAAGCCGCGCCCGCCAGATTTCTCCTTCTTGGTCTTCTCCGCCTTCCCCTTCCCGGTCTTCGGGGCCATGGCGGAGGCAGCGAGGGAAGGAGGACGAAGAGTCCGGCGGCGCCGCAGACGCAAGAGACGGCGGAGGAGATGTGGAGGCGAGCGCAAAGGGATCTCTCGGAGGAGGAAGAGGATGCAATGAAAGCGAAGGAGGGAGCCGTTCTCGCTTCCTCTGCTTTTATGGGGAAGTGGGGCGTTCGCTCTTCCCATTAAAGAACGTGGGCACGCCCCATCCCACGACGCCGCAATCGACGCGTGCCGCCACGGGGATGCGGCGAGATCGGAAGTGGATTCGCGCCAGTGGGCGCGTGTGCCGTGCAATCGCTTTTGGGCCTGACCCAACAGCGCTCGGCACCGTGTATGGCCCAGCCGGGGCTCTGTCGGTGTACTAAGGTAGGGGTACCTCAAGACCCCAACTTGTGCACGGGCGGTTGCAGCTTCCGCGGCAGGGTTTACCACGTGCTCGCCGAAAACCTTCCCCGCTCCATGTCAAACCATTCAAAGACGAAGTATACAAGACAGAAGATCGAGACCCGGCAAGCGGAGTTTGCCGGAAGGCCGCTCGTGCTCAAGGTTACATCACTCACGCAAGGCCACGGCAAGAGGAGCTCGCCAGAAGACTAGAAGATTACATCATAGAAGACACGCCTCGGCGCTATATGCGTCGGCGAGGGCCCGGGAGCGACAAGTTACTGAGCCCGCAAGCTCCGGGTCCGCAGAATCAAGACCCGGCAAGGTGCTTGCCGGAGAATTTCATTGTGTGCCCGCGCCCAGCTCATCAGCCCACGCGTGCATACAGGGCCTTTCGAGGGGCGTGGCGGATGGTCTGTGCAGCTGGGGACACGGTGGCACTTCACGGTGATGGATCCATCGCCGTGGCGACGGAGACGCAAGGGCGGGAGCTTTTGGGGTCGACGGCGACGGCATTAAATGCCCTTGTCCCCCATCTCAAAGTAGGTAGCAACCACTGTTCACGCGACCGTAGCTCCACTGTTCCCGCACTGTTCCAACTACCACCTTTTTTACATTTTTACCCCTTTCTCCTACGTTGACACCTGTCGGTGACCCCTTGCACTATAAAAGGAGGCCCATGCACAACGTAAAGGGGGTTCGGTTCGGTTGGGAAACCTTGACAACTCTCGCGCTCGGTGTAGCTGCTACTGTAGCTCTTCAAGCTCCCGAGCTCAATACAAACCAAGGCAGGAGTAGGGTTTTACGCATCCATCGCGGCCCGAACCTGGGTAAAAATTGCCCGCGTGCTCGCTACGATCTGCTCTCCGTGCTCCCTCCGCCTCGTACCGCACAAGGGGCTCCGGCCCCATAGGTGTTCGTCGCGGGCAGCTTCCCCCGACACTCGTCACCGGCGACCTCTGGTTGCGGCGGAGTCCGCGCTATGGCCCATGGGAGCGGCAACCGAGGCTACCAGGAGGTAACCCGGGCATGTCCGCATCCAGGGGGCAGGCGGAAGGGTGCGAGGGCGCTGGAGCTCGTCGGAACGGAGCTCGCTGCGGCGGCCGGAGCTCGGATTCAAGCGGCGCAGCGCTGTGGTGCACTGGAAGGCGAGCTGACGGTGGCGTTGGCTTGCTGCGGAGCCACTAGGCACGTAGTCGTGCTCGGGCGCAAGCTTTGCTAGCTCTAGCTACAACGGCGACAAGAACGGCAGCGACCGGCTCCCGGCTCTGGTGGAACTGCGGTCTAGAGAGAGCAGATTAGCGCGGGGAGAGAGGGGTTCGGTGCAGGGGCTTGCATCGAGGCTAGCAAGCGCTAGGATGAGGTCGGGGATGCACTAACAACGATGAATCGTGCGACGGTGACCATCGGTGCAGACGACGAAGATGGCATCGATGACGGTGTTCTAGGGCGTCTGGCGTTGTATGGCTCGGCAGAGATGGCGTAGAGATCGATGACGGGGCATTCTGGGATGGCGGGGAGGCCATACGAGCTCGGTGGGCGCGGTGGCAGCGGACGGCGGTGGCGAGCGCGCTCGGGACGGGGGAGGAAGAGAGCCAGGGGAGGAGATGAGCTCGAAGGGGGAGAGCGGGGATCCAGATGGCTCCAGGGAATCGTGTGGCATCTCCAGGCCATCGAGGGGGAAGCGGGAAGCAAGAGGTGGTTGGGGCGCGTGGCCGTTCGCACCGGGTACGTGCCCTGTCCTCCTGGCGCGAGGAAGGGGATGACTGGGGCTGGCCAGTCGGCTGGGCCGGCCTGCTGGGCCAGAGCAGCTGGGCCACCAGGTAAAGCCAGGTAAGGTTTTCCTCTTTTCCTCTTTTCCTCTTTTCTGTTTTTCTTTTCTGTTATTTGTTTTGATTTAGTTTTAAGCACTTAACCATTTTCCTTTCTTCTGATAATTCTTGCAGGGACTAAGATTATTATTCCAAAGCCCCTCATCAAGTATCAGAATTATTGGACCGATATTAAGTATATAACAAATATAAATCCAATGCAAATAATTATTGGATTAACTCAGATGCCCAAAATAAATATTTCTGAGCTCCTAAAAATATTGGTTTGAATTTTACCTCTGGCCAATATTTTCAAAGAAAAACAAGAACATTTTCTTGGACCTCTTTGAGAAGATTTTAATGTTGATTTATTCTGAACTTATTTCTAAGGGTTTCAACTAACTTCAATTCAACTTTCATAAATTAAAATGATGATGACATGATGATCAAGCAAAGACAACAGGGGCTGAGCTAGGGCTGTGACAGTCTCTTTTCCTAATTTGTACCAAAATACATGTTGTCCAGTGTATCTTTTTTTTTTGACCGTGAACTGTGGGGTAAAACCCCCATAGCAATCAAAACTTTATTGAAGCCAGGTAACAGTTACAACAACATGATTACAAGAGGTAACCGAATAATAAATAAAAAACAACAAAAAGCAAAGGGCAAAATTAAGGAGGCAAGAAGGAAATCCACTTGAGTAGGTCATCCTTGTACCTTGACTTGATTCTATGCTGCATCAGAGTAATGTCATGCCTGAAAGCTCCTCTCCATTTATGAAAACTTGCCCTTTCTCCTCTGAACACCTTTGCATTCCTGATGATCCAAATATTCCAGCAGGCAATAAAAACAACTTCAGTGAAAAAGGGTTTAGCAAAACTCCTCTTTGCCTGGATGACAAGGTCAGACATTAAGGTTCCAGAGGACCAATCAATTTGCAAATAGTTCCAGACTCTGACACTGAAATTGCAGTTGAAGAAGAGATGGTCTCTGGTTTCTCGCACATGCAGGGGGCAAAGCTTGCAAGAAACACCATCATCCATGTGCCAGTGTCTTCTGTCAACCATATCCTTGGTGTTAAGTCTGTCCATGGTGAGCATCCATGAAAAAACCTTAATCTTGGTAGTGCAAGAAGATTTCCAGATCCAGCAGAGCAGATGGTTGAATGTTTCAGTCTGAAAAACATGATTATAGAACAATGTAGGTTTGTAACCCTTGGTGGAACCCTGCCATAACCATACATCCTTACTGTTGCCAATTCTGGTATGGGAGATCATCATATTTCTTATCAAATTCAATTCATCAAAAGCTTGGGCAGATAAAGGTAGGTGAAAATGCTGATATAAATCAACTGAATTGAAGATGTCCTTAACCGAAATCCAGGGATCCTTGGCAAAAGAGAAAAGTCTAGGGAATCTAGACTGCAAGGTGGAAACTTCAGAGCCAAGATTCCAGTTATCAGACCAAAAAAGAGCAGTGTCTCCTGCATTGACTTGCACCCAGGAGCATTCCCTAAAATTCTGCAAAACTTTACAAATATCCTTCCACCAAAAGGAGCCACAAGCAGTTGTTCCTTGGGGTATGCCATCATGATAGTATGAATCCCAAATTAGGGACACCCGAGGTAGATCCTTCTTGTTGAGAAAATTGCTAGCATGCTTAAGTAGCAAAGCCACATTTTGAACACCCAAATTCAAAATACCAAAACCACCCTTACTTTTTGGTCTGCAGATCAAATCCCAGGCAGCAAGAGATGGAGCAGGCTCATCCCTATTTTTTCTCCACAGACACTGCCTTTGAATCCTTTCTAGCTGCTTAAGGATTCCAGCAGGCACAGCCAGGCTGCCCATAAAGAAGATTGGCATGGATGACAAAGCAGAGTTAAGGAACTGTAATCTCTCACCTTGATTAAGGAAAGAAGAACTGGCAGTCATTCTTCTCTCCATACAGTCCACCAGAGGCATAAAGTCAACCATCTTGGGCCTTGTAGTACCCACAGGCAAACCAAGGTAAGTAAAAGGCATCTTTCCAATTTGGCATCCAAAAGCAGAAGCTAGCTCATTCATGACTGCATGGTCAACATTAATAGGAATGATAAAGGATTTATGATAGTTGACATCAAGACACGTGGATCGAGAACACCAACAAGATCTCCTTCAAAGCTACAAGTTGTCGCTGTCGCCAGGAGGATGATCGAGGTATCATCAAGATATTGAATGATAGGGTAGTCTTGATCATGGCAAGGTATAGGTAGACTTAGAATTCCCTTGCTGAACATATCATTAATGACTGTTTGTTAAAGATCAGCAGCTATCACAAATAAAAGAGGAGAAACAGGATCCCCCTGTCTGACTCCTTTTTTGCAAACAAACTTCCTTCCAGGCACACCATTTAGAAGGACAGAAGAGGTACCAGTGGCAAGGAGCTGCTTCATCCATAAAATCCACTTTTCATTAAAGCCTTTGTGTTTGAGAATTTGGAAGATAGCTTCATGCTCCACAGAGTCAAAAGCCTTCTCAAAATCCAATTTGAGGATGACAATGGGCCTCTTAGACTGATGGCATTGATGCAGATACTCAAAGGTCCAACCAATACAGTCTTGGATTGTTCTGCTTTTAATGAAACCATATTGGTTCTTGTGAATGCATTTCAAAATTATCTTATGAAATCTATTGGCAGCCATCTTAGAGAGAAACTTCAGACCCATGCTTGTGAGGGAAATGGGCCTATAATCTCCCACTTCCTCAGGTGACAGTTTCTTGGGTATCAGAGTAATGAAAGAGCTATTGATGTTTTCCAGCACTGCTGTCCCCTCATGAAAAGCATTAGCCAAATCATAGAAATCACCGAAATGATGTGCCAACACTTCTTGAAGAATGACCATTAAAACCATCGAGTCCGTGTGCTTTGTCAACAGGCATGTGCTTGACCACCTCATCCATTTCCTCTTTTCCAAATGGCTCAGTAAGCACATCCAGGCCCTCAACTGGTGCTAAAAGAGATGGAAGATCAAATCCCATGATAATCCCTCTTGAGGTGCCCATTCTGTTTTTAAAACAGCTCCAAATAATGCCAGCCATTTGCTCATGGTCGAGACCATAGAGCCATCAGTAACTTGAGACTAGCAATTGAGTTTCTCCTGTGCCTCTCAGTGGCCATGGCATGAAAAAACTTGGTATTTTCACCCCAACCTTAATATACCTGATAGTGCATCTCTTCTTCCAGTACATACAGGCAAGTGAAGAAGCTTTTCCAAATGGACCTTCACAATTTTCCTGAAATTGAACTCCTGCCTAAACAGGGGTCTCCATTCCTCCAACTCATCAAAAAGAAAGATCACATGATTACACTTGGTAATTAGCAGTTTTAGCTTGGAAACACTCATTTGCCATCTCTTAAGACACATTCGCAGATGTTTAAACTTATCAGCAATCTGAGCAGTAATGTGTGACTTTGTAGAATTTACAAGCCAAGATGATTCCACACACTCCATAAAGCCCTGTAGTTCCAACCAATAGTTTTCAAACCTAAACAGGTTTGATTTTGGTATGGATGTCTTGATGGATACTAGACAAGGGACATGATCAGAGGCTGTTCTGGCAAGGGGCAGCACTTCAGTCATTGGACAATCAGTGATCCATTCTACTGAGGTGAAAAACCAATCTAACTGTTCCAGAAGGGGAATGTCTTGCATGTTAGACCAGGTGTATGATCTACCTTTAATTGGCAATTCAAGAAGACCCAAATGTCCAATGATCTCGTTAAAAATGAACATGTCATTAATGTCCCCCCCAGGTAGGTTCCTATTGTCCACTGACCTAAGAAAGTTGAAGTCACCAAGCAGTAACCAATGCTCATTAATGGGGATATTGAGATTATATAGCCAAGTAACAAAATTATCTCTGGCTTCCCCCTGGCAAGGACCATAAACAACAACCAAGGTCCAACTTTCATTATTCTGCCTGGAAGTAAACTGAATCACAAGAGCAAATTGCTGAACTTCAATGAGGTTTCCAACAAACACATTTGAATTCCAAACTACCAGAATACCACCAGAAGCCCCAATTGAAGGAGAGCAAGCAAAAGAATCAAATCTTTTAGGGCAGAAACTTTTGATTGATCTAGAATCAAAGGATGAGCATTTAGTTTCTTGCAAGCAGGCTATAGAGCATTGACTTTCCTCCATTTTCTGTCTGACCGCTCTCTGCCTAGCATCAGAATTCAATCCTCTAACATTCCAGCACAACACATTCCAGTTTCGACATGAATTACTCATTAAAACATAAAGTAGAGAGCATAACCCACATGACACACAATTGCCACATGTCCAAAATGTAACAAAGTCGACCCATCACACAGAGATAACAAAGTTTAAGACATAACTGACAGTCACAAAGCATAAAAGCCGCCAAATTAGGGGCCTGGCACACCCAAAAGTCTTTAGAGCGACTAAACATCAGGATCGACGGAAGTAGCGGCAAGTGGGTCCACCATAAGTGCATCCACCGTGAGAAGAGTGGCATCGATGTCCAGATCTCTCCCAATTTCCTGAAGCCGCGCAATTGGAGTCGCCGGGGGGATGTCTTCAGAGGCCTGCTCATCAAACTCATGGGCCATGAAGGGCTTCGCTCTGGGCTTCTTCTTCTTGGGCTGAATAGCAAGCTCATGAAAAACTAGCTTGAATCCATCCCGCTTGACAGAACTCCGGGTGCAGCGTCGGACAACAGTCTCCACCAGTGGAGTTGGCGCGAGAGGTTGCCGGGGCTTACGTGCAGATGGCACAGGCACAGCGGGAGTATCCACAGGAACCACCTGAGCAAGAGTAGAATCAACAAAAAGAGCCCTAGCAACTGGCCTGGCCACTTCCTGATCCTTCCAAGTAAGACGAGGTAAAACTAGATCAGAGAAAGCAAAATCCCAGCTCGCTTGGATGTAATGACATGCGATGAGGCCGCAAGGCAATTGGCTTGGGGACGAGATCACCAAAGGAGCTTGGAGTAGAGCCTCAAAAGATCGTCTCCAAATTAGTTCAGGAGGAAGAGGCGGCCCAAATGGCACAGCAGGCAAAGCAGGCTCCTCCCTAACCACCGGAGGCTGATAGACCACCAAGGCCCACTGATCAGAGCAAACTCCACATTGGGTACAGGGCCTCGTGCTGCTCCTCATCAAGAACAACCACAGGCGCCATCGGGCATCGGCATGAGCTTAGTTCTTGAGATAAATCCACCACCATGGACTCCTAGTCTTGCAGTGTTCAGGATCAACAAAGATCATCCCGCTTCCCCAGCTTATCGCTTGGCAACCTCATTGACCACAGGGGGGGTGGGGGCACTGCATTCCATCCCAGAGCCGGAAAAGCAGGTAAGTTGAACGGAGGCAGCTCAGGAAAAGGAACCCCAGGCACGGGATGCGGATTGCCATTGATAGGCATCCATTCTTCATCTTGCGGCATCTGCTCAGCAAAATTAGCCCCCAATATGTACAGAGGAGCCGTCCAAGAAACTCCTGCACCTCCATATGGTGCAAAATCCATAAACACAACATCCCTAGGCACCAGAATGTCTTCTGGGAAAGAAGCAAAAACCAGCGATCTGACCAAGTAGGGATCCTCGCTAATCCAATGATGAAACTTACCAAAAGTATTGACAGCAGCCCTTATACAGTCTGTATTGCGAAGATCCAAAGGGATGCCCAAGAACATGAGAAGGCCCTGACGGAAACCCTGAACTCCGCGGAAGTTTTCACCCTCATCATGCTTCATAAAACGCACAAAGCGATCATTGCCTAACGGCTGCGGAGGTAGCTGCAGCAGATGAAAACGGACAGCAGCATCTCGGAGCTCAAACAACCCAACAGAACGAATCCACGGCTGAGCCGATCTAACCAAAACTCCATGCTCTTGTAACCACTGAACAACAGCCTCTCTAGCAGCCCCTATCTCATCTGGTTGGGGGATAGGCATTACCTCAGCAAGCATGAACTCCTCATGGCGGCGCACAATTGGGGTATGTGGCGAGACGAAGGTTCTTGGAAGGCGATCTTCACCTCCATCGATGACATGGTGGCCCGCAGGGACGTACAGCTGAGGGTCCAGATGGAAGTTCGCCATCGGGACGGAGTGCTCTGCCTCCGACGACGGCGAGTGCAGCGGTGGAGGAGGGGTTTCAGGCGGCGAGGCAGAGGGAGTCTTGGGGCCAGGGTTGATGGAACTGGGCGAGGGAGTTAATGTGGAAGAGGAAGGGAGGTCCAAGCTTGGTAAAAGCGTTGTCAGAGAGATATTCTCGCAGGGCTCCTCGGAAGTCGTAGCGTTAGCGGGTTTTGGTTGCCAAACGAGCCCCAAAATCTGAGCAAATCGATTGCAATCCTTCCTGATGTGACCCGACCTAAGGCAAGCGATGCACCGCAACTTGGACGTGCAGGCGGCTGCAAAGTGTCCCTTCCTCAAGCATTTTTGGCACGTGAGAACTTCATCGACCATATTCGAAATTAAATCCTCAAAATCTTCCCTTGCTTGCTGAGATGAAGGAATATCCAAATTGATAGCAGAAGAGGCCGGGCCGGCCCGATCAGACCCATCGGAGAGCGGCCCATTACCCGTGGCACGTGATGGCACGTCCACATTCAAAGAACCAGAAATCCCGCCCGAGATAGTCGGCGTACGAGCAGATAACGGCAGTAGATCCTGAACCGTACCAAAGGAAATAGATGGCCTCGCCGACGTCCATCTCAGGCTCACCGGCGGCGCAGGATGAATGACCACTCTCTCATGAGTTGGGAGATCATAACCAGCATCTTCAGTAGTTTGGATACAATTTTGCGAAGCCGGATACCGGTACCCACGACATGCATTATACTTTTGAAAGACCGCAAAACATAATTTCTTGCCAACTGAATTAGAAGACTTGAAGGAAGATTTTGATGGCCTAGAGTGCATTGCTAGAACCCCAAGAGCTGCACGACGCTTAGAAGGACTAACTAGAATCCACTCAGCATCACATTCCAAATTCCAGATCCTAAACTCACGACTCCAATTCGGGCCACCATTACTCCAAAGATGAAAGTAACATTTGAAATGATCACAAGCAAAGGATCGAAGACTAAGAATGATCATGGCGACAGCCTTGCATGATACCTGAAAGCCAAATACCTTATCCTTGATCAAGAACACCATAAGATCAATGCCCGATCCACCAATTGCTGCCTCAAGAGCTGCTGCCACCGAATCTTCATTCAAACGGAAGGAATGACGTCCAAAAGAGACAACCATGGTGAAGATCTCCGAATCTTCCATGGGGTGCACCGAAAAACCCGTAGATTGAAAAACCTTCTCGGTGAAAACCAAACCCTTGGAGAAATCCAAGCCAAGGGTGGATCCATCGTTGGAACCCATGAAAGATGGGTATAGACGAGTAGATCACAAGACGCCGGAAAGATCTAGCGGAGAGAAATTAAAATTTAGTGGCTAGAGGTGGAGATCGCCGGAGGTGGTGGGAGATCGCCGTGGAGGGGTGGGGTGGGGTGGGAGCCATTCCTGGGAGCCATTATATTAGATAGAGAAAGTATGTTAGCTTATGCCACTCCCTCAAAAATTGTCCAGTGTATCTTTGCAATATATATGTTGATGTAAGCATCATTGGAAGCCATATTTTTGATAGTATGCATCATGTAACACCCCAAAAATTTGACCACAATTTTATTAAGTAAAATTTGGCTAGAAATAAATTTTTGAATTATACTAGGTCATTTTTTTGAGAGACTTCTCTGTTCTCTGCTTTCCTAAAATTCTTCCCTCCATTTAGGTTTTTCTTTTAAGTATTGTGGGATGTGGTTGTTTTCTTAAATCTTTTCTTTTCTGTTTTCAATAATAATAGGAAATATTTTCAGAATAAAATTTGCCAACAAATAGCATTTTCAATGCTTGAATTTGTCTGTTGCACTAAAACTATCTCAAATTTTTATTTTTAAAAATTCCCTCAAGCACCTCCCCTGCCCTAAGTCACTAACCAATGCAATTTCGTCTACCAAAGTTTTCTTTTACTAATTTTAATATTTCCAAAACTAACTAACACCACTTCTTAGCATCCCTTGAGTTTACAAATGAACTTCATTCTCCCTAACATTTCTGACCTCACCAAGATTTCCACAGCAAGACCTTAGTACCTACATTCAATTCCTCCAAAATTATTCAGGTCCATAGTTCAAATAATTCAAATTTCATTTGAATGAAATTTGTACCAGATTTGGAATCCTTGCTCAAAACCATATCTTCCCTACTCC
Organism: Aegilops speltoides; assembly: GCA_021437245.1. Lineage (NCBI taxonomy): Eukaryota > Viridiplantae > Streptophyta > Magnoliopsida > Poales > Poaceae > Aegilops > Aegilops speltoides. The sequence goes on from CM038147.1 coordinate 256,893,383, forward strand.
AAAACATTCTGAAATTTTCACACCAACTCAGGGTTGCATCAGAGATACCCCACAACAAATTTCATATTTTTCAAAAATGACTAGCTAGCATTGGCATTTCGTCGAACACCTTCTGTGCATATTATAGCACTGTCAAAAAGTTCAGTAAATTCAGAAACGGACAATGGGAGAGGGAAGCGGCGCCGTGCACTACAGTCCATCACCTCTCCTCCTTATCCACGCCTCCATCCATCATTAATGGGTCTCAGGGCTCCCTCTGGTCGGCCGCTCAACGATGCCAGCACAGTGGCTGGCCGGTGCACCTACCACCTCCCTCGGCAGCGGCGGCCGAGCGGATCAGCTCGCCCACCACCGCCTTCACTCCCCTACTGCTCCCCTTCCTACCTCATCTCCATGCAGCGCGTCCTCTATGGCATTGACCCACCGCCCGAGCCACCCCGCGCCCGTCTGGCAGTCGCCGGAGATAGACACCGCTGCCACACCCGTGCGGACACCTCACCGTGGATAAGACCACAGAGCTCGGAACTCATCGCGCTGGTGCTTTGAGAGGATCACTCGACCTCATCTACTCCACGCCGACCTCGCCCGCCGTCCAAACCTACCTCGCCGGCCGGAATAACTCCAACGTGATCCACCCTGCCTCTGACCTTCACGGACCGCCTATAAAAGGCTACCCCGAGCCCCGTTCTTCACTCACACCACTCCACCACCATCCCAATCGACCACCCGCACACCACCTCGACCTCGGGGAGATCTTCTTCCCCAACTCTGGCCGCCCGATCCACCTCTGCTTCCGAGAAGGAGCCGACATCTTCCATCCACCCCCACATCCCAAATTTCACTAGTAGCCTCCTAATCCACACCCTCGTCTGTCCCGCACGTCAATTTGACAATCAAAGGCTCCTCCGACGAGATCGAACATCACCGGAAACCGTCGTCCGCTGGAGTCGACGTCACCGTCATTATGGTGCACACCGCCGGCCAAATCCAACACCCACCTTTGAGGGCAGCCAGCAGGCTTGGCCTGGACGTGCTTAACCTTGGAGCTTTCCTACTCGCGATCCTCCCTAGCCTAGCGCGTAGAGCTCACAGAGACACAAAGTCACAGAGATTTATACTGGTTCGGGCCACTGTTGTGGTGTAATACCCTAATCTAGTCTGGTGTGGTGGATTGGCTCGAGGGGCTATAGATGAACTAGTACAAAGGATGAACAAGCCTCAGGAGGTGAGGCGTTCTTGAGCTGGTGTGGTGCTCAGGGTGGAACCCATCTCCCCCCCGCCATGGTGGTGGCTAAGTCCTATATTTAGTCGCCTTGGTCCTCTTCCCAAATATGAGCGGGAAGGTATTCCACAACGGCGGGATTTGAAAGGGGACAAGTAGTATAGTCTATCCTGACAAAAGTAGTCTTCACCTGTGAAAAGCCTCTGGTCGTGACGCCGCGGTGCGCTCGGTGATGACCTCCGTCCTGCCATCCTGGCATTCCTGGTCTTGATGCACCAGAATGGAAACCTTTGGCGGATACCTCAGGACTCCGCGCCTGCGGCTTGCCTCCCTTGTACCGAAGAGAAAACATGCGCTCTGCAACCGCCTTGCGCCCGCCAGGCCTTGGTCATCATGGCTCATGTCAGCTGAGCCTCACGAGGTAGCTGCATAGATCTCTCCGCCCGTCAAGAGCCCTCCTGAGGAGGCCAACTCCTTCAGGGGTCTTGGAGTCGTCTGCCTCGCGAGGCTTGGCCCCTCGCGAGGGTCTTGTGGCGTTGATGTTGAAGCCGGGCCGTACCAGGCAGTCGATGGAGCCATGGGGTGGGCCGCAGGCAGGCAGGACTAGATACCCCCAAGTCCAGGATGCCGACACACACATGCTTATGTTTGTCCAGACTAATCTATAGGGAGAAATAGTCATAAGAAAAGTGACCGTGGGACTGGAATCTCATTATGACGAAAATGATCAGTGAGGGTGTGTTGGGACATACCAGGTGGTGACCCTATTGGTACTGCCAAGGAATTACATTGTGCTAACTGATACGTCTCCAACGTATCTATAATTTTTGATTGCTCCATGCAACTTTATCTACTGTTTTGGACTATATTGGGCTTTATTTTCCACTATTATATTACTTTTGCGACTAACCTATTAACCGGAGGCCCAGCCCAGAATTGTTGTTTTTTGCCTATTTCAGTGTTTCGACGAAACGGAATATCAAACGGAGTCCAAATGGAATGAAACCTTCGGGAACATGATTTTCCAACCGAACGTGATCCAGGAGACTTGGACCCTACTCCAAGAAGTGCCAGAGGCGGTCACGAGGGTGGAGGGCGCGCACCCCTGGGCGTGCCTCCCTACCTCATGGTCCCCCTGACGCTCCTCTATGTACTCCTTCCTCCTATATATACCTACGTATCCCCGTACGATCAGAACAGGAGCCAAAAACCTAATTCCACCGCCGCAACCTTCTGTATCCATGAGATCCCATCTTGGGGCCTGTTCCGGAGCTCCGCCGGAGGGGGCATCCACCACGAAGGGCTTCTACATCATCACCATAGCCCCTCCGATCAAGTGTGAGTAGTTTACTTTAGACCTTCGGGTCCATAGCTAGTAGCTAGATGGCTTCTTCTCTCTTTTTGGATCTCAATACAATGTTCTCCCCCTCTCTCGTGGAGATCTATTCGATGTAATCTGCTTTTTGCGGTGTGTTTGTTGAGACCGATGAATTGTGGGTTTATGATCCAGTATTATCTATGGAAAATATTTGATTCTTCTCTGAATTCTTTTATGTATGATTGAGTTATCTTTGCAAGTCTCTTCGAATTATCCTTTTTGGTTTGGCCAACTAGATTGGTAGTTCTTGCAATGGGAGAAGTGCTTAGCTTTGGGTTCAATCTTGCGGTGTCCTTACCTAGTGACAGAAAGGGTTGCAAGGCAAATATTGTATTGTTGCCATCAAGGATAACAAGATGGTTTTTTTATCATATTGCATGAATTTATCCCTCTACATCATGTCATCCTGCTTACGGCGTTACTCTATTTTTACGATCTACTTGTTTTGGACGTGATGCCTATATACATGATCATTGCCTAGATATACTCATAACTATGCTCAATTCTGTCAATTGCTCAACACTAATTTGTTCACCCACCATAGAATACTTATGATCTTGAGAGAAGCCACTAGTGAAACCTATGGCCCCCGGGTCTATTCTCATCATATCAATCTCTATCACTTTATTTACTTGCTTTGTTTTTACTTTCACTTTTACTTTTACTTTGCATCTATCTATCAAAAATACCAAAAATATTATCTCTATCAGATCTCACTCTCGTAAGTGACCGTGAAGGGATTGACAACCCCTAAGCGTTGGTTGCGAGTTGCTATCGTTTCGTGTAGGTACGAGGGACTTGTGCGTGGTCTCCTACTGGATTGATACCTTGGTTCTCAAAAACTGGGGGAAATACTTACACTACTTTGCTGCATCATCCTCTCCTCTTCGGGGAAATCCAACGCAGTGCTCAAGAGCTAGCAAGAAGAATTTCTGGCGCCGTTGCCGGGGAGGCTCACGCAAGCAAGTCAACAATACCAAGTAGCCATCACAATCCCTATCTCTCGCATTACATTATTTGCCATTTGCCTCTCGTTTTCCTCTCCCCCACTTCACCCTTGCCGTTTTATTTTCCCTCTCTTTCCCAATCTCCTCCTCTCTTTCCCGTTTGCCTTTGTCCCTTTGCCTTTCTGTTTGCTCGTGTGTTAGTTTGCTTGTCGTCATGACTAGTTTCATATCGTCTCCATTATCTCCCGAGAATGATGTCTTAAATTTTAAACAAAGGGAGGGAGAAAATCTAAAAGATGCTTGGTATAGAATTTGCAATGCTCAAAATAAATCTACCAGGAAGCAATGTACCTCAGTTCTTCTTCACAATTTTTACGTAGGTGCTAATCCTTGGTATAGATATATCCTTGATACCATTACCGGAGGGAATTTTTTGGGTAGTCATACTTCTGATTCTTATAATGCTTTAATAGATATATTTGGCTCGCCACCACTTTTGGTTAATGGAACTACGTTAACTTTGAAGCATGTTATGCAAAGGCTTGAAGCTATTGAAAATAAAGTTGCTACCATTGAATCAATTGATAATCTTGATAAAAAGATCCACAATCAAATTACCCAATATGGATCTAAGGTAGGAATGACTTTGAAAAATATTAAGGAAAATGAACCCATAGTTAATGAGAAAATAAATCTAGATTCCACAAGAATCGATAAACTTGAGGGTATCAGTACCAACTTGCGAACCGCTTTTTCTTCCGTTCAAAACACTCCATGTTCTTCTACTAAAAATACTAAGCTTATTTATGTTCCTAAGAATAAGGGTGAATCATCTAGTAAGGAAACTGCGGATCCTAAATCTATAAGTGTTCATTCCAATATTTTTACCATCATTAAAAAACCATTTGCTATAGATGAATTTTTTGATCTTTTGCCAGAAAATTTGTCAATTACTAAGGAAGAAAATTCTAAAGGAGGTAGATGCCTCATTGAAAATTGCCTACCAAAGATGGCAATACCTAGATCTATCCTTGCTTTTATGCCTAGCTAGGGGCGTTAAACGATAGCGCTTGTTGGGAGGCAACCCAATTTTATTTTGTGTTTTTTGTTTTTGCTTCTGTTTAGGAATAAATAATCCATCTAGCCTCTGTTTGGATGCGTTTTTATGTTTTAGTTAGTGTTTGTGCCAAGTAGAACCTATAGGATAACCTACGACGATAGTTGATTTGATTCTGCTGAAAAACAGAAACTTTGCGCGCACAAATTTAGTTATGATAAATCACAGTAACGTGATTTTGCATTGATTCTTTTTGATGCTGATCAACAAACAAATTTTCCAGGACTTCCCATTTTGTTAGAATTTTTAGAGTTCCAGAAGTTTGCGCTAGTTACAGATTTCTACAGACTGTTCTGTTTTTGACAGATTCTGTTTTTCGTGTGTTGTTAGCTTATTTTGATGAATCTATGGCTAGTAAAATAGTTTATAAACCATAGAGAAGTTGGAATACAGTAGTTTTAACACCAATATAAATAAATAATGAGTTCATTACAGTACCTTGAAGTATTCTTTTGTTTTCTTTCTCTAACGGAGCTCACGAGATTTCTGTTGAGTTTTGTGTTGTGAAGTTTTCAAGTTTTGGGTGAATTCTTTTGATGGATTATGGAACAAGGAGTGGAAAGAGCCTAAGCTTGGGGATGCCCATAGAACCCCCAAGATAATCCAAGGACACCGAAAAGTCAAAGCTTGGGGATGCCCCGGAAGGCACCCCTCTTTCGTCCACTTCCATCGGTAATTTACTTGGAGCCATATTTTTATTCACCAACATGATATGTGTTTTGCTTGGAGCGTCTTGTATTATTTGCGTCTTTGCTTGTTAGTTTACCAAAATCATCCTTTTTGTACACACCTTTTGAGAGATCCATATATGAATTGGAATTTGTTAGAATACTCTATGTGCTTCACTTATATCTTTTGAGCTTGATAGTTTTGCTCATAGTACTTCACTTATATCTTTTGAGCGTGATAATTTTTGCTCTAGTGCTTCACTTATATCTTTTAGAGCACGGTGGTGGATTTTTTTTAAAGAAACTATTGATCTCTCATGCTTCACTTAGATTATTTTGAGAGTCATTAATAGCATGGTAATTCGCTTAATGTTAATATACTTGGTGTTCAAGATATGTGAACCTTTCTTTTGAGTGCATTGAATACTAAGATAAGTTTGATGCTTGATAATTGTTTTGAGATATAAATATGGTGATATTAGAGTCATGCTAGTTGAGTAGTTATGAATTCAAAGAATACTTGTGTTAAAGTTTGTGATTCCCGTAGCATGCACGTATGGTGAACCGTTATGTGATGAACTCGGAGCATGATTTATTTATTGATTGTCTTCCTTATGAGTGGCAGTTGGGGATGAGCGATGGTCTTTTCCTACCAATCTATACCCCTAGGAGCATGCGCGTAATACTTTGCTTTGATAACTTCTAGATTTTTGCAAGAAGTATATGAGTTCTTTATGACTAATATTGAGTCCATGGATTATACGCACTTTTTCCCATCCTTCCACCTTTGCTAGCCTCTCTAATACCGCACACTTTTCACCGGTATCATACACCCACCATATACCTTCCTCAAAACAGCCACCATACCTACCTATCATGGCATTTCCATAGCCATTCCGGGATATATTGCCATGCAACTTTCCACCGTTCCGTTTATTATGACACTCTCCATCATTGTCATATTGCTAGCATGATCATGTAGTTGACATCGTATTTGTGGCAAAGCCACCATTCATAATTCTTTCGTACATGCCACTTATGATTCATTGCATATCCCGGTACACCGCCGGAGGCATTCATATGGAGTCATACTTTGTTCTAAGTATCGAGTTGTAATTGTTGAGTTGTAAGAAAAATAAAAGTGTGATGATCATCATTATTAGAGCATTGTCCCAAGTGAGGAAAGGATGATGGAGACTATGATTCCCCCATAAGTCGGGATGAGACTCCGGACGAAAAAAAAGAGAAAGAAAAGAGGCCATAAAAAAAGAGAAAGGCCCAAAAAAATGAGAGAAAAAGAGAGAAGGGACAATGCTACTATCCTTTTACCACACTTGTGCTTCAAAGTAGCACCAAGATCTTCATGATAGAGAGTCTCTCATTTTGTCACATTCATATACTAGTGGGAATTTTTCATTATAGAACTTGGCTTGTATATTCCAATGATGGGCTTCCTAAAAATGCCCTAGTTCTTCATGAGCAAGCGAGTTGGATGCACACCCACTTAGTTTCTTTTGAAGAGCTTTCATATACTTATAGCTCTAGTGCATCCGTTGCATGGAAATCCCTACTCACTCACATTGATATCTATTGATGGGCATCTCCATAGCCCGTTGATACGCCTAGTTGATGTGAGACTATCTTCCCTCCTTTTGCCTTCTCCACAACCACCCTTCTATTCCACATAGTGCTATATCCATGGCCCACGCTCATGTATTGCGTGAAGATTGAAAAAGTTAAAGTATGAAACAATTGCTTGGCTTGTCATCGGGGTTGTGCATGATGTAAATATTTTGTGTGGGGAAGATGGAGCATAGCCAGACTATATGATTTTGTAGGGTTAACTTTCTTTGGCCATGTTATTTTGAGAAGAAATGATTGCTTTGATTAGTATGCTTGAAGTATTATCATTTTTTATGTCAATATGAACTTTTGTCTTGAATCTTTCGGATCTGAATATTCATATCACAATTAAGAAGATTTATATTGAAATTATGCCAAACTATCACTCCGGATCAAAAATTCTTTTTTGTCATTTACCTACTCGAGGACGAGCAGGAATTAAGCTTGGGGATGCCCGATACGTCTCCAACGTATCTATAATTTTTGATTGCTCCATGCTACTTTATCTACTGTTTTGGACTATATTGGGCTTTATTTTCCACTTTTATATTACTTTTGGGAATAACCTATTAACCGGAGGCCCAGCCCAGAATTGCTGTTTTTTTTGCCTATTTCAGTGTTTCGAAGAAACGGAATATCAAACGGAGTCCAAACGGAATGAAACCTTCGGGAACGTGATTTTCCAACCGAACGTGATCCAGGAGACTTGGAACCTACTCCAAGAAGTGCCAGAGGCGGTCACGAGGGTGGAGGCCGAGCCCCCCTGGCTGCGCCCCCCTACCTTGTGGGCCCCTGATGCTCCACCGACGTACTCCTTCCTCCTATATATACCTACATATCCCCGTACGATCAGAACAGGAGCCAAAAACCTAATTCCACCGCCGCAACCTTCTGTATCCATGAGAACCCATCTTGGGGCCTGTTCCAGAGCTCCGCCGGAGGGGGCATCCACCAAGGAGGGCTTCTACATCATCACCACAACCCCTCCGATGAAGTGTGAGTAGTTTACTTCAGACCTTCGGGTCAATAGCTAGTAGCTAGATGGCCTCTTCTCTCTTTTTGGATCTCAATACAATGTTCTCCCCCTCTCTCGTGGAGATCTATTCGACGTAATCTTCATTTTGTGGTGTGTTTGTTGAGAACGATGAATTGTGAGTTTATGATCCAGTATTATCTATGGAAAATATTTGATTCTTCTCTCAATTCTTTTACGTATGATTGAGTTATCTTTGCAGGTCTCTTCGAATTATCCTTTTTGGTTTGGCCAACTAGATTGGTAGTTCTTGCAATGGGAGAAGTGCTTAGGTTTGGGTTCAATCTTGCGGTGTCCTTACCCAGTGACAGAAAGGGTTGCAAGGCACGTATTGTATTGTTGCCATCGAGGATAACAAGATGGGGTTTTTATCATATTGCATGAATTTATCCCTCTACATCATGTCATCTTGCTTACGGCGTTACTCTGTTTTTACTTAATACTCTAGATGCATGCTGGATAGCGGTCGATGAGTGGAGTAATAGTAGTAGATGCAGAATCGTTTCGATCTACTTGTTTTGGACGTGATGCCTATATACATGATCATTGCCTAGATATACTCATAACTATGCTCAATTCTGTCAATTGCTCAACACTAATTTGTTCACCCACCATAGAATACTTGTGCTCTTGAGAGAAGCCACTAGTGAAACCTATGGCCCCCGGGTCTATTCTCATCATATCAATCTCTATCACTTTATTTACTTGCTTTGTTTTTTACTTTGCCTTTTACTTTTACTTTGCATCTATCTATCAAAAATACCAAAAATATTATCTTTATCATATCTCACTCTCGTAAGTGACCGTGAAGGGATTGACAACCCCTAAGCGTTGGTTGCGAGTTGCTATCATTTTGTGTAGGTATGAGGGACTTGTGCGTGGTCTCCTACTGGATTGATACCTTGGTTCTCAAAAACTGGGGGAAATACTTACACTACTTTGCTGCATCATCCTCTCCTCTTCGGGGAAATCCAACGCAGTGCTTAAGAGGTAGCACTAACCACTGCAGAAAAATTAAACCTCTCTAGTTGACCATAGATCGAGTCTTGTTTCGGTAACCCACATACTTGTTTTGTGCTACCACTTGTCCCTGCCACATGTAGGGTATGGTTCAGTAAGTTGTTAACCCCTTTCCGTGCACACACTATACAAAGAGGCCATGATGAAAGATACCAGAGGCGTTTGGTAGGCATGTTATCTGGTCAGGGGGAATGAGTGTATCTGACTGGGCCGAGAGGGGGGTCATGACCCACAAGTATAGGGGAGCCATCGTAGTCCTTTCGATAAGTAAGAGTGCCGAACCCAACGAGGAGCAGAAGGAAATGACAAGCGGTTTACAGTAAGGTATTCTCTGCAAGCACTGAAATTGTAGGCAACAGATAGTTTTCTGAGAAGATAATTTGTAATGGGTAACAAGCAATGAAAGAAAATAAGGTGCAGCAAGGTGGCCCAATCCTTTTTGTAGCAAAGGACAAGCCTAGACAATTTCTTGTAATGAGAAAAGCGCTCGCGAGGACACATGGGAATTATTGTCAAGCTAGTTTCATCACGCTCATATGATTCGCGTTTGTTACTTTGATAATTTGATATGTGGGTGGACCGGTGCTTGGGTGCTGTCCTTTCTTGGACAAGCATCCCATGTATGATTAACCCCTATTCCAAGCATCCTCAACAACAAAAGAAGTATTAAGGTAAACCTAACCATAGCATGAAACAAGTGGATCCAAATCAGCCCCTTACAAAGCAATGCATAAACTAGGGTTTATGCTTCTGTCACCCTAGCAACCCATCATCTACTTATTACTTCCCAATGCCTTCCTCTAGGCCCAAATAATGGTGAAGTGTCATGTAGTCGACATTCACATAACACCACAAGAGGAGAGACAACATACATCTCATCAAAATATCGAACGAATACCAAATTCACATGACTACTAATAGCAAGACTTCACCCATGTCCTCAGGAACAAAAGTAACAACTCACAAAGCATATTCATGTTCATGATCAGAGGAGTGTTAATATGCATTAAGGATCTGAACATATGATCTTCCACCAAGTAAACCAATTAGGATGAACTACAAGGAGTAATCAACACTACTAGCAACCCACAGGTACCAATTTGTGGTTTCGATACAAGATTGGATACAAGAGATGAACTAGGGTTTTGAGAGGAGGTGCTTCTGGTGAAGATGTTGATGGAGATTGACCCCCTCCCAATGAGAGGATCATTGGTGATGACGATGGTGATGATTTCCGCCTCCAGGAGGGAAGTTTCCCCAGCAGAACAGCTTCGCCGGAGCCCTAGATTGGTTCCGCCAAGGTTCTGCCTCGTGGCGGCGGAGTTTCATCCCGTAAGCTTCCTTATGATTTTTTCCAGGGGCAAAGCCTTCATATAGACGAAGATGGGCACCGGAGGGCCACCAGGGGGCCCACGAGACAGGGGGCGTGCCCAGTAAGGGTGGGCACGCCCCCCACCCTCGTGGCCAGGGTGTGGGCCCCCTCTGGTACTTTATTTGCTCAATAATTCTTATTAATTCCAAAAATGACTTTCGTGGAGTTTCAGCACTTTTGGAGCTGTGCAGAATAGGTTACCAATATTTGCTCCTTTTCCAGCCAGAATCCCAGCTGCCAGCATTCTCCCTCTTCATGATAAACCTTGTTAAATAAGAGAGAATAGCCATAAGTATTGTGACATAACGTGTAATAACAGCCCATAATGCAATAATTATCAATATAAAAGCATGATGCAAAATGGAGGTATCAACTCCCCCAAGCTTAGACCTCGCTTGTCCTCAAGCGGAAGCCGATATCGAAAAATATGTCCACATGTTTAGATATAGAGGTGTCGATAAAAATAAAATACGGACATGAGGGCATCATGATCATTCTTATAATAGCAACATATATAGATTTTGTCATGTGATTTCTTATGCTCAAGTAACGATCTATTAACAATGTCGAGTATGGTTCAGAAACTTCATTGGGAACTAACAAACTATAATCTCAGTCATTAGAGCAATTTCAATTTATCATAACATCGAAAAGAGTCAAGAATAGAGATTTTCAGCAAGTCCACATACTCAACTATCATATAGTCTTCTACAATTGCTAACACTCACGCAATACTTATGGTTATGGAGTTTTAATCGGACATTGAGAAAGATAGGGGCTAACAATCTCGCCTCCCAACGTATTCACCTCTGGGTGATGTCAACAATAATAGTTCATGCTAACTTACATCCAAATGGATATATATATATATATATATATATATATATATATATATATATATATATATATATATATATATATATATATATATATCGTGATCTTTCCAACACGAGGTGCTTGCCAAAGGATAAAACGAAAAAGGGAAAGGTGAAGATCACCTTGACTCTTGCAAAAAGTAAAATACATAAAGTAAAAGATAGGCCCTTCACAGAGGGAAGCAGAGGTTGTCATGTGCTTTTAGGGTTGGATGCACAAAATCTTAATGTAAAAGAACGCCACTTTATTTTGCCACTTGTGATATGAACCTTTATTATGCAGTCCGTCGCTTTTATTACTTCCATATCACACGATCGTATAAAGCTTATTTTCTCCACAATAATAAGTCATACATATTTAGAGAGAAATTTTTATTGCTTGCAACATGACAACTTAATTGAAGGATCTTACTCAATCCAGAGGTAGGTATGGTGGACTCTCATGGCAAAACTGGGTTTAAGGATATTTGGAAGCACAAGTAGTATCTCTACTTTGTGCAAGGAATTTTGGCTAGCATGAGGGGGAAAGGCAAGCTCAACATGTTGGATGATCCATGATAATATACTTTAACTGAGATGTGAGAAAACATAAACCATTACACTGTCTTCCTTGTCCAACATCAACTCTTTAGCATGTCATACTTTAATGGGTGCTCACAATTATAAAAGATGTCCAAGATAGTATATTTATATGTGGAAACCTCTCTTTCTTTATTACTTCCTATTAATTGCAACGATGACCAAAACTATGTTTGTCAACTTTCAACAACTTTTAAGTCTCATATTCTTTATGTGTGAAGTCATTACTATCCATAAGATCAATATGAACTCTTTTATTCTTTTTATTCTTTCTATTTTCTCAAGATCATAGCAAGGTAGCAAAGCCATTGACTCATCACTAATCTTTATTATATAGCTCACGGACTCGATTACATAAAGAGATCACAAAGAAAAACTCAAAACTAATTCGTACCAAAACTTTATTCTACTAGATCAAGATATTACTAAAAGGATCGAACTAAGTAAAACGGAAAAGATAGGGGTGTGATGGTGATACGATATCGGGGCAACCCCCCCCCCCCCCCAAGTTTGGCAGTTGCCAAGGGGAGTGCCCATACCCATGTGATTATGTCTCCTTCTTCAGAGTTGGTGTTGTGATCTTCTCGGTGATGATGCCCCTCAGGATACGATTCTCCTCCTTGAGATTATTGACTTGTTGTTTGAGGTCCATATTTTCCTTACGGAGCTTGCCCGTGACAGCTAAGGCTCCTTTTACCCAAGGGTGCTGCATAGCTTCTGGAGAACAAGTGACACTCTTTTTCATATTTTCATAAGAAAGAAATTTAACATTGGAAGGGATGACCGAGTTTGGAATTGCTGAGCTCTGTAGTTCCCCCATCATGAATCCTTCTTGGAAGCGAGATGTAACTTCTTGATCCTCCTCCATGGCATCTATCCTTTTCAAGTCGGCCTCCACCTCGTCCTCCGTTGATGGCCCAAAGTGATAAGCATCGCTGTTTGCTCCTGGACCTGGTGTCGGGTGGGACACCCGACTCTCCCCGACTGACTCTTGAGAAGACATCTTGCTCTAAATCTGTAACAAAAACAGCTCGAAACGAAAACAGAAGATTTTTGCGTGATACGGTGGTCAAAGCCTTCGGGAGATTATATAATGAATTTTTATTGACCGAAAGAAGTAACGTGCAAGAAAATGGAGTCCGGAAGGCACATGAGCTGCCCACGAGGTAGGGGCGCCCGCAATAAAGGTGGGCGCGCCCTCCATCCTCGTGGAGGCCTCGTGTCCTTCCCGGACTACTTCTTATTTCCCTAAATTCTTAAATATTCCAAAACGGAGAAAAAATGCTATTAGAATTGTTTTGGAGTTGGTTTACTTACCGTACCACATACCTATTCCTGTTTGGAGTCTGAAACATTCTGGAAGGTGTCCCTTATGTATTCCTCCGGGGTTACGGTCTCAATGATATTAGTTTCAACATTTATATGGTTACCTGAGATATAATGTTTGATTCTTTGACCGTTCACCACCTTCGGATTTGTGCCTTCGAAGTTGTTGATTTTTATGGCACCGGAACGATAGACCTCCTCGATAACGCAAGGACCTTCCCACTTAGAGAGAAGTTTTCCCGCAAAAAATCTTAAACGATAGTTGAATAGCAACACATATTCACCTACGTTAAACTCACGCTGTTGTATTCTTTTGTCATGCCATCTTTTAACTTTTTCTTTAGACAGCTAGGCATTCTCATAGGCTTGGTTTCTCCATTCATCAAGTGAGCTAATGTCAAATAACCTCTTCTCACCTGCATGTTCGAAAACATAGTTGACCTCTCTAATAGCCCAATATGCCTTATGTTCAAGTTCGAGAGATAAGTGACATGCTTTTCCATATACCATCTTACAAGGAGACATACCCATAGGATTTTTATATGCAGTTCTATAGGCCCACAATGCATCATCAAGTTTCTTGGACCAATTCTTATCTATTAACAGTCTTTCGCAAAATTAATTTGAGCTCTCTATTACTCAACTCTACTTGACCGCTAGACTGTGGGTGATAAGGAGATGCAATTCAATGATTAACATCATACTGAGGAAGCATTTTACGGAAAGCACCATGAATAAAATGTGAACCACCATCAGTCATGAGATATCTAGGGACTCCAAACCTCGGAAAAATAACTTCTTTAAGCATCTTAATAGAGGTGTTATGATCAGCACTATTAGTTGGAATAGCTTCTACCCACTTAGTAACGTAACCAACAACAACTAAAATATGTGTATATCCATTAGAGGCAGGAAAAGGTCCCATATAATCAAAGCCCCAAACATCAAATGGTTTCAATAACAAGAGAATAATTCATAGGCATTTCTTGACGTCTACTAATATTACAAATTCTTTGACATTCCTCACAATAAAATACAAACTTACGAGCATCTTTGAAAAGAGTGGGCCAATAAAAACCGGATTGCAATACCTTATGTGTAGTTCTATCTCCAGCGTGCTGTCCTCCATGTGGTTCGGAGTGACACTTGTGTAGGATCTGTTCCTGTTCAATCTCAGGTACGCAACATCTAATAACACCATCTACTCCTTCTTTATAAAGGTGTGGGTCATCCCAGAAGTAATGTCTTAAATCATAAAATAACTTTTTCTTTTGCTGGTATGTGAAACTAGGTGGTATAAATTTAGCAACAATGTAATTAGCATAATCAGCGTACCATGGAGCAGTACGAGAAGCATTAATGACCGCTAATTGTTTATCAGGAAGGCTATCATCAATAGGTAGCGCTACAAAAAAAATACACTTCCATGATGATACGTGTTTGTAACAGTAGGTCGCGTTTTTTGTCATGCATGTACATCCATGACTATTTTATGACAGAATCAAGATAATCATACCTGTGTTGTCGGAGAAGTGTTCCATGACATTACCAAAAATTATCATCACGGAAGTGTCCACTTCCATGACGATAAATCGCGCGTCACAGAAGTGCTTTCGGCAAGGGTGACCGACAGGTGGCATCCACCGTAACGGAACGCCGTTAAGCTATCGGTTCGGGGTTTGGATCCGATAACCCGTTAACAGCCCCGACCCATGGGGATTTTCCACGTGTAAAATCATCATTGGCTGGAGGAAACACGTGTCGGCCAATTGTTGGGACAGATGTCATCCACTCATTGGACAGAAGGCGCCTATGATACGTCGACACATGGCATGGCCCAACAGAGGCCCATTCATGTGAACGGTCGGCCCATTTGACTTGGTCAAAAGGTGGCGGGCCGGCCCATGGAAAGCCTGTTAACGGCCTATTCGCATATAGCCCATTTACAGCCCGCTAACCCAAGGCCCGTTACGCCCTATCCGAATTAGGCCTTGTAGCGTCATCTGGGCCATCCAATATGATTTCTGCCCGTTTTCACTTCTGGCCCATGTATGGCCCATGACGTCTTTCGGCCCATATGAGGCCCTTTGTAACTCTTGGCCCATTAATAGCCGTGGTGAAACTGGCCCATAATGAACAGTGTATCACTTTACACCCATTAATGGCCCATGGTGAAACAGGCCCGTAATGAACAGTGTATCACTTTATACCCATTAACGGCCCGTTATTCCGTTGGGCCGTTTCCATCCCATGTTATCTTTCGGCCTTCTCAGGGTCCATTAACTTTTGGGCTCATTTCCAGCATTCGTTTGCTTACGGCCATTACTATCATTTTCTGCTTGTGGGCCAAATTCAGCCCGTGGTTACAGTCGGCCCGCTTGAGGTCCGTTAATACGATGGGCCGTTTTCATAGCGTCATCAAATACGGCCTATTAACGATGGCCCATTATGGTCGGCCCATGAACAGACGATTCCAACTCTAGCCTGTTTACGGCGATAATGTGGTCTGTTATTGGCCCATGTTTGGCCAATCAATCATACGGCCCATATAAGTCCCAGTGATGATACGACCCATAGAAGGCCCATTGTTTCTACGGCCCATAGAAGGCCCACTGTTTCTATGGCCCGTAGGAGGCCCACTGTCACTATAGTAAATATTAGCCCATGGTTATTGTGGCCTAGCTTTAAAAAATAGGTTATTGCAGCCACTAGCAAACCGCGGAAAAAGAACTGCAATGACTACAAGCAACCAAATAAATAAGACACCAAGGAAATAAATAAGCAAGCAACTTATGCTAGGCTATCACGGCTATCACACATATTACATCCACTAGGCATCAAAGTTTGCCACCAATGGAAATAAACGTGCTGACAAAAGAATATACAAAACTGAGAGCACTTCAGAAGGCACTAGGCCTGGCCAGGTCGGGCCCCACAAACAGCCGAAGAAGTTGAGTAGACCTCATTTGTGTCAACAATAGATGCATCAACAGTAGATGTACGGCATGATGGTGCGCATGACAGTCCTCTGACATCTTCATTGCATCTTTGACTTCAAGTCGGAGCTGAGCTGAAGCAAGCCTTTCCGAATTAAGTTGAAACTGAAGAAGTCGAACTGATTGAGGCAGTGACTGCACAGAGGTTGTCTCACACCTGCTGGTGAGTAGCTTCAACTCACTATCTTCATCAAGACAGGACCTTGGGGTCATCTCACTGTCCTCAAGATGGTTTGGCTCACTATCTTCCCGAAATTCTGCCTGGCGTAAGAGATACGCCTCTGAAAGAGAAACAAGTAGACACGTAACAGGTTTCAAAATTATATAAGCAAATAAATGGATCTGTTCTGCATAAGGAACATGTTTTTACAACTACAATTTGAAACTGATAGTTGTTGCAAACGTCCAATCAGATGTAAACAGCAAAGCAAACAACAGTGGAGGAAATGATGCCTATCCAAATCTATACTAGAACAAAGTTTGAAGGCTTGAGAAGGATGAACTTACATTACATGTTGACACGGGATGGACAAAGCCCTTCTCCATGTTGATGGAAGGATAATTCAATAAATTTCCCAAAGAAAATTCTTTATAAGCATTGCCATTATTCTACATTTTGCAAAGAGTAAATATAGATCAAATAATGTTGGAAGAAACAGAGGATAATGAAGCTCAGGTGCAGACTGATGATACATAATCAAATAGCAATTAATTAAGTAGAGCATTACAAGGCAAAAGGGAGCGAGGTACCGACAAGAGCAATGCAGAGCCCAATATTGTTGTGAGATCATATGATCCTTTGAGCAAGGAGATTCATCTGAAATTAGTTTTCATACAAGAGAGAAGGTAAGGCACATGCAGAAATTTAGGAGTTCAAATTTTGAATTGATATCATAGACAGAACCCGACGCTGGGCTCTCAGCAGTTCTAATAGGGGTTTGGCCACTGGAGTAGGGGTAAAGTGTGGTACAGTTGGGTCCGTGTTTTCTGTGGCTGCTGATCTATCTGATTTAATAGGTATCACTACCTTTTCCAAATACCTAGTCTGTACTCCTTGAGTATCTGCACTCACCCTCTTCCTTTTGGACATCTATTACGAAAGAACAACATTTGACTGGAAAAACATAGTGTGACGACACATGGAATAGGTACGGAAAATGGATAGGTATGGCATATACTCATATATGATGCTTAAACTAAGCAGATGGTGTAACAAACTAGAAGTAATGCAAGAGGTCAGATGCAAAATATGTGCGACCAATACAACTTTGCGAAGTTAGAGCAAGCACCTTGATGGGTGAATAAGATAGGCCATCCTCCACCATGCCAAGTTTGTTAGCCAGTGGATTGTTCCGCCATATTCCTCTCGTGCTTCCATTCTCATATTCATTTTGATAATGTTCAATATCTGACATGCATGAAAACAAAAAAACAAGTGGGATTTTCTTTGTAATGCAGAAGTGATTCTAATCCAATATTGCCTCCCTGTAAACCCCTTTGTGCTATCTCTGCAATTCTTTTAAGAGATGCCATGCATGCTGTAATTGGTGTGTGCATTAAATAATGTGGCCTACTACTCAAAATATGAGAGCTCCAGAAGTGATGACACTTCGCAGATGACAACTTCAACATATAGTAAAGAAGAACAAGTCGACCTGGCCTGATAGATTCAAAATATACTAACGGAGAACAACTCGACCTGACCAGTCGACCGCAAGAGAAGAGGATCATCTTAAAGAAGATCAGAAGAGCAAGCAGATTGAAGATATTACAAGTCTTTCAATACAATGTTGGTTGGCCCCCCATGATGAAGGACAGCGCATAGAGAAATACTATTCTTTCCGGTCTCTCCATATGTGGCTCACATGCATTTCGAAACTAAAGTAGGAACATTTAGCTAACCAATTAAACATCTCTCAGTTTTACTAATATCAACAATAATATCATATATGAATTTGTACAACTAAGCTTGTTTAGCTCGATGGGTGGAGCAGTGCTATTACAACATGAACCACGTAGGCTGATTGTGGTCATTATAAAATGGGGAAACCATAAGCATGATGAGTACAGTGTTGACCGTGGCAGTGGGATGGCAGATCTGAAGCTGCAAACCGCGCAAAGGGTAGTTAGCAACCGATGTTTTCTTTGAAATAACAACTATGATTTGGTATGGACACGAAAGTACGGTCAACAGGTGACAAAGAAATGCAATTATGTTGTCTCTCTATATGTCGCGACATGCATTTGGAAACTCAAGTGGGACTATTAGCTAACCAATTAAATGCGTTGGTTAACTAATATCAGTATCATATCACAATCATATTTGAACAACTAAGCTTTCGAATTCTGAGTGTTGTGTTGTTTAGCTTGAAGGGTGGAGTAATGCTAGTACGACAGAAAGCACCTACACAGATCATAGTAGAGTAGAAAAAAGGGGAAAACCATAAGCATCAAGAGAAAAATCAGGAATGTGGAACTAGCTGGACCAGTGGGTGGCACACATGCTTTCCGGAAAAAATATAGGAACATTAGGTGACCAATTAAACGTTCTCTGTTTTAGTGATATGAGCATCATATCATATTCGTATTTCAACACGTAAGCTTTGGGTTGAGGTCTTGAGGAGCAATGCTAGCACGACGCGAAGCACCTACGATGATGGTAATGAATATAAAGGGAGGAAACCATAAGCTTTACGAGTATAGTGCCCATGCCATGGAGGATCTGAAGGTGCAAACCGGACAAAGCTACTTTGCAACCAATGTTTTCTTTCAACTAGCCACTATGATTTGGTACAGACAAGAAAAGTACAGTAAACAAATTACGATCTATTTTCTGGGTGAGATCAATAACTTAAGTACATATGGAAGAGTACCACCTCTCTTGCGACGCCATGTAGGCCTATGCTGATACGTTGAGGGTGTTGTGGGTGCGATGGCTGTCGGCGGCAGGGAAGAAGACTTTAGACGGCAGACAGCCGGGTCGGGGGATAAATCTGTTGTCATGGACGAGGCGGTCGTAGGAGTGTCAACGGCAAGGTGGACGACAGTGCTGATGAAGCAAGAGGAGGTGATGAAAGGATCCTGGTCCAGCGTCGTGGAAGAGAGACGTCCATCTCTTGCAGTGGACGACGGGGTAGGGGTAGCGGCTCCAGCAAGGTGGAGGATGGGGTGGCGTATGGGGGAGGCTGGCCGCAGTGCGGAGGTTGTCGTGCCGCCAATGGTGTATGAATGGGGAAATGGAGGGGACGGGGGGATCTCAAACTTTGGGATGCGCTTGTCTGAAATGTGGGAAAGTTACGAACTTATCCCCCATTTAAAATTTTGGACATCGCGTCGGTTGGGGATAGGACAGTAATCTTGCATCTCCCAAATATTTGTTGGTAACTATTTCGGGTGAGGAGAGGGTGTTTTGCCGCCCACGGTTGGCGCCCATGCTGTATGAATGGGGCTGACAGGTAGGGCAGTTGTGTCACATCTGAGGGAAGTTACACATCTGCCCCTATTTAAAATATTAGCCTACATCGATTTCGGACGAGGAGAGTTTGTTTTTCCGTCCACCATGTATGAATTGGGAAATTGAGGAAGAGACACATGTCTTTCGGACGAGCTTGAATCAAATGTGTTTTGCCGCCCACGTTTTGCGACCACCATGTCTGAATGGGCTCAGAGGCCGTCGTGTCACATCTGATTGAAGTTACTAGTCTACCCCTATCGACACCAGTGTAAATTCGGTCGATAAGGATGTCAAGTGTCAGGGGTAGACATTAATTTCCATCGCGCAAACACTTGCTTCGGGCAGCCCACAAATTATAGTGGGTGTTTAGCCGCATCGTTCAAAACTTGGGAGAATTAGCATTCACGTTTGCCCCTGGGCCCTGGCAAACTAAATTCAAATCCAATTTGTATTCGATTACGGATATCCACAGATAATTCTACGTTTTGTTATTTATTTCTTCAAAACCACAAGAAAGATTTATTCCACCTTTATATATGATTATGATTTAGAAATGTCGTGATCTTTGAATTCAGTAGGTTGGATACACTCTGAGTCAAACATTTATTTCATCCAATACAATATGCTCACACGAAAAACAGTTCACCTTATGTCAATCATACAAGTACTAGGGATTACCTCGCCTAAAAAATTCAGATCATTACAACACATGGACAACATAGGGGGTCTTGCAACATAATCCATTCAGAGACATGACACAACATGCAAGTACAATAATCTAATGACAATTTCAACTGGTATCTAAAGAAGAACCGGGATTACCCTAGGCTTCAGATAGCAGAAACAGCAGGACCTCCTCCATCTTCAAATGCAACATTCTTACTTCCTCCAATTCCTGGGTTGCTTGCATAATGTGTGCCGCTAATTCTATAATTTCCAGCCTCAAGATTAAGATTACCTCATTCATGGCAGCCACACCATCTCTTTCTGCCTCTAGTAGAGCCTCAAGCACTATAATATATGTGCTCAGACTGCTCTCCAGCAGTGTTGCCTCTGAACTACTACCATATGGTAACATGGATGGCGCACTACTTCCACAAATAGATTCTGGGGTTGTACATTGTGTCCTAGTGTGAACGGCATCCTGAAAGGTTTCTGCTGGACTTAAGTAAGAGACAGTTATCGTATAATCCAGGTAGTAAGCTTACATGGTAAACGACAGACTAATTATTGCCGAGCATGGCAAGCTATATTTAAATGGTTCGAAGTAGCATCAGCCGAAAAGAAATCAAAATGGTAAGATGAAACTAGGGATGTAAGTGGCAAATAAACGACATCCGCCAGACCCATCTAGTTAGTTTTTGCTAGCTCCCTAGTTCATTTTCCTCAAAAAATAAATTTTCTTTTGAACTATCATACCGCTAGTGGACTTTAATCGGGATTAAACGGGACCCAGTTGACATCCCTAGTTGAAAGGGAGTGTACCACCGCTATATTTCAGTTGCCAAGGTATCTAAGCAGTTGACATAATCTTAGAATGCACTTAACAGTGTGGCCTCATATAAACTACGAAGACAGTCTTGTGATGAAGTTGAGAGGAAAAGTTAAGGACTCAAATGAAATAGGCATGCATTTCTTTACAATAGTACAGCAGGCACTGCTGACATATTGGCTAACTCATGTATAGCGTAACAACAAACAAGCATTCGAATCAAGCAATACAACAAAGCAGACAACTGAACTATTTGTAATCGGTAGGATTACAGGTAGAGGGCACAAGCCAAGAAAGCAGTCCACTCGCATTACATTTCACATGTACTAAAACACACTAGCTTACCATATGTTGCTGTGAAGCCTCGCTGCTGTTGCAATGTTCTTTGAAGATATCGTCAGCATCCCGTGGTTGCAAATCTAGTTGTTGAATAGTTTATTCTGCACCCTCTATTTAGGTAAAATTAATTTTAATCGCATGCACTGGTCCGAATTGATCATCAATGGTTCATATAAACTAATGAAAGAAGGTGTGTGCATACACGACATTATATCTGCTTCCCTCTATTTTTATGCTTGTCCGAGGTGCCAGCCCCAAAAGAACAAATATTTTTCTTGATGGGGTTGGCAGCTCCATAATTAATAGAAGCATCAAGTTAGTCATGCAACTTGGGAAGATCAAGAACACACAAACAAGTAATGAACAGAGGCTCGGAGCAGTGATTTAATAGCTAGCATCAGAAAATGTAGGGTAAAACGAACAAAAGCAGCGGAACCACATGCTAGTTTCGATGTGTAATTACATAGAGAACATTAAGCGATCGATGGAACCAACAGTGGCATCGTAACAACACCATTATCATAAATATAGCATTCAAGAAGTAAAATAGTAGGCAGTAATATCTAGGAAGTACAGTAATACTCCCTCTATTCCAAAATAGATGACTCAACTTTGTACTAACTTCAGTACAAAGTTAGTACAAAGTGGGGTCATCTATTTTGGAACGGAGGGAGTACTTAGGACAAAACTAAAGCATATTAACTATATGTGCACTGGTATGTAGTTTAGCACATCTAACATGTTCACTGCCAGAAGTATGGCCCTACAGGTGCAAGAAGAATAACGCATCTCATGAAAAATTGAATGATGGCCTGAAGAAATTCAAAGGTGCGGTGCTTATGCTAGGAAAGTGAACGTAGGCGCCGGACATAGGATGATAGTACCTGATTCTCGGCGGCGTATGTTTATCGTTGTCATACTTGATAGCTAAAGATCGTAGATGGTGCTCGTGTTGCGGTTGAGTTTGGGCTGGCTGTCGCCGTCGCTGAAGCAGCTCCGGTGCTACGGTTGCGGCGCCTATTGACATACAAGAAAGCTCATCTGTGGTAAGTGAACAGTTGCACGACAAGGAGAAAAACCGAAGGAGTACAAATCGAAATAACCTGATGAGGCTGCGGCGTCGGTAAAGCAGGGCCGGTGGAGTTGAATATGGCGTCCGTCGAGTGGGTCCGGCGCAGTAGACGAAGGCTTCGGTGGGCTCATTTTATAGTGCTTTCGGTGAGGTCTGTTGCAGCGGACGAGGGCTTGTATGAAGGGCTAGCGAATGGGCGAACGAGGGAGTCAGTGAAGGGCTACACTGTGGTGGACGAGGGTTCTGGTTAAGCTGATCCGGTGTGGTGGACCATGATGGCGGTCAAGGAGATCTGGAGCAATGCACAAGCCAGTCGCCGAAACGGCTCCGATGAAGTGGTGAGTTGGCAGTTGGGGGTTCCAAGGTGCAGAAGGTAGATCCGGTGGGGTGTGAGGTCCACCGCTGTGGCGGAGGACTAGATTCGGAGGCATGCCGTGGTTGGGGGGGTCGGGGAGGGGAAGGGGAGGGGCTCTAGGGAAGAATGTTGGGGGCAAAGAGGGGAAAACAATAGAGTTACCAAAGCAGCCCTTTTCCATTCACGTGGCAGGGGTAAAACAGGAATATCGCAGGGCTAAACTTTCGGGCGCGTGATATTTCGATGTGAGCGGGAAGTTTGAAAGCTTTTGGCACCTAAAATTATAAGTGTTCTGCTCTTGTACGACCGACTATGATATCATGGCCAACAATTTGTTTGTTTTGCACGCAAAAAAAGGTGCAAGTTTTGAAAATCAATGTCTCCAACTCGAAACTTAGATTGTCCATTCAATTCAACTATGGATCACTGAGCAACTACAAGCAAATACCATCATACGGTCCAATTCAAATGAAATTCCAAATGTGTTTATCCTAAATGTGATGACAAAAGCAAAAATGTGTATGTGTATGAATAAAGTGGATGATTATAAAGATTGAACATGCCCGTATGTGTATATCTCTAGGTTTGATATATGAATTTGAAATCACGAAATCCCGGCTTAAAAAATGTACCTCCGTTTAAATGAATTACAAAAGCTAATTATGGAGTCGAATTCCAATTCCATTCTTAGGTTTGTAATTATGGTACATCAAGGTATATCACGCATGTTCAAAAGTATTGTTATCTCATAGTCCAAATTGTGAAACAAATTGATCAACCATGAGTGCACAATATCTCAATTACACTAAAGTCCCTCAAATATAGACACCTCACTCTTTATCTGAAGCCAACCCCCCCTACATACACACATAGAGAAGTCATTCTCTCCCCCAAACACCAACACACGAGCACATTAACACCCATCTCTCTTCTAAAGTCCGGACCCCAATATAGGTCTATGTCACTTTGTCTCTCAGGCATGCACACATCTCTTCCCTCACTCTCTAGGTCTCCCGCTGTCTCTCTTTCACAAGCACACGCACTATAAAATGTAGAGTGTATATTTCCCATACACACAAAACGTCGCCCCCAACAATCTATCTCCCTAGTTATGTGGTTCTCGCGCACTCACCTCACACACCACCCCCACTACAAACAAGCACACTTTGTCTCCTTGTGCACCACTCTCCTCTTTCTATCTCTCCCACATGCGGACCCGCCCCAGCTCCTTACCTATATACATATATGTCGTGGCTCTTTCCATAGCTCCCTAATGTATCATCGTTCTCGATTTCGCACATTGTTCTGTACACCATCTATTCTAGATCTCTCATGAAGTCCCTATCACACACACAATTACTCGCTTCCCTTGCGTCTCCGTACATAGGCCAATTTCGAACAACATCAACATTGTCTCCCTATCTATACGCCATTTATGGACACAAACGACCCCTCTCGCCCCCTCTCTTCCTCTCTCTCTCTATGTCGCTAGCTCTCTCTCTCTCGCGCGCTCTCACAGCCCTCTCCCACACACACACTCGATGTCTCATCCAAATAGTCTGCTCCCCCCGCCCGCACCCATGCTATCCCGCTACTACACATGTCACACCATTCCCCCTTCCCTTATACTAGTTTTACATCATTAGTGGTCTCTCTACTCCACATACACACACTCGCTCTCACACACAAACGCGTGCACAAACACACACAGACACGCACAAACACCCATTTATCTGGATCCTCATCTCTTCCCATGTCCGCATGTGTATCTCACACACTCACTCTCTAATTATGCATATGTGTCTCAACGTTACATAACACAAAGCCCCATGTACATGTCTCTCTCTATCCTCCACACACATAGACACAAAGAATCTGTTATCATTGCCTCAGTCTCTAACATATCACACACGCACACTATCTCTCTCTCTTGCAAACACGCTCAAAAGGGGTTTGCCCATGAATAACCTACCGTCTATTCATCAATAGTCGTGGAAGTACGGCGAACACGAGCCATGAAAAATAATAAATCTACAAGTGCTTAGACCAGCTAGTATGACTACTAGGACTAGAGCAAGCCAAAAAGCACGCCACTGTCACCCCCTCCTTATCAGCGACGGGAAAATCTTTGTTTTACACAGTCGAGAAGTCATTGTGGGCCCCACATGCCGAGGCGTTGAATAGAATGTAGATGCTAGTTTACGGAAGCAAGTATCCATAATACGTTTATATCTCCATACTTATATTTCTTCTCTTATAAAAAACCGAGTTGGTGATGATGGTACGTGTGCCATCTTCCAATATAGACCGTCCGATCTATATCTGACGGATGGAAATTAAACTAAAAGATACCCGCACCCCTCTCCACATTTGTAGACAAGGCCTTCCCTCGTTCATCCTTATCTCCAACAAACCTCATTGTTGAGCAATTAAGAAAGGAAGCCTCTGGAATAAACTGGCCTGGTGGCCGCTGCCGGCGTCGTCAATTCCCATGCCTCCGCTCAGTCCGACCACCAATCACCACCACACCCCACTCCTCTTCACCTTATCTCATATTTCTCGAGATATCATTAGTTTTTACACATGGGATTACTCCTGCAAGGGTCAATCACAACAAGTGTTTCATGAAAAAATACATCTTGATGTTCCATGCAGTGCACGGATCTTGCTAGTACTCGTACAGAAGACTAAGTTGATGATGATGGTGTGTTTGCCATCCGTTGTTTTTGACCATTAGATCTACATCTAACGACTGTGAGGTAAGTTTGTTGCCTTTTCTCACCAACATCCCACTTGTCTACCAATTTGCCAAAAACCCCATACTTAGTATCTTAAAACCAACCACATCCCCCCTGACCTCACAAAAACAGCCCAAGGAATATATTCTAATTGAAACATAATACATCTCAACTGACATATGTATATCAAAATTAGAGTGTTTTGTATCAAGTTTGTGAATAAGTATTATTCTAATTATGATTCGTTGCAACGCACATGAACATTGCTAGTATTTCCAACCATGCATTTCTTCCCTAGTATTCCATAGTTTCGAGTTTTCCAACAAGATATTAGTCACTCATGGTTGATATTTACTTTCAATCATGTACACATATGCACTATGTAACTAGCCTTGCTTATTGGCTTCCAAAGCTTAACTTTCACTCCTACTTACAATATGTAGTATTTAACAAAAAACTACCACTTTCAACCAGCCCTCGGAAGAATCTATTGTACAAAAAATAGCAAAAACATACCCAAAATTTCTTAATCCATGCCAAAAACTACTACCTAGTACTCCTACCGATTAGGTTTGTTTAAACCCATTTATGACAGGGTTGGCCCACACGTCCGTGCTGACGAGGCAGGTTAAACCAACACATTTTGTTTGGCCGTTGACACGAGGGACCCACATCTGACCTTCTATCCTGTTTTTCCCCCTCAAATCATTATTTTTCTTGAACATTACTTCAAACAGTACTGATGCGTGTTCGTCGGTGGCGCCGGTGATGAGCGAGTTGGCCGCCGCTCCGCCGGACGGGCCGAACGCCGTGCTGGCCTCCGCACGGGTTGGCAGGCTGGCCCTAGCGTGACTCACGAGCGAGCAAGCCGCCACGCTGGCCTTCGCTCGAGCCAGATGGCCGGCCTTAGCGCGGCGCGCGCGAGCAAGCCGCCGCCCTGCCGTGCCAATCAAGCTAGCAAACCTTCCAGACAAGCAGCTGGACAGAGCTGGCATCCGGGCTGCCGCAACATGGGCTCCGCACCGCTGGCGGTTTTGACCTCGCCTTCTGCCGGCGGCGGTAGCTGCGTCCCATGTCCGAGGATGACTAGGTGGACAGGCCGGAGGTAGGAGGTCACTCGGGGATTTTTGTGCAGACTGACATGTAGGACCCACAAGTCATAAACCCGGTCGAATAGAATGCGTTGACTTAATGGGCGACATGGGCCCTCTCAGAGGTTAGAGTTAGATTCTAACCCAGAACTAACTCTAACCAAAGTGGTGTTTGGATGGCAGGTTTAGATTGACAACAAATGAATCCAAATAGGGCCATGGGTTGAAACGTGCCTATAATGGCACTTTGTAGAGTAGTCGTTTCTTGGTAGGGCTGTTTGGTAAGAGCATGTACAATGGTTGATAAGGTAGTCTTATCTTAAGTCTGCCACGTATGCAAGTGGTAGTAGTTTTTTGGCATTTTAGTGGTTTCTTGCATTATTAGGGGTTTATTGTAAGGAACAATGTACGTACTACTAGCGACAAAAGGCGATTCTAGGTTGCGTTGTACTCCAATGAGTACTACTAGTGGTCGCGGGAGTGTACCTCATTTTGTGGGCTCGATCCCGGCCGAACGCACGGCGGCCTTTTTTAAATAGTAACTTTGCTGTGAGCTAATATTTTACACGGGTAGTTTGAGTTTTGAAGTCAAACGGACTTGCGGCACCACAATCTGGGTGCACTGGATAGCCTAGCCACGTGAACGTGTTTTCCTTCCCAGCATCCCGTGGCTCGCGTGCTCGCCCTAACCGCACCTCGCTTGCAGCTTCCTCATCAGCTAGTAGCACATTTAAATTTAAACTAGTGCCCCCCAATTAAGCTCGAGGAGCCAGAAAAGCCTGGCGGGGCATTGGGAACTGTGCAATATGGCTCTGTATGTAAAGTGCTCTACTACTACTCTGTAGCTAGTGGCGTTGCACACATGGACTTCACTCCATTTTCGGCTCTACTATAAAAGAAATTCCTCTTGATGTGTTTTGTTGAAACACAGGCAAAAGCTTTGCTTCATCTCATTCATAAAGAAGGAACTACTAAGAAAGTTCGACGAGATCCATTACACCTCCACAAATGGAAGCGAAAAGCCTAGTCTCGTTGTATCAAATAACTCAAATATTCTGCCCCCGCAGCAACCGTCGCTGATAAACAGGCTGGTAGTGTGTGCGAGAGAGGAGCGGCTGAGTAGGCCAGCTACGTGAGAGGAGCGGCTGAATAGAGCATCGAGAGTACCCACTAGGCCACTATGCAGGTGTACTTTCCCTGGATTGATAGTACATCGATGGTTCTAGAGAACAGTAGTACCCTCCACTTCCAACTGTAGCTCCTTCGCCCTGAGATTCAAGAGTTCAAAACGGGTGCACTATACTAGACTAGACTAGAAGTACAGTACATCGCACTACTAGTTGAGAAAAAGTAGTACTAGTACTGCTACAGTACGAGTACATACTCCTCCGTCACATAATGTAAGACGTTTTTTGATACTAGTTGGCGTGTACAAAACATAGCAAAAAAAGACCCAAAATTTCTCAATCCACGCCAAAAACTACTACCTAGTGCCAAAAATTTCTTACTAGTGCTATTATTTACAGTATAATGCAATCCCATAATGTTCCATAATACTAGTACTAGTAGTAAATAGTAGCCTCACCCCTTCGCTAAGGAACAATCTACAGTTGGAAGGGACGAGGCCCTATGGTTACTACGCTCTTATCTCCTCCTCGCTAGTTCCCCTCTCCCCGAAGAGAAGGCAATTCATCGCTGCTCCCATGGATTCGCTAGGCTGTTGTCCTCCTCGTCGGGACTGGGAGACCTTGGACGACGATCCTTTGGGAGAAATCGCACGCCGCTCCGACATCCTCACCGCCGCAAGACTCGGTGCTTCCTGCACCAACTTTTTCAAGACGGTGCTTAAATAGGCTTGGGAAAAGTCCATGCTTGTTGGTCTTCCATGCATCCTCGAGGAGAAGGTTCTTCCATGGGACAATCCTTCGAACAGTCCACCGCTCCCTGGCCATGGTTGCACGTTGACTCCGCTAGAATTGCCGACGTTGAGAGGTAGTCGGATTTTGTCCCATGAGCAGGTTAGTAATGGAGTTTGATCATGTACTAGTTATTCCATTTCCATCCCGTAATTTCTCCGCTGCCCACCGTCTTATATATAGGTCTCGGTCGGTGCCAACGAAGATTGGCTTGCATACCTCTGGCCGGATACCACCATCATTTTGCTCAACATCCATAGAAGTGTGGCCGTTCCGGTAGACCCCTTCTCCACCATTGGGATCGGCCTTCCGAACTGGCTGGGCTTGAATACGTATGATGATGCCTACATGAGATTGAAGAAGATAGCAATTGTGGACCTGCCAAGAAAGCGACGCGGCAACGACAATTACTATCTCATCGCGGTGTTTGACATAAGGCTTGCCATCAATGCAAGAGGCAGTAACGGCAGAGGCTGGCGCATGTTGGCGGTGGTAGATTTGTACCCCTACACGTTTGAAGACGTCATGCACCATCTAGGCCGCATCTTCGTGGTGACAAGCCAGGGGACTTGTTTCATCTGGTTGCCATCCTACGGTACGGGAGATTACAAACGGAATGCACAAACAATCATTTGCATCCCTAATGGTACTCCATTATTTTGCAGGGACCAGTCATCCCCCGATCAAAATAAGATTGCCGATCCTGGATGTGCATTTGCATCCGCGATTCGGTCTAACCTGGAGCCTTGTAGCTAACTTTGGCAAGGGATCAACTATCTTAGCAGTCGTTAACCATGGTACCACTGATGTGCAACATGGTCACACAATCTACCACGATCAGACCGTCACCATCTACCCAGGTATTCCATTTTCTAACCCTCTCGCCTTCTCTTTCATTGTTGTACTAGTAGTATACTTAGTAGTAGTAGTAGGAGTACTTTTTACCTAGGAGGACGCGTATAGCTAGCTAGGCCCTTGAAGACTTGCGGTCTATATATAACCCACTAGCTGCCACCATTTTTGTTTTTCCATGTCTTACTATCTCATCCATGTAGCCAAGAGTGGCTATATATAATAAGCCGGTTATTTTACTTCCTCTATACCAGAGTAGTACTATTTGCTGCACAGTATTACTGATCGCCATATTTGAGCACAGCATTATTATGCATGGACCTTGAATATGTACGTCACCATGTGTTCAGATCTGAGATGCCGTGTGTACCAGATGAATGGCGCCGAGTTTGACCCCCGTGATGCTACGTGGGTGCCGAGGAACACTCTTGGAGAGTACTCGCTTTTCATCGGGGACAGCTACCCCATTGTGAAGCGGATGCCACCTTCCGTGCACGACACAGAAGGCCTGCCATTCATGAAGCATGGTTGTGTCTTCAGTGCGCACCGCCGGATGAACGACATGCTGGGACACGCTATCCCTGATTTATGCCGCTTCAGCTTGGATGAGTCTCCATCGGGTCGAACCGGACTAGAAAGCTACAACAATGATTCTCGTTGCCCACCGCTATGGATCTTGCCATCCATGAAGAACACCTGGGACTGGACCTGGAGGAGGACATCTAGCCCATCTATAACGTGTAAGTGGAGTACAGTAATTGTTAACGGTAGCATTGTGAATATATGTAGACTAGTCGTGCACAAATTTATCACATGAATTGGAGATGAACTTGTGTGGCATACTGGCATTTGTCCTTTAGAATTATTACTAGTAAATGTGTTATGTGTAGGTGCAATTTGTGTGGTTGTTGCACGGGCTCCAACACGCTCAGAAAAAAAGGTGGCACAACTTTGGATATACGTGACATGGCGGCATCATACTGTAGCATCATTCACTATAGTTGTAGTACACTCCTACTAGGATGACAAGTCCTATAAAACCTTGCGCTTGTCCCTTTGCCTCTTCGGGAGGTTCAACAGTTCATACTCGTGTGAACCTTGCACTTGGCTCTTCGCCTCTTCGGAAGGTCCAATAATGATGATACTAAGTACAATATGCTTCTGGCAATCTGACAGCGATTGAACTGTTGCACGTCCACCGTGAGGGCGAGGGCGAGGGAGAGGGAGAGGGAGAGGGAGAGAGAGTTGTAGTCAAAACCCTCTCCTCGTCCTGCGAACGACCGCGCGCGTAGGCGAGGGAGAGGCGTAGTAAGAAAGCTTCTCCTCGTTAGGCGAGTTGACAGGACACATCAAAGCAGTACTAATACTAGTAGTCCATACTGCGTCCTTTCTGATTAATATGGCTTAATTTGAAACGAGAAAAATACACTAGCGGTCAACGTATGTAACAATACGCTCCTTACGGTCCATATATATAGTTTTGCGGTGATTATACGATCACTTGCTCATCGTAGAGCACCGTATTGCACCCTACTAACCGGCCACATAGTCGACGTGGCACTTTGTTCACTGGTTAAATTGTCACCTGGTTTCTGGGTCCCACCTGTCAATTGGCATAGCAAAGAAATTAGTTAAACAAAACTTTACGCAGGCGCGACACAAGTCCAACCCTTGCGCGCGAACCACCCTGGTTGTGTATGTGAGTGCATGCACGTGTACTCCCTCGGTCTTCTAACAAATAGTGTACATCGGCTATAAAACAAAGAGTGTGGTAGATGATGTACATCTACACTTCCAATGCATTTAGCCTTTAATCTAAATCGATATTGATTGACTAATGCACCAACTTGTGCTCTAGGTATAGGCTACATGTCTATCCATAATTACATCATGCAACGGCCTTCATTTAATCTTCTTCTCTCAATGGTCGCATGCACACATAATTCTGCTACTTTTGGGCGTTAATTATGCCCTGGTCAATGTGTAAATCTCTAAATGTACAGTCTTTCACAGACGTAGGGAGTAGGTTGAGCACTTGAGCGTGAGCGTGTGTTTTGCGTCGTGTGCTGTGTGCCGCATGGGTGCGTGAGTGTTGCATGCATCCATATGTACGTGTGAGTGTTGCATGTTGCATGCATGCATGCATGCATGGGGCTTACTCCCTCCCATTGACATGTTCATATTTCAAGCTTCCTTTGTTCCATCCATATGGTGATACTCCTTCTGTTCCCAAATATGGAGTAAAGGCCTCCCTCTGTTCCCAAATATGGAGTATTTGTCTTTCTATATATTTCAACAAGTGACTAGGTACGGAGCAAAATGAGTGAAGTGAGCGTAGAGGCATAGGGATACTATAGAAAGGAAGTCTTCGCAATCCATTATTCCCCATCTCGGTCAGAGAGAACTATTCAACTAGTCTTCGTAGTTAAGTGACAATACACGCTGAAGCAGATGGGACAGGTAATTAATAAGCTGAACCAGCGTGTTGGTGTTACTAAATCAGCCTTACCCAGTACTGCCATCATGTTTGCTAATAGCGCACGCTTTCGGAAATACGCCTACGCACCTCTGTCCTCCATTAACTGACATATGGGCCCTGTTGTGGTAGACCCACATGTCATCAATGTAACTATTTACAGTCCGAAGGACGGTATATCCTGGTAGTAGTACTAGTAGAACTGAGATTTAATGCACTTTCTTCCCCGTCTTCCACTCTTCTTCCTCCTCTCTTCTTCTTCCTCCTCTCTTCCCCATCGTCAGCTGCATACCATTTATCCCCGCTCACTGCTCGCCCGGCCGCGCCATCTTCCTTGGTAGCTCACGTGTACCATATCCCCCCACTCGCTGCTTGGCCACACGAGGAGAAGCTTCTTCGCTCGCCCGCCCGAATCTACTTCCCCACTGGCTCGTAGGCACCGAAAACCCCAATTGTAGAACCGACTAACACGTAGAGCCACGACTGGAATTCCCTCCCCGATGTTCTCTTGGAGCAGATCTATAATCATATGGAGCTACTCAGCTCCGTTCGTCTGGCCGCATGCTCGGTGTCTTTGTACCGTGTACTCATCTGCAACCGGCCGACTCTTTTCAAGACACCCTACTTGCTGATGCTCGATCCTCGTCGGTGGCCCAGACACCGACTTGACAATCCTACGGAGGTTGTCGTGGTGCCCCTCGACATGCTACCACTACCCGTCCACCTGTCCTTCATGCGCGGCCACTACTGGGCGGGCATGAAGGCCAACTGGATTGTCCTATACACCAGTCCGGTAGTCCGTGGCATCTCGTGGATATCTACACCCAGCGAGAGATCACCCTTCCATCATTGGATACCGCCGCCATGAAGCCTCGCGGCCCACCGGACACTCCTACCTTCTACGCACGAGACGCGTCAAACTTTTGGCTCGACCTCTGTTTGCTGAAAGTTGTAATCTACGAAGTGCCCACACCATCAGAAGACTACATGGATTACAAGCTCATTGCCTTGTTCAACATGGGATTAGTCTATCTGGAATCCGGTCGCCATACATGGTTATGGCTCATCATCAATCCTGTTGAGGCAACATTTCTATCTGATGCTATAGTGCACGATGGCATCGTTTGCACGGTCGACACACAGATTGGCTGCCTATACTGGTGGAATCTATCGTCGTGTAATTGTTCTATCTCATGTCATCTTTACCTTATGACTATGGCTGCCCGTTCATTGTTACAAATTTATAATAGATAGTATGTCTATAACAACATCATTGCTACTCCCTCCGTCGCAAAATAAGTATCTCAAATTTGTACTAGCTCTAGTACAAAGTTGTACTAAGCTTAAGACAACTATTTTGGGATGGAGGGATTATATGTTCCTCTCATTTCCTAGATTTTTATGACCACACATGTTATTTTTATAGTTGATATGAGAACAATTAGCGTCTAATGATTGTTAGAATACATATTATGAGCTAACATCATGATTGCTATATGTTACTCTTGTTTCCTAGATTTTTATAACAACACATATTATTTCTTAGAGTTGATATGAGAACAGTACTAGTAAGTGCTATGGTAGAATATGAGTAGGCTCTGTCATAGATATTTTCCTCTCATTGTTACATGATGTTTGTACCATGACATATTGCTAGAATATGAAATCCATTGGCTTATTTTCCTAACATGGGGTATGATTATGACCACGGCATTGCAATTCTCTGTCTATTACATGTGTCACTGTTATAATAATATTAATTCCACACATACTCTGAACATGATTGTTTATTTTTGTCCTTTTGGTCTCCAATTTGAATTGTTGCAGCAGACGCAAATGCGCTGGCCTTCATGATTCCAGGACCTGGAATCATACCAGCCGATGGGTGGTGGTTTATCGCTCATTCAGCTGACAGTGGTCATTTGATGCTCATTCGCACGTACCATATTGACCAAACCATTACATGAAACCACAAGCAGTACAATGCGTGGGGCATTCGTGACATTGATGGCTATGGCTGCTTCGTGTTTGAGAAAGATCACAGCTCCGTTGGGCCAGGCGTATTCAAGTGGAGGCGGGTTTACAGCCTCGGCAACCACTCCTTGTTCCACGGGTTCATTTAACCGATCATCCAACCAATCATCGATCATATCACCAGCGATGATTACCGTTCTATGCAACTTCCATTCACCAGGGGGACTGTGTTTAGACATCATACCATGGGTTTCGTGAATCACCATATCTAGAGATTCATCGCGACAGCTTGTTGCCAGATAATCTTCAGTGTGTGAAAGGCATCAAGCTTCCATGCGATGGACGGCTTTTGCAAACCCGACATGCGGCGATGTGGTTCATGCCAACAGCAAATATGCACAACTTGATTCATGCTGATATCTAGACTGAGCCTTGTATTATGCTGATGTAGCACGACCCTCTTTTGTTGGATATTATGTACTGTTGTTAGTTCGAAGCACTCCTATGGTTTGAAGGATAGATACCTTCCTGGGATCAAGTGCATCCTAACTCACCCGCATAGGATGTACTGATAATGATGATGGAGATGCCGTGCAGAAGCCATATAAATTATTCATCATGTCCACACATTGAATTGACGTGACAACACGCTGCGCGTGAGGTGACACAAGAATCCCGGAGGCGCGTTTGGGTATTCTGGACTTCAGATTTGGAGTACCACTTATCTGTCGAAATCTTTCTTCATTCACTTAAAACAGTCGATTGATCATACATTGAGTACTATATATATAACTGGAATTACCGATGCAAGTCGAAGAAGGATTGGCCGGTGCTGCCGGCTGGCGTCATGTTTGATCCCGCGGATCAAGAGCTGATCGAGCACCATGAGGCCAAAGTGAGTGCTGATAGTGTGAGATCTCACCCTCTCATCGATTTGTTCATACCAACCATCGACAACGAGCACGACATATGCTACACCCAACCTGAGAAACTTCCAGGTAAGACACCGATCGGCCGTCTACTTGCACAAGCATATTCCTTTGTTTATAGCTCTATTTTTCTTTTTAGATGCAGACCTAGTGAAGCAGCTACAATTTGACAATTAATAAAAAGTGAAACAAGTGACTGCAACATGCCAAAGATGTTATGAAAATGCCAACTACGTACACTAAAACCTGTATTCGACAATACTGTAGGTATCACACTGAGTGGCCTAAGGAAGCATTTCTTCCAACGCAATTCCAGGGCATTCAAAAGGGGCACGTGGACGCATCGCAAGATATAGTCGGAGTGCGGCATGCATGCGATGTGGCACAAGACCGGCAATACCTTGCTGGTGATGGTCAAAGGCCGGCAGACGGGCAGCAAAAAGGTTCTGGTGCTGCACACCAACAAGAACTTCACCAAAGACAGACTAATCGGGTGATGCACCAGTACCACCTCGGGGACCTGGAGCAAGAGAAGGAGCAGGAGCTGTTCCTCTGCAAGATTTTGTACCAGACGAACACTAGGGCCAGGAGTAAAAAGATTATAAGTTAGTTTGGTTTGGTAGTTGTACTACCTTGTCGTCCGCAAGTTGGTATTGTTTTTAATGATCTTTTGGTATGAATCTGCATTTGCTTCCAACCATCATGCCGACAGTCAACGTGGATATAAAGCTGAATCACTTGTTTCGAAACAAATTTTCAGGCACCTGATTTTTATTTGATGGGTAGCATAAGCACCTGCCGTTCGAATTCCCCGTTCTCCAATTTTTTTTGAAACAAGTTCATGCATTTATTATCACGATGAAAAAACAATATCCCTGCTACATCCCAGTTAACAGTCTGTACTTGCAGAATTCTCTCGTTTATAGAGCAAGTATATTGTTTTTTCAGGTCGAGCAAGTTTTATCTGGGCTGTAGACTGCCGAGGCTTGGTTTTGTCTTTAATAGGCCTAGCCCATGACGACGACGGGGCACAAAGATCCAAAGACGATTCATCGGCCTCTCGACCGCCAAATAAGTAGTTATATTTTGTCTTACAACATCCGCAAGCAGTTTTTTACTAAATCAAACACACAGCCCAGTTCTATTTTCCTCTTGAAACGCATGTCCTACATACGTTTTCTAATGTCTACCTATAGTTTTACTAGTTCATATACATGTATCATTATACTGAAAACACATAAAATTCCCTTTTCATATTTACATCCTTATTTTTGTTGTTTTTCCCACCAAGCGCTGATTTTTTTACCACTAGTTTTCCCTTAAACCAACTAAATTGTCCCACGTCTTATTTGCTTACAAAAACAAAACAATTTTTTCGGCAATAAGTTCTTAAAAATGTTTATCATTTCGGGATTACAACAGTTCGGACTCCACCGAAATATGCAAAATAAGGTTGAACTTTTTGACCGTGGTCCTGGGCAGAAAATGGTCTGTAATAAATTACTTAAGAATTAGCAAATGGGCTGCAAATTATAGAAAAAAAATAGCAAATGGGGTTTATGTTGTCTGCCACAGATTTGGAGGCTGACTTGTGGGCCTACAAAGTTCATGCGTACACAAGGTTCCTCAAAAAAGAAACTTAGTCAACAATCGATTCTACTAGCGTCAGACTGTTAGATGTCAATCTAACAGCAATTGTGCTTCTTCAGTCTCTGATCTTCCTGCCCCAGCCGCCCAAACCAGCGCCGTCGGAACCACCTGCTCCCGCCTCCCGTGGCCAGCTATGCTGCCGGGCAGGCCTCACGGCCCCATCATACTCACATCCCTGGCCTGTCTATCCCTCTACTCACCCACACCTCCTGTTATTTTCTGGTGGCGGCAGCCGAACCAGTCAACTCTTGTACTCTCCACCGCGTGGGTAGCCACTGCTGTGTGTTCCCCAGCTCCGTGTTGTTCCCTTTGTAGTCCTCGCCGTCGTCCACCGCCCTGGTGCTCTCGGTGCGGCGTGGTCAACTTGGTCAACGGACGACATCCATCGGAAGTGGACTGTACGTGGAGAGGCTGACAGCTGGGTCCACGGTCGCACAAAAGGAAATGCCTCCTTATTACGCGCAAAACAATGATTCCTCCACCTAACATCTGGGACCTGCCGGAAGGGCCTCTGTATTTTGCGAAAAAAATTCCCTCTGCTGACAGGTCGGACCCACCAACTATATCTTCGCACGCAACGAAGTGCCTTCTTATTGCACACAAACAAATGAATACCCCCTGCCAGCTGGGAGCCACCATAGTGGGAGGCTGACTTCTGGACCTACTAAGTTGACGGGGACGGAGGGCTTTGTCAACTTAGTCAATATATGAATGATTCTAGCTCCAGTGACCGTACGATGTCCATCCAATGGCCGTAGTGCTTCTTCAACCTCTGGTCTTCTTGCTCCAAATACCAAAGCAGCGCCGGTCGTGCCACATGCTCCCGCCTCCCTAGCTGCAGAAGCTGCCATGGAGGCGCCACCGCCTCTACTATTCCCACCACGACCAGTTCCTCATGGCGACGGCAGCCTCACAACAAGCAGCCAACCAAAGAACCTCATACTCCTTTCCGCGTGGGCTTCCACTGCTGCGTCTTCCCCGGCTCCACGTCATCCCCTTCCTAGGCCTCGCCGTCATCCACCGCCGTGGTGCTCTCGGTGTGGCGTGGTCAATGTGGTCAATGACCAACTTCCATCGGAAGAGTACTGTACGTGGAGAGGCTGACAGCTGGGTCCACGGCAGCCGCAAGGAAGTGCCTCCTTATTATGGGCAAAATAATGATTCCTCCACCTGACAGCAGGGACCCACCGGACAAGCCACTGTATTTTGCGAAAAAATCGTTTCCCCCCTAACTGCTGGGACCCACCGGACAGGCCACCATATTTCGTGAAAAAAAGTTCCACCAGCTGTCAGCTCAGACCCACCAAAAGTGCCTCCTTATTACGCACAAACAAATGAACACTCCCCCTGCTAGCTGGGACCCACCTTGGTAGGAGGCTGACTTGTGGGCCTACTAAGTTGACGGGGACGGAGGGCTTTGTCAACTTAGTCAATATGAATGATTCTAGCTCTAGTTACCATACGCCCAAAGCAGTGGCCGTAGTGCTTCTTCAACCTCTGGTCTTCTTGCTCCAGCCGCCCAAAGCAGTGCCAGTCGTGCCGCATGCTCCTGCCTCCCATGGCCGGCTGGGATGCCGTGGAAACCTCACCAGCCCCTACTACTCCCACCGCTGGCTAGGCCATCCCTCTACTCACCCACACCACCTGTTATTCTGCGGGGACTGCAGCCTCACACCGCAGCCGAACCTGTGAACCCTCATACTCCTCTACGCGTGGGCATCCATGTGGGCATCCACTGCCTCGTCTTCCCCGGCTCCACGTCGTCCCCTTCCTAGGCCTCGCTGCCGCCTCACCGCCTGTTGCTTCTCATCGCGCGCGTGGTCAACGTGGTCAAGGAACGACTTCCATCGACGTGGATCAGATGTGGAGAGGTCGACACCGGGTCCACGGCCGCAGCAAGGAAGTGCCTCCTTATTACGCGCAAAATAATGATTCCTCCACCTGACAGCGGGGACCCACCGGATGGGCCACCGTATTTCATGAAAAAACCGTTTCCC
Organism: Aegilops speltoides; assembly: GCA_021437245.1. NCBI lineage: Eukaryota > Viridiplantae > Streptophyta > Magnoliopsida > Poales > Poaceae > Aegilops > Aegilops speltoides. The sequence continues at coordinate 256,931,874 of CM038147.1, forward strand.
CTGACTTCTGGGACCCACCAGCTACATCTTTGCACGCAAGGAAGTGCGTCCGAAAAAAAATCGCCCCCCTAACTGCTAGGACCCACCAGCTACATCTTCGGATGCAAGATAGTGCCTGACCATCGGGACCCACCTAGTCGAAGCGTACGTAGCGTTGTCATTCTGGTCGCGAACATGTATGTACATACTGGTGGATGTAGAGGCGCGCACGCGTCATAGTAGAGGTGCGCACGTAGCATGTACACGTACGTACAGCGACCAGTGTGCAAGAAAGAAAATACGGCCGCGTATGTGTACATACGGGCGGGGTCTCGGACGCCTACTCACAGACACGCATTTACCGTGGCTCGTGTACATGGCTGGGTCGGAACGGAGAAACAGCGTCGTCGTCGTGTTCATGGGGAGCCAACCGGCAAGGTCGGAACGGAATGCGTCGTCGTGTTCATCGGGAGGGCTTGGACGGAGCAGGCGATGGAAACGAGGCTTGGCGTACCGCAGAACAGAGGAAACGTCCTTGTGTTCGACCGGCTACGTTCGAAATGGGATCTTGTTCATCTGGAGGGGTCTAGCGTACCGCAAAACGGAGGAAACGGACCACCTACGGTCGAAACGGGGGTCCTGTTGATCGGGAGGGGTGTGGCGTACCGCAAAACGGACGAAACGTACTTGTGTTGGAGCGCTACGGTCAAAATGGTGGTCCTTTTCATCGGGAGGGGTGTGGCGTACCGGAAAACAGGACTCCACGGGATACTGTTCATCTCCACCGTCGACCTCCTCCAGCCTCCACGGGCTCCTGTTCATCCAGCCTCCACCGTGCGCTAGTCCACCGGCTAATGATCAACCAACACCTCCACGGGCTACTGTTCATCCACCCCTCCACCGTGTACTATTCATCCAGCCCTCCACGAGGTCATCCTGTTCATCCATCCCTCCACGGGGTCCTGTTCATCGAGCCCCAACGGGCTGGATCGATCGGGGTCCTGTTCATCAAGAGGCAACGCCACAGGGTCATATTCATCCACCCCCACCGCTCACTGTTCATCCACCCCCCCTCCCCGCAACGCTCAATGTTCATCCAGAGGCAGCATCGATCGGCTTCAGTTAGCAGGAGTAGAGAAGGAATCGCTCGATCCGGTTCAGGTAACAGCCATCGGTCGTCGCTCGGGTTCAGTAACCCGTAGCCTGCAGTGCAATCGCTTGGGTTCAATTAGAGCCCAACGCCTCGCTCGCGTTTAGTTATAGCCAATGCCTCACACACACGCGTGTACATGTACGACAGAAACGCGCATTGCATGGCCCCAACATCCCACCGTAACCGGGAACTCGCTGAAATTTTCCTCGCCCCTGCTTCTACCACAGTTTTTTCTGTCACGGACGGCCCAAAGAATGTCATGCAACTGCGTCTCCGGCCCGCCCAGGACGAAAAGCCCATTTTTTGTCATGATTTTTTGTCATAGAAGTAGGAGCCAACCACATCTATGATGATATCGTGTTTTGTCACAATTATCATCATAGAAGTGTCATAAGTATGACAGGAAAAAAAATTCATTCGGCCCAAAATGTCACGGATGTGTCTTTTTTGTAGTGTAGTGGGCCATCAAGAACATTCTCTAACCTAGACAAGTTGTCTGCAATGGGGTTCTCAGCTCCCTTTCTATCAATAATATGCAAATCAAATTCTTAGAGCAAGAGAACCAATCTAATAAGTCTAGGCTTAGCATCTTTCTTTTCCATAAGATATTTAATAGCAGCATGATCAGTGTGAATTGTTACTTTAGAATCAACAATATAAGGTCTGAACTTATCACATGCAAATACAACTGCTAAGAATTCTTTTTCAATAGTAGCATAATTTCTCTGGGCAGTGTCAAGAGTTTTACTAGCATACTGGATAACATTTAATTTCTTATCAACTCTTTGCCCTAGAACAACACCTACAGCATAATCACTAGCATCACACATAATTTCAAAGGGTAAATTCCAATCAGGTGGCGGAACAATAGGTGCAGTGATCAAAGCTTTCTTAAGTATTTCAAATGCTTCTACACAATCATCATCAAAGACAAAAGGAATATCTTTTTGCAATAAATTAGTCACAGGCCTAGAGATTTTAGAAAAGTCCTCAATGAACCTCCTATAAGAACCGGCATGACCAAGGAAACTTCTTATACCTTTAATGTCCTTGGGACATGTCATCTTTTCAATAGCATCAAATTTAGCTTTATCAACTTCAATACCTCTTTCAGAAATTTTATGCCCCAAGATAATGCCTTCATTAACCATAAAGTGGCACGTTTCCCAATTCAAGACGCGACTAGTGTCTTCACTTCTCTGCAAAACTCGATCAAGGTTGCTCAAGCAATCATCAAAAGAGGATCCATAAACGAAAAAGTCATGCATGAATACCTCACAAATAATTTCATAAAAGTCAGAGAATATAGCCATCATGCATCTTTGAAAGGTAGCAGGTGCATTACATAAACCAAAAGGCATACGTCTATAAGAAAAATTATCGAAAGGGCAAGTAAAGGTAGTTTTTGATTGATCGTCCGCTGACACAGGTATTTGAGAGAAACCAGAATAACCATTTAGAAAGCAGAAATGTGTATGTTTGGATAGTCTTTCTAGCATTTGATCAATAAAAGGTAAAGGGTAATTATTTTTCTTAGTAGCTTTATTTAATTTACGGAAATCAATTACCATCCTATAACCTGTAATAATTCTTTGCGGGATCAATTCATCTTTATCATTAGGAACTATAGTAATACCTCTCTTCTTAGGGACACAATGAACACGACATACCCACTGACTATCAGCAACGGGATAAATTATACCTGCCTCAAGGTGCTTTAGTATTTCCTTTCTTACCACTTCTTTCATCTTAGGATGTAAATGTCGTTGATGATCTCTAACTGGTTTGGTGTCTTCTTCCAATTTAATTTTGTGTTGGCATAGAGTGGGGCTAATGTCCATAAGATCATCGAGAGTATATCCAATAGCAACACGGTGCTTCTTCAGAGTTTTCAATAATCTTTCCTCTTCCCGCTCTGAAAGGTTAGCACTAATAATAATAGGATATATCTTCTTTTCACCAAGATAAGCATATTTAGGATTATCAGGTAAAGGTTTGAGTTCAAACACGGGATCACCCTTGGGAGGAGGAGGATCCCCTAAGATTTCAACAGGTAAGTTGTGTTTCAGAATAGGACCCTGTTAAAGGAATACTTCATCTATTTCCCTTCTTTCATTCATAAACATATCATTTTCATGGTCTAGCAAATATTGTTCTAACGGATCAGTAGGAGGCACACAATAGAAGCAAGACCAATAATTTCATCCTTACTAGGCAATTCTTGATGATGGGGTTGTCTACGAAACTTAGCAAAATTAAACTCATGAGACATATCCCCTAAGCCAATTGTAACAACATCCTTTTTGCAATCAATCCTAGCATTAACGATATTCAAGAAGGGTCTACCAAATATAATGGGACAAAAGCTATCTTGCGGGGAACCAAGAACAAGAAAATCAGCAGGGTATTTAACTTTCCCACACAAGACTTCAAAATCTCTAACAATCCCAACTGGTGAAATAGTGTCTCTATTGGCAAGCTTAATAGTAACATCAATATCTTCTATTTCAGCGGGTGCAATATCATGCATAATTTCATTATATAAGGAAATATGTATTGCACTAGCACTAGCACCCATATCACATAAGCCATGATAACAATGATCTCATATTTTAACAGAAATAACAGGCATGCCTACAACAGGTCTATGTATCTTAGCATCGGGTTTAGCAATATTAGCAGCTTCTTCACAGAAATAAATAACATGCCCATCAATATAATCACCCAAGAGATCTTTAACCATAGCAATACTAGGTTCAACTTTAATTTGCTCAGGAGGTGTATATGTTCTACTATTACTCTTATGAACCACAGTTGAAGCTTTAGCATGACCCTTTATCCTAACAGGGAAAGGTGGTTTCTCAACATAAGTAGTAGGAACAATAGGATCATTATAAGTGATAGTATTTTCTTCAACTATAACAGGTGCAACGAAAAGCATCGGTATCCATAAAAGACTTAACACAATCAAACTTAGGTGTCATACCTGACTCCTTACCATCGTCGGAACCCCAATCTTCAAAGTTGCGTTTAATTCTTTTCAATAAGTCCCACTTGAGTTCAATAGTCTTCAGCATATAGGAACCAACACAGGAAGTATCGAGCATGGTGCGATCATTGAGAGAAAGCCGAGCATAAAATTTTTGAATAATCATTTCTCTTGAGAGCTCATGATTGGGGCATGAATATAACATTGATTTAAGCCTCCCCCAATCTTGAGCGATGCTTTCTCCTTCACGAGGCCAAAAAATATATATATAATTACGATCATGATGAACAAGATGCATATGATAGAACTTCTAGTGAAATTCCAATTTCAATCGTTTATAATCCCAAGATCCCGTATCATCACATAGCCTATTCCATGTCAGTGCGTCTCCCTTCAAATATAAAAGGAAGACCTTTCTCTTAACAACATCATCGGGTATACCTGCAAGCTTAAATAATCCACAAACTTCATCCACATAGATAAGGTGTAAATTGGGATGCAATGTTCCATCTCCTTCAAAGGGATTAGCTAGCAGTTTCTCTACCATACCCGAAGGAATTTCAAAGTAAACATTTTCAGTAGGTTCAGTAGGTTGAGGAGAAACTCTTTGCTCTACTGGTCGGGGCGAAGATGCCCCGAACAAGCCCCTCAAAGGATTACTTTCCATATTAACAAGTGACAGTAAATTTCAGCACACTATATAAAGATTTCCTTTCCAAGTTCCACTCACCAAAGGCGCTTCACTCCCCGGCAACAGCGCCAAAAAAGAGTCTTGATGACTCACAAGTATAGGGGATCTATCGTAGTCCTTTCTATAAGTAAGAGTGTCGAACCGAACGAGGAGCAGAAGGAAATGACAAGCGTTTATCGGTAAGGTATTCTCTGCAAGCACTGAAATTGTAGGTAACAAATAGTCTTGTGATAAGATAATTTGTAATGGGTAGCAAGCAATGAAAGAAAATAAGGTGCAGCAAGGTGGCCCAATCCTTTTTGTAGCAAAGGACAAGCCTGTAAAATTTCTTATAATGAGAATTATTGTCAAGCTAGTTTCATCACACTCATATGATTCGCGTTCGTTACTTTGATAATTTGATATGTGGGTGGACCGGTGCTTGGGTTTTATCCTTTCTTGGACAAGCATCCCACTTTTGATTAACCCCTATTGCAAGCATCCGCAACTACAAAAGAAGTATTAAGGTAAACCTAACTATAGCATGAAACAAGTGGATCCAAATCAGCCCCTTACAAAGCAACGCATAAACTAGGGTTTAAGCTTCTGTCACTCTAGCAACCCATCATCTACTTATTACTTCCCAATGCCTTCCTCTAGGCGAAAATAATTGTGAAGTGTCATGTAGTCGACGTTCACATAACACCACTAGAGTAGAGACAACATACATCTCATCAAAATATCGAACGAATACCAAATTCACATGAGTACTAATAGCAAGACTTCACCCATGTCCTCAGGAACAAACGTAACTACTCACAAAGCATATTCATGTTCATGATCAGAGGAGTATTAATATGCATTAAGGATCTGAACATATGATATTCCACCAAGTAAACCAATTAGCATCAACTACAAGGAGTAATCAACACTACTAGCAACCCACATGTACCAATTTGTGGTTTTGATACAAGATTGGATACAAGAGATGAACTAGGGTTTTGAGAGGAGATGGTGCTGGTGAAGATGTTGATCGAGATTGACCCCCTCCCGATGAAAGGATGGTTGGTGATGACGATGGTGATGATTTCCCCCTCCCGGAGGGAAGTTTCCCTTGCAAAACAGCTCCGCCAGAGCCCTAGATTGCTTGCTTATGATTTCTTTTCTAGGGTAAAGGCCTTCATATAGCAGAAGATGGGCACCGGAGGGACACCAGGGGGCCCACGAGACAGGGGGGCGCGCCCAGTAGGGGTGGGCGCTCCCCCCACCCTCGTGGCTAGGGTGTGAGCCCCCTCTGGTACTTTCTTTGCTCAATAGTTTTTCTTAATTCCAAAAATGACTTTCGTGGAGTTTTAGGACTTTTAGAGCTGTGCAGAATAGATTTCCAATATTTGCTCTATTTCCAGCCAGAATCCCAGCTGCCGGCATTCTCCCTCTTCATGATAAACCTTGTAAAATAAGAGAGAATAGGCATAAGTATTGTGACATAACGTGTAATAACAGCCCATAATGCAATAAATATCGATATAAAAGCATGGTGCAAAATGGACGTATCAGGGGGCACCCCTTGTTATCCGTGTGTAATGAAATAGTGATCCCATGGTATTCGAGACGATGGTCTCCCTATCTTAGAGTTTTTCTTGAATGATGCTTTGGGTGATTCCCGGCATCCGGAGAGTTAATCTGGTGTGTGCTGGTCAGTTGTGTTTTCAACCCAAAGGCCATAATGGGAATTAGTCAACGTCTTGGTGTTGGCTAAAGAAATCCTATACACGTGGGTAAAGAGTGCACCCTCTGCAAAGTTATATCTATTCGAATAGCCGTGTCCATGGTTAAGGACTACAATCTCGGTTGGTCAAGCATCGGTCTTAGTGTTAGTCTCCGGAGGAAATAATTGAATTGATCATGGTTCGTTTTATAGGATACTTATTTTCACTAGTGGTACCATTATGAATATTATTGTTGACATGGATACTATTGCGGACTAACCTTTTCCTCCTATGTGAAATCTTGAGTATCTCTTGGGATGGCTAAACAACCCGGGGTACCCAAGTTTATTTTCGTTTCTTAGTATCACTTGGGATGGCTAGTCCACCTAGATACTCGTGTTATTGTTATCTTATAAGGCCTTTATGAGGCGTCGCTTAGACACCCGACTGTGGCATGTATTTTCAGGACCTCTCCAGGCATCGCTTTTAGACACCCGTTTGGCATTTCTTTTCAAGACCTGTCATGGCGTCGCTTGAGTTCTCGGGCGGTCCTGTCTCGCCCGATTCTCTTTTAGACTCCCATTTCGCATTTCTCTTGGAATTTCTCGGGCGGTCCAGCGCCAGATGTTCCGTTTCATTTCTTTGATTTGCTAATAACATGACTTATTTATCCTTCTGCACCGTATGAATATTTTTCATGCCATGCCTTAATTCTCTGTCAGCACATGCATATAGTTTATTTCATCATGAACGTATGCATTTGGTATATCTTTTGTTCATCATCTTTGCGAGTACATTCAAATGTACTCACTGGCTTGTCCCTGGCTATTGTCTTGGCTAGATCATGATTCTGAGAGGAGTACTGCGAAGACACCCTGCCGGAGTCCTAGATCTGGGGGTATCACACCCTCCCTACCTACGGCCCACCACGTGGCTCCATCGATGGCCTGGTATGGCCCAGCCTCAACACCAACACCACAAGACCCTCATGAGGGGCCAAGCCTCGCGAGGCGGACGACGCCAAGACCTCCGAAGGAAGTGGCATCCTCACGAGGGCTCCTGAGGGGCGGAGAGTTCTATGCAGCTACCTCATAAGGCTCAGCTAACGTGAGCCAAGATGACCAAGGCCAGGTGGGCGCCAGGCGGGAGCGGAGTGCAGGTTTCCTCTTCGGTGCAAGGGAGGTAAGACACAGGCACAGAGTCCAGAGGAATCAGCGAAAGGTTTCCATTCTAGTGCAACAAGACCAATACCACCAGGACGGCAGGACGGAGGTCATCACCGAGCCCACCGCGGTGTCACGACCAGAGCCTTTTTGCAGGTGAAGACTACTTTTGTCAGGATAGACTGTACTACTTGTGCCCTTTCAAATCCCGCCGTTGTGGAATCCCTTCCCGCTCATATTTGGGAAGTGGACCAAGGCCACTATATATAGGACTTAGCCACCACCATAGAGAGGGACCGAAACCAGAACATGTAGAGCACCTCACTAGCTCAAGAACACCTCACCTCCTGAGGCTTGTTCATCCTTTATACTAGTTCACCCACAGCCCCTCGAGGCAATCCACCACACCACACTGGATTATGGTATTACACCACAACGGTGGCCCGAACCAGTATAAATCTCTATGTCTTTGTGTCTCTGTGAGCTCGACGCGCTAGGCTAGGGAGGATCGTGAGTAGGCAGGCTAGGCAGGTTGAGATCTCCGCACGCACCCTAGAGTTCGAACCTCTCAAGGGTTGTCGCATCCCGAAATCCGACATTTGGCGTGCCAGGTAGGGGTGCGTCGGATTCTTCTTCCTCGACCTCTAGATCGTGCCACTGACCCCCATGGCGGGAGCTGCTCCATCGGCCCCATTGAGGCGCGTTCCTGGAGAAGCGTCGGGGCTGCGCTGCTTCACCCTCTCCATGCGGCAGGTGCAGTGGAAGCCCAAGTTCTGACCGGAGATGCCGCTGCCCTACGACAGCGCGACAGATCCAGTCCCTTTCTTCAGGCATACGAGGAGGAAGTTTGGGCGGCTAGCAGAGATGAAAAGGTGAAGGGCAACTGGTTCCCCATGGCCGTCATAGGCGTGCCACGCGCCTGGTTGCTCAACCTACCAGCGTCTTCCATAGCCTCATGGGAGGAGCTGTGCGACCTCTTCCTCGCCCACTATGTGGCGCCGATGCCCCCGGTCGTCGCATCTCTCCTAGGCAGCTCGTAGGGACCACCCTCCGACCATCATGTCAAGCAGTTCTACCAACGGGCAGGTGTAGGACCTTGAAGTATGTCTAGAGGGGGGTGATTAGACTACTTGACCAATTAAAAACTTAACCTTTTCCCAAGTTTAGAGTTTGGCAGATTTAGCTATCTTAGGACAAGTCAAGCAATCATCACACCATTCAAGCAAGCATGCAAAGAGTATATAGGCAGTGGAAATTAAAGCATGCAACTTGCAAGAAAGTAAAGGGAAGGGTTTGGAGGATTCAAACGCAATTGGAGACACGGATGTTTTTGGCGTGTTTCCGATAGATGGTGCTATCGTACATCCACATAGGTGGAGACTTCAACCCACGAAGGGTAACGGTTGCACGAGTCCACGGAGGGCTCCACCCACGAAGGGTCCACGAAGAAGCAAACTTGTCTATCCCACCATGGCCGTCGCCCACGAAGGACTTGCCTCACTAGCGGTAGATCTTCACGAAGTAGGCGATCTCCTTGCCCTTACAAACTCCTTGGTTCAACTCCATAGTCTTGTCGGAGGCTCCCAAGTGACACCTAGCCAATCTAGGAGACACCACTCTCCAAGAAGTAACAAATGGTGCGTTGATGATGAACTCCTTGCTCTTGTGTAATGATAGTCTCCCCAACACTCAACTCTCTCTCATAGGTTTTGGATCTGGTGGAAAGAAGATTTGAGTGGAAGGCAACTTGGGGAAGGCTAGAGATCAAGATTCATATGGTAGGAATGGAATATCTTGGCCTCAACACATGAGTAGGTGGTTCTCTCTTAGAAATGGTAAGTTGAAAGTGTAGGTTCAGTCTGATGGCTCTCTCCACGAATGAAGAGGAGGTGGAGGGGTATATATAGCCTCCACACAAAATCTAACCGTTACACACAATTTACCAAACTTGGTGGGACCGATTCAACAGACTCGGTCGGACCGATTTACTAAACCTAGTGACCGTTAGTGCTTTTCGGTGGGACTGACATGCAACTCGGTGAGACCGATTCGGTTAGGGTTAGGGCATAACGTAATCTCGGTAAGACCGATTACATAAACTCATTGAGACCGATTTTGGTAATAAGTTTTCCAGAGAGTTGGTCAGGTAAACTCGGTGGGACCGATTTGCTCTTTTCGGTCAGACCGAAATGTAAACAGAGAGTTTACATTGCAATCTCGGTGGGACCGATCACTCACTTCGGTTAGACCGAAACGTTACGAAGGGAAACAGAGAGATTACAATCCCATCTCGGTGAGACCGAGATCCCTATCGGTAAGACCGATTTGCTTAGGGTTTGTGGCAGTGGCTATGATTTTTTAAATCGGTGGCGCCGGATAGGAAGAATCGGTGTGACTGATTTTGGCTTTAGGTTTAGGTCATCTGTGGATGTGAGTAAGTAGCTGAGGGTTTTGTAGCATATCACTAAGCACATGAAGCAAGAGACTCATTAAGCAACACCTCATCCCTCCTTGATAGTATTGGCTTTTCCTATAGACTCAATGTGATCCTGGATCACTAAAATATAAAATGAAGAGTCTTGACCTTGAGCCAATTCTTTGTCCTTAGTATTTTAGGGATCCACTTTCATCATCCATGCCATGCCATTCATTGAGCTTTCCTGAAATAATAGTCTCGGAATAGCATTAGCTCAATGAGCTATATGTTGTTATGAATTACCAAAACCACCTAGGGATAGTTGCACTTTCAATCTCCCCCTTTTTGGTAATTGATGACAACATATAGATCAAAGCTTCGACAAATGATAATAAGATTGAGTAACATCGTCGATTTGAGAAGTATGTGATAAGCAAGAGCTCCCCCTAAATTTGTGCATAGTTTAAGATTTTCTTTTGACTGCAAATGCACAATGAATTAGGCTCATGGGTTACTCTTCCATGTCACATACATCTTGGTGGAGCCCTCAAAATAATAAAGATTGAATACATGCACTCATCACCAAGCAAAGTGAATGATCACATAGGATAGATAAGATAATATAATCAAAGTTGCATAAGTGTAGCTTATGATCAAACACATGATCATCAATGGCTCACAAGCATAGTATCTCAAGCAATCAAAAGCAAACAAGTTTAACCACCAAATAAAGCAAGAGAGAACAAAAGCAACACTTTCTCTCGAAGCCTATGATCTATACATTTTTCTCCCCCTTTGGAAACAAGTTACCAAAAAGTTCATAGAAAATGCATAGTGCTAGATCGTCTCTCAGGCTTGATCTTCAGGTGGTGGTGTCCGGATAACTCCAAGAACGAAGGCTTCAGTTGAAGTAGAGGGTGTTGTAGTTGATGCTGGAGCTGGTTGCACTAGAGCAGTAGGGACTGTAGCTGGTGAAGAAGATGTTGCTCTAGTGTCTGTCACAGGCACTGCAACTGACCTCTAGGCTCTGGGCACTCTGGCAAACACATTTGTGGTAGTCTTGCCCTGCCTCTCCTGCATGTCATCCTGCAGCTGCTCCACAACTGACTGTATCTCAGTTACTTTGACATCTAGGTCATGGAATTTGAGTTCCATGATTCTTTCCAGACTCTCCTGATTCTGAGTGAGGGTGGCCAGTCCCTTCTCAATCTTCAGTGTTGATGCTATTAAGTAACCAAGCTGCTCCTGCTTGTTCTTCAAGAAATACTCAGATGCGTCCTCTTGAGTTGGCATCTTGGCAGCCTTCTCCTTCTTTCCCTTCTCCTTCTTCTCTTGAGCTTGAACTGATGATGGATCATTCTCATTCATGACAACCTCATTGTCCTCAACGTCTGGATAAAGTGGAAAATGTTCCTTATCTAATTGATATTTCCCTGTGCCCATCTTTGAGTTTATCAATTCCTGAATCTGAGGGGCATATCCACAGCTCCTCTTCTGATCTGCTGCAGTCCTCTTAATGGTTTCAATCATAAGGCTCATGACTTTGAACTTCTGTGGCACATCAAACGCATGCAACATGTTGATGGCATGCCCTCTGATCATGGTGTGGTCACCAGACTTAGGCAACACAGTGTGCCTTAGGATCCAATTGATAGTTGACAGCCCTGACAGTAGAAAGTGGACTGATCCAAACTTATGTGTTTCAACAGCCTTGTCTGGGATCTCCTTGTACATATGTGCCATGGAATTGTGGTCCATCTTCTTCTTGGCATAAATGTCTAGGTCATCATCATTTTCCTTCGGGGCATTTATCAGACTTGCCCATTCTTCAACAGTGGACTGGTACCTTGTACCTTTAGACATCCATACTATCCTTCCATCTAGATAGAAGTGTGCTGTGGAGTAGAATTGCATGATAAGTTCATCATTCCAGTTGGTGAGCTTTTTTCCAACAAAATCAGCAACTCCACAAGCAACAAAGCTGTCTTGCACTCCAGGATAGTGCTCTTCATTGTCCTTGATGTAGGTCCAGTCGACCCACCTCATATCTCATACTATGGGCTTCTTATCCAACAAGATTGTCTCATAGAAGTCCTGATGTTCCTTTGTATGGAACCTGTAGTCAACAGCAGTTCTTCTCCCTGAGGCATATGGATCTTCCATCCTCCATAGCATCAACCCTGAATCCTTCCTGATCCTCATGTCCTCAGCCACAGGATGGGCATCATTGTGGTCTGGTATCTTGGGCTTGAGCTTCCTTAGGACCTCTCCTTCTTCTTCTTCTTCATCAGCAACATTTGGCACTGGGCCTTGTTCTTCTCAGCAGCTGGAATACTCTTAGTATTCCTCTTTGGTACAAGCTTGGCCTTGGAGGCAGCTTTGGGTGCTTCCTTGGGCTTAGATGTTGCAGCCCCTGATCGAATAGCATCACCCATAAGCTTTGGTGCCTTGGGTGCTAGTGCAGCAACCTCTTCTTCTTCTTCTTCTTCAGAATCTCTTCTCATAGAGGGCTTTCCTAGAACCTAGGCAGTTGTGGTTCTTGCTCCCTTCTTCTTCTTGTCCTGAGCACCTTCATCCTCTGATTCAATGGTAAACTTCATTGTTTCTCATGTGGGAACTTTCTGAGATTTGGAAGTTGTGACTTTCTTTGCAGGTGCCTCTTTGGGTTCAGTCTGTTCTGACACTTGAGTGGACCTTCTGGCCTTGGGCATTGGTGTCCTCTTGGCAGGAATGTTCTTTTTCAGTCCAGGCTTTGTGCTATGTGCTGAGCCATGTTCCTTCTTGAGCACTACTTTCTTGGAAGTAGCCTCATTTTGTTCAGCTTTGTAGTCCTCTTCCTCTGAGTCTGAGGTTCTCTTCCTCCTTTGCCTGGTAGCAGCCTTGGGCAGGTTGCTAGGAGTGCTTCTACTCCCTTCATCTGTAGAGCTTGAGGGACTAGTGCCCTTGATCATGTCAATCTGCTCTTCTGACCTTTTCTGGCTATCACTCTGGTCTGACATGCTGCAAATACTGACTACTAACCCTGTGAGGATTTATAGATGATATAGAATGGATGAGCATCACAAAATACAGAGATTGGACCGAGTCACAGTTCGGTGGCACCGAGACTGCTAGGGTTTCACTAACTCCTAAAATAGGTCTCACCGATTAGCGATTCTCGGTCAGACCGAGAGTCACTAGTGCAATGGCATAAGCCAAATCGGTGGGACTGAGTTTTTCAACTCGGTGGGTCCGAGATGGTTTCGGCCGAAACCTAACCCTAAAATTTCGAATCTAATCTCTACGGATTGCATTGAGTGGATAGGAGTGTTTCAATCATGGCAAGAATCTATTGAAGGAAATATGCCCTAGAGGCAATAATAAAGTTATTATTTATTTCCTTATTTCATGATAAATGTTTATTATTCATGCTAGAATTGTATTAACCGGAAACATAATACATGTGTGGATACATAGACAAACATAGTGTCACTAGTATGCCTCTACTTGACTAGCTCGTTTATCAGAGATGGTTATGTTTCCTAGCCATGGACAAAAGAGTTGTCATTTGATTAACGGGATCACATCATTAGGAGAATGATGTGATTGACTTGACCCATTCCGTTATCTTAGCACTTGATCGCTTAGTATGTTGCTATTGCTTTGTTCATGACTTATACATGTTCCTCGTAACTATGAGATTATGCAACTCCGCTTACGGAGGAACACTTTGGTACTACCAAACGTCACAACGAATCGGGTGATTATAAAGGAGTACTACAGGTGTCTCCGAAGGTACATGTTGAGTTGGCGATTTCGAGATTAGGTTTTGTCACTCCGATTGTCGGAGAGGTATCTCTGGCCCTCTCGGTAATGCACATCATTATAAGCCTTGCAAGCAATGTAACCAATGAGTTGGTTACGGATGATGCATTACGTAACAAGTAAAGAGACTTGCGGTGACGAGATTGAACTAGGTATTGATACCGACGATCGAATCTCGGGCAAGTAACATACCAATGACAAAGGGAACAACGTATGTTGTTATGCGGTTTGACCGATAAAGATCTTCGTAGAATATGTAGGAGCCAATATGGGCATCCAGGTCCCGCTATTGGTTATTGACCGAGAATAGTTCTAGGTCATGTCTACATAGTTCTCAAACCCGTAGGGTCCGCACGCTTAAGGATTCGATGACAGTTATATTATGAGTTTATGAGTTTTGATGTACCGAAGGAGTTCGGAGTCCCGGATGAGATCGGGGACATGACGAGGAGTCTCGAAATGGTCAAGACGTAAAGATCGATATATTGGACGACTATATTCGGAGTTCGGAAAGGTTCCGAGTGATTCGGTATTTTTCGAGTACCGGAGAGTTACGGAATTCGCCGGGAGAAGTATTGGGCCTTATTGGGCCTCAAGGAAAGAGAGAGGGGCTGCCCTAGGCAGGCCGCGCGCCCCCCTTGCCCTAGTCCGAATTGGGCTAGGGGGAGGGGCCGCACCCCCTCCTTCCTTCCCTCCTCTCTTCCCCTTCCTTGTCTCCTACTCCTAATACATGGAAGGACTACTAGTTGGACTAGGAAAGGGGGAATCCTACTCCCGGTGGGAGTAGGACTCCCCATGGCGCGCCATAGTAGAGGGCCAGCCTCCTCCTCCCTCCTTTATATACGGGGGCAGGGGGCACCCCATGGACACACAAGTTGATCTACGGATCGTTCCTTAGCCGTGTGGGGTGCCCCCCTCCACCATATTCCACCTCGGTCATATCGTCATGCGAGTTTAGGCGAAGCCCGCGCCGTAGTACATCAACATCGTCACCACGCCGCCGTCGGCCGACGGAACTCATCTCCGGAGCTCTGCTGGATCGGAGGTCGGAGATCGTCATCGAGCTGAACGTGTGCTGAACTCGGAGGTGCCGTACGTTCGGTACTTGGATCGGTCGGATCATGAAGACGTACGACTACATCAACCGCGTTGTCATAACGCTTCCGCTTACGGTCTACGAGGGTACGTGTACATACACTCTCCCCTCTCGTTGCTATATCATTACCATGATCTTGCATGTGTGTAGGAAATTTTTGAAATTACTACGTTCCCCAACAATGGCATCCGAGCCTAGGTTTTTATGGTTTGATGTTATATGCACGAGTAGAACACAAGTGAGTTGTGGACGATGTAAGTCATACTGCCTACCAGCATGTCATACTTTTGTTCGGCGGTATTGTTGGATGAAGCGGCCCGGACCGACATTACGCGTACGCTTACGCGAGACTGGTTCTACCGACGTGCTTTGCACACATTGGCTGGCGGTGTCGGTTTCTCCAACTTTAGTTGAACCGAGTGTGGCTATGCCCGGTCCTTGCGAAGGTTAAAACGGAGTCTATTTGACAAACTATCGTTGTGGTTTTGATGCGTAGGTGAGATTGGTTCTTGCTTAAGCCCGTAGCAGCCACGTAAAACTTGCAACAAACAAAGTAGAGGACATCTAACTTGTTTTTGCAGGGCATGTTGTGATGTGATATGGTCAAAACCTGATGAGATATAAGTTGTTGCATGAGATGATCATGTTTTGTTGAAGTTATCGACAACTGGCAGAAGCTCTATGGTTGTCTCTTTGTTGCATAAGATGCAAGTGCCAAATAATTGCTTTACTTTATCGCTATGCGATAGCAATAATTGCAAGAGCAATAGTTGGCGAGACGACCATGTGACAACACATTGATATAGATCAAGATGATGAAGATCATGGTGTCGTGCGGTGATTTATAAAGATCATGACAAGACTTTGGAGATGGAGATCAAAGGCGCAAGATGATCATGGCCATATCATGTCACATATTTTGATTGCATATGATGTTTATCTGTTATACATCTTATTCTTGCTTTGATTGACGGTAGCATTTTAAGATGATCTCTCACTAATTATCAAGAAGTGTTCTCCCTGAGTATGCACCGTTGCCAAAGTTCGTCGTGCCCAGACACCACATGATGATCGGGTGTGATAAGCTCTACGTCCATCTACAACGGGTGCAAGCCAGTTTTGCACACGTGGAATACTCAGGTTAAACTTGACGAGCCTAGCATATGCAGATATGGCCTCGGAGCACGGAGACCAAAAGGTCGAGCGTGAATCATATAGTAGATATGATCAACATAGTGATGTTCACCATTGAAAACTACTCCATCTCACGTGATGATCGGTTATGGTTTAGTTGATTTGGATCACGTGATCACTTAGATGACTAGAGAGATGTCTGTCTAAGTGGGAGTTCTTAAGTAATATGATTAATTGAACTTAAATTTATCATGAACTTAGTCCTGGTAGTATTTTGCAAATTATGTTGTAGATCAATAGCTTGCATTGTTGCTTTCATATGTTTATTTTGATATGTTCCTAGAGAAAATTGTGTTGAAAATGTTAGTAGCAATGATGCGGATTGGATCCGTGATCTGAGGTTTATCCTCATTGCTGCACAGAAGAATTATGTCCTTAATGCACCGCTAGGTGACAGACCTATTGCAGGAGCAGATGCAGACGTTATGAACGTTTAGCTAAGCTCAATATGATGACTACTTGATAGTTTAGTGCACCATGCTTAACGGCTTAGAATCGGGACTTCAAAGACATTTTTGAACGTCATGGACCATATAAGATGTTCCAGGAGTTGAAGTTAATATTTCAAGCAAATACCCGAGTTGAGAGATATGAAGTCTCCAACAAGTTCTATAGCTAAAAGATGGAGGAGAATCGCTCAACTAGTGAGCATGCGCTCAGATTGTCTTGGTACTTCAATCGCTTGAATCAAGTGGGAGTTAATCTTCCAGATAAGATAGTGATTGATAGAATTCTCTAGTCACCATCACTAAGTTACTAGAACTTCGTGATGAACTATACTATGCAAGGGATGACAAAAACGACTCCCGAGCTCTTCATGATGTTGAAATCGACGAAGGTAGAAATCAAGAAAGAGCATCAAGTGTTGATGATTGACAAGACCACTAGTTTCAAGAAAAGGGCAAAGGGAAAGAAAGGGAAACTTCAAGTAGAATGGCAAACAAGTTGTCACTCCCATGAAGAAGACCAAAGCTGGACCAAAGCCTGAAACTGAGTGTTTACACTGCAAAGAAAATGGTCACTGGAAGCGGAAATGCCCTGAATATTTGGTGGGTAAGAAGGATGGCAAAGTGAACATAAGTATATTTGATATATATGGTATTGATGTGTACTTTACTAGTGTTTATAGCAACCCCTCAGTATTTGATACTAGTTCAGTTGCTAAGATTAGTAACTCGAAACGGGAGTTGCAGAATAAACAGAGATTAGTTAAAGGGTGAAGTGACGATATGTGTTGGAAATAGTTCCAAGATTGATATGATCATCATCGCACACTCCCTATACTTTCGGGATTAGTGTTAAACCTAAATAAGTGTTATTTGGTGTTTGCGTTGAGCATGAATATGATTTGATCATGTTTATTGCAATACGGTTATTCATGTAAGTTAGAGAATAATTGTTGTTCTGTTTACATGAATAAAACCTTCTATGGTCATACACCCAATGAAAATGGTTTGTTGGATCTCGATCGTGTGATACACATATTCGTAATATTGAAGCCAAAAGATGCAAAGTTAATAATGATAGTGCAACTTATTTGTGGCAATCGCCGCTTAGGTCATATCGGTGTAAAGCGATGAAGAAACTCCATAAAGATGGATTTTCGGAATCACTTGGTTATGAATCATTTGATGCTTGCGAACCGTGCCTTTTGGGCAAGATGACTAAAACTCCGCTTCTTCGAACAATGGAACGAAGCTATTGACTTGAAAATAATACGTCTTGATGTATGCGCACCAATGAGTATGAAGGCTCGTGGCAAGTATCGTTATTTTCTGACCTTCACAGATGATTTGAGCAGATATGGGTAGATCTACTTGATGAAACATAAGTCTGAAATAGTTGAAAGGTTCAAAGAATTTCAGAGTGAAGTGGAAAATCATCGTAACAAGGAAATAAAGTTTCGGCGATACGATCGTGGAGATGACTATTTGAGTTATGAGTTTGGTCTTCAATTAAAACAATATAAAATAGTTTCACAGCTCACGCCACCTGGAACACCACAACATTATGGTGTGTCCGAACATCGTAATCGTACTTTATTAGATATGGTGCGATCTATGATGTCTCTTATCGGTTTACCGCTATCGGTTTGGGGTTATGCATTAGAGACAACTGCATTCACGTTTAATAGGGCACCATCTAAATCCATTGAGACGACACCGTATGAACTATGGTTTAGCAGTAAACCTAAGCTGTTGTTTCTTAAAGTTTGGGGATGCGATGCTTATGTGAAAAAGTTTCATCCTGATAAGCTCGAACCCAAATCGGAGAAGTGCGTCTTCATAGAATACCCAAAGGAAATTGTTGGGTACACCTTCTATCACAGATCCAAAGGCAAGACATTCGTTGCTAAAATGGATCCTTTCCAGAAAAGGAGTTTCTCTCGAAAGAAGTGAGTGGGAGGAGAGTAGAACTTGATGATGTAATTGTACCTTCTCCCTTATTGGAAAGTAGTTCATCACAGAAATCAGTTCCAGTGATTCCTACACCAATTAGTGAGGAAGTTAATGATGATGATCATCAAACTTCGATCAAGTTGCTACCAAACCTCGTAGGTCTTCCAGAGTAAGATCCGCACTGAGTGGTACGGTAATCATGTTCTGGAAGTCATGTTACTAGACCATGATGAACCTACGAACTATGAGGAAGCGATGATGAGCCCAGATTCCACGAAATGGCTTGAGGCCATGAAATCTGAGATATGATCCATGTATGAGAACAAAGTGTAGACTTTGATTGACTTGCCCGATGATCGGTGAGTCAAGAAGAATAAATGGATCTTCAAGAGGAAGACGGACGTTGATAGTAGTGTTACTATCTACAAAGCTAGACTTGTCGAAAAAGGTTTTTGACAAAGTTCAAGGTGTTGAATACGATGAGATTTTCTTACTCGTGACGATGCTTAAAAGTCTGTCCGAATCATGTTAGCAATTGCCACATTTTATGAAATTTGGCAAATGGATGTCAAAACTACATTCCTTAATGAATTTATTAAAGAAGAGTTGTATATGATACAACCGAAGGTTTTGTCAATCCTAAAGGTGCTAACAAAATGTGCAAGCTCCAATGATCCATCTATGGACTGGTGCAAGCATCTCGAGTTGGAATATACGCTTTGATAAGTTGATCAAAGCATGTAGTATTATATGCACTTGTGGTGAAGCCTCAGATTTACAAGAATGTGAGTGGGAGCACTACAAGATTTCGATAAGTATATGTGAATGACATATTACTGATCGGAAATAATGTAGAATTATTCGCAAAGCATGAAAGGATACTTGAATAAGAGTTTTTCAAGAAAGACCTCAAGAAAACTACATACATATTGAGCATCAAGATCTATTGAGATAGATCAAGACGCTTGATAAGATTTTAAATGAGTACATACCTTGACAAAATTTTGAAGTAGTTCAAAATGGAACAGTCAAAGAAAGAGTTCTTGCCTGTGTTGGTAAGGTATGAAATTGAGTAAGACTCAAATCCCAACCACAGCAGAAAATAGAAAGAGAATGAAAAGTCATTCCCTATGCCTCAGTCATAGGTTCTATAAAGTACGCTATGCTATGTACCAGACCTATTGTATACCTTGCCCTGTATTTGACAAGGAGTACAATAGTGATCTAGGAGTAGATCATCGACATTGGTCAAGAATATCCTTAGTGAGGACTAAGGAAATATTTCTCGATTATGGAGGTGATAAAAGAGCCCGTCGTAAAAGTTATCTCGGTGCAAGTTTTCACACCGATCCAGATGACTCTAAGTCTCAATCTGGATACATATTGAAAGTGGGAGCGATTAGCTAGAGTAGCTCCGTGCAGAGCATTGTAGACATAGAATATTTGCAAAATACATACGGCTCAAATGTGACAGACCCGTTGACTGAGCTTCTCTCACGAGCAAAACATGATCACACCTTAGTACTCTTTGGGTGTTAATCACATAGCGATGTGAACTAGATTATTGACTCTAGTAAACCCTTTGGATGTTGGTCACATGATGATGTGAACTATGGGTGTTAATCATATACTGAGATATGAATATTGGTGTTAAATCACATGGCGTTGTGAACTAGATTATTGACTCTAGTGCAAGTGGGAGATCAAGGCAATATGCCCTAGAGGCAATAATAAAGTTATTATTTATTTCCTTATTTCATGATAAATTTTTATTATTCATGCTAGAATTGTATTAACCGGAAACATAATACATGTGTGAATACATAGACAAACATAGTGTCACTAGTATGCCTCTACTTGACTAGCTCGCTTATCGAGATGGTTATGTTTCCTAGCCATGGACAAAAGAGTTGTCATTTGATTAACGGGATCACATCATTAGGAGAATGATGTGATTGACTTGACCCATTCCGTTAGCTTAGCACTTGATCGCTTAGTATGTTGCTATTGCTTTCTTCATGACTTATACATGTTCCTCGTAACTATGAGATTATGCAACTCCCATTTACCGGAGGAACACTTTGGGTACTACCAAACGTCCACAACGAATCGGGTGATTATAAAGGAGTACTACAGGTGTCTCCGAAGGTACATGTTGAGTTGGCGATTTAGAGATTAGGTTTTGTCACTCCGATTGCTCGGAGAGGTATCTCTGGCCCTCTCGGTAATGCACATCATTATAAGCCTTGCAAGCAATGTAACCAATGAGTTGGTTACGGGATGATGCATTACGAACGAGTAAAGAGACTTGCGGTGACGAGATTGAACTAGGTATTGGATACCGACGATCGAATCTCGGGCAAGTAACATACCGATGACAAAGGGAACAACGATGTTGTTATGCGTTTTGACCGATAAAGATCTTCGAGAATATGTAGGAGCCAATATGGGCATCCAGGTCCCGCTATTGGTTATTGACCGAGAATAGTTCTAGCTCATGTCTACATAGTTCTCGAACCCGTAGGGTCCGCACGCTAAGGATTCGGCGACGCTTATATTATGAGTTTATGAGTTTTGATGTACCGAAGAGTTCGAGTCCCGGATGAGATCGGGACATGACGAGGAGTCTCGAAATGGTCGAGGCGTAAAGATCGATATATTGGACGACTATATTCGGAGTTCGGAAAGGTTCCGAGTGATTCGGGTATTTTTCGGAGTACCGGAGAGTTACGGGAATTCGCCGGGGAGAAGTATTGGGCCTTATTGGGCCCTGCGGGAAAGAGAGAGGGGCTTCCTAGGGCAGGCTGCGCGCCCCCCCATGGCCTGGTCCGAATTGGACTAGGGGGAGGGGCCGCACCCCCTCCTTCCTTCCCTCCTGTCTTCCCCTTCCTTGTCTCCTACTCCTAATACATGGAAGGACTACTAGTTGGACTAGGAAAGGGGGAATCCTACTCCCTGTGGGAGTAGGACTCCCCATGGCGCGCCATAGTAGAGGGCCGGCCTCCTCCTCCCTCCTTTATATACGGGGCAGGGGGCACCCCATGGACACACAAGTTGATCTACGGATCATTCCTTAGCCGTGTGCGGTGCCCCCCTCCACCATATTCCACCTCGGTCATATCGTCGCGGAGTTTAGGCGAAGCCTCGCGCCGTAGTACATCAACATCGTCACCACGCCGTCGTGCTGACGGAACTCATCTCCGGAGCTCTGCTGGATCGGAGGCCGGAGATCGTCATCGAGCTGATCGTGTGCTGAACTCGGAGGTGCCGTACGTTCGGTACTTGGATCGGTCGGATCATGAAGACGTACGACTACATCAACCGCGTTGTCATAACGCTTCCGCTTACGGTCTACGAGGGTACGTGGACATACACTCTCCCCTCTCGTTGCTATATCATTACCATGATCTTGCATGTGCGTAGGAAATTTTTGAAATTACTACGTTCCCCAACATCTATAAGAACACAATGTGCTAAGAATCGGACGAGGATAACATAGTGATCGAGTCCATACCCTAGCTTGGCGATGAACTCGCTACGTCGGCAACGGCGGGGGCGAAATTCGTTGACGGCGGTGGAGACCAGCTACTGGAGGCGGCTGGCGACGAGGAGACAATCCGGAGACCTTCGAGGCAGAGCAAGCTATTGCGCGGGCAAAGGGGTTCGGAGGAATTTCCAAATTTTTGCCCGTGACTATATATAGCCCGACCCTGTTGGTGTGACCGAGTGGAACAACTCGGTGGCACCAAGATGCATAACTGTGTACATTTACAGCAAATCGGTGTGACCGAAAAGTTCAAATCAGTTGCACCGAGATTGAAAACTTAGATCAACTTAATGATCTCGGTAGGACCGAAATGGAGGAATCGGTCAGACCGAGAATCACAAAGAGGTTTTGGAAGTTTAAGTCTATGACGAATCGGGGACTCCAAGTGCTCCTCACACAGAGTGGTTCGAATCTGACTTGATCAAATTTTGTGATGTAGCATGAATAGAGTTTTTGAGACGAGAAAAGCATAGATAGCTAGAGAAAGTTCTTAGGCATTCTTGTCCATCCACTTGGCAGAGAAAAATTAAGCCAATCAATCAAAATAACAAGTGGATGTCCTTTAATGAGTAAAATATGCACCAACATGCTCACACAATAAGATGGCAAATAAAATATGTGGCAAAGCATGCACAACCAATTCTAGCATCTATCAAACAATTGGCGATGACTAGGTCATCTGTATATGAGTATATTGACTTAGGAGTCAGATGAAAAACATTTGATCATAGGTCATACTCATCGTTTAAGCTCAAGTGGGGTTACCACTTTTACATAATGCATTGATATGTTCACACCATTAGAGTTGCTTTGACTCAATTCTTAGAGTTAAGCTCCCCCTAGATGTGAGATCCCCCCTTAGAGGGATGAACTAACCTTGGGTTTTGTCGATGATGACTTCATGTAGGTGTTGAAGATGTGGATGCTCAATGTTCATGTAGATCATTTGGAGCAATCCTTTGGAGTGAGTTGCACTTTCAACTTACCTACATGGGTTAGTCCCACAAGGAACAAACAACAATATCCATAGACATAGAGTGATGCACACACAAGATGATGTCCATGAAAACATTAGGTTACCTTGTCCCTTGCCTTACCAACATGAGGGTTTGTGACTCCTTGAACTAGTGCAAGATGTGGAAGTTGATTGCACTCGTTCTTGCCATAATGATATGAGTGAAGAATGTTGGCGGAGTCACCCTCAAGAACTCTCTAGTTCTTCTTCTTCGGGATCCACATCATCTTGATGGGAATCCTTGGAGTTGTATTTGTTCTTGATGAAGTAGAACTTGACGTAGTCTTGGGAACCCACTTGAACGAGGCTTTAGGTGCTTCTTCAAATGCATCAACCTCTTCTTGAAGCCTGTCCTTGCCTTTGTTCTTGTGGTCTTGTGGTGGAAGATCATCTTGGGCTTGTGTTCCCTTGAAGGAAGTAGGATCATAATTCTCTTGTTGAGGAACAAACTTTGTCTTGGGGTATTGATCTTCTTCCCACTCAACTCCATTGGCATTGAAATTTCATTCAAAAAGAACACCTTGATTCTTCCGGTGCCTTCCTTGCTTGCGTACAATTTCCTCGAATTGCTTACTCCCGGCAAGGCTCTTGTAAACACCTTTCTCTATAATTCCCTTCAATAAGCTATTTTCTTGCTCAAGTGTAACTTGGCTAAGAGAATCATTAGTGGAATCAAGAGAACTACTAGAGGCAACAATATTAGATTTGACATTATTATTGTTACTACTAGAGCAAGTATCATTCTTGTACTTGTTACTAGACTTGACTTGAGGCATGTAAGTAGATAAGAGTAGATGCTTGGCAATGTAAGAAGAACTTTTCTTACGGAGATCATCATTGATTGCCTTTAAGAACTCATGCTCTTGCTCAAGATTGAGCTTTTCAAAGCGTAACTTCTCATGAGCCCTTAAAAGTTCTCGATGATCTTCAAAGATAGTTTCATGAGCCAACTTATGAGTGTTTAGTTCTTTAGTTAGAAGCTTAATCTTCTCCTTATCATTGTCATTAATTTTATCTTGATTAGCATGATTAATTGACGTTTCATCATAGTATTCATCACTAGAGTTGTCAACAAGTAAATTATCATCCACAAGCAAGTCATCTTCATCACTATTGAAATCAACATACTCAGGATGTGTTACCTTTGGACCTTTGGCCATGAAGCATCTTCCAATTCCTTCATTTGGTGAATCAAATATGTCGTAGGAGTTGGTTGACACAAGTGCTAGACCGGCAACACCTTCATCTTGAGTATATTCGGAGTCGGAGTGATAGATTCTCTCGGGGTGATTATCAGAGTCGGAGCCGGATACCCATTCACCAACATGAGCTTGACGTCTTTGTTTTGTGTAGCTCCTTGATGACTTGTCCTTCCTTTCCGAATCCTTGCTTCTCCGTGAGGGTCTTTGTTCATAACGATCATCTCTACTCCTCCTCTCTCTTGGTGGTGATTCTTCTCTTTTGCTTCTTCTTCTTGGAGAATCTTCTCTTCTTTTGTAGGGTGCCGTACACTAATTGGAATAGTGTTCGGGTCTCCCACAATTGTAGCAATTGCGCTCTCAACTAGAAGATCTTTTGTCATTGTAAGACCTTGACTTGGAGCTTCTTTCTTTGCTTCTACTCTTATAGAATTTGTTGAAGTTCTTCACCATTATGCTCAATTCTTCATTGAAGGTTTGTTTCTCACTTGATGATGTGGGGGCTTCACTTGAGGCTTTGTAAGCACCACTTGACTTGTTGTGAAGTTCCTCCTTATCCTTGAGTGACATCTCGTGAGCAACAATTCTTCCAATGACTTCCGTTGGCTTGAGATCTTTGTAGTTTGGCATTATTTGAATCAATGTGCACACGGTATCATACTTTCCATCCAATGCTCTTAGGATCTTCTTGATGATGAATTTGTCGGTCATCTCTTCACTCCCTAAGCCGGCAATATCATTTGTGATAAGAGCAAGCCTAGAGTACATTTCAGAGACACCTTCACCATCCTTCATTTTGAACTTGTCAAGCTGACTTTGGAGCACATCCAACTTGGATTCCTTGACGGATTCGGTACCTTCATGCATATCAATCAAAGTGTCCCAAATTTCCTTTGCATTCTCAAGATGGTTGATTTTGTTGAAATCTTCGTGGCACAATCCGTTGAATATGATATCACAAGCTTGAGCGTTGTATTGCAACATCTTCAATTCTTCCGCATTAGCTTCACGGTTAGGTTCTCTTCCATCAAAGAATTCACCTTGCAAGCCAATACAAATAATTTCCCAAACGGCGGGGTTATGTCCGAGAATATGCATTTTCATCTTATGCTTCCAACTAGCAAAATTAGTACCATCAAAGTAAGGACCTCTACGGTGATAATTTCCCTCGCTAGACGTCATACTCTCCTAGGTTGTGGAACCAAGGCTATGACCACCAAAAGCTATGCAAATCAAAGCAAATGGAGACCAAAGCTCTGATACCACTTGTAAGACCTTGAAGTATGTCTAGAGGGGGGTGATTAGACTACTTGACCAATTAAAAACTTAACCTTTTCCCAATTTTCGAGTTTGGCAGATTTTAGCTATCTTAGGACAAGTCAAGCAATCATCAGACTATTAATGCAAGCATGCAAAGAGTATATAGGCAGCGGAAATTAAAGCATGCAACTTGCAAGAAAGTAAAGGGAAGGGTTTGGAGGATTCAAATGCAATTGGAGACACGGATTTTTTTGGCGTGGTTCCGATAGGTGGTGCTATCGTACATCCACATTGATGGAGACTTCAACCCACGAAGGGTAACGGTTGCGCGAGTCCACGGAGGGCTCCACCCATGAAGGGTCCACGAAGAAGCAACCTTGTCTATCCCACCATGGCCGTCGCCCACGAAGGACTTGCCTCACTAGCGGTAGATCTTCACGAAGTAGGTGATCTCCTTGCCCTTACAAACTCCTTAGTTCAACTCCACAATCTTGTCGGAGGCTCCCAAGTGACACATAGCCAATCTAGGAGACACCACCCTCCAAGAAGTAACAAATGGTGTGTTGATGATGAACTCCTTGCTCTTGTGCTTCAAATGATAGTCTCCCCAACACTCAACTCTATCTCATAGGTTTTGGATCTGGTGTAAAGAAGATTTGAGTGGAAAGAAACTTGGGGAAGGCTAGAGATCAAGATTCATATGGTAGGAATGGAATATCTTGGCCTCAACACATGAGTACGTGGTTCTCTCTCAGAAATGGTATGTTGGAAGTGTAGGTTCAGTCTGATGGCTCTCTCCACGAATGAACAGGAGGTGGAGGGGTATATATAGCCTCCACACAAAATCTAACCGTTAAACACAATTTACCAAACTCGGTGGGACCGATTCAACAGACTTGGTCGGACCGATTTAGTAAACCTAGTGACCGTTAGTGATTTTCGGTGGGACTGACATGCAGCTAGGTGAGACCGATTCGGTTAGGGTTAGGGCATAATGTAATCTCGGTAAGACCGATTACAAAAACTCGGTGAGACAAATTTTGGTAATAAGCTTTCCAGAGAGTTGGTCAGGTAAACTCGGTGGGACCAATTTGCTCTTTTCGGTGAGACCGAAATGTTACAAAAGGGAAACAGAGAGTTTACATTGCAATCTCGGTGGGACCGATCGCTCACTTCGGTTAGACCGAAACGTTACGAAGGGAAACAGAGAGATTACAATCCCATCTCGGTTAGACCGAGATCCCTATTGGTAAGACCGATTTGCTTAGGGTTTGTGGCAGTGGCTATGATTTTTGAAATCGGTGGCGCCGGATAGGAAGAATCGGTGTGACTGATTTTGGCTTTAGGTTTAGGTCATTTGTGGATGTGAGTAAGTAGCTGAGGGTTTTGTAGCATATCACTAAGCACATGAAGCAAGAGACTCATTAAGCAACACCTCATCCCTCCTTGATAGTATAGGCTTTTCCTATAGACTCAATGTGATCTTGGATCACTAAAATATAAAATGAAGAGTCTTGACCTTGAGCCAATTCTTTGTCCTTAGTATTTTGAGGGATCCACTTTCATCATCCATGCCATGCCATTCATTGAGCTTTCCTGAAATAATAGTCTTGGAATAGCATTAGCTCAATGAGCTATATGTTGTTATGAATTACCAAAACCACCTAGGGATAGTTGCACTTTCAGCAGGCAACACGCAGTCGGGCTCGGGGGCTCCCCCGGGCTGGGCGGTGCCCCAAGCTGACTTCGCCTTTGGCCCCAAGGATCACCCCGTCGCCACGGCGGGAGTAGGCACGCTCCCGATGCTCTGCACCCCCACCATCTACCATGTGGCGAACACCAGGACCCTCATAAACGGCGGAGCCGGCCTCAACATGCTCTTCCCAGAGGCGTTCGGCCTGCTCCATGTGCCGCCCGGCCGGCTCTGCCCCTCCCAGCGTTTCTCCAGGGTCGGAGACGGCTCCACCAGGCCCATGGGGTAGATCCGCCTCCCTGTCACTTTCGGGACCCACGACAACTACCGCATCGAGCTCATCAACTTTGACATCACCAAGATCGACCTGTCGTAAAATGCTATTCTGGGATACCTAGCCTTGGCCCAGTTTATGGCTACCACCCACCCCGCGTACAACCTCATGAAGATGCCTGGCAGCAACAGTGTCCTCACGGTGGTGGGGGACACCAAAGGCACACTACAGGCCCTCAAGCTCGCATTCAAGACAGAGCGACCACGCTACCAGGCGAGAAGAAGGATCAGGAGGCCCCAGAAGCAGTGCCTGCCAAGAAGAAGCAGTTGTTCTCCCAAGACCGAGTCGAGATGAAGCAAGTGCCGGTCTGCGAGGATGAGATGGCCAGCGCCACCTTCACCATAGGGGCTGGCCTCCCTCAGGATCAAGAGGAGGCATTGATCAAGTTTTTGCGGGCCAACAAGGATGTATCCTCTTGGGAACCCAAACACCTGGCTGGGGTCCCAAGGGGGATAATCGAGCACCACCTGAGGGTATGACCAAACGTGCGGCTTGTAAAGGAGTTGGCTTGCCGCCAATCCACCAAGAAGCAGGCCTTCATCATCAAGGAAAATCGTAAGCTACAAGCCACAGGGGTCATCAGAGAGGTGCGGTACCCAGAGTGGCAAACCCTATCATCGTCCCCAAGAAAGGAGGGATGGAGCGCATGTGTGTCGACTTCACCAACCTCAACAAGGCCTGCCTGCAAGATCCCTTCCCACTCCCTCGCATCGACCCGATCATCGACTCCACCGCCGAGTGCGACTTGTTGTGCTTCCTAGATGCCTTCTGCGGGGTCCTATTGGAAACTAAGGGATATTAAGGCAGCCGGATCCTATTGGAAATTAAGCGATATTAAGGCCTCCTTTTAATAGAGAACCGGAACAAAGCATTAGCACAAAGTGAATACATGAACTCCTCAAACTATGGTCATCACCGGGAGTGGTCCCAATTATTGTCACCTCGGGGTTGCCGGATCATAACACCTAGTAGGTGACTATAGACTTGCAAGATAGGATCAAGAACTCACATATATTCACGAAAACATAATAGGTTCAGATCTCAAATCATGGCACTCGGTCCCTAGTGACAAGCATTTAGCATAGCAAAGTCATAGCAACATCAATCTTAGAACATAATGGATACTAGGGATCAAACCCTAACAAAACTAACTCGATTACATGATAAATCTCATCCAACCCATCACCGTCCAGCAAGCCTACGATGGAATTACTCACGCACGGCGGTGAGCATCATGAAATTGGTGATGGAGGATGGTTGATGATGACGACGGCGACGAATCACCCTCTTTGGAGCCCCGAACGGACTCCAGATCAGCCCTCTTGAGAGAGATTAGGGCTTGGCGGTGACTCCGTATTGTAAAACGCAATGATTTCCTCTCTATGATTTTTTTCTCCCTGAAAGCCAATATATGGAGTTGGAGTTGCCATCGGAGGGCCACCAAGGGGCCCACGAGGTGGGGGGCGCCCCCCACCCTCTTGAGCAGGGTGTGGGCCCCCTGGTCTTCATCTTTGGCGAGGATTTTTTATTGTTTTTTCTAAGGTGTTCTGTGGAGTTTCAGGTCATTCCGAGAACTTTTATTTTCTGCACATAAAACAACACCTTGGCAATTTCTGAAAACAAAGATCGATCCGGTTAGTTCCATTCAAATCATACAAGTTAGAGTCCAAAACAAGGGCAAAAGTGTTTCGAAAAGTAGATACGACGGAGACGTATCAACTCCCCCAAGCTTAAACCCTTGCTTGTCCTCAAGCAATTCAGTTGACAAACTGAAAGAGAAAAAGAAAAACTTTTACAAACACTGTTTGCTCTTG
Source organism: Aegilops speltoides (assembly GCA_021437245.1). Lineage (NCBI taxonomy): Eukaryota > Viridiplantae > Streptophyta > Magnoliopsida > Poales > Poaceae > Aegilops > Aegilops speltoides. Next base: position 256,961,308 of record CM038147.1, read on the forward strand.
TTGTTGTAAACATGAAAAGCCAACATTCAAGTTTCAGCAAATATTATGAACTAACCATACTAACAATAACATGTAGGTCTCACAATTACTCATATCAATAGCATAATCAGCTAGTGAGCCATAATAATAAAACTCGGATGGCAACACTTTCTCAAAATAATCATAACATGATATAAAAAAATGGTATCTCGCTAGCCCTTTCTGAGACCACAAAACATAAATGCAGAGCACCTTTAAAGATCAAGGACTGACTAAACATTGTAATTCGTGGTAAAAGAGATCCAGTCAAGTCATACCCAATATAAACCAATTATAATAAATGCAAACGACAGTGTGCTCTCCAGCGGGTGCTTTTTAATAAGAAGGGTGATGACTCAACATAAAAGTAAATAGATAGGCCCTTCGCAGAGGGAAGCAGGTATTTGTAGAGGTGCCAGAGCTCGGTTTTGAAATAGAGATAAATTATAATTTGAGCGGCATACTTTCATTGTCAACATAGCAACTAAATGACGACGATATCTTCCATGCTAAACAGATTATAGGCGGTTCCCAAACAGAATGGTAAAGTTCATACTCCCCCTCCTCCACAAGCATCAATCCATGGCTTGCTCGAAACAACGAGTGCCTCCAACATTCAACGGGTCCCTGGGGGAGTTTTGTTTGCAGTTATTTTGATTTAGTTTGCATAAAGCATGGGACTAGGCATCCGGATTACCAGCCATTTTCTCGTGAATGAGGAGCGGAGTCCACTCCTCTTGAGAATAACCCGCCTAACACGGAAGATAAGGGCAGCTCTAGTTGACATATGAGCTATTCGAGCATGCAAAACAGAATGTTCATTTGAAGGTTAGAGTTTGGCACATACAAATTTACTTGGAACGGTAGGTAAATACCGCATATAGGTAGGTATAGTGGACTCATATGGAACAACTTTGGGGTTTAAGGAGTTTGGATGCACAAGCAGTATTCCCTCTTAGTACAGGTGAAGGCTAGCAAAAGACCGGAAGCGACCAAGCGAGAGAGCGACAACGATCGTAAACATGCATTAAAATTATTTTACACCGAATACAAGCATGAGTAGGATATAATCCACCATGAACATAAATATCATGAAGGCTATGTTGATTTGATTCAACTACATGCGTGAATATGTGCCAAGTCGAGTCACTCAATTCATTTAAAGGAGGATACCATCCCATCATACCACATCATAATCATTCTAATAGCATGTTGGCACGCAAGGTAAACCATTATAACTCATAGCTAATCAAGCATGGCACAAGCAACTACAATTTCTAAATGTCATTGCAAATATGTTCACTTCATAATAGCTAACTAAGGAACGGTGAATCATCATATTTACAAAAACAAGAGAGGTCGAGTTCATACCAACTTTTCTCATCCCAATAAGTCCATCATATATCATCATTATTGCCTTTCACTTGCACGACCGAACGATGTGTATAATAATAAGAGTGCACGTGCATTGGACTAAGATGGAATGCAAGCATTCAATTCAAGAGAGAAGACAAGTAATATGGGCTCTAAGTTAAATAAACAATCATGCATATAAGAGCCACTTCAACAATTTAATCATGGTCTTCTCCTACTGACCCCCAAAGAAAAGAAATAAATAAAACTATTTACACGGGAAAGCTCCCAACAAGTAAGAAGAAGAACGGGAAATATTTTTGGGTTTTTCTTTTTAATTACTACAGCAAAGAAATAAACTACTACTAATTTTTTTGGTTTTTTCTCAAGGATTATCAAACACACAAGAAGAAAGCAGGAAAAAGAAAATAAACCAGCATGGATATTACAGTGAAAGAGTATAAGCACCGACATCTAGCAATGAGTGTGTGTGAACATGAATGTAATGTCGATGGGAAATACGTACTCCCCCAAGCTTAGGCTTTTGGCCAAAGTTGGTCTATTACCAGGGATAGCCTGGCGGATACCCGTAGGTGAAGCTGGGGTCATACTGCGATGCAGAAGGCTCCGGCTGCCACTGGCTGGCAACCTCCTCTGGATCCCAAGAATAAACAGACAGTCGTGGAGGCTCATCTTGTGGCTCCGGTTCCGGGGCTGGTGCAGGATTCTGATAGGCTTGAAGAGCTGACCACGGAACGATGTGAGGATGTGCAGATAAGTTAAACAAAGAAGGGGCGGGCAAAGTAATAGTCTCAGTGTGATGTTTATCAAAGTATAATATGTATTTGAGCTCCCCTTCGCGACTCTTAACAAGAAAGTCATGCGCTATCATACTCTTATAATCTAAATAAGCACGGGGCAGCGCTGTTTCTTCTTTCTCCTCATGCCTAATAGGTATTTCAAAATGTTCAGCTAGGCGTGAAGCATAAATGTCTCCAAAGATGGGGCCCTTAGTACGGTTCCGACTAACCGTCTAGCAACAATTCCACCCAAACTCACAGAGTTGTTGCGGTATAAACCATGGAACAAGATAATAATATCAGGAATACTAAGGTTCCCACGGTTCCCGCGTCCAATCAAGCAACGACTAGCAAATAAGGCAAAGTAGCGTAAAACAGGAAAATCTATGCTAGTGATCCTTGCATCAGAAACCTTCCTGGTTTCTCCCACAGTGATAGTGTTAATAAAAGCTTCTACTTCGTTACGTTGGGGTTCATCTAAGGTGCCCTCAAAGGGTATTCTGCAAACCTCACAGAATTCAGCTAATGTCATCTGTTTAATAACGTCATATAAATAAAACTCTACTGTTGGAGGTGATTTCTTAGGGAAAAGGTAGAAGTTTTGCACAAAAGTATTTGTGAGTAAGAGATACTGATGACGTTGGTCATGGAGGAAGTTGGTGAGGCCAGCATTCTCAATCAATAAATAGAAATCCTCATAAATCCCAGCTCTCCTCAAGAAGTCATCGGAAGTCCATTCACACGGCCGGACCTCCACGGTGCGAGGAAAATTAAATTTGGGCTTCTGCTCTTCTTCCTTTTGTTTTTCCTTCGAGCTTCGGCTCGACGAGCCCCTCAAAAGTCTCTTCATTATTTCTGAAACAATCTGAAATTTTTAATAACCTCGAATAAAAGTGAACCAACTTCAATAAAATTGATAGCAACCACTCCCACAAGTGCCTAGAGCCTATATCAAGCATTAGAACTACTTGGAACCATATAATTTGACATGCAAGCTCAAGAACATGGTCATCTATGCAGCACAAATTTGCAATGAATAAAGCACTAGAACAAAAACTAATTGGACCAATGGAGGAGTCACATACCAAGGAACAATCTCCCCAAGCAGTTTTGTGAGAGGTGCTTTGAGCAAGGAGATCGAAAATCCTAGCAACGGGGGCTAGAACTCGTGCTTGAGTTGGTTTTTCATGTTTGTGTGAAGTAGAGGAAAAGATGGGTGCAGGGATAAGTGGAGGAGGGCCACCGTGGGCCCACGAGGCAGGGGGCGCGCCCAGGGGGGTAGGGCGCACCCTCCACCCTCGTGACCGGTGGCAGCTCCCCCTGCGGTAATTTTTGCACAGTAAATCCTCAAATATTCCCGAAGAAATCATATTAAATTTGCATGGCATTCTGAGGACTTTTATTTTCGGGATATTTTTATATTGCATGGATAAGTCAGGAAATAGACAGAAAAATACTATTTTACTTTATTTCTACTAAATAACAGAAAATATAAAGAGGGTACAGAAGGTTGTGCTTCTAGTTTCATCCATCTCGTGATCATCAAAATAAACCCACTAACAAGGTTGATCAAGTCTTGTTACCAAACTCATTCCGAATAATCACAGAACCGGAGAAATTTCGAATGACACTAAGTTACCTCAATGGGGATATGAAAATCCCCAACAATAAGAATGTCATACTTTTTCTTGGCAGTAGGGAGAGGAAATTCAAAACCGCCAAATATAATCGATGAAATTTTTCCAATAGAGTTGATACTATAAACTTGAGGTTGTTTCCTCGGAAAATGTACCATGTGCTCATTGCCATTAACATGAAAAGTGACATTGCCTTTGTTGCAATCAATAAAAGCCCCTGCAGTATTAAGGAAAGGTCTTCCAAGAATAATAGACATACTATCATCCTCGGGAATATCAAGAATAACGAAGTATATTAAAACAGTAACGTTCACAACTACAGCAGGCACATCCTCACAAATACCGACAGGTAGAGCAGTTGATTTATCAGCCATTTGCAAAGATATTTTAGTAGGTGTCAACTTATTCAAGTCAAGTCTATGATACAAAGAGAGAGACATAAAACTAACACCGGCTCCAAGATCACATAAAGCAGTTTTAATATAATTTCTCTTAATGGAGCATGGTATAGTAGGTACTCCTGGATCTCCAAGTTTCTTTGGTATTCCACCCTTAAAAGTATAATTAGCAAGCATGGTGGAAATTTCAGCTTCAGGTATCTTTCTTTTATTAGTAATGATATCCTTCATATACTTAGCATAAGGATTTGTTTTGAGCACATCCTTTAATCGCATACGCAAAAAGATGGGTCTAATCATTTCAGCAAAACGCTCAAAATCCTCATCATCCTTTTTCTTGGATCGTTTCGGAGGAAAAGGCATGGGTTTCTTAACCCATGGTTCCCTTTCTTTACCATGTTTCCTAGCAAAGAAGTCTCTTTTATCATAACGTTGCTTCTTTGATTGTGGGTTATCAACATCAACAGCAGGTTCAACTTCTACATCATTCTCATTACTAGGTTGAGCATCATCATGAACATTATCATTAGGTTCACGTTCATCACCTGATTGTGTCTCAGCATCAAAAATAGAGATATCATTCGGATTCTTAGGTGGTTCAGCAATAGGTTCACTAGAAGTTTGCAAAGTCCAATCATTTTTCTTTTTCTTCCTCTTAGAAGAACTAGGTACATCAATATTATTTCTCTGAGAATCTTGCTCGATTCACTTAGGGTGGCTTTCAGGATACAAAGGTTCCTGAGTCATTCTACCAGTTCTAGTAGCCACTCTAACAGCATAATCATTTTTCTTACTATTCATTTCATCAAGCACTTCTTTCTGAGCTTTAAGTACTTGTTCTACTTGAGTGGTAATCATAGAAGCATGTTTGCTAACACGTTTAAGTTCACCTCTAATATCAGCCATATAATCACCCAAGCGTTTAATCATAAAGGTATTCTATTTTAATTGTCTACCAAAATAAGCATTAAGGTCATCTTGCTTAAACATAAAGTCATCAAACTCATCCAAGCACTGACTAGCAACTTAATAGGAAGGACTTTAGCTTTATCATATCTATAGAGAGAATTTACCTTCACTACCTGTGTCGGGATGTCGAGAGGTTCCTCAGTAAATAAGTAATTGAGATCATATACTTCTTCAACAGGCAGTAAATTAAGACCATGTATTTCTTCAATAGGAGGTAAATTCTTAACATCTTCAGATTTAATACCTTTTTCTTTCATGGATTTCTTTGCCTCTTGCATATCTTTGGGACTTGGAAATAGAACACCTCTCTTCTTCGGAGTTGGTTTAGAAATAGGCTCAGTAATTGGCTCTGGAGCTAGCTCAGAGGGTAATCTCTGGAAGCATCAGTTAGTCCATTATAAAAGATATGAAGTATTTCAGGTTTCTTAAGAGGATGATCAGGCAAAGCATTAAGTAACTTTAGAAGCCTCCCCCAAGCTTGTGGGAGACTCTCTTCTTCAATTTGCACAAAGATGTATATTTCCCTTAAAGCAGCTTGTTTCTTATGAGCAGGGAAATATTTAGTAGAGAAGTAATAAATCATATCCTGGGGACTTTGCACACAACCAGGATCAAGAGAATTAAACCATATCTTAGAATCACCCTTTAGTGAGAACGGAAATATTTTGAGTAAATAAAGGTAGCGAGATCTCTCATTATTAGTAAACAGGGCAGCTATATCATTTAACTTAGTAAGATGTGCCACAACAGTTTCAGATTCATAGCCATAAAAATGATCAAATTCAACCAAAGTAATTATATCTGGATCAACAAAAAATTCATAATAATCCTTATCAGGAACAAAGATAGGTGAAGTGGCAAAAGCAGGGTCGGGTCTCATCCTATCTCTAAAAGATTCTTTACTCCATTTAACTAGCAGCCTCTTAAGTTCGTATCTATCCTGGCAGGCAAAATTAGCTGCAGAAGATTCAGCATCAAAAAGATAACCCTCGGGAATAGCAGGCATATTCTCATCATCACTATCATCATCGTATTCAGGTTCAATAATTTCTCTTTCTCTAGACTTAGCAATTTGTACATCTAGAAATTCACCAAGGGGCACAGTAGTATCAAGCATAGAAGTAGTTTCATCATAAGTATCATGCATAGCAGAAGTGGCATCATCAATAACATGCGACATATCAGAATTCATAGCCAGGTTTAGGTGTCGCAAGCATACTTATAACGGAAGGAGAATCTAGTGCAAGGCTAGATGGCAGTTCCTTACCTCCCCTCATAGTTGAGGGCAAAATACTAGTTCGATCATCTTTCAAGTTCTTCATAGTGTCCAGCAGATATAAATCCCAAGTGACTCAAAGAATAGAGCTATGCTCCCCGGCAACGGCGCCAGAAAAAGGTCTTGATAACCCACAAGTATAGGGGATCACAACAGTTTTCGAAGGTAGAGTATTCAACCCAAATTTGTTGATTTGACACAAGGGGAGCCAAAGAATATTCTCAAGTATTAGAAACTGAGTTGTCAATTCAACCACACCTAGAAACTTAGTATCTGCAGCAAAGTGTTTAGTAGCAAAGTAATATGATAGTGGTGGTAACGGTAACAAAAGTAAAGACATCAAAAGTAATGTTTTTGGTATTTTGTAGTGATTGTAACAGTAGCAACGGAAAAGTAAATAAGCGAGAACCAGTATATGGAAAACTCGTAGGCACCGGATTAGTGATCGATAATTATGCCGGATGCGGTTCGTCATGTAACAGTCATAACATAGGGTGACACACAACTAGCTCCAGTTCATCAATGTAATGTAGGCATGTATTCCGTATATAGTCATACGTGCTTATGGAAAAGAACTTGCATGACATCTTTGGTCCTACCCTCCCGTGGCAGCGGGGTCCTATTGGAAACTAAGGGATATTAAGGCCTCCTTTTAATAGAGAACCGGAACAAAGCATTAGCACATAGTGAATACATGAACTCCTCAAACTATGGTCATCACCGGGAGTGGTCCCGATTATTGTCACTTCGGGGTTGCCGGATCATAGCACATAGTAGGTGACTATAGACTTGCAAGATAGGATCAAGAACTCACATATATTCACGAAAACATAATAGGTTCAGATCTGAAATCATGGCACTCGGTCCCTAGTGACAAGCATTAAGCATAGCAAAGTCATAGCAACATCAATCTCAGAACATAATGGATACTAGGGATCGAACCCTAACAAAACTAACTCGATTACATGATAAATCTCATCCAACCCATCACCGTCCAGCAAGCCTACGATGGAATTACTCACGCACGCGGTGAGCATCATGAAATTGGTGATGGAGGATGGTTGATGATGACGATGGCGACGAATCCCCATCTCCGGAGCCCCGAACGGACTCCAGATCGCCCTCTCGAGAGAGATTAGGGCTTGGCGGTGGCTCCGTATCGTAAAACGCGATGATTTCTTCTCTCTGATTATTTTCTCCCCGAAAGCCAATATATGGAGTTGGAGTTGGCATCGGAGGGCCACCAGGTGGCCCACGAGGTAGGGGGCGCGCCCAGGGGGGGTGCTCCCCACCCTCGTGAGCAGGGTGTGGGCCCCCTGGTCTTCATCTTTGGCAAGGATTTTTTATTGTTTTTTCTAAGGTGTTCCGTGGAGTTTCAGGTCATTCCGAGAACTTTTATTTTCTGCACATAAAACAACAGCATGGCAATTCTGCTGAAAACAGCGTCAGTCCGGGTTAGTTCCCTTCAAATCATACAAGTTAGAGTCCAAAACAAGGGTAAAATTGTTTGGAAAAGTAGATACGATAGAGACGTATCACCAGCACCCCTCATGTCCGTGCCCCCCCAGGCAGCGCGACACGGTGCATCAGGTCCAAACCAACCTATTGCAAGGGCTCGCGTAAGGGGGAGTAAGTCGCTCGACAAATTTTCTCTTCCTTCAAAGGACAACTCTGCCCTGCCCCAGCTCTTTAGGGCACAAGGTGCATCTCTGGAGGGCACAGGGCGTGCGCCCTGGGGGCCCTCTCAAATACCAAAGGTCAGGCTCTCATGAGGCGGAGGACGACTGCACATACCAAGCTAAGCCTTCCTACCTTACCCCGCTCAGATTGCAAACACTACAACACAGCATTAAGACAACAATTATAACATAAAAGGCATAGCAGCAACGGTTCATTACACGCCCTCCCAGGGTACATTCTTCTTTTTTGGATGGCAGGAGAAAGGAAAAGATAAACAAAGAGGGTCTGAAGGCGTGCAAGCTTGGCACCAGTGCCGCATCCTCAAGCAGCCCGACGCTCCACCTGTACTTCCACAAGAGATCTAGGGCCACCAACCTTGAGTCCAAGTTCGCTGGCCCCCAGCTTCATGCCGGGCTCTTCTCCAACTTCACTAGAGCACTGCGATGGGATGAACTACCAGCGTCCTCGACACGAGCACGACGACACGGAGGCCGGTCGTAGCCACCGCCGCTCGAGCTCTCGCCCGAGGTAGAGCTGCCGTCACGGGAGGAGGAGCGCGCGTCGCGAAGGCCAAGCTCGCTGTCGCCACCATCGTCATCGCTGCTGTCCTCCGGGCAGCACCCCTCGCTGAACACCCTCACATAGAGGGTCGCCAAGCCGTCGTACTTGAAGTGGAGGGTGCACCTTCCGCCCAGGCCACGCGCGCGGGCGAAGGTATGCCAGCCGCAGGCCAGCACCACACTGCCAGAGGCGGAGACCTCGGTCCTAACCCAGGAAGCTCTGCTGCAGCACCCATCTGCCTGCAACCAGAGGCCGACAAGCCCTGAAGAAGGAAGCTCGCTGGAGAAGAAGAGTGGGAGCCGGAGCGAGGTGCCAGCCGGGCTCTTCGACCACACCATGAACTTGGGGAGGACCTCCAGCTAGGAAAAGCGCGGCCGATGCGGGCGCATGACCACAACGCGCCTCCCTTCATCACGGGGGCTGCTCCGGAGCCGGTGGCCCCCGCCGCGGGAGGAGGTGCCATCACGGATGCCTAGAGCAACGCTGCCTTTGGGGCGTGCGTGCACGTGCCCCCTGGATGCTGCCGGAGGAACCGCAGGGTGCTTGCGGGGACGGCCACGGCCCGTCTTGGGACCAGGATGGAGAGGAGAGAAGTAGGCAGGAGCACGACGAAGGAAAGATGGATGGGGGGCTCTGCCCCTCCCACACATTTATAGCCAAGGGAGGCCAACCGCCGGCTTCCACGACCTCGCGCCATCATGACCTTCTGCATGCAGCATCGACCGGTCAAGTCGGGCAGTTGCCGAGGCAGCGTGGGTAAACAGAGTCGCCCACGTCCAATCAATCACCACGCGTCATCAAGGCCACAGGTGGTTAGGGCCCACGGCGCTCCACACTTGACCTTTGGCTTCGCCTGGAAGCCAAGTCCGAGCGCGCCTTGGGCCCGGGGGCTACTGTCGGTGTCCTGGATCTAGCGGTATCCAGCCCCACCTGCCTGCGGCCCACCACATGGCTCCAACGACGGCCTGGTATGGCCCAGCCACAACACTAACACCACAAGACCCTCGCGAGGGGCCACGCCCCGCTAGGCGGATGACGCCAAGACCTCCGAAGGAAGTGGCCTCGTCATGAGGGCTCCTGAGGGGCGTAGATTTCTATGCAGCTACCTCATGAGGCTCGGCTGACGGGAGCTAGGGGTGGGCATAAAAACCGACGAACCGAACACCGAACCGAAGCCGAAACCGAATAAACCGAAATTTCGGTTTTTATAATTTCGGTTTTTACTTTCAATAACCGAACTAAGTTCGATTAGTTCGGTTTCTACTTCGGTTAGCCGAGAAAAAACCGAATTATATGTGAGACAGTACACAGAGCGACGTGAAAGAACGACGTTCCAATTTTCTCGTACGCTAAAGCTACCAGGCACATGGGCCAGCCACGCTCGCTACGCTAAAGCTACCAACCCATAAAGCCCACTGGCCCATGTGCAACCAGGAAGCGCACTAGGAAGTCACGTTGGTGGACCTTGGGTGCCTCAAAAGAAAAAAGATCCAGTGGACCTTGGGCTGTGCTCACGCGTGGAAGCTAGGTTGTGTGTGAGCGTGCGAATGAACCGCAGACCACGGGACTTTAGTCCCACCTCGCCTGGGTAAAGAGATTTGGCTGTGACTTTTTGCTATATAAGACGTTGCCACTACTCCTTGTGAGAACAGTTGGCACACGCGTGGTTTATTCGGTATAAACTGAAACCAGACTGAAATAACCGGTTAACCAAATTTTCGGTTAGCTATTTAAATTTGTTATTTTCGGTTTTTTGTTTTACTAACCGAATTTCAAAATATACCGAATGGTAGAAACCGAAATTTCGGTTTATACCGAACGTCCACCCCTAACGGGAGCCATGAAGACCAAGGCCAGGCGGGTGCCAGGCGGGTGCAGAGCGCAAGTTTCCTCTTCGGTGCAAGGGAGGTAAGCCACAGGCTGGAGTCCGGAGGAATGAGCCAAAGGTTTCCATTCTAGTGAAACAAGATGAAGACCGCCAGGATGGCAGGACAGAGGTCATCACCGAGCCCACCACAGCGTCGCAACCAAAGGCTTTTCGCAGGCAAAGACTACTTTTGTCAGGATAGACTGTACTACTTGTCCCCTTTCAAATCTCGCTGTTGTAGAATCCCTTCCCACTCATATTTGGGAAGAGGACCAAGGCCACTATATATAGGACTTAGCCACCACCATAGAGAGGGACTGAAACCAGAACAAGTAGAGCACCACACCAGCTCAAGAACACATCACCTCGTGAGGCTTGTTCATCCTTTGTACTAGTTCACCCATAGCCCCTCGCGGCAATCCACCACACCACACTGGATTAGGGTATTCCACCACAATGGTGGCCCGGACCAGTATAAATCTCTGTGTCTTTGCCTCTCTGTGAGCTCGACGCGCTAGGCTAGGGAGGATCGCGAGTAGGCAGGCTGGGCAGGTTGAGATCTCCACACGCACCCCAGAGTTTGACCCTCTCAAGGGTTGCCGGAGCCCTAAATCCGACACACCCCACAACCTAGGATTTGAAGATAGCAACCACGCAAGATAGGAGTTATCCGGTCAGCTGTTCCTGCGGAAATGGAGTCCCATCAACACTGGACATCCACGAGTCGCTTCTGTCATCCACCACTAGAGATCCTTGTTATATTCATTGGAACTTTGTGGTCTTGTACTCAATTTCTTATTTTTACTTGGAATTCTGTATCAAGGAAGTGTCCACCAGCAAATAGTAATCCTAGGGCTAGTGGTGTGATGTCTACTATGCAACTTTATTCTTGTAGACTCGTGTTGGGCCTCCAAGCTCTGAGATTTGTAGGACAGTAGAAATTTTCCCTCAAGTGCATGACCTAAGGTTTATCAATCCGTGGGAGGTGTAGGATGAAGATGGTCTCTCTCAAATGACCTTGCAACCAAATACAAGAAATCTCTTGTATCCCCAACACACCCAATACAAATGGCAAATTGTATAGGTGCACTAGTTCAGCGATCAGATGGTGATAAAAGTGTAATATTGATGGTAGAAATATATTTTTATAATCTAAATAAATAAAAACAGCAAGGTAGCAATTAGTAAATGGGCACAAAAACGGTATTGCAATTCTTAAAAAGGAGGCCTAGGGTCCGTACTTTCGCTAGTGCAATCTCTCAACAATGATAACATAGTTGGATCATATGATTATCCCTCAAACTGCAGCAAAGAATCACTCCCGAGTTCATATTAGCGGAGAACAAAACATAGAAGTTGTTTGTAGGGTATGAGACCACCTCAAAGCTATTCTTCCGATCAATCTATCCTAGAGTTCGTACTAGAATAACGCAAACTATTCTTCCCGATCGATCTAATCAAGATTTCATACTAGAATAACACCAAAGCAAATTCATATTCATAATACTCAGTCCACACAAAGAACTACAAGGAGACCCTAAAGTTTATATCGGAAAAGATAATAAAAACGTGCATCAACTCCTATGCATAGATTACCCCAATATCATCGCGGGAATCCGCGAGTTGAATGCCATAACACATATCAAGTGAATCAATATGATACCCCATTTGTCACCTCAATTGCAAGACATACATCATGTGTTCTCATCTCTGAATATTCAATCCGATAATACAAAACTTCAAAGGGTAAAGACTCAATTCATGAAAACAAGAGTATAATGGGGAGCAACATCATATGATCCCACTATATTAACAAAGCCCATGCTGTCGGTGTACTAGAGTAGGGGTACCCTAGTATCCCAAACTTGTGCACGGCGATTCTGACACTGCATGCAAGGCTTGCCGGGCGACCGCCAAGGTCCTCCGTGGTTCCTTTGGAGCCATTCAAGAACAAAGTGTTCAAGCTAAGGAGACAAGGCCCCGACAAGAGGAGCTTGCCGGGAAGGCCAACTGAGGCATCTCAAGGAACTTGCCGCGACGCGCCACGCGTCCGGCAAGGCCCGATGAGCGACAAGCTTCGGACGCGACAAGACAACGACCGTGGCAAAGGCGCTTGCAGCAAAGCTACCACTCTGTCCACGCCCAAAGACATCCACCAACGTGTCGCCTGGGCCTTTCGCGCTGGCGTGGCGAGAGGTCTGTGCAGCCACGGCGAGGTTACAGCGATCTTGACAAGATAGCCATCGTGGCAAGCGGTGGCGCCCCTGACGGTCCCTTTTTGCACTGTTTGGGCGATGCAGACGGGCATTTAATGCCTTTGTCCCCTGCCGTCTGGGTTAGGTAGGATACACTGTGCAAGTAGTTGTACCAACCGCAACATATTTTCCATTTTTGCCCTTGACTACGTCGCCACCTGTCGGTGACCCCTTGAGCATATAAAAGGAGGCCCATGCGCAACGTAGAGGGGGGTTCGAAACCAGAAAGCACTCACGCTCGGTCTCGTTAGCAGCTAGAGTGTACTGTAGCATTCAGCGCTCCCGAGCAAGAACACAATACAATCAGACATGCAGGAGTAGGAGTATTATCTCTCAGGAGAGGTCCGAAGCTGGGTAAATCGCTCGTGTGCTTTGCCTCGATCTGCTCTTCGTGCGATCTCCGCCCCCCGCCGAACCGAAAGGGGCCCGGTCCGCCGGCCCCATAGGTGTTCGTTCCCACGACATCTATGGCACGCCAGGTAGGGGGCGTCGAGGTTGTGTGAACCTGATCCAGCATCCACGCGAGCTAGATCTTCATCATCTTCATCGACATGCCACCGAAGAAGAAGGCTTCAGAGGTGGCTGCTCCGTCCACGTCGATCCCACCGTCGCCGGAGCAAACGGGTGGTGGGGTAGACGCCGGCGGAAGAACGGGCGTTGACGAGGGAGCTCACGGTGCTGCCAGGTCCAAGGACAAGGCTGCACAGACCTCAGCATCCGTACATGCACCGCGCCCATCTCAAGAGGCGCGGGACCGACAGCGTCATGGTACTCGCGGTACCATACGCTCGTTGGACCAAGATCGAGCTGGTGGATCTCAGGGTGCTCAAGACCAGCATGCACGCCAACATGCTGGCACGAGCAAGACACGGTCGCCTGGACGGGATACTGCTCCTTCTAACATAGTTAGAAGTCCGAGCATATCCCGCTCCTCGCACCGTTCGCCACTGCCACCCTCCACACCAGCAGAAGCTTTGGCACGAGCTCAACTGATCCTGGATTACCCTCCGATGGCGGACAAGATCCACGAATGGAGGGCCACTATTCAGAGTCTCATCGGCTTCGCCAACGGCGACACTCCACGGTAGCCGAATGCATCGCAGCCGCGGCAAGACTGCCAGGCACAGGACGGTGGCGACAAGACCGGTGGGGGTGCAACCACCGTGCACTCTCCACCCCGAAGGCCAAGATCGCCGACTCGCTGGGTCAACCTCGACAACGACTCCACCGCGTCATCAGATCCACGAGCTTGTCGCGATCAGCGCCAAGTTCTTCACGAACGACAGCAAGAAGACGCTCGTACTCGCATCAAGCGTCGAAGAGAAGCGCGGCGTCAATCCGACCAGCGCGCTGGGCCCACTGTCGACATGCATGCGCCAGGGGAACCAGGCGACTTGCCATACATGGTAGGTTGCCCTGCGTTCACTCGTGAGCTGCGGCAAGTCCATGGCCCAAAGACGAAGAATTTCTGCCGACGCATCAGAAGTACGATGGCAAGTCGCATCCGTCGGAGTTCCTCAGCATCTACACCATTGTGGTGCAGGCTGCCGGGGGACGAGACGACAAGATCCTTGCCAACTACTTCCTGCTGGTGCTCAAGCCCAATGTCAGGTCCTGGCTCATGCACTTGCCGGACAACTCCATATCCTTCTGGGCAGATCTGTGTCATCAATTTGTCGGCGCCTTTACAGGCGGCCACAAACATCATGGCCAAGAGAGCGACCTTCATCTGCTCGCCCAGAAGGAAGGAGAGTCCCTGCGCAAGTTCATTCAGAGATTCAGCCGTGTACAGCACAACATCCCAGATGTCCACCCTGCCACCGTCATCAGCGCGTTCCATCAGAACGTGCGAAACCGCAGGATGCCGGAGGAGATGGCGATGTGCAAGATTAGAGACGTTAGTGAGCTATATGCCCTGGCCGACAAGTGTGCACGTGTTGAGGAGGGTAGGAAACTTCCCGGAGAGAATACAGGAGCAGGAGGATCTGATAGTGAGGATGCTACCCCGGCAAGGAAAAACCGGCGGTGGAACAACGGGAAGAAGAAAGGCAAAGATGTGCTAGTCGTTGAGCAGTCCGGCAACGAAGGTGGCGCCAAGAACGCTGTGGAGGCCGCCGACAAGCAGGACGGCACCGACAAGCAGTACTGCAAGATCCACCGCACCAAGGGCCATGATCTCCAGAGTTGCAAGAAGGTCGAGCAGCTTGTCGAGCAGCAAAAGGCTGAATATGAGCGACGCGACAAGGAAAGGAGGAAACAGGCGGCCTAATCTACGCGGTCGCCATCAACCCTCTTGACCTCGTTCACCTTGTCCACAATGGGTATGACAAGGGCCTTGAGCGCTTCCAGATCAGCATCCGGAGGCAGCTTCTTGAGGACGTCGGTGAGGTTGAGGCCTGGGTTGCGGAAGGCCACCTTCACCAACACCTTTTGCAGAACTCTCGCGCAGATCGTGCGTGACTCGTCGGCCAGCTGCTTTGGGATCCTTTCCCGGAGTCGCTGGAGGGCCGTCGCCACGCCCTTGAAGAACAAAGTGAGCTTGGCGCTGGGTTGGAGATTCTCATCGGAGGAATACCCGAAATCCTCCATCCCCAGCTGCGCCATCTCCCTGTCAATGGCTGCGGCAACATCCACGAGACCCTCCGTCCAGTGCTCCGCATTCTCCCTAAAGGTGTTCTGGGTGGCGGCAGCACTCGCCAGTAGTGCCTCGTTGGCCTTGATCTCCTCCTTCAAGGCCACCTCCTGCTTCCTGGCGCCGTCCAGCGTCTTGGTCAAAGTAGCCAGCTTCAACTCAAGATCTGCGTTGGAGTCCTTGGCGGCGCTAAGCTCCTTGCCCTTCTTTATGAGACGACCCTGCAGCCCACCATGGGCGTAGGCGTCCTTCTCGCGCTCATGCTTGAGCGGGGCAAGCTCTTCGCCGCTCGTCTTGAGATCGGCCTCCAGCTGCGCCACCTTCGTCTCCAGCTCCTTCTTGGCGGCCTCGGCAGCTGTGGCAGCATCCTCTGCTTCCTTGAGAGCCCCGCCAAATGTTTGCTCGCGCGCAGCAAGCTCCCCCTCATGGCTGTCAAGATTGACCTTCCACTGCGCCAACTCACCTTCCCGCGCAAACAACTCCTCGGCGGCAAGCCGCTGTTGCTCTTCAGCTTCAGCCTTCTCGAGAAGGAAGGCTTTCCGCGCGTCGATGAGCTGCGGCCACTCCTCTGCAATGGACCGGAGGGCTTCCTGGTTGCGACCCCGGAGCTCCTCCGCGTACTTCTCGATGTCCACTCCTGCCTTCACGACAAGCGCTTCTCGGGATTCCAGCTTGGCCTGTCGAGCGCGGTAGAGTGACATCAGCTTCCGCAGCAGCTGCTCCTCCTCAGACTCGCCGCTGCTGCTGCTGCGCCAGCCAACCAGCGTCCACCAGCCGAGGCGCAGCACTTCTCCATCAAAAGTTTCTCCTTCGACCGCGCCAGAGCTTGACGCCTGGGGAGCTTGATGAAGACGCCATCGCCGCCTTCAAATAGGCGCCGGCACTGGGCTCTTGGTTCGACATCGCAGCAGCGGCGGGGGGATCGGCGGTCGGCGTAGCGCCTTGCGCTCGAGCGGCCTCAGGGCCGTCAGTGCGATCGCCAGACCCCTCGCCGCCTCCTGCGGCGGCAGCTTTGGCGGCCTCTTCGCCGGTGGGCTCATCAGCGCCAGCTCCTTCTTCGGTGGCAGCGGCGTCGTCGGTGTTGCCGCACGCGTTCTCCTCGCCGGTGGCCTCGATCTCCATCGGCTCCATGGAAGATGGATCTGACGGCCGGGAAAAGAGAGAAAAAGTCAAGAAAATATCCAAAAAGAAGATCAGAAGAAGAAGAACACAAGGGAAGTTTTCAAGCAAGAAGGGTTACTCAGATCGATCTGCAGTCATGGGCTCCACCACCGGGGGGTCGCTGGAACCATCCCTTGCCGGAGAACTGTCCCTTGTCGGAGACTTCTCCCTTGCCGGAGAACGCTCCCTTGCCGGGGAATCCTCCCATGGCGGCGTAGTCGAAGCAGATAGCATCTCGGGGGAGGCTTCCGGGTGCTCCTGGTGAGGCTGCTCTGCTCCTACACAAACCAACTGTCAGATGTCAGCAAAAGAAAGAACACCCATGTGCGCCATAACAGCAGGAAGTAAACCATATACTTACGCTGGGGGCTGCGCTGGGGGCTGCTTTGGGGAATAAGTGCCGGGTCCGGCAAGGTGGTCTCGGGCGCGCCCCCTGCTATCGCGGTGGGCTCGTCCTCGATGACAATCACCGGAGCCTTGGCTCTCTTTGCCGCTCTCTGGGCCAGGGTCCTAAAAAGGAATGAGTTCAGAGTAAAGCAAATCAGATACAAGACAGAAACAACAAAAATTGAAGAACTACAAGTACAACAATGAATCTTACTCTTCTTCTTCCAAAGATGTCGTGGGAACGAACACCTATGGGGCCGGCGGACCGGGCCCCTTTCGGTTCGATGGGGGGCGGAGATCGCACGAAGAGCAGATCGAGGCGAAGCACACAAGCGATTTACCCAGCTTCGGAGCTCTCCGGAGAGATAATACTCCTACTGCTGCATGTCTGATTGTATTGTGTTCTTGCTCGGGAGCGCTGAATGCTACAGTACACTCTAGCTGCTAACGAGACCGAGCGTGAGTGCTTTCTGCTTTCGAACCCCCTTCAACGTTGCGCATGGGCCTCCTTTTATATGCTCAAGGGGTCACCGACAGGTGGCAACGCAGTCAAGGGCAAAAATGGAAAAGAGTTGCGGTTGGTACAACTACCTGAACAGTGTATCCTACCTAACCCTGACGGCAGGGGACAAAGGCATTAAATGCCCATCTGCGTCGCCCAAAGAGTGCAAAAAGGGACCGTCAGGGGCGCCACCGCTTGTCACGATGGCTATCTTGTTAGCGTCGCTTGCCACCTCGCACCGCTGGCTGCACCGCCTCTCACCACGCGCGCCTGGAAAGGCCCCTGGGCGACACGTTGGTGGATGTGCTGGGCGTGGAGTGAGTGGTAGCTTGTCAGCGCAGCGCCTTCCTGCCGTCGTTGTCTTGTCGCGTCCGGAAGCTTGTCACTCACCAGGCCTTGCCGGGACGCGTGGCGCGTCGCGGCAAGTTCCTTGAGATGCCTCGGTTGGCCTTCCCGGCAAGCTCCTCTTGCCGAGGCCTTCTCTCCTTAGCTTGAACACTTTGTTCTTGAATGGCTCCAAAGGAACCACGGAGGACCTTGGCGGTCGCCCGGCAAGCCTTGCCGCGGGGTGCTGCAACTGCCCGTGCACAAGTTCGGGATACTAGGGTACCCCTACTCTAGTACACCGACAGGAGCCCCCGGGCCTGGGCCACACACGATGCCGAGCGCTGTTGGGCCAGGCCCAAAACAGGGCACGGGCACGCGCGGCCTGGGTTACGCCATATCTTACTCCGTATCCACCGCGCCCTCCCCTAATGGCACGCGTTGAATGCGGCATCGTGGGAGAGATCGTGGGTGGTTTCTTTATTCGGAAAGGCGGAACGTCCGCCCCCTCCCTTTTATTGTCGCTGCTGATCATGTTATGAGAACAATCTATTAGAGCTGCGACAAGCTATCTTGTAATATAACTTTATTTTGGGTATCTATTGCTATGTTGTTTCCTTTATTTGATTCCTTCCTTTGTATGTTTTTGCCCTACGCTTTTAGGGAACTTGCGGTATGAGCACCTTAGCCATGAAGCCGAAAGTGCGGACGTCAAGAGCTCTTCGGCGGTGCCGTTACCGACAAGAAACCTTGTCGCAACTAGTCGCAGCTCACTTAAGTTGTTGAGCGGACTCGAAACAAAGTAAGGGCGCAAGTAGCTACGAGTTGGTTCCTCCGCGCACAGGTTTTCCAAACAAAGCACGGTCGTTCGAGGAAGATAACAAAACTGATTGCTCAAACTTTGGCAACTTAGCTTTTCTGTCGTTTGCGTCCCGGCAAGGCGAAACTTTCTTGAACGACACCTGGTCCACACCATTATCTTCTCCTTTCCCCCCGGCAAACTTGTGGGCGAGCGAACCTTCCTTTCTTTGAGAAAAAGAAAGAAGAGAAAATAAAGATATGGAGCCTTAAGGCTCGTTATTGCTTACCGGGGGTAGGTGCTGCACAAAGTGTCAGATAACACATGCAAAAAATAGAAAGCATGAATTTGACAAGATGTGCGGAGAACATGAGCTTTATTTATGCACGGGGTCTGCGCCCGGCTTTGTACAAAGGATTACATGCAATAGCGGCAACACTTGTACAAAAGGTGGTTGCCGGAACAGGTTCCGACAACCGCCTCTTACGTGTAAAACTTACGAAGATGCTCAATGTTCCAGGAATTGCTCACCGGAGTGCC
The DNA here is from genome assembly GCA_021437245.1 of Aegilops speltoides. NCBI lineage: Eukaryota > Viridiplantae > Streptophyta > Magnoliopsida > Poales > Poaceae > Aegilops > Aegilops speltoides. Next base: position 256,980,467 of record CM038147.1, read on the forward strand.
ATCTTCGGTCTCAAGGCGGACGGCACCAGGCCTAGTGACTCGTTTCACTCGGTAAGGGCCTTCCCACTTCGGCGTCAACTTGTTGGAATTCTTGGCGGACTGAACACGCCAAAGAACAAGGTCGCCTTCCTCGAGACTTCTGGCGTTAACTTTGCGGCTATGGTAGCGGCGCAAAGCTTGCTGGTATCGAGCAGCTCGTAGAGTAGCCTGAAGTCGGTCTTCCTTAAGGAGCAGCGCGTCATCTTATCGCAGCTGCTCTTGCTCAAGCTCATCATAAGCGAGCACTCGAGGCGACCCGTATACGAGTTCCGTGGGGAGAACTGCCTCTGCTCCATAGACTAGAGCGAAAGGTGTTTGGCCAGTGGCTCGATTTGGCGTCGTCCTGATCGACCAAAGAACCACCGGCAGCTCCTCAATCCAGTTCTTTCCGCACTTGCGCAGCCTGTCGAAAGTCCTGGTCTTGAGCCCGCGCAGCACTTCAGCATTTGCCCTCTCCGCTTGACCGTTGCTTCTCGGATGAGCAATGAGCGAAGCGGAACCTTGGCGCCAAGATCTTGGACGTACTGCATGAAGGTGCGGCTCATGAATTGCGTGCTGTTGTCGGTGATGATCCTGTTAGGGATCCCGAAATGGCAAACAATCGACCTGAAGAACTTGACTGCTGACTGTGCTGTCACCTTCCTCACTGCTTCCACTTCCGGCCACTTTGTGAACTTGTCGATTGCAACGTACAAGTACTCAAAGCCCCCGACAGCTCAGGGAAAGGGGCCGAGGATGTCGAGCCCCCACACCGAAAATGGCCAGGATAAAGGGATCGTCTGGAGAGCTTGAGCTGGCTGGTGTATCTGCTTGGAATGGAACTGGCACGCTTCACACCCGGTTACTTGTGTAGTTGCATCCTGGAGGGCTGTCGGCCAAAAGAAACCTTGCCGGAACGGCTTGCCGGCAAGTGCTCTTGCACCTATGTGGTGACCACATATGCCTCCATGTATCTCCGCCAACAGCTTTTGTCCGTCTTCCCGGGGAATACACTTCAATTTCACACCGTTGAGTCTTCTTCTGTACAATGTTTCATCGACAAACTGGTACATACTTGACTGCCGGGCTACTCTTTCTGCTTCTTCTTGCTCTTGGGAAGTTCTCTGTCTCGAAGGAAATGGACAATCTCTTGTGCCCATCTTTGGAGCTTGCGGCTCGACAACAAGGACTAAAGGCACATATGCTGCTTGGGAACATCCGCTTCTGGCGAGAACACGTGGTTCAGCCGAGTTGACGTTCTCGCAAGCTTGCCGGAGAAAAACTTGTTGGGAGCGTTTGCTTCAACGGAACAAACCCTAGGGCTTGCCGGAACAGACTGCTCCTCAGCACCCTTGGTGTTGATCTTGGGGACCTTCTTGGCGGCGGCTTCGGGGAGCTCTGCCGGAAAATAGTCACCAAAAACCAACTTCCTCTTCTTGCTCTGTCCAGTTGATGGCGTCACAGACGGTTGAGTCAGTTTGAGCACAAAGATCCCTGGTTCCACAGGTAACTTAAGTGCGGCGCACTTCAACAGACCATCAGCAATGTCGTTCTGAGCTCTTGGAACATGTTCCATCTATAGGCCGTCAAAGCGCTCTTCTAACTTTCTCACTTCGTCAACGTAGGCTTCCATCAACGGACTCTGATAATTCTTGTTCACTTGGCGGACGACAAGCTGCAAGTCACCCCTAACAATGAGCTTCTTGATCCCAAGGTCTGCCGCGATCCTGAGACCGGCAAGCAAACCTTCATACTCTGCGGTATTGTTTGTTGCTTGCTCCTTGGGAAAGTGCATCCGACTACGACTTGAGGTGCTCTCCGTGGGTGCAACAAGTAGCACGCCAAGACCGGCGCCTTTGCAGCGAGAAGGCACCATCAAAGTACATCAGCCACTCTTTGCTTGCTTCCTTGACGGGATGCTCGTTTACGAATTTCTTCATCGGTGTTGGCGCCCACTCGCTATGAATTCTGCCAATGACCGGCTCGATAGTTGAAGTGCTCTCAAACTTGAGGCCAAAGCTTGATAGTTCAGTGCCCACTCGACAATCCTGCTGTTGCTTCGGATTCTGCAGATCCTCGTCGCGGAAAAACGAGTGACAACTGTGATCTCATGTGCTTGGAAGTAATGGCGCAGCTTTCTCGAGGCCATGAGAAGGCCGAAAAGCAATTTCTGCACACCAGAATACCTTGACCTAGCCCCCTACAGAAGGGAACTGACAAAGTAAACTGGGCGCTGCACCATTTTCTTCTGCATCTCCTCATGTGCCTGCGCAGATCCATCCTTGTCGGGACCAGAGCTTGTCGGTGAAGTCTCTTGCTTGTCGCTGGATGCATTTGGCGTGGTTGCTGGCTCATCATCCGCCTCCCTCTCCGCTACTAACGCAGCACTAACCACTTGATTGGTTGCTGCTAAATACAGCAGCAACTTCTCTTGTGGCTTAGGAGCGACAAGTGTTGGAGTGGAGGACAGGTATCTCTTCAAGTCATGCAGTGCAGCCTCCGCTTCCAGATTCCATTTCATTGGACCTGCCTTTTTCAATATTTTGAAAAACGGTAGGGCGCGCTCAGCAGACTTAGAGATAAACCTGCTGAGAGCCGCCACGCAACCGGCAAGCCTTTGTACATCCTTGACGCGCTTTGGTGCTTCAATCTGCTCAATGGCCTTGATCTTGTCGGGATTGGCTTCAATTCCCCGCTGAGACACGAAGAACCCGAGAAGCTTGCCGGAGGGGACTCCAAACACACACTTCTCGGGGTTAAGCTTGAGGTTGATCTTGCGTAGATTTGCAAAGGTTTCATCTAAATCTTGAATAAGAGTTGCTTTGTCCTTGCTCTTGACCACTATGTCATCCATGTAGGCTTCCACATTTCTGTGCATTTGTGGCTCAAAAGCGTCATGGACTACTCTTGCAAATGTTGAACCAGCATTCTTCAAACCGAAAGGCATCCGTATGAAACAATATGTGCCACATGGAGTGATGAATGCGGTCTTCTCCTCATCCTCTTCTGCCATGAAGATCTGATGGTATCCTGAGTATGCGTCAAGAAATGAAAGCAAATCACATCCGGCCGTGGAGTCAACAATCTGGTCAATGCGCGGCAAGGGAAATGGGTCTTTGGGACAAGCTTTATTAACATCGGTAAAGTCGATACAAAGCATCCATTTCCCGTTTGCCTTGCGCACGACTACAGGATTGGCCAACCACGTAGGATGGAGCACTCCTCTGACAAGGCCTGCTGCTTCCAACTTCTTGATTTCTTCTACAATGAATTCTTGGCGCTCCACTGCTTCTTTCCTGATTTTCTGCTTGACGGGCCGCGCATGAGGATAGATGGCAAGATGGTGCTCGATTACTTTCCTGGGAACACCGGGGATGTCAGACGGTTTCCATGCAAACACGTTGACGTTCGCCCGCAGGAAAGCAACAAGCGCGCTTTCCAATTTAGGGTCGAGAGTGGCACTGATGGTGAAGGTACCACCAGTGCCGTCCTCCTTGGCGGGCACCTTCTTGGTCTCTCGAGGAACTGCCATTGCCTTCTTACACTTGCCAGTGGAGCTCGATGGTGCGTGCTCGACGGTAGCGCAGCACTCCGAAGAGGTGCGCTTGCCGGAGTGGGCATCAGAACTCTTGCCGGACTTGGTCTTCTTCTTCCCCCCCGGGAGCTTCAGCGGCAAGTCTCTTGCGATCTGCCGCGGCTGCTGCATCCCGGCAGATCTTGTCGGCGCAGATAAGAGCATCCTTCTTGTCGCCAGGGACAGAGATGACACTTACCGGGCCTGGCATCTTCAGCATGTTGTATGCATAATGAGAGGCTGCCATGAATTTGGCGAGCGCTGGACGGCCGAGTATCCCATTGTATGGCAGTGGAAAATCAGCAACGTCAAAAGTGACCCTCTCAGTCCTGAAGTTCAACTCGCTGCCAAATGTCACCGGCAACGTGATCTTCCCCTTCGGTTTGCTCCTTCCCAGATTGATTCCTTGGAATGTGCCGGTCTCTTCGAGCTCGCTGTCAGGGATCTGGAGTTTCTAGAGTACCGCGGAGGAGATCAGGTTCAAGCCGGCCCCGCCGTCAACTAGCATCTTAGTGACCTTGAGGTTGCGGATAGTTAGTGAAACCAACATCGGCAAGCACCCGACCTCAGTTATGCGATCAGGGTGGTCCTCAATATCAAAGATGATAGGCGTCTTGGACCATTTCGAGGCTTGCGTGACTCGACGGGTGGTTCTCGCCAGATTGACTTCCCGCACCCACCGCTTGAGCTGGCGGTGTGAAGTATCAGAGAAGCACCACCACAACGCCGCGGGACCTCTGTAGCTTTCGAACTCCTGCTCATCGGCCTCGCCATCATCCATATCTTCATCGTCGTCGTCATCTTCATCCTTCTCGCGCGCTGGGAGGCTGTCTCCTGCCATTGCTTGCCTTGCCACAAGGCCCTCCCCCGCCGGACGCTTTCTTGCCGGATCCTCCAAGACCTTCTTGGGCCTTCTCCTTGTCGCGCCGCCAGATTTCAGCCTTTTGCTGCTCGACAAGCTGCTCGACCTTCTTGCAGCTTTGGAGATCATGGCCCTTGGTGCGGTGGATCTTGTAGTACTGCTCGTTGGTGCCGTCCTGCTTGTCGGCGACCGCCACAGCTTCGGCTTCCTTGTCTCCACCTCCGTTGCCGGACTGCTCAACGACTAGCACATCTTTGCCTTTCTTTTTTCTATTGTATGGCCGCCGGTTTTTCTTTGCCAGGGCAGCATCTTCGCTATCAGATCCTCCTGCTCCTGCATTCTCTCCGGGAAGTCTCCTCCCTTCCTCAGCACGTGCACACTTGTCGGCCAGGGCATATAGCTCACTGACGTCTCTGATCTTGCACCTCGCCATCTCCTCCCACATCCTGCGGTTACGCACGTTCTGATGGAACGCACTGACGACCGCGGCAGGGTGGACATCTGGGATGTTGTGCTGTACATGGCTGAATCTCTGAATATACTTGCGCAGGGGCTCTCCTTCCTTCTGGGCGAGCAGATGAAGGTCGCTTCTTGGCCATGAGGCTTGTGGTCATCAGAAGGCGCCGACAAACCGATGGCACAGATCCGCCCAGGAGGATATGGAGTTGTCTGGCAAGTGCATGAGCCAGGACCTGACATTGGGCTTGAGCACCAGCGGGAAGTAGTTGGCAAGGATCTTGTTGTCCCGCCCCCCAGCAGCTTGCACCGCGATGGTGTAGATGCCGAGGAACTCCGACGGATGCGACTTGCCGTCGTACTTCTCTGGTACGTCTGGCTTGAAATTCTTCATACTGGGCCACTCGACTTGCCGCAGCTCATGAGTCAACGCAGGGCAACCTACCGCGTACGGCAAGTTGCCCGGTTCCCCTGGCGCATGCATGTCGACAGTGGGCCCAGCGCGCTGGTCCGATTGACGCCGCGCTTCTCTTTGACGCTCGATGCGAGTACGAGCGTCTTCTTGCTGTCGTTCGTGAAGAACTTGGCGCTGATCGCGATGAGCTCGTGGATCTGATGATGCGGTGGAGTCGCTGTCGAGGTTGACTCGGTGAGTCGATGATCTTGGCCTTCGGGGTGGAGAGTGCACGGTGGTTGCACCCCCACCGGTTTTGTCGCCACCGGCCTGTGCCTGGCAGTCTTGCCGCGGCTGCGATGCATTCGGCTACCATGGAGTGTCGCCGTTGGCGAAGCCGATGAGACTCTGAATGGTGGCCCTCCATTCGTCGATCTTGTCCGCCGTTGGAGGGTAATCCAGGAGCAGTTGAGCTCGTGCTAAAGCTTCTGCTGGAGTGGAGGGTGGCAGTGGCGAACTGTGCGAGGAGCGGGATATGCTCGGACTTCTAACTATGTTAGAAGGAGCAGCATCTCGTCTAGGCGACCATGTCTTGCTCGTGCCAGCATGTTGGCGTGCATGCTGGTCTTGAGCACCCTGAGATGCACCAGCTAGATCTTGGTCCAACGAGCGTATGGTACCGCGAGTACCATGACGCTGTCGGTCCCGCGCCTCTTGAGATGGGAGCGGTGCATGTACGGACGCCGAGGTCTGCGCAGCCTTGTCCTTGGACCTGGCAGCACCGTGAGCTCCCTCGTCGACGCTCGTTCTTCAGGACTGAGAGGGTCACTTTTGACGTTGCTGACTTTCCATTGCCTTACAATGGGATACTCGGCCGTCCAGCACTCGCCAAATTCATGGCAGCCTCTCATTATGCATACAACATGCTGAAGATGCCAGGCCCGATAAGTGTCATCACTGTCCCTGCAACAAGAAGGATGCTCTTTTCTGCGCCGACAAGATCTACCGGGATGCAGCACCTGTAGCAGATCGCAAGACACTTGCCGCTGAAGCTCCCGGGGGGAAGAAGAAGACCAAGTCCGGCAAGAGTTCTGATGCCCACTCCGGCAAGCGCACCTCTTCGGAGTGCTGCGCTACCGTCGAGGACGCACCATCGAGCCCCACCGGCAGAGTCACGCAAGCCTCTGAAATGGTCCGACACGCCTATCATCTTTGATATTGAGGACCACCCTGATCGCATAACTGCGGTCGGGTGCTTGCTGATGTTAGTTTCACCAACTATCCGCAAACTCAAGGTCACTAAGATGCTAGTTGACGGCGGGGCCGGCTTGAACCTGATCTCCTCCGCGGTGCTCCAGAAACTCCAGATCCCTGACAGCGAACTCGAAGAGACCGGCACATTCCAAGGAATCAATCCGGGAAGGAGCAAGCCAAAGGGAAAGATCACGTTGTCGGTGACATTTGGCAGTGAGTTGAACTTCAGGACTGAGAGGGTCACTTTTGACGTTGCTGACTTTCCATTGCCTTACAATGGGATACTCGGCCGTCCAGCACTCGCCAAATTCATGGCAGCCTCTCACTATGCATACAACATGCTGAAGATGCCAGGCCCGATAAGTGTCATCTCTGTCCCTGGCGACAAGAAGGATGCTCTTATCTGCGCCGACAAGATCTACCGGGATGCAGCAGCCGCAGCAGATCGCAAGACACTTGCCGCTGAAGCTCCCGGGGGGAAGAAGAAGACCAAGGCCGGCAAGAGTTCTGATGCCCATTTCGGCAAGCGCACCTCTTCGGAGTGCTGCGCTACCGTCGAGGACGCACCATCGAGCTCCACCGGCAAGTGTAAGAAGGCAATGATAGCTCTGCCAGAGACCAAGAAGGTGTCCGCCAAGGACGACGGCACTGGTGGTACCTTCACCATCAGTGCCACTCTCGACCCTAAATAGGAAAGCGCGCTCATTGCTTTCCTGCGGGCGAACGTCGATGTGTTTGCGTGGAAACCGTCTGACATCCCCGGTGTTCGCAGGAAAGTGATCGAGCACCATCTTGCCGTCTGTCCTCATGCGCGTCCTGTCAAGCAGAAAGTCAGGAAACAAGCAGTGAGTGCCAAGAGTTCATCGCAGGAGAAATCAAGAAATTGGAAGCAGCAGGCCTTGTTAGAGGAGTGCTCCATCCCACGTGGTTGGCCAATCTTGTAGCCGTGTGTAAGGCAAACGGGAAATGGAGGCTTTGTATCGACTTTACCGATGTCAATAAAGCTTGTCCCAAAGACCCATTTCCCTTGCCGCGCATTGACCAGATTGTTGACTCCACGGCCGGATGTGACTTGCTTTCATTTCTTGACGCATACTCAAGATACCATCAGATCTTCATGGCAGAAGAGGATGAGGAGAAGACCGCATTCATCACACCATGTGGCACATACTGTTTCGTACGGATGCCTTTTGGTTTAAAGAATGCTGGTTCAACATTTGCAAGGGTAGTCCATGACGCTTTTGAGCCACAAATACACAGAAATGTGGAAGCCTACATGGATGACATAGTGGTCAAGAGCAAGGACAAGGCAACTCTGATTCAAGATTTAGATGAAACCTTTGCAAATCTACGCAAGATCAACCTCAAGCTCAACCCCGAGAAGTGTGTGTTTGGAGTCCCCTCCGGCAAGCTTCTCGGGTTCTTCGTGTCTCAGCGGGGAATTGAAGCCAATCCCGACAAGATCAAGGCCATTCAGCAGATTGAAGCACCAAAGCGCGTCAAGGATGTACGAAGACTTGCGGTTCGCGTGGCTGCTCTCGGCAGGTTTAACTCTAAGTTCTGCTGGCGCTACGCCATTTTTCAAAATATTGAAAAAGGCAGGTCAATGAAATGGACTCGAAGCGGAGGCTGCGCTGCAGGACTTGAAGAGATACCTGTCCTCCACTCCAACACTTGTCGCACCTAAGCCACAAGAGAAGTTGCTGCTATATATAGCGGCAACCAATCAAGTGGTTAGTGCTACGTTAGTAGCGGAGAGGGAGGCGGATGATGAGCCAGCAACCACGGTAGATGCATCCAGCGACAAGCAGGGGGCTTCACCGGCAAGCTCTGGTCCCGACAAAGATGGATCTGCGCAGACGCGTGAGGAGATGCAGAAGAGAATGGTGCAGCGCCCAGTTTACTTTGTTAGTTCCCTTCTGCAGGGGGCTAGGTCAAGGTATTCTGGTGTGCAGAAATTGCTTTTCGGCCTTCTCATGGCCTCGAGAAAATTGCGCCATTACTTCCAAGCACATGAGATCACAGTTGTCACTTGTTTTCCGCTGAAGAGGATACTTCAGAATCCAGAAGCAACAGGCAGGATCGTCGAGTGGGCATTGGAACTGTCAAGCTTTGGCCTCAAGTTTGAGAGCACTTCAACTATCTAGAGCAGAGCATTGGCAGAATTCATAGCAGAATGGACGCCAACACCAGATGAAGAAATTCCAGAAACAAGCATCCCCGTCAAGGAAGCAAGCAAAGAGTGGCTGATGTACTTTGATGGTGCCTTCTCGCTACAAGGGGCCAGTACGGGCGTGCTACTTGTGGCGCCCACCGGAGAGCACCTCAAGTACGTAGTCCAGATGCACTTTCCCAAGGAGCAAGCAACAAACAATACTGCAGAGTATGAAGGTTTGCTTGCCGGTCTCAGGATCGCAGCAGACCTTGGGATCAAGAAGCTCATTGTCCGGGGTGACTCGCAACTTGTCGTCCGCCTAGTGAACAAGAACTATCAGAGTCCGTTGATGGAAGCTTACGTTGATGAAGTGAGAAAGTTAGAAGAGCACTTTGATAGCCTACAGATGGAACATGTTCCGAGAGCTCAGAACCACATCGCCGATGGCCTGTCAAAGTGTGCCGCACTTAAGTTACCTGTGGAACCAGGGATCTTTGTGCTCAAACTAACTCAACCATCTGTAACGCCATCAACTGGACAGAGCAAGAAGAAGAAGTTGATTTCTGGTGACTATTTTCTGGCAGATCTCCCTGAAGCCGCCGCCAAGAAGGTCCTCAAGATCAACACCAAAGGTGCTGAGGAGCAGTCTGCTCCAGCAAGCCCTAGGGTTTGTTCCGTTGAAGCAGACACTCCCGACAAGTTTTGCTCCAGCAAGCTTGCGGGGGAATGTCAGGCTCCGGCAGACCCGCAGGTTCTCGCCATAGAAGCGGATGTTCCCGCAGCAGCATATGGGCCTTTAGTCCTTGTTGTCGAGCCGCAAGCTCCAGCATGGGCACAGCAGATTGTCCGTTTCCTTCAGATAGGAGAACTTCCCGAAGAGCAAGAAGAAGCGGAAAGAGTAGCCCAGCAGTCAAGTATGTACCAGTTTGTCGACGACACATTGTACAGAAGAAGACTCAACGGTGTGAAATTGAAGTGTATTCCCCGGGAAGACGGACAAAAGCTGTTGGCGGAGATACATGGAGGCATATGTGGTCACCACATTGGCGCAAGAGCACTTGCCAGCAAGGCGTTCCGGTAAGGTTTCTTTTGGCCGACAGCCCTCCAGGATGCAACTACACAAGTAACCAGTGTGAAGCGTGCGGTTCCATTCCAGCAGATACACCAGCCAGCTCAAGCTCTCGAGCGATCCCTTTATCCTAGCCATTTTCGGTGCAGGGCTCGACATCCTCGGCCCCTTTCCCGAGTTGTCGGGGCTTTGAGTACTTGTGCGCTGTAATCGACAAGTTCACAAAGTGGCCGGAAGTGGAAGCGATGAGGAAGGTGACAACGACAACGGAAGTGAAGTTCTTCAGTCGATTGTTTGTCGCTTTGGGATCCCTAACAGATCATCACCGACAATGGCACGCAATTCATGAGCCGCACCTTCATGCAAGACGCCCAAGATCTTGGCGCCAAGGTTCCGCTTCGCTTCGTTGCTCATTCGAGAAGCAACAACAAGGTAGAGGGCAATGTTTGAAGTGCTGCGTGGGCTCAAGACCAGGACTTTCGGCTGTGCTGCGTAAGCGCGGAAAGAACTGGATTGAGGAGCTGCCGGTGGTTCTTTGGTCGATCAGACGACGCCAAATCGAGCCACCGCGGACACCTTCGCTCTAGTCTATGGAGCAGAGGCAGTTCTCCCCACGGAACTCGTATACGGGTCACCTCAAGTGCTCGCTTATGATGAGCTTGAGCAAGAGCAACCGCGACAAGATGACGCGCTGCTCCTTGAGGAAGACCGTCTTCAGGCTGGTGTACGAGCTGCTCGATATTAGCAAGCTTTGCGCCGCTACCCTAGCCGCAAAGTTAACGCCAGAAGTCTCGAGGAAGGCGAGCTTGTTCTTCGGCGCGTTCAGTCCGCCAAGAATTCCAACAAGTTGACGCCGAAGTGGGAAGGCCCTTACCGGGTGAAACGAGTCACTAGGCCTGGCGCTGTCCGCCTTGAGACCGAAGATGGCACTCCGGTGAGCAATTCCTGGAACATTGAGCATCTTCGTAAGTTTTACCCGTAAGGCGCGGTTGTCGGAACCTGTTCCGGCAACCACCTTTTGTACAAGTCTTGCCGCTGTTGCATGTAATCCTTTGTACAAAGCCGGGCGCAGACCCCGTGCATATATAAAGCTCATGTGCTCCGCACATCTTGTCAAATTCATGCTTTCTATTTTTTGCATGTGTTATCTGACACTTTGTGCAGCACCTACCCCCGGTAAGCAATAACGAGCCATAAGGCTCCATATCTTTATTTTATATTCTTTCTCTTTCTCAAAGAAAGGAAGGTCCCCTCGCCCACAAGTTTGCCGGGGGGAAGGAGAAGATAATGGTGTGGACCAGGCGTCGTTCAAGGAAGTTTTGCCTTACCGGGAAGCAAACGATAGAAAAGCTAAGTTGCCAAAGTTTGAGCAATCAGTTTTAAAATTTTTAAGTTATCTTCCTCGAACGACCGTGCTTTGTATGGAAAACCTGTGCGCGGAGGAACCAACTCGTAGCTAGTTGCGCCCTTACTTTGTTTCGAGTCCGCTCAACAACTTAAGTGAGCAGCGACTAGTTGCGACAAGGTTTCTTGTCGATTGCGGCACCGCCAGCAGGCTGCTGACGTCCCGCACTCAGCGCTCGCGGCTAAGGTGCCTGCGCCGGCTAGTTCCCTCAAAGCGTGGGGCAAAAGCATACAAAGGAAGGAATCAAGTAAAGGAAATAACATAGCAATCGATACCCAAAATAAAGTTATATTACAAGATAGCTTGTCGCAGCTCTAATAGATTGTTCTCGTAACATGACCAGCAGTGACAAGAAAAGGGAGGGGGCGGACGTTCCGCCTTTCCGAATAAAGAAACCACCCACGATCTGTCCCACGACGCCGCATTCAACGCATGCCGTTAGGGGAGGGCGCGGTGGATACGAAGTAAGATACGGTGTAACCCAGGCCGAGCGTGCCCGTGCCCTGTTTTGGGCCTGGCCCAATAGCGCTCGGCACCGTGTGTGGCCCAGGCCCGGGGGCTCCTGTCGGTGTACTAGAGTAGTGGTACCCTAGTATCCCGAACTTGTGCACGGGCAGTTGCAGCACCCCGCGGCAAGGCTTGCTAGGCGACCGCCAAGGTCCTCCATTGTTCCTTTGGAGCCATTCAAGAACAAAGTGTTCAAGCTAAGGAGACAAGGCCCCGGCAAGAGGAGCTTGCTGGGAAGGCCAACCAAGGCATCTCAAGGAACTTGCCGCGACGCTACCACGCCATTCAAAGGATGGCGACAAGCTTCCGGACGCGACAAGACAATGATCGGCAAAGCGCTTGCGCGTGCAAGCTACCACTGCACTCCACGCCCAAAGACATCCACCAACGTGTCGCCTACAGGGCCTTTCGGTAGCTGCGTGGCGAGAGAGGTCTGTGCAGCCCGGTGATGCGAGGTGGCAAGCGGCCGACAAGATAGCCATCATGGCAAGCGGTGGCGCCCCTGACGGTCCCTTTTTGCACTATTTGGGCGACGCAGACGGGCATTTAATGCCTTTGTCCCCTGCCGTCAGGGTTAGGTAGGATACACTGTGCAAGTAGTTGTACCAACCACAACATCTTTTCCATTTTTGCCCTTGACTGCGTTGCCACCTATCGGTGACCCCTTGAGCATATAAAAGGAGGCCCATGCACAACGTAGAGGGGGGTTCGAAACCAGAAAGCACTCACGCTCGGTCTCGTTAGCAGCTAGAGTGTACTGTAGCATTCAGCGCTCCGGAGCAAGAACACAATACAATCAGACATGCAGCAGTAGGAGTATTATCTCTTCGGAGAGCTCCGAAGCTGGGTATATCGCTCGTGTGCTTCACCTCGATCTGCTCTTCGTGCGATCTCCGCCCCCCGCCGAACCGAAAGGGGCCCGGTCCGCCGGCCCCATAGGTGTTCGTTCCCACGACACATGCTATAGATGACGAGAGAGAGAGAGAGATTAAACACATAGCTACTGGTACAAACCCTTAGCCCCGAGGGTGTACTACTCCATCCTCATCGTGGTAGCCACCGGGATGATGAAGATGGCCATCAGAGATGATTCCCCCCTCCAGCAGGGTGCCGGAACAGGGTCTAGATTGGTTTTTGGTGGCTACAGAGGCCTGCGGCGGCGAAACTTCTCGTCTAGGGTTACCCCGAAGGGTTTCGGAATATTTGGGAATTTATAGTGCAAAGAGGGGGTGCAGGAGGCCACCAAGGTGGGCACAACCCACCTGGGTACCAGGGGGCCTGGTGTGCCCTGGTGGGTTGTGCCCCCCTCGAGGCACCCCCCAGGTGCAGCTCTTGCCCAATGGATGTCTTTTGTCGCAAAAAAATCTCCAAAAAGTTTTGCGTTGTTTGGACTCCGTTTGATATTGATTTCCTACAATGTAAAAAAGAAGCAAAAAATAGCAATTGCACTGGGCACTGGGTCAATAGGTTATTTTGAGAAAATGATATAAAGTTGCTATACAATGATTGTAAAACATCCAAGAATGATAAAATATTAGCATGAATACTTCATAAATTATAAATACGTTGGAGACGTATCATGATGACACATGGGTCATTTGCTGGGATTTATGTCCCGGGAATCTGGACCCTACAACCTTGGTATCAGAGCCAGGCTGACCATTGGCTAATCCTATCTCAGCCTAGTCGATGTCCCTAGATCTGCACACTATCCATATCTGTCGGTGTCCATAGCCACTCCTGTCCTATCTGACAGCATGCAGGGGCCAGCCGACACTGTTTAGTAGTTCGTGCCCAACCTATCACCCTAACCGACAATCACAGTGACTTTTTCTGTTATTGTTTATAATCAATTTTTCACCCTTAACAAATCTCGGGTTGAGATTTTATTAAGGACCACCGTGATTTTTTTCTCAACACAGAGTTATTCCCTGCACCACCGGAACATCCGGCTTACAGCCACACTCACTTCACCACATGCACTAAGTGCAGAGACCACATAGCCTTGGCACGTGAGCATACATCTCGTTCGTCGGATCAGTAACACCGCACCACCATTTTTCCATAGAAAAGAACCTGTGGGTTTTATTTTTGCAAAACCGACTGCCACACACGCTAAAAACCACTCGCACCTGACACGAATCACTAATCCTCATATCCACCACCACCATGGAGAGCCACCACTCGAGCAGCAGCATCAGGGCGATCATTTAGAATCATCGCACAAAGGAGTAGCAACAAGCCAACTAACGCCACCAGCATTCCGACCAGGAGAATCGTGACCAGATCCAGAGCCACGTCCTCCATTGGCCCTCGTCTCGAGCTCCTGCAACTAGAAGAAGACGGAGGAAGAGGAAGAGGAAGTGAGGCAAAGTGTGAGGAAGAGGAGAGAGAGACCGCGGTCGTTTTTATAGATCAAGCTCGATGCAAGGTGAGAAAACTCCACTAGCTCCACTCGTTGCTCGATCACCGGTGTTCACAGGCGAATCCGCGAGCAGTGCCGACAAGGTGCTGGCCCGCGAGGTGAGCGCATGCTGCGCCGGCAGCAAGCACGCCACGCACTACCACAGTAAGGCCCTAGATGCCCTATGTGCTAGGCGCTGCAGATAGAGAGTGCGTGAAAACGCACGAGAGAGAGAAGAAAGAGGAGAGTCGGAGGAAGAAGAAGGGGCTGACAGTGGGCCCTGGGTCCACCTGTCGGAAGGAGAGAGGGCTGTGCTCTGGAGTACGGCAAGAAAATTTTGGAATTTGAAATTTTACATTTTCCAAATTTGTCGTAGCTCTAAACAGAAATCCTCAGTTGCCCTAGCTGCAGAGTTAAATCCACAGCACCAGTACCTCACTGTAGTTGCACCAATTATCAGTACCCTCACTCTAACTGCGTTTTTATCATGCGAGCTAGATAAATATTACAGTATTGTCCCCTCGGAGTGATAGACGTAATTCTGGTGACCACCCTAACAAATCTTGAGGATGAGATTTTCCTTAAGGCTGGTAGAGTTTGTAACACCCCAAACATTTAACCATAATTTTATTATGTAAAATTAGGCTAGAAATAGATTTTGAATTATACTAGGTCATTTATTTGAGAGACTTCTCTGTTCTCTGCTTTCCTAAAATTCTTCCCTCCATTTAGGTTTTAATTTTAAGTATTGTGGGATGTGGTTGTTTTCTTAAATCTTTTCTTTTCTGTTTTAAATAACAATAGGAAATATTTTCAGAATAAAATTTTCCAACAAATAGTGTTTTCAATGCTTGAATTTGTTTGTTGCACTAAAACTATCTCAAATTTTTATTTTTAAAAATTCCCTCAAGCACCTCCCCTGCCCTATGTCACTACCCAAAGCAATTTCTTCCACCAAAATTTTCTTTTACTAATTTAAATACTTCCAAAACTAACTAACACCACTTCTTAGCATCCTTTGAGTTTACAAAGGAACTCCATGCTCCCTAAGCTTTCTGACCTAACCAAGATTTCCAGGGCAAGACCTTGCTACCTACATTCAATTCCTCCAAAATTATTCAGGTCCATAGTTCAAATAATAAAAATTTCATTTGAATGAAATTTGGACCAGATTTGGAATCCTTGCTCAAAACCATATCTTCCTTACTTTTTTTTTGAAATTTTTACACCAACTCAAAGTTGCGTCAGAGATACCCCACAACAAATTTCATAGTTTTGAAAAATGCCAAGCTAGCATTGGCATTTCGTCGAACACCTTCTGTGCATACTGTAGCACTGGCAAAAAGTTCACTAAATTCAGAAACTAACATTGAGAGAGGGAAGCGGTGCTGTGCACTACACTCCATCACCTCTCCTCCTCATCCATGCCTCCATCCATCATTACTAGGTCTCCGATCTCCCTCTGGTCGGCCGCTCGACGACGCCAGCACAGTGGCAGGCCAGTGTACCTACCACCGCCCTTGGTAGAGGCAGCCGAGCGGATCAGCTCGCCGACCAGCGCCTTCACTCCCCTATTGCTCCCATTCCTACCTCCTCTCCACGCGGAGCTTCCTCTATGGTGTTGACCCACCGCCCAAGCCACCCCGCGCTCGTCTGGCAGTCGCCGAAGACGGACACCGCTGCAACACCCCGTGCGGACACCTCATCGTGGATAAGGCCACAGAGCTCGGAACTCATTGCGCTGGTGCTTTGAGAGGATTGCTCGACCTCATCCATTCCACACCGACCTCGCCCGCCGTCCAAACCTACCTAGTTGGCCGGAATAACTCCGACGGGATCCACCCCACCTCTGACCTCCTCGGACCGCCTATAAAAGGCTACCCCGATCCCCGTTCTTCTCTCACACCACTCCACCACCATCCCAATCGACCACCCGCACACCATCTCGATATCGGGGGGGTCTTCTTCCCCAACTCCGGCCGCCCGATCCTCCTCCGCTTCCAAGAAGGAGCCGACGTCGTCCATCCACCCCCACCTCCAAAATTTAACCAGTAGCCTCCTAATCCACACCCTCGTATGTCCCGCATGTCAATTTGACGATTGAAGGCTCCTCTGACGATATCCAACATCACCCGAAGCCGCCGTCCGCCAGAGTCAATGTCGTCGTCGTTCTGGTGCACGTCGGCGGCCAAATCCACCACCCACCGATGCGGAAAGGTTCCACGAGCATGCCTGTACCATCGCCTTCTCCTGATACGCCGTCAATCGCCGCCGGTGACCTCCCCTTCCTTCTCTGTTTCGGTGCAAAGCACGCCCGAGTTCAAACCTGATGGGTAGGACACACCCGTCAGACTTCTCGCCGTTTGTATTGAGCCCGAACGTGTGTTTTCAGAGAATACGCTTTCTCTATATGTAAAGCGTATTTCCAGCCGAACCGTGTTCTTTTTATGTTTTATTTAAAAACATATTTGACCATGATTTGACAGCCTCATCCCTCATTTTCTGGCACCTCATTTTTCATCTAGTTTATTGTAATATTTATTTAAAAAATAATGAATTTTTTTGGTACTGTTCTGGAATGATGTGGTAATTGCAATATTTTTGAAAATAGGAAATTGGAGGGAAGATAAAATTTCAAAGTATTGGAGTGCACCCAATCTTTCTGCATAATCAAGGCAAGCATCTTGAACACTTGATATGGTGAATGCATGGTCGATTCTTTGCGAGAAATCTCGGATCATGATTATGTTGAATTCAAATAAAACTTGCAGATGGCCATTTTGCATGCATGATCCATTGATATGTTGTTGTCCTCGTTTAAACATGTAGTATAAGTGAGTAAGGTTATTTCCCACGTGGCACACATGCTTATGTTGGTCCAGACTAATCTGTAGGGAGAAACAGTCACGAGAAAAGTGACAGTGAGACTGAAATCTCGATATGATGAGAATGACCAGTGAGGGTATGTTGGGACATACCAGGTAGTGACCTGTTGGGTACTGCCAAGGAATTACATTGTGCTAGCCACTACAGGTACAATTAAACCTCCTGAGTTGACTATAGATTGAGTCTTGTTCCGGTAACCCCCATACTTGTTCCATGCTACCACTTTCAGTAAGTTGTTAACCCCTTTCCGTGCACACACTGTATAGAGAGGCCATGATGAAAGATACCAGAGGCCTCTAGTAAGCATGTCTGTTTAAGGGGCATGGGTGTATCCGGATGGGCCGAGAGGGGGGCACCCCTTGTAATCTGCACATTATGAAATAGTGATCCCATGCTATTCGAAACGATGGTCTCCCCGTCTTAGAGCTTTTCTTGAACGATGCTTTGGGTGATTCCTGGCATCCGGAGAGTTAATCTGGTGTGTGCTTGTCAGGTGTGTTTTCAACCCAAAGTCCATAACAAGAATTAGTCAACGTCTCGGTGTTCGCTAAAGAAATCCTATACACGTGGGTAACGAGTGCACCCTCTGCAGAGCTATATCTATTCGAATAGCCGTGTCCATGGTTAAGGACTATAGTCTGGGTTGGTCAAGTATCAGTTTTAGTGTCAGTCTCCGGAGGAAATAATTGAATTGATCATGGTTCGTTCTGCAGGATACTTATTGTCACTACTGGTACCATTATGAATAGTATTGTTCACATGGATACTGTTGTGGACTAACCTTTTCCTCCTATGTGCAATCTTGAGTATCTCTTGGGATGGCTAGACTACCCAGGGTACTCAAGTTTATTTTTGTTTCTGAGTATCACTTGGGATGGCTAGTCCACCTAGATACTCATGTTATTATTATCTTATATGCCCTTTATGAGGCGTTGCTCACACACCCGACTGTGGCATGTATTTTAAAGACCTCTCGAGGCGTCGCTTTTAGACACTCGTTTGGCATTTCTTTTCAAGACCTCTCATGGCGTCGCTTGAGTTCTCGGGTAGTCCTGTCTTGCCCGATTCTCTTTTAGACACCCTTTTGGCATTTCTCTTGGAATTTCTCGGGCGGTCCAATGGCCGACGTTCCGTTTCATTTCTTTGATTTGCTAATAACATGACTTATTTATCCTTCTGCACCGTATGAATACTTTTCATGCCATGCTTTAATTCTCAGTCAGCACATGCATATAGTTTAATTCATCATGAACGAATGCATTCGCTATATCTTTTGTTTATCATGTTTGCGAGTACATTCAAACGTACTCACTCGCTTGTCCCTGGATATTGTTTTGGCCAGATCATGATTCAGAGAGGAGTACTGCGAAGACACCCCGCAAACTAGGATTTTAATATAGCAACCACGCAAGATAGGAGTTATCCGGGTCACCTGTTCCTGTGGAAATGGAGTCCCATCAACACTGGAGATCTACGAGTTGCTTCCGTCATCCACCACTTGAGATCCTTATTTTTGCTTGGAATTCTGTATCAAGGAAGTGTCCACCAGCGAACAGTAATCCTAGGGCTGGTGATGACACAAGGGTCATTTGCTGGGATTTATATCCCGGGAATTCGGCCCCTACACATCACTTGTAGATGGTCAAGAAGATGAACAAAAGAAAATGACGGTTAGAGGAGCTATTATTCTTGTTGCACTAGCTGCAGTGGCAGTCATTGTTAAGGCTATAACAAGGAAAAGAAGAACACATATTACCTACGGCCGACCGCATGAAAGAGATCGAATCAGACTTGATTATCTAAAACAAAAAATATGGCACAGTGATGTTTTGTGTAAAAACATGTTAAGGTACATTTTTTAATTTGTGTGGCATATTGAGGGATCACAAGTTGCTAGATGACAATCCACATGTTAGCTTGGAGCAACAATTGGAGATGTTTTTGCATACAGTTGGGATAACCTTAGGAATATGGTTGTGTCAGCCAATTTTTGTAGATCATATGGCACAACCAGCATCTATTTTAGAAAGGCTCTTCATGCCATAGGCGAGCTTTGTAATGATTATATACGGCCACCATCATTGGAGACCCCCACAAATATTGCAGGAAATCATCGGTTCGACGCATATTTTAAGGTAATTTTAAAAACTATTCCTTAGGCATGTAGGCTATATGATATGGTATTTACTACTTCTCACTATATAGGATTGTATTGATGTTATCGATGGTACATATGTGTGAGCAGGTGTTACCCAAGATGTGGAGCATTCTTTTCGTGATAGGAAGGCCTTTATAACCCTAAATGTGATGGCATCGGTAGATTTTCATCTTCGCTTCACGTATGTGTTGGCTGGTTGGGAAGGGTCGGTACACGATGCAACCGTTTTAGCTGATGTGTTAACGCGTGAGAGAGGTTTACAAGTACCACCAGGTAAGAAGTTGGCTTAGATAGAAATTGTCCATTTATTATTGCCTCAACAAACCATTATCACAAATATTTGTTTCACCTTTTGAGGAAAGTTCTACCTAGTTGATGACGGTTATGGAGCCAAGCTCGAGTTCTTAACACCTTTTTGTGGTGTTAGGCTCTGTTGGAAAAAGGCAATGCCTAGGTGGCACTTAGGCACGCTTAGGCGCTAGGCCATAACCAAACACCTCGCCTAGGGCAGGGGTGGAAGCCTAGGTACTGAAATCAATAAATTGTCCACTCGAGTGAGAAATCAAGCCATATTTTGTTGATGATCCAAGTGGACCATATTCCAATGGACATTACATGATAGTTTACTCATTTCACTACAAAAAAAGACACATCCATGACATTTTGGGCCGAATGAATTTTTTTTCTGTCATGCTTATGACACTTCTATGATGCTAATTGTGATAAAACCCGGTATCATCATAGATATGGTGGGCTCCTACTTCAATGATAAAAAATCATGACATAAAATGGGCTTTTCGTCATTGGGGGGCCGGAGACTCAGCTGCATGACATTATTTGGGCCATTCATGACGGAAAAAAACCATGGTAGAAGAGAGGGCGAGGAAAATATTGGGGAGTTACCGGTTAGGGTGGGTGGTCGGGGGCCGAGCGATGCGCGTTTCTCTCATACACGTACGCGGGTCGGTGTGAGGCATTGTGCTCTAACTGAACCTGAGCGAGGCGTTCGCCTACTAACTAGAGTGATTGTATTGTAGGTTACGCGTTACTGAACTCGAGCGATCGATCGATCCCTGGCAGTTAACTGAACCCGATTGTAACATCCCAGATGTACTTTCCATAATTGTAACTCCAACTCTTGCCATTTCTGGCTATGTGTTATATTATTTCCTTCGTGGTTGGGTTTTGTCTTTCGTTTTGCATTTTGTTCATGTCATGCATTAAATCTCAACGCATCATTTGCATTACATCGGCATTGTTTTAAAAACTCATAGCGGTTCGTTGTTGCCACTTCTTCCTCGCCTCCGTTGACCTTTCTTAGACAAACTGTTCTTTTGTTGCCCGACCGTTGGACATCTCTTTGCACAGTGCAGAACCCTCTTGCGCGCATCTGAAAACTTCCCGGACCCAACTCGGGCAGTCATGACCGTTGGATCCGGATCATCCCCAAACATCCCTAAATCATCAACGGTTTCTCGTTGAACTCTCCTAAGCTATTTATTCTCGACCGTTCGATTCTAATCAGAGGTTTCAAAATAGCCCTAACCAAAAATCCAATGCTATTAGTAGCAGTCTAACCCTAGCCCTGTCCCATCAATCCATCTAATCCTCCTGCCGCCACCACCCATGTTCCTCGGGAGCTTGTCCCATTGCCAATCGAATCTCCCACCTCGGGATCCATATCCATCCAATCAGTGGCTGTGCCCCCGACCCACCCCAGCAAGCCGCAACCTCCTTCCGCCCCCGCTGCCCCGTCCCCGCTCCCGCCGTCAATAGCAGCCGGGAGCTCCTGTATCGTCAACCGCCTGCCCGACCTTGCCATCTTCCCCTACCTCTCCGAGCTGGCCGGTCTCCGTCTTCTCATTCGTATAGAGCTTGCGAGATGCCCAGGTCATGGTGCCGTCCCTCTCCACCTTCTCTTTCCTTTCCTCCTCATGCGGCTCCTGCCTGACCTATCCCCTCTCTTGTTTTTCTCTCACAGGGACCATGGCGCAATCGCAAGTCCCCTGCCTCCAGCACCACCGCACCTTGGAGCAGCCACTATGGCGCCGTCCTCCTCCGACCCGGTGCAGATCCGAAGCCCTAGCACCGGGCCCCGCCATCTCCGTCGCTCTCTGGCCTCCCTGCCTGCAAGTGCTGCCATCCCCTCGTCGACAGCTGTAGGAGCAGCGCGGCCTCTCCTTCTGTTCGAGCAAGGGAGACAAGCGCGTGCCTGCATCCTCTGCATCGCGGCGCCGCGCCTTTGCGCCCGTTGACTCCACCCGAGCCGCTGCCACGCTTGACGCGGCCCAGGATCCAGTGCGCCCCAGCGGGCCTCCTCCCCGTCCCGTTCGTCTGCACCGCTGCCGTCATGCCAAATCCCAGTTGCGCCAGGCCGCCGTGGCGTCCTCTGCAACTAGCAGCGGCAGCTCACTTGTCGTCCCGTTGACCGCGCCCCCTCCACCTCCTCGTTCAATCCAGCCAAGGCCCAGCTCGGTCGTGCCGCCCCTCAGCCTGCTGCCTTCACCGCGTGGGCCTCAGCCCATGGGTGAGCTCCCCACAGCCCTCCTCTCTGTTCAGCCCAGCAGTGCTCCAGATTCAGCCTGCATCTTTTTTTCCGTTCTGGACGTTTTAGGTATTTATCCAGACAGTGTAGTTTTACAGAAAAACCCTCAACATCATCCATATAATAATTCCAGAACCATGCATCGTATTAAAATGTTTTCAACACGTAAAATGCTTAGAATTTCATCTAGTTTCATAATATGCTGCTTTCATCTATGTTTAAAATGTTTAACTTGCCGTTTGCTTTAATTTGCATAAATGCCATGTTAAAATGATTTATTTCATAACTAAATAGCCGTAGCTCCAATTTTATTAAACTTTATATGTAAATGGGGTGGAAAAATGCATAGATTAACTTGGTGCACTTTGTTCTACTGTTTAACAACATTAAAATATGTTTTAGGGCAGAACGGTAGCTAATTCAAAATATGGACATGAGGATTTTCCGGAATTGTTGTTTGTTGTTTCCGGCCTCATTTAAACTTGCCTAAATAGCTAGTTTAATTATGCTTCACCTCTTGCCATGTTAACCAACATTTAATCTTATCTTGTTCATAATGAGAGAGAACTAAATAATTGAATGTGGTGTTTCGTTATATGCAACTCGCTGCACATTTAATTTGTAGTATTATGTGTTGCAGTTTGCCATGCCATGCCTTATTAAGCCGGACATGCATCATACTTGTTTGTGCATCATGCCATGTTTATGCTTGTGCGTTGACCATGTTGTTTATTTGTTTCCGGTGTTACTTCTTAGTTCCGGTAATGTTGCGATTGTGAGGATTCGTTCGACTACTCCCATTCGTCTTCTCCATGGACTCGTTCTTCTTCCTAGCGGGATCTCAGGCAAGATGACCGTCACCCTGGATCTTACTACTATCATTGCTATTCTAGTTGATTCGTTCTATCGCTATGCTGCGCTACCTAGCTCTTGTTGATCAAGCCTCCCAAACTGCCATGTCAGCCTCTAACCTTTTTACCCTTCCTAGCAAACTGTTGCTTGGCTATGTTACCGGTTTGCTCAGCCCCTCTTATAGCGTTGTTAGTTGCAGGTGTAGTTGAAGGTTGCTCCATGATGGACATGATTATTTTGGGATATCACAATATCTCTTATTTAATTAATGCACCTATATACTTGGTAAAGGGTGGAAGGCTTGGCCTTATGCCTTATGTGTTGTTCCACTCTTGCCGCCCTAGTTCCTGTCATACCGGTGTTATGTTCCTTGATTTTGCGTTCCTTACGCGGTTGGGTGATTTATGGGACCCCCTTGACAGTTCGCTTTGAATAAAACTCCTCCAGCAAGGCCCAACTTTGGTTTTACCATTTGCCTACCTAAGCCTTTTTCCCTTGGGTTTCTGGAGCCGGAGGGTCATCTTTATTTGCCCCCCCCCCCCGGCCAGTGCTCCTCCGAGTGTTGTTCCAAACTAGAGCACCGTGCGGGACCGTCCCTTGGCAACTTGGGTTATGTTGGTACTCGTACGCTTAGCTTATCCGGTGTGCCCTGAGAACGAGATATGTGCAGCTCCTATCGGGATTTGTCGGCACATCCGAGTGGGCTTGCTGGTCTTGTTTTACCATTATCAAAATATCTTGTAAACCGTGATTTCGAGATTGATCGGGTCTTCCTGGGAGAAGGAATATCCTTCGTTGACCGTGAGAGCTTGTGATGGGCTAAGTTGGGACACCCCTGCAGGGTATTATCTTTCGAAAGCCGTGCCCGTGGTTATGTGGCAGATGGGAATTTGTTAATGTCTGGTTGTAGATAACTTGACATAATTAAAACGCATCAACCGCGTGTGTAGCCGTGATGGTCTCTTTTCGGCGGAGTATGGGAAGTGAACACGGTTTTGGGTTATGTTCGACGTAAGTAGGAGTTTAGGATCACTTCTTGACCATTGCTAGCTTCACGACCATTCCGTTGCTTCTCTTCTCGCTCTTATTTGCATATGTTGGCCACCATATCATGCTTAGTCGCGGCTGCAACCTCACCACTTTACCCCTTCCTTACCCTTTAAGCTTTGCTAGTCTTGATATCCATGGTAATGGGATTGCTGAGTCCTCGTGGCTCACAGATTAATACAACAACTGATGCAGGTACAGGTTTTGCAATGGTCATGACGCGAGAGCGATGTTACTTGTTTTGGAGTTCTTCTTCTGCTTCTTCTTCAATTAGGGGATAGTTTCCAGGTCGGCAGCCTGGGCTAACAGGGTGGATGTCGTTTGAGTTTCTATTTGTGTTTCATCCGTAGTCGGATGTTGCTCTTATGTATGATGATGTTGTATTCGTGTGGCATTGTATGCCTTTTGTATGTATCCCCAACTATTATGTAATGGTATGATGTAATGATATCCACCTTGCAAAAGTGTCTCCAATATGCGTCTCTATCCTTGGTGGGACCTTCGAGGTCCTTTAGGATAGGGTCGCTTATTGGGCGCGACAAGTTGGTATCACAACCTCGACCGACCATAGGAACCCCCTTGATTGTTGGCCGTTGTTGAGTCTAGAAGAAAACTATTTTGAGTCTTAGGATTATATATATCGGAGAGTAGGATTCTTTTTACTCCTCAGCCCCCTTCGTCGCTCTAGTGAGGACTCTCGACGTAGATGTTTTGTCTTTCCTCTCCTCAATTTTTCACAATTTTTTTAGGATAACGCGGGTATCTTGGGATCGTTCTGATAGTCTTCTGACCAGAACATTGTTCTTGGTGCCTCCTGACATTTAGGGGTTGTGGCAGTGTCACGGGGAGTTGAGCTCCGAGGTGTTGTCGTCACAATTTTATCGTTGCAGTTCTGGAATACCTGAGTTTTGCTGACATCAAAAATCTCTTTTATGAAGTTGTTGGTGAGATAACCTCGATGCCACCCAGTACTGGGGAGTTTTGGAGTATTGCCATAGCTCGTATAACAGATGCTTTTTGAAGGTTGAGGTACACAATTTCCGGAGTTTTCTTAGTTATGTGTTGACGGATGGATACAGCTGGATGTATTGATTGTTAGTTTGGGTGAGATATATTGCTTCCCCTGTATCCCCAACACCAGATTGCATAACTAGAAAGTTTCGGGAGTTTATAGGTGGGAGTTCAAGTGGCTCCTATAATATCTTTCCGATAGATGCCTGATATGGGATTGGGTAAATCTCTGTCATATGTATTTGTTTCGACTTATTTCTGAAAGCCAATCCTTTGTTTTGTTTTGAGTTGTGGTATTCGAGTTGCATCAATGTCAAGTGTTGATTCCATACCTTTCAAGTGGTGTTCTCATATTTCTATGGGAGTACTAATCCTTTTGATCATCGAGATTGTCATGTCAATTCTTTCATCCAGTGTGCTTCTCTTCAAGTGGATCCGATCATTTCAACATTTGTGAGATCAATTCTATGTTTTCTCACCGGTATCCGTTTCATCTGTCCCCAAGTTGCCTTTGTTTTCCCGTCCTCCCACCCTTTTTCTTCAAGGACTCAGATTTCTTAAGCATGTATCCTTTTATTAATGGGAAGTCTCTCCATTCTTTTCCATTAATGTTCTTATACGGTGATTCTCATGAAGATACTAGGGAAGGTTCAAGTTTATCATTCTTCATTCTCTTTTCTTCTGTGGTGGTTTCAATTCAAGCCTTGTTGATCATATCCTTTCCTTGTTTCAAATGTTTTTCTCATGCCGGTGTATCTCTTAATCATTCACCTCTCGCTTTCCATTTGTTCCGGTGTGCTGAAGTTACCTCAAAAGATTCGTGTTATCATTCCTAATCTGTTTAAGATATCTTGAGGTTGTTATCTCTTTTGAGCCATTTAATTCTACCGGTGTAATCTCTCTTCTAAATTGTTCAACGGTGTATCTTCTGAGTGGGCCCTAACCCACAGGTCTTTTTCCAAGATCCTACCTGACTCTTCTAATTTATCCAGAGCGATTCTCAAATTCTTCCAAAGTGTGACGTAAGAATGGATTCCATCAGTCATTTGCCTTCTCCAAGATCGTTTTCAAATTCTTTTTGTCATTGATTCAACCTTTCTATTCTTCATTTCAAAGTATCTCAACAATACATGGTGGTTCTCATCATCATTCTCAACATTTGAAGACCGAAGAAGGATTTCTCCTAAATCTTGGACCGTTCTCTTGAACATTAATAGTTCTAGCTTATGTCATCCTCTCATAATTGTTTTCGATTGTAAGAATTCTTTTCAACCATCCGACGCATTTCAGGAGTTGCTTCCTTTCTTGATAGTCCGAATGTCATAATTTCTGAATATTACTCATTCTCAACCTTCAACTCTTGTTCTCCAAATCTAACCGGTGCATCATTCAAGTATTCTCTAACCAGCTTGTGATCTATTCGTTCAGTTGTATCTAAATTCTCTCAAGCATCTTCGTTCATTTTCCAATTCTTCCTGGTGATGTGTTCGTTTTTTCGTTTGTTATTTTAATTCTTACGGTGGTTCGTCCAACATTCCTCTTCCATTGTTATCATACCAATTCATTCGCTCTTTCCAAATCCCACCGGTGGTCCCATCAATAACTTCTTCAAGTTGGTGCTATATCTCTTTTCAATCCCTCAAGAAGAATAAGTAGTATGCCAAATCTGTTACTGTCATCTATTTAAATTGGTGAAAGATAGGCATAACGTAATTCTTATTATTGTTTCATCCAAGTGATATAGTTTCTTCTTTCCATCGTTGTTCATCATGTCACATTTCTCGGTTCGAGATGCTCCATCTTTTCTTTTCTGGAGTTCCAAGTTTTCCGCATTATCTCATCATGAAGCTCCACCTAAATTATTGCAAGGCTTCACCTTGTGTTTTCAACTTCTCTTCCTTTCTATCACCCTTTTATTAGCAGAGTTCTTCATGGAGGCTCTACATGGTGGTTCGTCAAGGATTCCGTTCATTCTTCATTTGTTCTTCAAGACTTATGTCGAGGTGATGATCCGCCAAGCTATACTCAAAGTTAAACATGGTGCTCAACACATGTTTTGTTTTGAGGCGTTCAAGTATTCTTCTTCTTGCATTTCGAAGTGCAATTCTTTGTACCGTAGCTCTCGTGGTGGTGTTATATCATTCTTGGCAATTTCCATTCAGGTTTCGCGATTCACATGTTGTCAAGAATGAGGTATTTTAAATCCATCAATCTCTTCTTTGGAGTTATCTTGGTATAGATTTCACCTAAAGCCTTCCCTAAGGAATTTCGCTATTTGTGGTGCTTACCAATGATCCGAGTTTTCTCCTATCCTCTCGACGAAAGAAGTTTTCATCTCTTCTTTGATCTCAAACAAGCAATTGTTTTTTGTTAGTGGCAGAATTTCACCTCAAGTGTTGAGATGTTTCCATAAGCCCACTACAATCTTATTCTTTTCGTTGTTGGTTTTCAAACAACTCCGTTATAACCTTGTTGGAAGGTGGCTTTCCAAGCTCATTTGTGGCAGAAGTTGGCATTTTCTACTCCATTATGTTATTCCAATGATCTATCTTCTATTCTTTCTTCCGGAGACATTGTGATGATGCTCTTTTCACTCATCATCTCGAATTGTGAGGATCGTGTTCTTTTCGTGCTTATCCATTTAACCGGAGTGTTGTGTCATCTCTTCAAGTTCTTTTCATCTTATCAAGTCTTGCATCTCTTTTCAACCGGAGTGATGTCCAAATTTGTTCTTCATTGTTCCTTGTTTATCTCATTTCAACCAGAGTTGTTCCAATTCCTTCTTGTCCTTTGTACTTGTCATTCATAACTTTGCAACCTCCAAGGTTCACATGGTGTTCCTTGTTTATATTTTCTACCGCAGTGCTCTCAATTGTGTTCAACTCCGTTGTGTTCTTTCTTTCGACTTTTCGACCTCTCAAAGTTCTTTGGTTACACTCATTTGTCAAAGAAGCAACCTAGTTTTACCTCTTCTCTTCCCTTCCGTTTCTCTCAGGTGCCATCCTAGATCTCGGGACGAGATCCTCTTGTAGTGGTGGAGTGTTGTAACACCCCGGATGTACTTTCCATAATTGTAACTCCAACTCTTGCCATTTCCGGCTATATGTTATATTATTTCCTTCATGGTTGGGTTTTGTCTTTCATTTTGCATTTTGTTCATGTCATGTATTTCATATCATAGCATAATTCGCATTACATCGGCATTGTCTTAAAAACTCATAGCCGTTCATTGTTGCCGCTTCTTCCTCGCCTCTGTTGACCTTTCTTAGACCAACCGTTCTTTTGTTGCCCGCCCGTTGGACCCCTTTTTGCACAGTGTAGACCCCTCTTGCGCGTGTCTGAAAACTTCCCGGACCCAACACGGGCAGTCATGACCGTTGGATCCGGATCATCCCCAAACATCCCTAAATCATCATCGGTTTCTTGTTGAACTCTCCTAAGCTATTTATTCTCGATCGTTCGATTTTAATCGGAGGTTCCAAAATAGCCCTAACCAAAAATCCAATGCTATACGTAGCAGTCTAACCCTAGCCTTGTCCCATCGCTCCATCTAATCCTCCCCCCGCCGCCACCCATGTTCCTCGGGAGCTTGTCCCATCGCCAACCAAATCTCCCACCTCAGGATCCATCTCCATCCAATCAGTGGCTCCGCCCCCAACCCAAATCCCCAGCAAACCGCAGCCTCCTCCTTCCACCCCCGCTGCCTCGTCCCTGCTCCCACCGTCAACAGCAGCCGGGAGCTCCCGTATCGTCAACCGCCTGCCCGACCTCGCCATCTTCCCCTACCTTACCGAGTTGGCCGGTCTCCGTCTTCTCGTTCGTATAGAGCCGGCAAGATGCCCAGGTCACGGCACCGTCCCTATCCACCTTCTCTTTCCTTTCCACCTCACGCGGCTCCTACCTGACCTTTCCCCTCTCTCGTTTTTCTCTCACAGGAACCATGGCGCCGTCGCAAGTCCCCTGCCTCCAGCGCTGGCGCACCTTGGAGCAGCCACTGTGGTGCCATCCTCCTCCGACCCCGTGCAGATCCGAAGCCCTAGCACCGGGCCCGCCATCTCCGTCGCTCTCTAGCTGCCATCCCCTCGTCGTTAGCTGCAGGAGCAGCACAGCCTCTCCTTCTGTTCGAGCAAGTGAGACAAGCACGTGCCTACATCCTCTGCATCGCGGCGCTGTGCCTCCGCACGCCCGTTGACACCGCCCAAGCCGCTGCCTCACTTGCCACGGCCCAGGATCCAGTACGCCCCAGTGGGCCTCTGCAACCAGCAGCAGCAAGGCCGCCATGGTGTCCACTGCAACCAGCAGCAGCTCAGTCGTCGTCCCTTGACCGCACCCCCTCCAACTCCTCGTTCGATCCAGCCAAGGCCCAGCTCGCTCGCGCCGCCCCTCAGCCTACTACCTTCACCGATTGGGCCCCAGCCCATGGGTGAGCTCCCCATAGCCCTCCTCTCTGTTTAGCCCAGCAGTGTTCCAGATTCGGCCTGCATCATTGTAGGATCGGAAGTATGTCTAGAGGGGGGGTGATTAGACTACTTGACAACTTAAAAATTTTGCCTTTTGATTGGAGTAGTTTCTTAGCAAGTTCACAATGATAACCAAGTCAAGTATCACCCTACACATGCAATTCTAGAGTTATGGCAGCGGAAAGTAAATTGCACGTATAGTAAATGAGAGGAGGAGAAGAGCAAACGCAATGGAGACACGGAGATTTTTTCTCGTGGTTCCGATAGGTGGTGCTATCGTCAATCCACGTTGATGGAGACTTCAACCCACGGAGGGTAACAGGCCTGTGAGTCCACGGAGGCTCCACCCACGAAGGGTCCACGAAGAAGCAACCTTGTCTATGCCATCATGGCTTCGCCCACGGAGGACTAGCCTTACTCGGGTAGATCTTCACAGTAGGCGATCTCCTTGCCCTTACAAACTCCTTGGTTCAACTCCACATCATGACGGAGGCTCCCAAGTGACACCTAACCAATCTAGGAGGCACCACCCTCCAAAAGGTAATAGATGGGGTTGGTGATGATGAACTCCTTGCTCTTGTGCTTCAAATGATAATCTCCCCAACACTCAACTCTCCTCACTGATTTGGCTGTGGTGGAAGAAGGGATTGAGTGGAAAGCAACTTGGGAAGACTAGAAATCAAGTTTCATATGGTGGGAGTGGAGCAACTTGATCTCAACACAAGGGTAGGTAGTTTTCTTCTCGAAATGTAAGGTAGGAGTGGTAGTTGTTTCGATGGCTCTCTCCACGAATGAAGAGGAGGTGGAGGGTATTTATAGCCTCCACACAAAATCCAACTGTTACACACATTTGACCAATCTCGGTCGGACCGAAGTTGACAACTCGGTCGGACCGAAAGTTCAAATCTTGTGAGCGTTGGGATTTTCAGTGGGACCGAAAATACAATCTCGGTTAGTCCGATTCTTCCAAAGTCTAGGGTTTGCCAATCTCGGTGGGACCGACTTTCTCATCTCGGTGACACCGATTTGAGTCTGAAGATTCTGAAGCTTGGCAACACCAATTTCGAATGACCGAGTTTGGAATCGGAAAATCCGAGATTCTAGGGTTTGGCTATATGGTGAGGTGGTTCATCTCGGTGTGAGTGAGTTTGGAATCGGTGGGACCGAGATTACTTATGAGTTTATGTTGGAATGAAAGATTGCTGATAGTTTGAGAGATAAATCACTAAGCACTTAGAGCAACCAGATCATCATCATAACCTCACCCCTTTTAATAGTATTGGCTTTCCTATGGACTCAATGTGATCTTGGATCACTAAACCAAAAATGGAGTCTTGAGCTTTTGCCAATGTTTTCCTTAGCATTTTGAGGGTCCACATCATCGGTCATTGCCATACCCATATCACTGAACTTTCTGAAATATTCTCAAGAAATGATTAGTTCAATGATATATATGTTGTTATTAATTACCAAAACCACACGGGATTAGTTGCACTTTCAATCTCCCCTTTTGGTAATTGATGACAACATATAGATCAAAGCTTCGACAAATGATATAATCAATGAATAACATAAATCGCTTTGAGAAGTATGTGATAAGCAAGAGCTCCCCCTAAATTTGTGCATTATTTAAGATTTGCTTTTGAATGCAAATGCACAATCGATTAGGATCATGGGTTACTCTTCCATGTCACATACATCTTGGTGGAGCGCACAAAATGATAAGAATGAATAGCATGCACCCAATCACCAAGACATGAGTAAATGATCATACAAGATATGAATGGAATATGATAGACATCAAGCACACATTAAGCACAGTATGATCAAGCACTCATCAAGATAGAAAAACGTAGTATCAAACACACGAAGTATCTCAAAGAACTCAAAAATATCTCAAGGAAAACCGCAAGCGAAAGAGCAAAAGCGAGCACTCTCTCTCTCGAAGTCCTATGATCTATACAATTTCTCCCCTTTGGCAACAAGTTACCAAAAGTTCGAAGGTATAGAGCTAATCGTCACTCGGGACTCTGCTGGCGCCTCTGCTGCGTCGATGGAGTGGAGATAGCTGCATCTGCAAAGCTTCGCTGAAGTCTGTGGAGCTGGAGGAGTGATCTTGGCTGGTCTTTGGGCCAGACGGAGCTGTAGAAGGTCTGATGTAGTAGCCACAGGGTCCGACCTTTGGAATAGCAGTGATCTGGGCTTTGTGGACCTTTGGGCAGGCTGCTCATAGTCATCTGGACCATATCACCTTCCATCTCTCTCATGAGTTCTGCCTTCTCCTCTTAGCTTCCTCGATGTCGCCTCAAGCTTGTTGACGGTGACACGCACTTGATCGACAGCGTCGAGCATGGAACTTATCCTCAACGATCCTCTCAAGGCTCTCCGAGGCGCACTATCTGGCAGGCGTAGCTCAATTCTCTGAGTGGCTTCAAGAAGTTGTTCTGCGACGCTCTTGGGCTTTCTTCTTGCTTCCTTCTCGGCTTTGGCTTGTTTGGCAGCTTCGGACTTAGCATGTCCTTCTACAGATGTGGGAGCATCCTCGGTCATCACAACCTCATTATCCTCATGTTCAGGGCTGCGGTGGCAAGTGGGGTCTATCCAACGGTAGGTGTCCGTGCCAAACTTGGCATTAATGAGCATCTGAATATGCGGAGCAAACCCACACGACCTCTTCTCAGTGCTGCTGCTGTCCTCTTGATAGTCTCAACTATCAGGTCCATCACCTTAAAAGGTGTCTTCTGATCTAGAATGTGCAGCATGTTGATAGAGTACCCTCTTATCATGCGGTGGTCCCCTGACTTAGGCATCAAAGTATGCCTCAGAATGGTGTTGGTGGTTGGGAGACCTGCCTGAAGATAGTAGACTGAACCAAGCTTCCATATCTCTACATCTTTCTCCTTGACTTCATTGTACATGTTCTTCATTGACTCGTGATTTTTCTTCGGAATGCCATACACATCAATATCATCTTCCCTTGAAACTGGTGCATTCAGCAATGCTCTCCATTCTTCAACAGTAGAATGGAATCTCTGCCCTTCTGTCATCCATACAATCCTGCCATCTGGATAGAAGTGTGCGGTGGCATAGAAGCGCATGATTATCTCATCGTTCGAGCGGTCAATTTCGACCAACGAACTCTGCAATCCCACAAGCGGTGAAGCTTTCATGCACATGTGGGAAGTAGTCTCTGTGCTCTTCACTTGTCGATATATTTCCGATCAGCGTGTCACGGTGTCGACAACAATTGGCTTCTTGTCCATGAGCACTTTGTCTCATAAAAGTCTTGTTGCTCTCTAGTGTGGAATCTTGGGTCAATCTGCTGTTCTTCTCCTAGTGGCATATGGATCTGCTTGCCTCCATAGCTCGAGACCTTTGTCCTTTCTCTCCTTCATATTTTCAGCTCGAGGATGAGCTTCATTATGAACTGGCGGTTTACATCGAGCTTGAGCAAAACATGAGCCTCATCATCGATTCTGCTGTGGCACGTTGTCCTTCTTCTTCTCTGAAGCGGTATGTTCCTCACAGTCTTCTTTGGCTTGGCAGCTGGTTTGGCTTGGGCTGCCTTTCTTTGGAGCTGATTGCTTAGCCTTTGTGGGTGCTCCTGCCCTGATGGCATCACCCATCAACTTCTGCTTCTGAGGAGGCTGAGGTGCTTCCTCATCAGAATCATCATCATCAGCAGTTTCTTCATGAACTTTCCTCTTCCTCTTGGAAGTCTTCTTGATTTTGCTGGTGGTTTCTTCCATGCTGAGCTTCTGCGCAACAGAGGATTTTGCCACTTTGCTTGTGCCTTTCTTTGATTGTTGCCCTTGATAGCTCTTGGCAACCACTTGCCTTTTAGGCTTTGAAGTTATTTCCTCATCTGCAACAAAATCTGAGTCTTCCTCATCAGAATTTCTCTTCCTCCTGGCCCTGGTAGCAGCTGCAGGCAGTCCACTTGGAGTGCTTCTCTCTCCATCATCTGAAAACTGCTTGCTTCGGACTTGTAGCTGCCTCTGGAATCTCAATGGCATCTCGGACCTGTTACATTGTCACTTCCTTCAGACATGACTGACAACCTGTGAATAGAATAGGTATAGGCAGAATAGAAGAGTTATCACAAACTGCAGAGGATTTTGCAAAAGAATGAGTTCAAACTTTAGTTTTAGGTTTTCACAGAATACATGTCGGTCGACCGAGTCTATCAATTCGTGAAACCGAAATGTCTAAACAGACCACATACACCACTTTCGGTTGGACGAAATGGGTTTCGGTCTAGCCGAGACTACTAGGGTTTCACTTGAATCTTCACTTCGGTCTTACCGATTTGCACAACTTCGGTTTCACGAAAAGTGCGGTCAATGGCGAGAGGCCAAATCGGTCGATCGAAAATGTCGAATCGGTCACACCGAGATGTGTTGGCGAAACCTAACCCTAAAATTTTCACTCGAAATTTGTTCTATGACCTAAACAATGGATAGGAAGATCTCAATCTTGGCAAGAAACATGGCAACGCCTAACGTGCATTGAATCAGCGGTTGGAGCACGAGAGGATGAAACTCACCCAATGCGGTGGAGCTTCACTCGGCTGCAACGGCGCGATGAGAAGGACCGTTGACGGCGATGGAGACCATGGCGAGGGCGCCTGAGCGGCAGCGGAGACGATCCGGAGACCAAGGCGGCGGCGGCGAAGGGTTTGAGGCGAAGCGTTTGAAGAAGTAATCAACGCGCTCGTCCTCGAGTATATATACCCTTCGGTGTCGGTGGGACCGAGTTTGAAAACTTCGGTGGGACCGAGATGGTTAATGCGTGCGATTACACACTTCGTCACGCCGAAATTTGAAACTTCGGTTTCACCGAGGTGAAAACCTAGATCAATCCAAGTGATTTGATGCATCGATTTGAGTACATCGGTTTGACGAAAGTACTTAGAAGGTTTTGGAAGTTAGGCTTTTGACGGATCGGTGGCTCGAGTGCTCCTCACTCGATGCTGTCCAAAAAGTCTTGTTCAAAGTTTGTGATATAAGCATGAATAGAGTTTGAGACAAGAAAGCATAGATAGCTAGGGGAGGAACTTAGGCATTCTTGTCCATCCATTTGGTCAAAAAGAAAGAAAACCAAAAGACCAAAGCAACAAATGGATGTCCTCGAATGGATAAAATCATGCATCCAACATGCTCACACAATAAGATAGCAAATGAAATATGTGTCAAACATGCACAAACAAAACACTAACAGTTAGCACACAATTTGGCGATGACTAGGTCATCTATATATGAGTATATTGACTTAGGAGTCAAATGAGAACATTTGATCATAGGTCATACTCATCGTTTAAGCACAAGTGGGGTTACCACTTTTCATAAAGCATTGATGTGTTCACATCATTAGAAGATGCTTTAGCTCATTTCTTTAGAGCAAAGCTCCCCCTTGATGTGAGAACCCCTTTTAAAGGGTCAAACTAACCTTGGGTTGTCGTTGAAGACTTCATGTAGATGTTGAAGATGTGGATGCTCAATGTTGATGAAGATCATCAAGAGTTGGGAGCAATCCTTTGGATTCGGGCACTTTCAATACCTACATGGGTTAGTCCCACAAGGAACAAACAAGAATATCCATGGACATAGATTGAAGTTCACAGTAGATGATGTCCATGAAAGCAATGATTACCTTGTCCCTTGACTTACCAACATGAGGGTTTGTGACTCCATGAACTAGTGCAAGATGTGAAAGTTGATTGCACAAGTCCTTGCCAAAATGAATATGAGTGAAGTATATTGGCGGAGTCACCCTCAAGAACTCTCTAGTTCTTCTTCTTCGGGATCCACATCATCTTGATGGGAATCCTTGGGGTAGTAGTTGAGCTTGTTGAAGTAGAACTTGAAGTTGCCTTGGGAACCCACTTGACCATGGCCTTGGGTGCTTCAATGAATGCATCAATCTCCTCTTGAAGCTTGTCCTTGCCTTTTAGCTTGTGGTCTTGTGGTGGAAGGTCATCTTGAGCTTGTTCCTCATTGGAAGAAGTAGGATCATACTTCTCCTCTTGAGAGACAAACTTTGGAGTGGGATATTGACCTTCTTCCCATTCAACACCCTCGGCGTTGAACTTTCGCTCAAAACCAATTCCTTGATTCTTCGGTGTCTTCCTTGTTTGCGAACAATTTCCTCAAAGCTCTTGCTTCCGCAAGACTCTTGTAGACACCTTTCTCTATAATCCCTTTCAATAAACTATTTTCTTGCTCAAGTGAAACTTGGCTTGAAACATCGTTAGTGGAATCAAGAGAATTACTAGAAGTAACAACATTTGATTTAGCATGATTATTGTTACTACTAGATGAAGAATTTTTCTTATGCTTGTCATGCTTAGTTTTGATAGGTGGCAAGAAATTAGACAAGAGAAGTCGTTTGGCAAGATATGAAGAACTCTTCTTTCAAGATCGTCATTGATAGCTTTTAGAAACTCATGTTCTTGCTCTAGATTGAGCTTCTCGAGCGTAGCTTCTCATGAGATCTTAGGAGCTCTCTATGATCTTCTTGAGTTGTTTCATGAGCTAACTTAAGAGTGTTTAGTTCTTTAGTTAGGCGCTCAATCTCCTTCATAGCATTGTCATTCGACTCTTCTCGACTATAAAGACTACTAGCATGTTCATCATTACTAAGCTCACTAGATTTATCATGTAAAAGCTCATCTTCACCAAGCAAGTCATCCTCATCACTATCAAAGTCAATAAACTCAGGATGTGATACCTTGGGGCCTTTTGCCATGAAGCATCTTCCAATTCCCTCATTTGGTGAATCAAATATGTCATAGGAATTTGAGTTGGAGGATACGAGAGCAAGACCGCAACACCTTCATCTTGGTCAGATTCGGAGTTGGAGTGATAGCTTCTTTGGAGTGATTGTCGAGTCGGGCCGGAAACCCATTCACCAACATGAGCTTGATGTTTTCTTCTTGTGTAGCTCCTTGATGACTTGTCTTTCCTTTCCGAATCCTTGCTTCTCCGAGAGGATCTTCGTTCATAACGATCATCTCTACTCCTTCTCTCTTTTAGGCGACTCTTCTCTTGAGCTTCTTCTTCTTGGAGATTCTTCTCTTCTCTTGTGGGAGTCGAACACTCATTTGAGTAGTGTCCGGGTCTTCCACAATTGTAGCAGTTTCGATCACGACTAGAAGATCTCTTTTCATCATATGATCTAGACTTTGAGCTTCTTTCCTTGCTTCTACTCTTGTAGAATTTGTTGAAGTTCTTCACCATTAGGCTTATCTCTTCATTGTAAACTAGCTTGTCACTTGAGGATGTGGGAGCTTCAACTGCAGCTTTGTAAGCACCACTTGACTTGTTGTGAAGCTCTTCCTTATCTTTAAGTGTCATCTCATGAGCAACAATCCTTCCAATGACTTGGTAGGCTTGAGATCTTTGTAATTTGGCATCATTTGGATCAAAGTGCACACGGTGTCATACTTTCCATCAAAGCTCGAGGATCTTCTTGATGATGAATCGATCGGTCATTTCTTCGCTTCCTAAGCCTGCCATCTCATTGGTGATGAGAGCAAGCCTAGAGTACATTTCAGCGACTCCTTCACCTTCCTTCATCTTGAACTTGTCAAGTGACCTTGAAGAACATCTAGCTTTGATTCCTTCACGGACTCGGTACCTTCGTGCATTTCGACCAAAGTATCCCAAATCTCTTTTGCATTCTCAAGGCGGCTGATCTTGTTGAACTCCTCGGGACACAAAGCATTGAAGAGAATGTCACAAGCTTGAGCATTGTTACGTAACATCCGCAACTCATCCGCAGAGCTTCGCGATCCGGAACTTTTCCTTCTTGAAGAACTCACCTTGCAAGCCAACACAAATAATGCCCCATGCGGCGGGATTATGTCCAAGAATATGCATTTTCATTTTATGCTTCCAACTAGCAAAGTTTGAACCATCAAAGTAAGGACCTCTCGAAAATTACCCTCACTAGGCGCCATACTCTCCTAGGTTGTGAAACCAAGCTTATGGAGTCAATGCAATGAAACCAATCCAATGGAGACCAAAGCTCGATACCACTTGTAGGATCGGAAGTATGTCTAGAGGGGGTGATTAGACTACTTGACAACTTAAAAATTTTGCCTTTTGATTGGAGTAGTTTCTTAGCAAGTTCACAATGATAACCAAGTCAAGTATCACCCTACACATGCAATTCTAGAGTTATGGCAGCGGAAAGTAAATTGCACGTATAGTAAATGAGAGGAGGAGAAGAGCAAACATAATGGAACACGGAGATTTTTCTCGTGGTTCCGATAGGTGGTGCTATCGTCAATCCACGTTGATGGAGACTTCAACCCACGGAGGGTAGCAGCTGCTTGAGTCCACGGAGGCTCCACCCACGAAGGGTCCACGAAGAAGCAACCTTGTCTATGCCATCATGGCTTACGCCCACGGAGGACTAGCCTTACTCGGGGTAGATCTTCACGAGTAAGCGATCTCCTTGCCCTTACAAACTCCTTGGTTCAACTCCACATCATGACGGAGGCTCCCAAGTGACACCTAACCAATCTAGGAGGCACCACCCTCCAAAAGGTAATAGATGGGGTTGGTGATGATGAACTCCTTGCTCTTGTGCTTCAAATGATAATCTCCCCAACACTCAACTCTCCTCACTGATTTGGCTGTGGTGGAAGAAGGGATTGAGTGGAAAGCAACTTGGGAAGACTAGAAATCAAGTTTCATATGGTGGGAGTGGAGCAACTTGATCTCAACACAAGGGTAGGTAGTTTTCTTCTCGAAATGTAAGGTAGGAGTGGTAGTTCTTTCGATGGCTCTCTCCACGAATGAAGAGGAGGTGGAGGGTATTTATAGCCTCCACACAAAATCCAACCGTTACACACATTTGACCAATCTCGGTCGGACCGAAGTTGACAACTCGGTCGGACCGAAAGTTCAAATCTTGTGAGCGTTGGGATTTTCGTGGGACCGAAAATACAATCTCGGTTAGTCCGATTCTTCCAAAGTCTAGGGTTTGCCAATCTCGGTGGGACCGACTTTCTCATCTCGGTGACACCGATTTGAGTCTGAAGGTTCTGAAGCTTGGCAACACCAATTTCGAATGACCGAGTTTGGAATCGGAAAATCCGAGATTCTAGGGTTTGGCTATATGGTGAGGTGGTTCATCTTGGTGTGGTGAGTTTGGAATCGGTGGGACCGAGATTACTTATGAGTTTATGTTGGAATGAAAGATTGCTGATAGTTTGAGAGATAAATCACTAAGCACTTAGAGCAACCAGATCATCATCATAACCTCACCCCCTTTTAATAGTATTGGCTTTCCTATGGACTCAATGTGATCTTGGATCACTAAACCAAAAATGGAGTCTTGAGCTTTTGCCAATGTTTTCCTTAGCATTTTGAGGGGTCCACATCATCAGTCATTGCCATACCCATATCACTGAACTTTCTGAAATATTCTCAAGAAATGATTAGTTCAATGATATATATGTTGTTATTAATTACCAAAACCACCTGGGGATTAGTTGCACTTTCAATCATTTTTTTTGTTCTGGACGTTTTTGCTATTTATCGAGAGAGTGTAGTTTTACAGGAAAAACCTTCAACATCATGCATATAATAATTCCAGAACCATGAATCATATTAAAATGTTTTCAACTTGTAAAATTCTTAGAATTTCATCTAGTTTCATAATATGCTGCTTTCATCCATGTTTAAAATGTTTAACTTGCTGTTTGCTTTAATTTGCATAAATGCCATGTTAAAATGATTTATTTCATAACTAAATAAGCGTGGCTGCAATTTTAATAAACTTTACATGTAAATGGGGTGGAAAAATGCATAGATTAACTTGGTGCACTTTGTTCTACTGCTGAACAACATTAAAATATGTTTTAGGGCAGAATAGTAGCTAATTCAAGATATGGACATGAGGATTTTCTGGAATTATTGTTTTCTATTTCCGGCCTCATTTAAACTTGCCGAAATAGCTAGTTTAATTATGCTTCACCTCTTGCCATGTTAACCAACATTTAATCTAGTCTTGTTCATAATGAGAGAGAACTAAATAATTGAATGTGGTGTTTCATCATATGCAGCTCGTTGCATATTGAGCTCCACTTAATTTGTAGTGTTGAGTGTTGCAGTTTGCCATGCCATGCCTTATTAAACCGGACATGCATCATACTTGTTTGTGCATCATGCCATGTTTATGCTTGTGCATTTACCATGTTGTTTGTTTCTTCCCGGTGTTACTTCTTAGTTCCGGTAATGTTGCGATTGTGAGGATTCGTTCGACAACTCCCGTTCGTCTTCTTCATGGACTCGTTCTTCTTCCTAGCGGTATCTCAGGCAACATGACCGTCACCCTGGATCTCACTACTATCATTGCTATGCTAGTTGCTTCGTTCTATCGCTATGCTGCGCTACCTATCTCTTGTTAATCAAGCCTCCCAAACTGCCATGTCAGCCTCTAACCTTTTCACCCTTCCTAGCAAACCGTTGCTTGGCTATGTTGCTGCTTTGCTTAGCCCCTCTTATAGCGTTGTTAGTTGCAGGTGAAGTTGATGGTTGCTCCATGATGGACAAGATTATTTTGGGATATCACAATACCTCTTATTTAATTAATGCACCTATATACTTAGTAAAGGGTGGAAGGCTCGGCCTTATGCCTGGTGTTTTCTTCCACTCTTGCCACCCTAATTTCCGTCATACCGGTGTAACGTTCCTTGATTTTGCGTTGCCTACGCGGTTGGGTGATTTATGGGATCCCCTTGATAGTTCGCTTTGAATAAAACTCCTCTAGCAAGGCCCAACCTTGGTTTTAACATTTTCCTACCTAAGCCTTTTTCCCTTGGGTTTCTAGAGCGCGAGGGTAATCTTTATTTACCCCCCCCCCGGCCCAGTGCTCCTCTGAGTGTTGGTCCAAACTAGAGCACCGTGCAGGACCGTCCTTGGCAACTTGGGTTATGTTGGTACTCGTATGATTAGCTTATCTGGTGTGGCCTGAGAACGAGATATGTGCAGCTCCTATCGGGATTTGTCAGCACATCCATGCGGTCTTGCTGGTCTTGTTTTACCATTATCGAAATGTCTTGTAAACCGGGATTCCGAGACTGATCGGGTCTTCCTGGGAGAAGGAATATCCTTCATTGACCATGAGAGCTTGTGATGGGCTAAGTTGGGACACCCCTGTAGGGTATTATCATTCAAAAGCCGTGCTCGCGGTTATGTGGCAGATGGGAATTTGTTAATATCCGGTTGTAGATAACTTGACACTTGACATAATAAAAACGCATCAACCGCGTGTGTAGCCATGATGGTCTCTTTTCGGCGGACTCCTGGAAGTGAACACGGTTTTGGGTTATGTTTGACGTAAGAAGGAGTTCAGGATCACTTCTTGATCATTGTTAGCTTCAGGACCGTTCCGTTGCTTCTCTTCTAGCTCTTATTTGCGTATGTTAGCCACCATATCATGCTCAGTCGATGCTGCAACCTTACCACTTTACCCCTTCCTTACCCTTTAAGCTTTGCTAATCTTGATACCCATGGTAATGGGATTCACTACAAAAAAATACACATCCGTGACATTTTGGGCTGAACGAATTTTTTTTCTGTCATTCATATGACACTTCTATGACGATAATTGTGACAAAACCCGGTATCATCATAGATGTGGTGGGCTCCTACTTCTATGACAAAAAATCATGACAGAAAATGGGCTTTTCGTCCTGGGCATGCCAGAGATGTAGCTGCATGACATTCTTTGGGCCGCCCATGACAGAAAAAACCGTGGTAGAAGCAAGGGGGAGGAAAATTTTGGGGAGTTGCCAGTTATGGTGGGAGGTTGGGGGCCGAGCGATGCGCGTTTCTCTCGTCGTCGCCGCGTGTGTGTGAGGCGTTAGCTCTAAATAAACCCGAAGCGGGCGTTGGGCTCTGGCCGAACCCGGCGATTGCACGCGAGCTACGTTCTTGAACCCGGCGATTGATCGATGGTCGTTAATCGAACGGATGGGCGATTCGCTTCGCTGCTGCTGCTAATCAAGCCGATCGATTGGATTAAGAGTGGCGTTGCGGGGGTTTGGATGAGCAAGTGGCGGTGGTGTTGCCTCTGGATGAACAGGACCCCGTGGTGTGGAGGGCTGGATGAGCATGAGCGGTGGAGGGGTGGCCGTGGAGGGGTGGTTGAACAGGACCCTGTGGTGTGTAGGGCTGGATGAACAGTAGATGGTGGAGGGTGCTGTGGAGGGTGGTTGGCGGAGCCGGTGGAGTAGCGCGCGGTGGAGGCTGGATGCTTAGGAGCCCGTGGAGGCTGGAGGAGGTCGACGGTAGCCCGTGGAGGCTGGAGGAGGTCGACGGTGGAGATGAACAGTATCCTGTGAAGTCCCGTTTTGCGGTACGCCACACCCCTCCCGATGAACAGGACCCCGTTTGACCGTGGCGCTCCAACACAAGTCGGTTTAAATCCGTTTTGCGATCGCCACACCCTCCCGATAAACAGGACCCCGTTTGTTGTAGGAGGTCCGTTTCGTCCGTTTTGCGGTAAGCCACACCCCTCCTGATCAACAGGACCCCCGTTTCGACCGTAGGAGGTCCGTTTCCTCCGTTTTGCGGAACACCACACCCTTTCTAATCAACAGGACCCGTTCCAAACGTAGGAGGTCCATTTCCTCCGTTCTGCGGTACGCCAGGCCTCGTTTCCATCGCCTGTTCCATCCAAGCCCTCCCGATGAACACGACCACGCATTCCGTTCCGACCCAGCCGGTTGGCTCCCACGCGTTTCGTTGCCTCCCGATGAACACGATGCATTCTGTTGCCTCCCCATGAACACGACGCATTCCGTTGCCTCCCCATGAACATGACTACGACGCTGTTTCTCCATTCCGACCCAGCCATGTACACGAGCCCTCGCCATACATATGCTCGAGTAGGCGTTCGAGACCCCGCCCGTATGTACACATACGTGGCCGTATTTTCTTTCTTGCACCCTGGCCGCTGTACGTACGTGTACATGCTACGTGCGCGCCTCTACTACGACATGTGCGCGCCTCTACATCCACCAGTATATATGTACGTACACGTTCGCGACCGAATGACAACGCTATATGCGCTTCGACCGGTGGGTCCGACTATCGAGCACTTCCTTGCTGCGAAGATGTAGGTGGTGGATCCCATGGTCGAAGCGAATTGTTTTTTTTTGCCCGGACGCACTTCCTTGCGTGTGAAGATGTAGCTGGTGGGTCCCAGCAGTCATGGGGGCGAATCGTTTTTTTTTTTGCCCGGACGCACTTCCTTGCGTGCGAACGTGTAGCTGGTGTGTCCCAGCAGTCAGGGGGGAAACGTTTTTTTTGCAAAATACGGTGGCCCGTCCGGTGGGTCCCTGCTGTCAGGTGGAGGAATAATTATTTTGCGTGTAATAAGGAGGCACTTCCTTGCTGCGGTCGTGGACCCAGCAGTCAGCGTCTCCACGCAAGTACTCTTCCGATGGAAGTCTGTCATTTACCACATTGACCACGCCGCGCCGGGAGCACCACGGTGGTGGACGACAGCGAGGCCTACGAAGGGGACTACACGAAGGCAGGGAAGGCTTTACAGTTTTTTCCTACGCGGAGGGGAGTACGACTGTATGAGGGTTTACTGGTTCGTCTGCCGTCGTCGGAGAATAACAGCACGTGTGGGTGAGTAGAGGGATGGCTAGGCCAGCGATGGGAGTACGGTGGGGCGGTGAGGCCTGTGCGGCAGCACAGCCGGCCGCGGGGAGGAGGGAGCAGGCAGTCCCGACGGCACTTGTTTGAGCGGCTGGAGCAGGAACAACAGAGATTAAAGAAGCACGACGGCCATAGGATTGACATCCAACCGTCACTGCTTGTGCGTCAACTTTTTTTAGGAAAGCGTCAAATCTGTGGAAAACAGCATACAACCCATCTGCCATTGTTTCTAATAATTTACAGGCCATTTGCTAATTCTTACGTTTTTTTGGAGCCCATATTCTTTTTGTTAGCATTACAACCCATATTGTGGCGACAGTTAAAAAAGTATATGAAATTTTGCATATTTCGGTGCGGCCCGAACTTTTTTTAATCCCGAAATTTCGACTCACATTCATACTGATTTTAAAATTAAATGTATATCAATATAAAATCCAACAAATTCTCCATGCATAAAAATTAATCTAATTTAAAATCTTGAAATGAAAAAAATATATTTGAAACTAATTGCCGGTTTGATGTGTTTTAAAAATGTACAACCCATTTCTCATTACTGATGGGCCATTTTCTCGGCCAGCCGAATGAAAGCTCTCCTCATCTTGAAAGATTTGCAGCCCAACAGGCCTGACAAAGCGACTTACTTGGCAAATCACAAAAAAACTGGGCTGTGGCTGTGGACCCAGCTGTCAGCCTCTCCATGTACAGTACTCTTCCAATGGAAGTCGTTCCTTGACCACGTTGACCACGCCGCGCGGAGAGCACCATGGCCGTGGACGACGACGAGGCCTAGGAAGGGGAAGACGCAGAGCCGGGGAAGATGCGGCAGTGGAAGCCCATGCGGAAAGGAGTATGAGGGTTCACTGGTTCGGCTGCGGTGTGAGGCTGCCGTCGCCGCAGTACCTGGTCAGCGGTGGGAATAGTAGGAGGCGGTGAAGCCTCCGCGGCAGCACTGCCGGCCACGGGAGGCAGGAGCATGCGACACGACCGGTGCTACTTTGGGCGGCTGGAGCAAGAAGACCAGAGGTTGAAGAAGCACTACGGCTCTTGGAGGGACATCGTACGGTCACTGGAGCTAGAATCGTTCATATTGACTAAGTTGACAAAGCCTTCGTCCCCGTCAACTTAGTAGGCCCACAAGACAGCCTCCCACCAAGGTGGGTCCCAGCTAGCCGAGGGAGTATTCATTCTTTTGTGCATAATAAGGAGGCACTTCCGTGGGTCGGAGCCGACAATGGGCTTACGTTTTTTCGTGAAATCGGTGGCCCGTCCGGTGGGTCCCAAAGACTTAGGGAAGCGATTTTTTGTAAAATCTGGTGGCCCATCTGGTGGGTCCCGCGTGAGTGGAGGAATAATTATTTTCAGCGTAATAAGGAGGCACTTCCTTGCGGCTGCCGTGGACCCAGTATCGGCCTCT
This sequence comes from Aegilops speltoides, assembly GCA_021437245.1. Classification (NCBI taxonomy): domain Eukaryota; kingdom Viridiplantae; phylum Streptophyta; class Magnoliopsida; order Poales; family Poaceae; genus Aegilops; species Aegilops speltoides. The sequence continues at coordinate 257,024,623 of CM038147.1, forward strand.
CCACGTCTGATACTCTTCCGATGGAAGTCGGTTGTTGACCACATTGACCACGCCACGCCGAGAGCACCACGGCGGTGGACGGCGAGCGAGCCTAGGAAGGGGCGATCGCGGAGCCGGTCCACGTGAGGCAGGAGCAGGCGGTAGCACAGCCGGCCACGGGAGGCAGGAGCAGGCGGCGTGACCGGCCCTGCTTTGGGCGGCTGGAGCAAGAAGACCAGAGGTCGAAGAAGCACTATGGCCATTGGATGGACATCATACGGTCACTGGAGTATTGACTAAGTTGACAAAGCCCTCCGTCCCCGTCAACTTAGTAGGCCCACAAGTCATCCCAACAATATGGTGGGTCCCAGCTAGTAGGGGGGTATTCATTTTTTTGGGCGTAATAAGGAGGCACTTCCTTGCGTGCGAAGATATAGCTGGTGGGTCTGACCTATCAGTGGGGGGAATGTTTGTTTCGCGAAATACAGAGGCCCTTCCTGTGGGTCCTAGCTATCAGGTGGATGAATCATTATTTTGCACGTAATAAGGAGGTATTTCCTTGCGTGCGGCCGTGGACCCAGTTGTCAGCCTCTCCACGTACAGTCCACTTCCGATGGATGTCGTTCATTGACCACGTTGACCAGACGGGCCCAGAGCTCCAGGGCGGTGGAGGACGGCGAGGCCTAGGAAGGGAACGACACGGACCCAGGGAATACTCGGCAGTTGTTTCCCACGCAGAGGAGTACGAGGGTTTACTGGTACGTCTGCCGTCGCCGAAGAATAACAACATGTGTGGGTGAGTAGAGGGATGGCTAGGCGATGATGGAGTGCGGTGGGGCCGTGAGGCTGCCGCGGCAGGCATAAGCCGTCAGCGGGAGGAGGGAGCAGTCTCTCACCGGCGCTTGTTTGGCCGGCCGGAGCATGAAGAGCAGAGATTGAAGAAGCACGACAGACGTTGGATGGACATCCAACAGTCACTGCTCTTGTGTGTTGACTAAGTTGACAGGGCGTTGCGTGTGCATCAACCTTTTTTTTATGAAAGCATACGCGTCAACCTATAGTAGGCGCACAAGTCAGCCTCAAATCTATGGAAAACAGCATACAACCCATCTGCCATTATTTCTAATAATGTACAGCCCATTTGCTAATTCTTAAGATTTTTTTGGAGCCTGTCTTTTTTTGTTAGTATTACACCCCATATTGTGGCCACGGTTAAAAAGTATACGAAATTTTGCATATTTCGGTGGGGTCAACTGTTTTTAATCCAGAAATATCGATTCACGTTCAAACTATTTTGAAAAATAATTTATATCAATATAAAATCCATATAATTGTCCACGCATAAAAATCAATGGAATTTAAGATCTTGTAATGAAAAAAATTGAAACTAATTCCCGGTTTGATGTTTTTTAAAAATGTACAGGCCATTTCTGGGTAAACCGAATGAAACTCTCATCGTCTTGAAAGATTTGCAGCCCAGAAGGGCCGATAAAGCAAGTAGGCCTTGTTTGGGTATTTCTTTAAAAAATAAACTGGGCTAGCCATTTTCAGAAGAAAAAACACAACTGGGCTCATGATGTGGTAAACATAAATAAAACCCTGGCTAGACGGACCATAGCCCCCGCACAGTCCCGTTGTTACCCTGATCCGTCGCTAAAACTAGTATAAATAACAACTGCTTCACTACTTGGAAAAGGGCTATAGATGATATGGACACTAATGGCGCACCAGACATGTGGTGCGCCACCTCTATTTACTAATGGCGCACCATGTGTTGGTGTGCCATTAGTGTCCAAATACTAATGGCGCACCACATCCACGGTGCGCCATTAGTAACAATTTTTTTCAAAACTAGTAATGGCGCACCAGGGGATAATGCGCCATTACTAGTTAAACTAGTAATGGCGCACCAGATCCACGGTGCGCCACTAGTAATTTTTGTTCAAATTTTTTAATTTTAATTTTTTTTCTAAACTAGTAATGGCGCACCAGGAGATTGTGCGCCATTAGTAGTTAAAACTAGTAATGGCGCACCACATCCACGGTGCGCCACTAGTACTTTTTTTCAAATTTTTTATTTTTTCAAAGCTAGTAATGGCGCATCGTGGGAGTGGTGCGCCATTACTAGTTGAACTAGTAATGGCGCACCACTCCTATGGTGCGCCATTACTAGCTTTGACCAAAAATCCCCCGAATGCACCCCCCTCCCCCCGTGGACCGCCTTTTCAGTTTAAAAATAAATAAAAGAAAATGATGGAAATGTCAAAAAAATAAAAGAAAATAAGTTTCCCATGTGGTCTAGTTGTTGGGAAAATTTACAAATATGAATTTCAACTTTATTTGCAAAATCTCTCTGGAAATTTGTAAAATGGGCATAACTTTTGCATACGAACTCGGATTAAAAAGTTTTTTATATGAAAAATCATCTACACGAAAAAAAGTTACGGGGCTTTCAAGATCTATAGGCAAAAAAATTCAGAAAATTTCAAACATACTAGTGGCGCACCGTTTGCTAGGTGCGCCACTAGTAACAGAAAAAAATGGTTTCAATTTTTTTTAAATTTTTTTTTTCAAAAAATGATACGTAATATGACCGGGAAGTTTGAAATATTTTTCAAAATTTCATCATAGTCATGAACATGAACAAAGTCCTAGACATCAACAAGGTATAATAGGATTGATATGGTAGATATATCAACAAGTGCCTGTTAAGTGAGGTGGTGCTAGCGTTGGATAGAACTGCGAAGTTAAGCGTGCTTGGGCTGGAGTAGTGTGAGGGTGGGTGACCTTTTGGGAAGTTTGAACACTTAGTGTGATTTGACTTGAAATTAAGCATATTGACTCGAGATTAAGCCATAGTGACCCGAGATTAAGAAAAAAACGAAAAAAATATGGGAAAACAATTTCAAGAAAAATTTGAAAAAAAAATTGTTACTAATGGCGCACTGCCTGGTGCGCCATTAGTATACCAAATACTAATGGCGCACCAGTGGTGCCCCATTAGTATTTAATACTAGTGGCGTGGTAAGAGTGGCGCACCAGTAGTGCGCCATTAGTAGGCAAAACTGGTGCGCCGCTAGTAGGCCTTTTCCTAGTAGTGCTTGTTCCTCAAAAAAAATTGCGCGACTTGCTGGGTCCCTGGTGTTAGCCGCTCGCAGTGTAATTCTCCCATTTATTGACTACGTTGACAATGGCGTGAGCCCCAGATGTCCAACCATTAGTAGGAACCATATTTTTGGGCTTGTACTATAGAGGAACTTGTTTGCGTACTGCCATGACGCTGGTGGGTCCCTACTGTCATCCTCTCCACGTATAGTCATCTCCCTGTTCCTCTCGGTTGTTGACGACGTTGACAACGTAAGAGGGCGGTGCACCGTGCATGGCGAGCGAACCAAGGCCGCAAGGCGGAGGATGACGGCGAGGCCTCGGACGGAACGAACATGAGGTGTTGAAGATACACGGTCGATCGCGGCGGGAATCTGAGGTTGGCTGGCTCGGCGGAGTGCGTGTTGGGGCTGGCGTCACCGGAGAATAACGGGGCGTGTGGGGAATAGAGGAGGGGCTCGCCAACGTTGGAGGGTATGCGTCGGTAGGGCGGCGGAGGCGCAGCCAGCCATGTGAGGCGGGAGCAGGGGGAGCCGACGGGGTGGTTTGGTTTGGTCGGCTGGAGGAAGAAGACAAGAGATAGAAGATACACGACAGATGTTGGATGTCGATCCAACGGCTGGTAGGCAGAATCGTTTGTTAACTGGCTAGTAAGTCGACACCACCTTGGATAGGCTATTTCCTCGCAGGTCCCAAATGTTAGAATCCAAATCTGTCACAGTCATGCAGCCTTTCCTATGAAAATTTACAGCCCATTTGATGTGCTAGTTCGAAACAAGTTTGTGGGTGCTGGTGGGGGCTAATCACTTGGCTTCTATAATGCACAGTGAGCTCAAGCAGCCGGCGTGAGTGATGTTATTTCCATTGGTTGTGATTTGTTACAATACTTCACTCTAAATTAAACGAATGGCAAGCCATTTGTCTTGTTTCAAAGAAAATATGTCAGTCACAGCCGAGTTGAAAAGGGCAGGAACATCTAACTCCAACTTACAAACTATACAAAAGCACAAGGGTTGATTGTTCATCAGGTCTACAAAAAAACCCAGATTGAAAAGGCAACAACATCTAACTCCAGCACTGTTTTCGGCAGTCACAGTCAAATGGATATGTCAGCTCCATAGAATGAACATCATGGGTCGTAAAATTTACTGGATTATGACCACAATTGTTGTAATAGAAGCCCAGCTTGTTCAGAAGCTCTTTTGCTCACCTGAAACTCCTTTTTTTGCTCTTCGACATACCCATCCGTCAAAACCATGCTGCTGATAAACTTAAGCCTGATGGACAATAGTAACCTCGCATTCAGCAGGAAGAATGTGACAAATCTTGTGTTTGCACTGTTGGCTACATATCGTTCTAGCGTTATTGTCTTCAATCGAATCTCATGAGAAGTGAGAAAATCCCGATGCTTACGAATCCACCGATTGTTTATAACTTTCTTACCCCGTCATGTTGCCTAAATAGACATGAAGATTGAAAACAGTTAAGGTCTAAAAGAAGAGTGTCGAAAGAGCAACAGCTGAGTGGTTAATTCTAGTACAATATATGCGGGCTTCCAATGTGCGTGAAATTATCACCTTTATATACAACTTCTCCAGACATGGAAAGCATTGCAGCAAGCCAATAATCTTGTTCAGATCAAAACTATTCATTTGGATATATAAGATCTTGACAGAATCCAACACCATTGATAGGCCATCCATGGAGAAACTCTTTATTGAGCATAGAACATAATATTAGTACAAAATGTGTACTCCAAGATGATATATAAATTATGCGCTTGAAATTTAAAATGCAGCTTATGGATACAAGTGTAGATGATAATATAAAGTACACGAAGAACTGTGGAGCCAAACACCATATTTAAATGAGCACAGAGATCATGTATTACACCCAAGGTCTCCAGTTTAGGCGCAGAGAGGGCGGTTATTTACAGCGGTGAATAACTAGAATCAAGGATCAACCTTTGAAGTGAAGGGCATCTTGGATGATGTCTGCCTTCCGTCAAAAGAAATTCCAATTCTTACAAGGTTAGGCGACTTTATTTGGAGACAACCGATTCTAATCAGAAAACAAGCACCAAGCACTCCAGCGCAGGCAACTGGAGTGGATGATGCTGTGCAATGAGGCCACCGATATACGAACTCGCACAAGTGAAAGTTTCTTGAGAAATGGCAGTCGAAGGTTTAGTACGGGATTGTCTGGTAGGTAGCAAAGCGCAAAGGTGGTGGTGTGGAGAGAGGAGGAAAACTGCGAGATGGACATCGGTGCTGAGGGCACAAGTTCATGGCGTTCGGTATGTGGTATGTGATTTCCAGGGGAATAGTAGAACTCAAGCAGCTGTAGTTACGTGAATTCGAGGATTTCAGCGAGCGTCCACCGTGTAGGGTGCGGTATGCTTGCTCGAGGTAGCATGACGGGATCAGAGGCTTTGAGCGGACCACAGTGGCAGGAGATGATGGCTCTGGGGATTTCAAAATCATTGAAGAGATATAGCTGACGATAGTCGAGATTAAGGGGCATGGCGCGCCATAGAGGGCGCCACCGAATTGAGAGGACTTGGGTGCGGCAACAATCCTTGGTGGGGAGAAGAGAAATGATCTCCCCAAGGACAGCGTCCAGGAGATCGCTGATGCGGTCCACCCGAGATTCTGGGTTCCTGGGATCCGGTGGTGGCGGGGTCGCCGCTTCTCCCCGCGCTGCCTGGTGCAGGATCTGCAATAGGCGTCGCCGCTGGCGGGATCCTCATCTTCTTGGCGTTGGGGTCAGCCAACTCCATTTTCCTCGAGGGCGATGCGTCGCGCTCACGGTTTGAGCATAGTAACGAATTATGACCCTAGTTGTAGTGCAAGCGAAGAAGAAGGGGAGCTAGGGGTTTTCTGTAGGATTGAGGAAGAAGGGGAGCTGGGGTATTCTGTAGGAGTGAGGTCAGGAATTTGTGGGTACGAGTGGAGCGAGCTGACATGAGGTCGGTGGGAGCGAGGAGGAAGAAGAGCACCCAGGTTTTTTTTGGGGGGTGTGTGCTGGGTGTGGGTAGCGCCTTTTGAATTGATTTTACTATTTACTAGTGTGGACTGGCTGTTTTGTCTTGGGCCCAGAGAAACAATTACTACTAGTACAGTGGAGACACTCTACAGCTACCCAGAAAAACAATTACTACTACTACAGTGGAGACATTCTACCGCTTCTGGCTCCTCCTAAGTCATTGAAACGTCTCGCTCTATTGAATGCCGTTATAGTTTTGTTCACCGACATGCGGGCCATGCAGCGCGCGGGCCCAAATGCCATCCACCAAATTAGAAGGCAAGTATGCAGGCGGAGAGTCACCCCGGTCGTAGCGTGGCAGTAACGAGCCGTCGTATCAAAAAACCCACCTCCCCGCAGTCTAAGTTTGATGGAAGAAGCAACCATCATTTCACTCTTCACTGAATCCCCTTCTCCCTCACCGTCTTCAAGAAAGGCAACACTCGCATCTACCATTGTTCTTCTCTCCCAACGAAGGGAAGGTAAGTGGATCCATGATGTTGGTATATTTTCGTTCAGAGAAAAAAAAGAACTTTTGCAAACATTAACCGATCCTCACTCTCTTTTTGTTTCATTGTCATTGCGATTGTGTTTTCCTTTCAGTGGTCTCCTAGTATTTGTCAGTTTCATGATGGACCAAGGAGAACCAGGCAAAGATCTGTCGATATTGGAGCAGACGCGGGAGGCTGATCCCCACGAGACAGAGAGCTCCAAGAAGATGGAGGCAACCATTGAGCCGACCCCAGATACGCTCACGGCCACTACTGAGATGGTCAATGCCCCGTTAGAGGTTACAGCCCGCATGGCACCGCAGGAGCAGTTTTCCCCCTTCGAGGATGTGTCCCCCCTCACCCCCCCCCCCCGCTGAGCTGCCCAAGGTGATTTCCTTCTTTGCCGATCTCGATTGTGGTTTTTCATCTAAGTATGTGGTGATTTTCTTTAGAAAAGGAATTATGTGGTGATTAATAATGCAAAATTTTATTAGCTTCGATGCCATGCTATAGATAGTGGTTTAAATAACTTGTCTTTCTTATACTGAAAAGTAATTCAGAATTTGTTTCTGTTTCAATTAGAGCCCTGATGCAGACAAGGATTGTGTGGTTGTGCATGTCACTCGCTATGAGGCGGACGACCTGGATATATGCACTGGGAAAACATAGCTCTTAGGTTGTTGGATCTTGGAAGCCATTTGCGGTTATACCAATGAAGAGTTGTATTCCAGGCTCACTGTTGTTAGGCGTGTTGTCCAGGGTGTACAGAAGCACAAGAAGTTCAAAGCTACTCCTTCATTTCTGACACATACTGTTCTTGTCAAGCTTACGCAGGAAGATGACGTGGCATGCCTCCACAAACAAGTTTATCAGTGGCAAGGCCACAAGGTTGTCTTCATGAAGGTTCACAGGATTGAGCTGCCGCGGGACGTCCTCGATGATGTTCATGGCAAGGTCCATCTTGTATCCAGCCCAAATTAGATCAAGTCATGAAATAGTTGCCCCAGCGAATGTTTAATAGTAGTTTGGATTGTATCTAATTATCCGAACCTTACCTGTTATCGACCCCTCTGGGGCTAGTACTCTGTTTGAATCCGTCTATGGGAACTGCTGCTACTTTTGTGTGCCCGTGAATCATGTGAGAACAATCGTAATTGTTGCCGAAATAGATGCGTCCTCACTAGTTTTTTCATGAATATGGCATGGTAAGACATAAGTTGTCACGGTTTATCATACGAGCAGTGTGTGTTTTGATGAAATAGAGCACTCGTTCGAGAACCGTGCGCCGACGTATACATAAGTACTTGTAAACACTATTTGTGCTACCCCACTTGTAAGCAGTTGTGCAAAACACGACACATTGGCTCAACTCGCTTCAACACTAGGCTATCGACCAGCTAACAATCAACAATCTGCTGTCTGACATATAAGCAACTATGTATCTTGTTACAGTGGTTCATGCAGTTAATTGAGGCCACAATGTAATAAATTCCAAATGTTCACACGCTAGTCCAGCGCTCATGTGGAACACTCACATTAAACTCGTCTTCATAAAAATCTTGAAAAGCATAAGTTAAGCAGTTTTATACATCTCAATGATTCATATAACATAATAAACATATACTAGTTCACAGCAAAAGACAAAGTTGTGAGAAGGTTTACAAATCAGAAAAAAAACAAGCAAGGCTTCTCTGAGCAAAGGGCCTCCCGGCAGGCTTAAATTTCCTGGAGTTCACTCTAGTTTTTTCTTGTTGCCACCATCCAAAGTTAGGTTCTCTCATTCTAGAATAACCAATTATAATTGTGGCCTCAGCTGGAATGCTGAATGAACCATCAATGTCTTGACCAGTGAAATTCTTGTGCATTCCACTAAATTTAAGCACCGCTATTTGCAGAAATAAGCAGACCACAATGCCTCTTGTCCGCGCACCTGTCCAAAAAACCGCCATGCAGCCGTGCTAGCTAGTCCTTGGTCCATGGATGAACTGGTAGAAAGTGCATTCCGGACTAGGATGCAGTTGTTTTCGCTCGTCCCTGCAGTGCAATCAGGAAGAAAAATGTACGAATCAGCTTCTTTTAGATTGTGTTGGTCATTCTACCTTAGTTACTACCAATGTAGGGATACCTTGAAGACGGGAGGTTAGCCGACGACAACGAGGGATAGCCATCTCATTTTGCGCAGTTGTACGAAAACTGAGCTGTGTGCTTTCGATTGCGCGGATAGAAACGATACGGAGATGTACATCCCAAACGATATGGAGACAGACATCCTGTTTGCGCCAAATCGAAATCTGTTATTTGAATAGTGACAGATATTACTACTTTCCCCCGTTTCCTCTTAGAACCAAGTCCTAGATTCATGCTATAGCTTTCCCACTTTCTTCCCTGTTTGAACCAACGCTTTGAGTTGACTATATGAACTAGCTTTACTTCTAATAATAGTAGAAGTCTAGGTGGCTTTGGAACAGCGGACGGAAGTAGAAAAGGATCCACACGAAGGGGGAACAGCTGGAGCAGTAGAGCAAGGCAGGTTTCGAAGGAATATATACCTGAGGTTCGTCGGCATGTGGCAAAGACAGCGTCGGGAGGCCGCATCTTGGCCAGAATACCGCAGGGAGGAAGAAGGGGTCGGAGGCCCTCCCGAGCCGGCGCTCTCTCGGAGAGAATGGCACGGCCGCCGATCAGGATGTGCGGGCAGCCGTTGGTCTCCTCCCTCGCCGCCGACGACAGCGTGAATGATGCACCTACACCCCTTGCCCCAGTCGAGGTTGTACGGCCGGATTTGTGGCCAGCTGTGAGCTAAGAGAGAGAGTGTGGCCACCTATGTCTTGCTTAGATCTGGAGAGCATGAGAGAGTGAACGAGAGGAACCCTAGTAGAGCAAGCGCTAAGGCTCCTGCTTTTATATATAGTGGATTGATTTTGTTGTACCGGCTTCAAAAAAATGTGCTCCTATGTGTACCCGTGAGTGGGTGTGAGAGAACTAGTGCATGCGTGCACCGCTTCTCTTCGTGAGAGTACAATATATACTATGCCCAAAGAACGTTCGCGGCAAGAGTAATAGTATAAGTGTGTGACGTGTGAGCTAAAATAAAATGTGCGCGCCGTCTTTTGTTTTTTAGAAGTTCCGAGGGTAGGGTGTGAAGAGCACATATGTGCGTGACGTCTACCTGCAGATAGACGATGGGTGCGACGTGCGAGTCTGCGAGAGGACTCGGGAGAGTCGTGACTCGTTAGGGTGCGTGTGCGTGAGAGAGAGGGGGGCACGTATCAATGCAATGCATGTGTCCATAAATCATTATCTGACAAATGTTCGCCACAAGCCTTTTCCTGACGAACGTCGTAAGAACCGTTAGATCGGCATCCGACAGTGTCAGTTTTGCCATGTCATTTAACAGAACAGCCACTCCTCCTACACATAAATCTTCCACATGAGTGTTAGCAACTGCCGTATGCTCCCTCCGTTCCGAAATGCAGTGCATATAGCTTTATTGAAAATTAGAACCTCGCACACTTTTACCGAGTTTTCGTGTACCAAATTGCACAAGTAGAATACCCTGTATATACCATTTCATTCATCTTCGAGAGGTAACTATAAAGCTGGGTGAGGAGTCTACAAAGAAAGACCATCGTATCACCCGCAGCAATTTCAACCATCCTTTAGTGTCGAGGAATATCATAGGAACTCTATATGATACGATTTTTATAGGATTTTTTTTCCTTTAGAGCCAATTGCTTTATAGGAATAGATTCATATACTCTACATTTCAAAGGAAATAAACTTGATATCATATCTATAGATTTAGAGCCACTTGGTTCATATGAATGGATTCCTATACTCCCTTAATTTCAAAGGAAAATAAACATTAGCGTATATTCAATAGAAAAGTTCCTATGATATCAACCAAATTACATCTCTTTACTAATCCCTCCTCATAGGAATTGAGATACATGTCATCTCTAGATTCAATAGAAAAGTTCCTATGATGTGAACCAAATGACATCTCTTTTCCAATCCCTACTCATAGGAATTGATATGCTCCATGTCATCTCTTTCCCTACAACTTCCATGTATACATCTTCTATTCCTAAATAGAAAGTACAACCCACTAGTATCTTTTTTCCAAAACATGCAACTATGGCACAAGAACTATATAGTGTGCCAATAACTTTGAAAAATGGTCGTTGGATGAAGCTAACCCGACAGTGCAGAGATGGGCAAATCTGAGCACTACTGGCCGTTGGAGATCATCAACATTCCACCAGATCTGCCACATGTACAATTTAGAAGACTCCATGGTTGAACACAAGCACTTCTCCTTTGTTCTAGAATCTTCTGTATCATAATTGATTAATTTTTTCTAAATGAATTGCCATTATTTGTTTTTACTTTATGGTTTACAATGCACAACCCCATGAATCTTAACATTTTTATAAAGCTAATTGATTTTGAATGAGATGAACTATAAGAACTAAACGAACATCTACATCATGCATATATGACTCAAAGCTTTACATGCTATAGTGTTTATTTATTCATAAGTTGGTTTCAAAATCTCATGCGTTCAATACATGTGTACCTTACTAGTTTTGAGTAGAGTAGCAAATTTCACGCGGCCCCGGGTATATCAAAATGCAGGGCCCATGCATCATTGCCTTTCGGTCGAACCTACATCCACAATTTTTTGTACGTGCTATATCTCCACTGGTCCCCGAAACCAAAATGCTGCCTCGTTCCCGTAAAACCAAGTGGCCCACACATATTTAAGGTGTCGACTCGAACCCATTTACTACGACGTGGCCCCGCATGCCATAGTACTCCTACAAACCCTACCACCGCACTCATCATCGGTTTTCTTCAAGAGGACGAGGGAGAAGCCGATTTGTAGTGGAGGCGCTTTCAAAAAAAAGGATCTGTAGTGGAGACCACTATCCTAGGGTGCCCTAGGTAGATGCCGCACGCATCTTTGTTTTCTCTTTTCTTTATGCTCTTGCGCGCTAGAGTGAAATGATGGTTGCTTCTTCCGTCCAGCTTAATGCGGGAAAGGTGGGTCTTTGTGATTTGACCCCTCATCGCTCATTTTCTACTACTGCGGCGCTAAGACCGGGGTGCCTCCAATTCCAACTTCTGCTCCGAATTGTAATTTGGTGCATCGCACATGGAACAAGACGGTGGGCCGAGCCACATATCCGCCAAAGGGGTCTGTTAAGTGTGTAAGCCATTTAGTGTGTGGGTGACCACTGCTTGAGTTGCTACGCCAACACGATAGGAGCAGCCTACCACTTGGTTTTCCTCCTTGGTGAATCCCGACTATATTGATCTAAAAAGATACATGCTGAACTACCCTCTCCGTCTCAATTTTTTATTTGTAGGCGTCTTGCTCTATAGGGCCTGCACGTAGTTCTAGGTCATCCATTTGACTAACTAAATATGAGTTACTATGTCACAAAAAATATATCATTGGATTCTTATTGGTTGATATGTGAAGAAACAAGAAACGATGTAGAAGTTAATGCACCGCGCCTTAGTATTTTGGGATTATTTGGTTTTTGTAAGATGACTTACTCACCTAGACGGAGGGAGTAGTTGTATTTAAAAGTCGAGGGCGGGGCTTTTCCTGCGCGGTAGGTGGGGCAGGTCCGCCTAATCGGTTCGACAGAGACGCGAGAAGACGAGGGAGTAGGTTGCTGCAAACGTAGGGCTGTGTGATTTGACAGCGAGTTACTGCTGGACAGGTGGGGCCCCATGATTTGACTTGCCATTATCATTTTAACTGCAGCGCTACAACTAGCGTGATTCTCCCGATTCCTGACTACCTCCATACAAGTGCCTCTCCCAATGCTCCACCATGTAGTAGAGGCTGGCTCTTGCATGAGAGCCCACTTCTCCACTTTTTCCTTGCCTCTCTTTCCTCCACATATGCAAAAATGCCATGTAAAGCGCACTATTGTACTTACTTGCTCCTACAGGTGCTTAAGCTTGCCACATAGGCATAAAGTCTGATGTGGCAAGTTAATCAAGAAGAGAGAGACTAGTTTGGTGACCCAAGGAATAAACAGTGCTAAGCGCGTGTACCTAGGTGAAAAGACAATTTTGAGTCTATAGCTAATTAAATGAAGCAAACTGAGCAACACCATTTCATTGGAAGAGGTCACTCCTTGGCCGATGCAATAAATACTAGTACTCCCTGTGTCCCATTATATAAGAACATTTTTGACACTACACTAGTGTCAAAAACATTCTTATATTATGGGGCGGAGGGAGTACGAAGAAAGAGATAGAGAGGAGTAAAAAAATACACTTATAGCCAACCTTATTGTAGTATGAGTGACTAAGTGATGACTATGTATGACATGCCAACATCAGATAGCCTAGCATGCCGTGTTAAATCTCCAAGGACGCGACGACCTGCTGGGCGACATAGCAGTCGTGGTAGGCGTGACCATGATACGGGCTGCTGGCAGCCCTTGGATCTGAGATCAAACATTCGCACGCTAAGTTGCTGAAAATTTGCAGAATAACCCTCTAGGATAGGATATTCACCCATAGGTCAAGAATCACGCCATGCAACCGTTCGATCTCAGATCCAAGGGCTCTCGGAAGCCCGTATCATGGGAGAATGGCAAGCCACTACCCTGCCGTTCGCACGCTGGTAGTTCGCTCCTACTCTTCCCCGCACGTCCTTTAATACTACGGCTGTTCACTCCTAGTCGTCTTGTCCATTCACATTACAGCAGTTCCACTAATCCTAACCCTCCTCCCAAATCCATGGCACCCCAAATCTCCCCGATCGGCAGTGAGTACAAGGTTAGTACCATCACCGGCGATGAGTTCGATGTCATCTACACCCGTACTTCCACGACGGTGAAAGGATGCCTTTCTCGCTTCAGACACATGTTCGAAAACTCAGATGATGAGTGGGTCGTCGGGCTAGATGTTGAGTACACCACAGTCGTGGGACGAGAGAGGGATCTAAAGGACGAAGAGAGGAAGAAGCCCGCCGTGATCCAGGTTTGCGTACATAATGTTTGCTTGGTCTACCACATATGCCATCCGACGTTGAGTGCCAAGATTTTAAGAACTTCCTCGAGGACAAAACTATGAAATTCGTTACTGTAGACTTTAAGAACGACAAAGAAGTCTTGGGTCGGATAGGCCTTGCTGTAGGCAACCCCTTCGACCTCTAGAAGAATCGGCTGGTGCCCTCTCGTCGACCCTCAATCTTGACCTGGCGAGAGCCATGGTTCATCCTTCGTCGATGGCGGAGAAACCTCATTACCGTTTCATCGTCATGCATGGCGGTCGAATGTACTAGATATAGACCTCATCCACTATCTTGCAATGGATGGCTACCTTTGTTTCAAAGATCTACAAGGGTTGGATGAAGAAGCAACAGCCAAGTTGGTGGTTCAAGCAAAGAAGTATCGACCAAGAGGAAGAGGGACAAGGGCGAAGTCGAGGGGCGTGGGCGAGGACTCCGAGTAAGGTGGCGATGTCGTTGCTCATGGTGGTTCTAAAGTTCTAATGCATTGTCTACCGGATTAGTTGCATAGTTTAATTTCAGGTGTGCTTAGTTTAATTTGAGGGGTGTGTTGTGCTGAGCCTCGGCACTACTAGAAAAAGGGCTATAGATGGTATTGACACTAATGGCGCACCAGACAAGTGGTGCGCCATTAGTATATACTAATGGCGCACCACCTTCTGATGCGCCATTAGTGTTGAAACTACTAATGGCGCACCCATGCAGTGCGCCATTAGTACCAATTTTTGAACTAGTGCTTTGTCCAAACATACTAATGGCGCATCCACGAAAGTCGCCATTACTAGTTGTAACTAGTAATGGTGCACTAACCGTAATCTTGCCACTAATGTTATTTTTTTATTATTTTTTATTCCTTTTTTGCTAAACTACTAATGGCGCACTCTCACGAGGTGCGCCATTACTAGTTTAAACTAGTAATGGCGCACCGTGGCGAGTCGCCATTAGTATGTTTTTTGCAAAACTACTAATGGCGCACTACCGAAGTGCGCCATTATTAACTGGATTACTAATGGCGCATTTGTTGTTGGTGCGCCATTAGTAAGTGAACAACAACAATATATTTTGGACAGCCTCTCCTCCCACAATCACTTTCTCCCCACTTCATTCTCTCCACCGCCTCCTCCTTGTCTCGGGTGCCTCCTCTTTTTCACCTCATTTCCACCATAGATTCATTCAAATTAAGTGGTTAAGTTACCTTGTTTTGCTAGGTAAGTAAGGGGGGAAGCTATACTTATGTTGTTCTCCCTACAACGCGGAGTCTACCATATGTCCGGTGTGCGGTGTCACTCGATACAAGAAGAGGAAGAAAGCTCCTCGAAAAGTGGTGTGGTACTTTCCGATCACTCCTCGTCTGCGGCGGTATTTCGCGGACCCTAAGGTAGCAAAGCTTCTGCGTTGTACAGCGGATCGGGAGGAGAAGAAGCGAAGATAGCGCAAATGATCCGGAGATAGATAAAAAAGAAAAGATCTTGAGTCACCCTAAGGATGCGAGCGGTGGCAGCGTTGAACTTGAATACCGAATTTGGGAGCGATCCAAGGAACATCATCTTTGGTAGCGAGCACCGATGGAGTCAATCCGTTTAGCAGCCAGAGAAGCACACACTTTTTGGCACTGTGTTTGTGTGGATGTACAACCTTCCCCCTAGTTGTGCATGAAGAGGAAGTACATTCACATGAGTATGCTAATTGAAGGGCTGAAACAACCGGGAGCGACATCAATCATGTCTGGGGCTCTTTGAAAGAGGAGCTTGACACGCTGGAAAGCCAACCAATCGTGGGGCGCCGCGGATAAAGAATATTTCCCTATGAGAGCCGCCTTGCTCACGGCGGTGCACGACTATCTCGGTTATGGATATCTTGCGGGGCAGGTAGTCCACAGTTTTGTGGATGCGTAAGGTGCATGGATGACACAACGTATCGCCCGACTAGATAGAGATCCGGGTCTTGAAAACCGTGTTCATGGGACATCGAAGGTGGCTTGCGGCGATGACCCGTGGAGAAGCGCAAGGATCTGTTTGATGGTGAAACTGAACCACAAAACGCCCGTGTACGAGGAGCTGCGAGGAAATAGGCAAGCTGTTGAAAAATTGGAAGACCGCCTTCTGCCGAAAGAAGCAAAAGGCGCGAGCAGGAAAAAAGCGAAAGCGCGAGCAGCTGCTGAATGTATGGAAAACAAGGTCATTTTACGGGACTTGCCATCTTGGAAGATCCACCGTGTGCCTCATAGCCTTGATGTCATGCATATCACGAAGAGCGTGTGCGAGAGTCTGCTTGGTACCCTGCTCAACATGCTAGAGAGGACCAAAGATGGGCGAAAGCAAGGGCGGACTTGAAATCAATGGGCATCGGCGGGAGCTTCACGCTATATATGATGATGATGATGATGATGATGATGAGTAGGACCACGAAAAGTCGTCGCCAAAGGCAAAAAGGCCAAGAAGACCGGAAATGACTACCCTCCGCGTGCTTCACTCTAAGTCGGGAGGACATCGAGCAATTTTCACCTGCCTCATAGGGTAAAACTTCCTTCTGATTCTGCTGGGAAGATAAGCGGATACCTAGACCCAGTGAAGCGAAGTTCAGCGGGATGAAGTCTCACGGTATCCGCGTCTTGGCAGCAGATACTTCGGTTGCAATCCATTGGGATCATGGGCGTGCGTCGTCCGTGAAAGCGCTATTTGGCCTATGCAACTTCTTGACGTCATCTCGGAAGTCGATTGGCGTGAGGCAACTCGAAGGCTGAGGAAGAGATCGTGGTGATACTATGCGAGCTTGAGATGTACTTCCGCCCGCATTCTTGACGTTATGGTGCATCTGCTGGTCCATATAGTGGAGGATATCATCCAACTCGGGCCAAAGTTCACGCACAACATGATGCCGTTCGAAAGGATGAATGGTGTCATCAAAGGATACGTTCGCAACATGTCACGTCCGAAGGAAGCATAGCCGGGGCTTTTCGACGAAGAGTGCATCTCCTCTGCAAATTATCTAGGCATCGAGAACCCGTTGATGCGCCGTCGACAAGCACCTCGGCAAGCTCATTGGATGGGGTCACCGTGAGGTCTATAACGCCCTCGATGCGGCTATATCTACCACGATGTCGAAGCCGCGACTTAGAGCATAACCGCATTGAAAGCAATGTCATAAGTGAGGTAATCTTCACACAACCCAAGTAATACATAAGGAAAAAGATACATAGTTGGCTTACAATCGCCACTTCACACAATACATGAATAAAGCATTACATCATCCAGATACAATCAAGGTCCGACTACGGAACCAAAATAAAAGAAGAACCCCAAATGCGACAAAGGTCCCCGATCGACCCCAACTACAACACAAAGGACAAGATCTTCATCGAGCTCCTCCTTGAGCTTGATTGCATCACCTGCTCGGTAACATAGGCACCTGCAAACTGGTTTTGGAAGTATCTGGTGAGCCACGAGGACTCAGCAATCCCATTACCATGGGTATCAAGACTAGCAAAGCTTAATGGGAAAGGAAGGGGTAAAGTGGTGAGGTTGCGGCGGCTAAGCATGATATGGTGGCTAACATACGCAAATGAGGCGAGAAGAGAAACAAGCGGAGCGGTCGTGAAGCTAGCAATGATCAAGAGGTGATCTGAACACCTACTTCGTCAAACATAACACGAAACCGTGTTCACTTCCGGACTCCGCCGAGAAGAGACCATCACAGCTACACACTTCGGTTGATGTGTTTTAATTGAATCTGGTGTCAAGTTATCTACAACGGACATTAACAAATTCCCATCTGCCACATAACCGCGGGCATGGCTCTCGAAAGTTTATACCTGCGGGGTGTCCCAACAGCCCATGACAAGCTCTCGCGATCATCGAAGGAATAGACCTTCACCGAGACACTCCAATCAGACTCGGTATCCGGTACATCAAGACATTTCGACAATGGTAAAACAAGACCAGCAAAGCCGCCCGGCGTGCCGACATCTGATAGTAGCAGCGTATCTCGTCTCGAGCCACGACCGGATGAGCTAAGCGTCAGGTACCGGCGTAACCCAAGTTGCCAAGGGATGGTCCCAACGGTGCTCTAGTTTGGACCAGCGCTTAGACAAGCAGCGGCCCGGGGCTATAATAAAGATGACCCTTGGGTTAATTACTCCCAAAGGGAAATATAGGTGGTGGTGAGGCAAATGGTAAAAGTCAATGTTGGGCCTTCTGGAAAAGTTTTATTCAAAGCGAACTGTCGGGGGTCCCATAAATCACCCGATCGCGTAAGGAGCATAAAATCCGGGAACATAACACGGTATGGCGGAAACTAGAGGCGGCAAGAGTGGAACAAAACACCGGGCATAAGGCCGAGCCTTCCACCCTTTACCAAGTATATAGGTGCATTAATAATATAAGAGATATTGTGATATCCCAACCAAAATCATGTCCACCATGGAGAAATCTTCAACTTCACTGCAACTAGCAGCGCTATAAGAGGGGCTGAAAAGCGGTAACATAGCCAATCAATGTTTTGCATAGGAAAGGTGTCAAGGTTAGGGGTTCATGGCAATATGGGATGGCTGGACAAGCGGGTAATAGGTAGCGCAGCATAGCGAAAAACGAGGCAACTAGCATAGCAATGATAGTAGTGAGATCGAGGGTAGCGGTCATCTTGCACGAAATCCATAAGGAAGAAGAACGAGTCCATCAAGAAGACAAGCGGACGTGGTCGAGCGAGTCCTCACAACTCGAAGCGAAACCGAAGCTAACGAGAGAGCAACCGGAAAGAAGCAAACAACATAGTAAACAACCATCGCATAATCATGGCATGATGCACAACCAAGTATGATGCATGACCGGTTTAATGAGGCATGGCATGGCGAAGTGCAACAAACAATACTACAAGTTAAGTGGAGCTCAATATGCAACGAGTTGCATATTGACGGAACACCACATCAATTATTTAGTTCGCTCTCGTTTAGGTACACAACAATGTTAAATGTTGTTAAACATGGCAAGAGGTGGAGCATAACAAAACTACCTATCTAGGCAAGTTTAAATGAGGCCGGGAATAACAAACAACAAGTCCGGAAAATCCTCATGAGCATATTATGAATTTGGTACTGTTCTGCCCTAAACACAATTTTAATGTTGTTAAACAGGAAAATAAAGTGGACCATGTTAAACTAGGCATTTTTCCACCCCATTTACATATAAAGTTTATTTAAAATGGAGCTACGGTTATTTAGTTATGAGATAAATCATTTTAACATGGCATTTAAGCAAAGTAATGCAAACAGCAAGTTAAACATTTTAAACATGGATGAAAATGGCATATTGAGAAACTAGATGAAAAACTAAGCATTTTACATATATAAGTTGTTTTAATCCGATGCACGGTTGTGGAGTTATTATATGCATGAACTTTGAGGTTTTTACGTAAAAGCAGTAATCTCTGGATAAATAGACAAATCTTGATTCTAAAAAAAGCAGAATGGGCGAAATCGCTAGCCAATGATGCATAGGAGGATTTGGCGGCTGCTCACCTGGGCCAAGGCCCGATTCGATGGAATGAGGTTGGCGGGCAGGCTGAGGCCCACCTGAGCCCATGGATCGACTCTTGGCGGCATTTGGATCGCCAGCGAGGAGGCCGGCTTAGAGGCGCTGCTGGGCACAGAGCCGCTGCCCGGCGCTAAATCCTGTTGGCGGGATCGAGCGAGGCCTTGATCAGCCTTCGGGAAGCGATGACCCGCATCGATCTGAGCTCGCGGCCGAGGTCGCGGCGAGGGAAGCAAAGGATGCTGTGGCGCGGGCTTGGCGCAGCTGCAGATGGCGCGAGGTCGAAGCAGGCGGAGGTGGTCGGGATCGTCGAGATCGAGGCGAAGACGAGCTCCGCGGATCCGTCGAGGGCGGCAGCTCCTTCGAGCAGCGCCGGCAAGCCTGCGAGTGGGAGGAGAGAGAGATCGTGAGGCGGCGATGAGAGATGGAAGATGGCGGCGGCGCGACACAGGCGAGCGCTTGAGGCGGAGGGGCGAGGCTGGCGGGCCGGCGGCGGCGGCGGCTACTGCAAGCCGGCGAGGTCGATCGCTGGCGGGAGGAGCGGGAAGCGGAGGTGGGCGGCCTGAGCGCGGCGGGGGCGCCTTCTTCTTGGCGGAAGGAGGCGGCGCGTCACGGGCTCCTCGAACTCTTTTGTTCTTCTGGCGAGAGAGGAGCACGGCGCTGGGACCTCGGGTTCAAGCGAGGAAGGAGGAGGCAACCGGGCTGGATGGATTTGATTGGATCGGGGAAAAGCGAGGAGGCGGCTGGTTGGTTCGGCGCGAGAACAAGGAGAGTGGCGGCGTGGGGATGGGATGGATGGGACAGATCCTAGTTTTTGGGGTTTGGTCTCAAATAGACTAGGGTCTATATATATGGAGAAAGAGGAAGTTTTGGGTCTACGATAAAATTCGGACGGTTCGGATAAAATAGTTAGGGAGCCCAAATAACAAAACGAGATGTTTTGTAGATGTTAGGGGATAATCTGGACCCAATGGTAGCAACAGACCGGTTCGGGTTGAGGCAAGTTTGGACGCTGCGAGGGCACGAGAGAGGTCGGCGAAGACAAGGGGTTTTGTGGTCTCGGAGAAAGAGAGAGAGGGGGTACAAAGCGGTGCGAGGAAGGTCGACAAGGGCAAGCGGTCGACAACATGTCAATGAAGACAAAGAGAAAGCGGCGGAACCACGAGGACTCGAAAAACCGGTTGGACTCGGATCGGTCAGCGAAGGCGGGAAATCGGCAACTTCTGGCGGATGCAGGTTTTAAAATATGGCTGACAGCAGTGCGATGCAATCACGAATGATGCGATGATGAAAATGCATGACATGAAGAAAATGCAAAGCGAAAGACAAAAACCCAACCACGGAGAAAATAAAATATCGCATCTCCGGAAAAGGCAGGAGTTGGAGTTATGAATATGGAAAGTTACATCCGGGCGTTACGAGGTGCGCCTTGAAATGCATGTCGACCGAGTCGACTCGCCGACTTTGAAAGAGCAAACCTAGTCGCGCTACAACACATAGGCGTGGTCGATCCTTGGGTGGTAGAGCACAAAACCTTTATTAAGAAGGCGTACAATGGCCGAGGCCAGCGGAGGGCGGACGGAGATATACTCAAAGAGCACAACTCATGTTTCACGCATTGGTTCAAGCGAAGCTTACGTCGTACCCTTTACATGAGGATTCTCCCACGGAAGAACAACTCATATTACGCCTTGTCACGGCGCCGAGCACAACGATGACCTATGGGCATCGATATCAATGGCTACACATTCTACACGAGGCCAAGGACATGAAGAGCGATGGTTATCGAACTCGGGGTAGCGATGGAATCCTACACGGTAACAACAGGGGAGATACTACGGAAGGATCGAGGAGATCAGGGAGCTAAGCTTCTGTTGGAGAGAAGGTCCGATGTTCCGTGTCGAGATGGGCCAAACGTCATAAAAGAAGACCGGTATTTCACCACCATGGTTATACGAAGCCAAATCAAGACCATGGCATAAGCGTCACCGAAAAATGAGCCATAGTGCTGGCTTCCCAAGTGGACCAATGCTTCTTCATTACCGACCATAAAGCCCGGTCGTGTTGTCGTGAGGAGAGGCAAAAGGAAGATCATCGGAATGGATGGAGTAGCCAATGAGCAAGACTTGACAAATCTGGCGACCGAGGATCGAACATGGCGACGATGATGAAGTAAAGCATACACCACAAAAAAAGCGGGACCACCCTACCTAAGGGCGTCCGTTCCACGGAAGAACTCCATTTGCGAAAAAGAAGGGCAAGAAGATTGTGAACAGATAGCTAGCTAAGATCGATTGTATTTAAATCGTAACCTTCATTTCTCGATTGTATTTCATGGGTACTTTTTGAACTATCATGAATATTTTTAAATTTCATGGACACTTGATCTCGATCCCCCTCCATCTCGATTGCTATCCCACCTTGCCAGATCCGGTCCCCCTCGCCGCCGAGCACCCCCCAGTCCACCGGCCACCGCCGCCGACCCCCCGCACCCTCGATTCCCCTACTCAACCGCCGCCTCCGACCCCCCACACCCCGCGCACCCTCCCCCGCTCCACCGACATTACTGTTTGATGATATTTTTAAAAAATTATTACTGTCTTATAAAAAAGTATTACTGTTATGATTTAAACAAGTTTGAACATATTTAAACACAAATAAGTATCAAACAGCTTTTTAAATGCTAAAAAAAATTTGTGGAGCCTAGGAGTCGATCCCAGGACCTCCTGGTGTGAGAACTGGCTGCTGACCAGTCGAGCTAGTAGAGGGGACTTGATGTGGATCAGTTCTGGTGGTACATAACCTGTTGGCTCGAGTTGAAATAAAAAAAATACTAATGGCGCACCACGGTGAGGTGCGCCATTAGTATCAGATGTACTATAGGCGCACCGGGGTGGTGCGCCATTAGTATTGTTCGATCCCCTTCCCTCTCACCCTTTGCCCGATCCCCCCTTCCCTCTCCCCCTCGCCAGTTCCCTCTCCCTTGATCCATCGCCGCTGCCCTGACCCACTGCGTCGCAGCCGCCCACGCGCCCCCACCGCCTCCCTCTCCCCTTCCTCCCCCTCGAGCCCGCGCCGTCCGCCCAAACCAAACCCGACGCAGTCCGCCCGCGCCCGCTCCACCGCCGCCGCCCTGCCTCTCCGCCCTCTCCTCGCCCTCGCCCTCTCCCTCCCTCGCCCTCTCCTCGCCTTCCCTCTCCCTCGCCCTCTCCCTGCCTTCCCTCGCCCTCGCCCTCTCCCTCCCTTGATCTCTCCTCTCCCCCAGAGCCCAGAAAGCCTCGCCGTCGTCGCATCGTCCCGACACCGTCCGTCGCCCCGCCTCCCTCGACGCCACCGTCGCCCCGCCACCCCAGTGCCGCCCCAACACCACCGTCACCCCTTGCCCTCGCGCCGCCCAGCGCCACCGTCGCCCCTGCCCGCCAGATGCCGCCCGACACCACCGTCGCCCGCCGCCCTTGATGCCGCCCGACACCACCGTCGCCCGCCGCCCGACACCACCGTCCGTCGCCCGCCGCCCCTCTCGCAGCAAGGTATGCGGCTGGTTAAATCCCCTGTCATGGCAGATTGAAAAGTTCAGGTTACATTAGCGAACATGTTTAGGTTTAGGTTACATTAACTAAAAGGTTGATTGAAACATTGTTGGACTACTAGGAAGTTGGACTACTAGGAACATGTTTAGGTTCAGGTTACATTAACTAAAAAGTTCAGGTTACATTAACTAAAAAGTTCAGATTAGAAACCTATAATTTCTACTTTTATGCCTCTGTTACTCGATCAAAATTTTATGTTTGATGCCCATGGTAGTTGAGCTCTCACCTCACATCACGCAGCATGCATGATGCCACAATGTCTAATACGTCTTGCCAAGCAAGCGGCAAATAATTATAGCTTAGAATAAATAAATCGATGTAAGATAAGCATGGCATGAGCTTTAATTAAATAGCATAATACACGTTGGTAGTCCATCTCTCTCAAAAAAAATACATGTTGGTAGCAGATGATAGATACCAATCCATTGGATCATCAGACATATTAAAGTCTTTTTTTGAGCCCTTATTAGCTACTCACACTATTTGCCCCGCGGTTTCTCTGTCATGGCTACCAAGTGATTGACGGTGGGCTAGAAAAATAAAACCACCAAACTATCAGTAAAAGATGTGAACCAACGTCTTTCATTGTCATGCATATCAAACACCAAGGGTTATTTTCACTTAAAGTTTTAGAATGGGTGCATTACAATTCAGTATGATATCTAATAAGACACTCTGGGCTGATATAATTATGGAACAGAACCAACCATGATAAATAAAAGGTGATGTTGTCTATGCATTACCAAAAATGTATCTTTGTGAACAAATAAATTGGTACCAACAGCAATGCCATCTTACTGTAGAATTAGAATACATGGACATGATCAGCTCAGCTCCCAAACTGCCATTCATCACATCAATTTCCCCTTATGTAACTCCAGTCAAAATTTTATGTTGGTCTACCTAGTAGATGCCCATGGTTTGATTTTATGTTTGTTCCTATCAATAAAAATGCTGAGCTATGTTCCATTTTCTTGTTCTTTGTGATAGTTTTGCAACTTTACTTCCCATCTTAGCATAAGCCCCATTTTCTTGTTCTTTGTTAGCGAGCTACTTGTCTCTAAGAACTTTGATACTATTTGGATCAAAGTTAAATGAGCACATAGATGACAAAAAAGTTCAGATTGTAAAATGTTCATTTCTTTGCTAGTGCCCATTTTGAGTAATTGCTTAGAGGATGATCTGTGTGAGCTGGTGGAGTGATTTGTTTTCTACATAAAGCTCTTTAGTCGGGGCTGGTTTTAAATGAAATACACATGAAGCTTCACCAGCTCCTGTGGGTGTGGGATCCATGTGACATGTGACATTGCATCCATGTCCACCTGGGATAATGATTTTGCAGGTACCCCGAGAGGCCCTTGAGTTTGCCGGAATGTCGATTAACTTCCGTTCCGGCAAATTCGCGTACTCCATATGTCCTATTTTCAGCACAGGTCATGCTGAAATTTTCCGTGAATTTTAGCATGACTTTGCTAAAAATAGGACATATAAAATACTTGTGACTAATGCATGGGCGAGGTATCGTAGTAGTTAATTAAGTAGGATCAAGTGCCCGGCGTACTTGTGACTAATGCATGGCTTTTAGGGTGCCTCGGTGTCGATAAAAACCGAAATGATGAAAGCTTAGGATTTTAGGGTGCCTCGGCGTCGAAAAACCCTCAATGATAAAATCTTAGATTTTAGGATGCCTCGGTGTCGACAAACCCTAAATGATGAGACCATGATCTTGTTCCTTGACAATAACCATCTTTTGACCAAACTTTGTTTCTATTTAGAGAAAACATGGCCCTACAACGATGAGGCGGGGGTTGAGGCGGCAAGGCATTACAGGAGCTGTCCGGAGATGGAGAAACAACCTCACTTGTATGAGGCCGCGCCTTCCCACCGATCTGAGACCACTAATGGTGCCGCCGAGGATGACCACTGCGATGCCACCACAGATGGTGCGCCGAGGATGCCACCATTGATGATGGCGGCGCCATACGGATGGCAACCAACCGAAGAGGCAGCGGAAGGATCGGCGCCGATCGTGCTCCTCAACCTCAAGGAGGAAGTTACTAAAGTGGACTCAGCGGAATCCAGCGGCGCCCAAGCGAATAGTCAAGGGGTACTTGCTTGAGTTCGGTGCATTGTCCAGCTTACCGTCTCGATCAACACCGAGAACACGAGGCATCTGACCGAGGAATTTGCGCCACCTCCTCTTCACGAAGCTGCCTGAGCGATACAAGTCCCGCTGAATTTGCAAACACAAGCCTCAAAGGGAATAAAGTGAACAATGCTGCCCTCACGAAGATGAGCAAGGCCACATCTACTTGGAAAAGCAATGTGAAGAAAATAATCGAGAAAGGTGAGAGTTATCGAGAAGATCAAGGAGAAAAATCCTTGATCACGAAGATGACTACTAGCGACTTCAAGATCAATTGCTCGAGCACATAAGCTCCCAATCAAGTGAGTGGAAACAAATCACGGGAGCTGAACATGGGGAACACACACTCGGTCCGGCGATTCTGAGTGGCGGAGCCTATATGGGACGAGGAGGAGCGGCCGTGCCGAGCAAGGCCTACCGCCCTCTTCGAGAAATACAGCGGTAACAAGTAGACCAGGAACTTTGTCGGGGCCGGTACAAGAAGGACCGAAAACAAAGGAGCTTACCACGGATCGAAGACCGGGCAGCTTGAGCTTGTTACGTAAGGAATACACCCAGCGTAATTAGCTCCATATGGTTGCATTCTAATTAATGAAGCCAAATTTCTAAATGGTTCACATTCCTTCCGCATATTGAAAGCGATGGCGCTGGGTCGACTAAACAACCCTTGGGACACCACTCAAAATAGAGGCGTTGAATGTAATGAAGAACAAGGATAAGCTCGATGGCCGGCGTCACCGGTCGTGTGGCGGCAAAGGCTTGTCGACAAAATGGGGTCATACTATACGCTGGTGTGCGGAAGGAGAAAAAGACCAGCTCGGAAAGCGGTAGCGAGAGGTTCAAGAACTCAAGGCACGGTGGCGCGGATTCGGAGATTGTCCAAGTAAGTGGAACAACGACTCGGAGCGGCGATCACCGCCATTGTGCCTACCTTGATCTCGGGGTTGAGTCGTGGATTGTGGGCGTGGAGGCCGCCCGATTCCTAGCTTCACGGCCGCAACTTCGCATAATGCGATGGCGGGGCCATTGGTGCCTCCGGCGGGCGGCATTGGTGTCTCCGGCGCCGCACGGGAGCTTAATGCACCGGGTGTCGCCCGGCCGGCACCTCTGCGACAAGCGGCCCCTCCGTCAACTGCGCCCGGCGTTGGCGGTGCGTCGACGTGCCGAGCTCGGCGCCATCATCACGGTAACTAATTAAGCCTCTCTCGCCGAGGACTTCATCTCCTTGCCTTTGGTGGGCATCCCCGATGCCCTACATGTTCGCGAGGCGCCGCCGGCGTTCGTGCACTCTCCTCCGCCGTGAACAACGAGTTGGTCGATGTCGCCAAGGGCAAAGTCGTTCAACGGGCAACCCCTTGTTCCACGGTACCGGATGCCACCCAACTTGTTTAGGGTTCAAGCTGGTTGGTCTTTGCCGAGCTGCGACGACTTGTTACCTCGATTCGACCCGTCGGGGCGACGATGAAGGCGTGATGACCCTCGGCGCTGCTGAGCTAGCCCTGCTTTGGCCAAGAGCGGATTCGTTTGGGGCGGGGACACCACCCAAAGACAACACCGCCCGATCGTGCGGCGCCAAGTCAGCCCATGGCAAGACCGCCGTATGAGAGCGAACATCCCTATGCCGCTGGATCCAAACATGCATATGCACGGATCGAGCGAGGAGGGCGGCAGCGATGATACATTTAACAGCGTCGATCATACTTTGCCGATCATGGATGCGATGGCGACTTCATGGGGCCTCCTTCTTAAGAACCAAACCCAACAAAAGGCGTGTGCGATCTAGCTGGTACCGCGGAGAAGCCAAGTTACCTTGAGCGCCGTTTGGCGTTCAGCTCTCGGGAGACACCTCCGGCTGCCGACTTCACCGAGCCTCGGATAGGCGAGGTGCGAAATATCAGCCCCAACACACTCAAGAAGGCGATCTGTGAGCGAACTCGGTCCCATTACGGGGAAGAAGAAGGCACGCAAAAGAAAGACTAAGAAGGGTGCGAGCCAGCCGGCCGCCAGTGCGATCCATGCTCAAGGCGGGCCACCTTCACGCGAGGATATCTCGAGGAGGTGCATGTGGCGGGTAGGGCGATGCTACCGACAAATATGCTCAATGCTGCAACCGTGCTATCTGGAGTCTGCATGACAGTGTTCTTGCTTTGGAGAAGCGGCGTCTCGAGAGAAGGATGTGGCATACCGGTTTTCGCGGCCAAGGTGCTAGAGGAAAGGGCTTTGTGGATAACTCCATCGGGCGTCACGATCGTCCTGCGTTTTGATGACATCCACGCTATGTTGAACCTTCATCCGCTGCACTACACCTTCGTTCGGCTATTTTATTTGAGTATGGAATCACGGATCATTAGCGACAAGACCGGACATCGTGATAGTCGACCCCTTCTACATGCGTGCCAAGATCTTGGGCGTGGCGGGGACCGGCAAGTCGCGAGTTCTTACCTCGAAGGCGTCATTACGGCAAACCAAGATAAGGATAACTTCCTCGTCCTTACTTTCCGAGTAAGTCCTCCCTCAACCGACACGTAACATATGAATTCTTACATTTGATCCTTTTCTTTTAACATTCCGTGTTTTCTGCGGTGACACATGTTGCGCGCTCATCCTCCTAAGCCCCAAATATTCCATGGCCCACGTATTTGACCCGGACCGTCGATCGAGCGTAGACTACACAAATGTCAAGAAGGTTCTTGATGATGTTCTCCTAGCTCGCGCCAAATCTGGAGGCACCTTCACCAAGCCTAATCGTAAATCACGCAAGCATGTGTTCTCCCACAATCTGACGTTACTGCTGCGT
This sequence comes from Aegilops speltoides, assembly GCA_021437245.1. NCBI lineage: Eukaryota > Viridiplantae > Streptophyta > Magnoliopsida > Poales > Poaceae > Aegilops > Aegilops speltoides. Next base: position 257,052,322 of record CM038147.1, read on the forward strand.
CAAGCAGCCTTTGGCGATCGAAGGGTGCCTACTCGCCATCCATCACATGCGAGGCGATCGTGCGGGACCATCATCAACCGCTACCGAGTAAACTCAAAGATTGGGCAAAGGCGTGTCGACAATCCGGGCGCGGACCTCCGACAAAATTCTTTCGCATCGATCGGAGTTTGCGAAATCATCCATCAAGATGTCGCCGTACCTCGGGGCAGTTCTACCTCAACAATCAACCGTCCACGGTGACATCGACACAATGCTACAAATGCGGTGACAACGACCGTTATTTCATGACTCCCACGATGAGCGGCGGCTTCATCCATGCTCCGGTCCCTTGAGTCGAGTCGAAAGCGGTGATCTTGTGTCTGGTTACGAAACATTGATTGGCTCATGTTGTAATTAAACTTTAATGAACTTGTAGTATGTCTCTTTGGTTTGAGAGTCGTTCAACTTAGATGTAATCGATGCTATTAATGTCTTGCTTTTCTCTTCCGATCGTTACATTGCATACTTATATATTGCTTATGTATTGTGCGTGAATTGGTACTAACATTTCATTTGGCTAGTGCATAGCGATGCCGGCGTATGTCGTGTATAAAGGTAAGGTTCGGAGTCTCGATGGTGGGAGGGCGTCGGAGACAGGTTCAACGATTCAGCGGTAATAGTTACAAAGGGTACACCACTACGGCGGGGCGAATCTAGATCGCCCGCTATCTAGCGGGAGAGGAGGGAGCGTTGGAGGAACCGGATGAAGACGAGTTTCATCGTGATGATGCTCATCGTGATGACCGCATCTCTCTTCTATGTGATGGTAGTTTACATGATCGATATCGACTTGTAATGTGAAGACAAATTCGCTACTCGTGGTCTCGAGACTTGTAATATAATGTTCTATCTTTGTTCGGTCTTTTCAATTTGGAGACTAATATGATGAATTGTATTCGGAGACTAATATGATGAATTGTATTCAAAGACTAATCTTCTATTGTATTCGATGAATCTGTTGTTGATGTGTCTTTGTCTATATTTTGTCAAATTATACATTTTGTAACCTGTGCAAAAACAGAAAATAAAAATAAAAAACCTAATATTCATACTAATGGCGCATCACATGACAATGCGCCATTAGTATGACAAAGCATACTAATGGCGCATCCTTTGGATAGTGCGCCATTAGTATCTGTGATTACTAATAAGCATCCGGTGGTAGTGCGCCATTAGTATGCCAAAGCACCTGGGTATACATGGCCCCTGGGAGGCATACTAATGGCGCACCCTGGCCTATACTAATGGCGCACCAGGTGGTGCGCCATTAGTAAAATTACTAATGGCCTGCTATTAATGGCGCACCACAGATGCGCCATTAATGGCCATATTAGCTGCGCCATTAGTAGGGGTTTTTCTAGTAGTGGCCCCAGCAAAACTATGTTATGTTTCTTCTTGTTACTTTAACTCTTCAGTATGTACATACTACTAGTATTTCTTTACTAGAATTTAGCACCCCAATTAAGCATGTACTAGCTTTTTTAATAGTACTATATGCATAATTTGGCGACAAGCGCTCTCTATATGTACCACCTTTTTTTTAAATTTCAATTTTCGCTCCATGGCGCAATCCATCGATAGTACTACTGTACAAAAGTATACATTTTTTAAAAGGCTAGAGTACTGATCATCACATATATATAGCTAGTTAAATTCTCAACTTAGAATGACATGCATGCCATGTAGTATACCGATATTGAGGAAGTATAGTAAAAATGAGGTGATTTTACCGAGCGATCCGCGGGGGAGCATGGCCTGTCATGCGGTCCCATGTGTCATGATGTACCAAGGCGATGCACGTGTCCCTCTTGAGGCAGAAGCAATACTAGTACGTGGTTTGAGATGATGTCGAACCGAAGTGTGAAATAATGGTTGCTTCGTCCATCTGGGAAGGTGCGGCATTGTGATTTGATGTCGCATTGCTCATTACTACTACTGGGCCGGTACGAGTGGGGTGCGTCCCCCCTGCTGTTCTGCACTGTTATTTGGTGCTTGACACGTCGACCCGGTTGCCATATGTCCCACATGTCGTGACGGAAATCTGAAATTCATGAAAGGGAGCGTCGATGGAGGAGTATACTACAGAATTCATGAAAGGGAGCGACTTAGTATTGGAAATATCTGTTTTTACGGAGTACGTACCCACTAGGGTTTATAGGGATCTTCTAAAAACCATTCGTTTTTCCGTTTGATAAGTCTCAATTCTACTATACTAGTAGTAGTACCATTACATGCTGGATTTCAAGGTGTGTTAGATCACCCAACGCAAGCAGTGTCAAGAGGAAACTAACCAATGCATGTACAAGTTCATGGAAATTTAGTGGTCATTCATGCATTCGTTGTAATTAATGCCTCGGTAAACATAACTTCTTGAGAAAAACGACTGTACTATGCAAACTACGAAATTAATTCGACCACTCACCGTCTACCTTGGTTGGAGAGATTTTGAAATTGAGCCATAAACTGGAATGGAGGGAGTAGTAAATTTTGTCTCGATTACTACTTGTGGCCTTGTATAGATGTAAAATGTATTTTTTATAGTGGCCTTGTATAAGTATATGGAGGGAGTACTAAGCAAAGTACGTAGTAGGGACGAGGAGTAAACGGAGGGAGTAGTAAAATTTTCTCCTCGTGCTGCGAGCCACCGCACACGTGGGTGAGGGAGCGGGTGTAAAGGCGTACAGTAGTAGTAAGCTTAACCTCATCCTGCGAGCCACCGCGCCCGTGGGCGGGGGAGACGGCCTACTAAACAAGCTTCTCCTTGTTCTGCGAGTTGACAGGACACATCAAAAGTACTCCAGTGTATAGAGCCTTGCCTCTAAGGTAGGCCCCACATGGTTTGCCTCTTTTTTTAATTTAACATAACGCGTCAAGTCGCAATTTATTTGTTCACCCGTGGTAGGCGATCCTCCCTCCACCAAGTGGACAACCAAGACACGTGGCAAATTACCACGTGGGCTGCCTTTTTTGTCTGAAATAGGCTCCACCGTGAACCTCTGTGGGTGTGGTTGGGAAAGAGGCAGGAATGCGTGCACGTGCATGCACCTCTTCTCTTGAACACGTCCCCCACCTACGTGGGTGTGTGTGAGAGAGATACAAACCTAGACATAATGCTCCGTCCATCCCCATGCCTCCGCCCAGTCCGACCACCAGTCACCACCACGGCACCACGCCCTACTCCTCCTCACTTTATCTCTCATATTCCTCCCTCCATTTTTATATACAAGGGGCCACTATCAATTTTACAATTTCCAGATATACAAGGCGACTAACACTAATTGATGCAATATTAATGGTGTTTGCCTCGTGGTACTAGCAAAGGAGGACATTAATTATCCCTTGCATGCATGTGGGAGTTTGTAAAAAAAATGCATCTTGATGTTCCGTGCAATGCACGGGCATCTTGCTAGTCCATGGAAACCACACATGGCAAAATTCCATGGCGAACGAGGGATTCGAATCTGTTGGGAGGGGCTGTTTGGATCTAGCCCGGGGTAGCCAAAATATTCGCGACCCTCTTGTTCACCCGTGCCTTTGCCACCGATGAACGAGGAATGGCTCGGGTGCTCATGCTGTCATGCATCCTCCAGCGTGCGTTGGAGCGAGCTCGCCTGAGCTATGTTTTTGTCCCAGCGCCGCCCAAGCCGCCGGAGACCGACCGGCGACCATAAATCGCCATCCAACCGTAGCCGCACACATTATGACAGCAACTCAACCAACCGGAAGAAATTCACGCAAACACGGAGACAAACTGATATTTCATATAAACAACGACGAAAATCATATAAAATACCGTTTTTTCACACAAACATGACGGATTTCTTTACATTCAAATGAACTACGCGGTGCTAGTTCTGGACAGCACAGGTATATAATACCTAGCCTAAATGGTCGCCCGCCGATCAATTTGTGTTCCTCAGGTCCGGCAGCACGATCACCGGACTGTCGGGAGCCCAGGAGGTATATGCTTTAGCACAAAGGACGGCTCGCTTCCCCACTGCCCAACTGATATCATTGGCTAGTGCCAAAGATGATGGTGGCCGGCACCGGTTCGAATTCATCACCGCCCACTACTTCGCCATGGCCGGCACCGTCTCGAGTTCATCCTAACATTCCCCTCTTCCGTGGAGCCCATGCGGGGTCGACAAAGGTCCTCGCAACAAAAGGATCCGGCAAGACACCTGCTATGTACGCCGGCGTCTCCTCTGCGGTGGCCTTCATGGGACCCAAGCGGCGGCGGCCTCCCGTGTTCTACTTCTCCTCGATGATGGCGGCGGACACGGAGGCGCTGGCCACCGACTCGTCGCACTCCGTGCACCCGGCTTCTCTCGCTGCTTGCATGGTGCGGCCACTGGCATGGGAGTCTCGGCCACAGAAACAGGAGACGCGGTACGAGGCGGCGGCATGGACGGCAGCAACGACGTCCGTGCGCCGCTTCTCGTCGAGCTGCTGAACCGTGCGCCGGCTTGGGGCGACAACTGGCTCCGTCGGGCGAGGGGAGGGAGGTGGATCAGCGAGCTGCATAGCTCGTATCCAGCGGGCTACCCAACCGGCTTGGATGCGGAATAACTACTCTTCGTAAGCCATTGTAAGAGTGGACAAAATGGTGGAGGAAATAGGGGAGCAGCGGAGGTGTGCGATTCTTGGCCGGCGTTTGGCCTCGTTTAAATAGGAGATTAAATAGACGGCAGATGGGAGGAGCTCAGCCGGCGTTGCGTTTAACACCGGCCCGGTCATGAACGGACGTGTGTCCAGAGTGGGTTTCTCGGCTTCCACACGGGCGGGTTTCATGGAGGCATTTGAATGCGGCACGGAGGAGTGTTTAGCCGGGCGTGCCGCGAGTGGCGCCCTCGACTCTGACCTAAAGACACCGCGTCGTTCTTCCGCTGATGTGTGGGCTCTTTGGGTGCATGGCCTGCATGTCAGTGACCCAACGTAGGTAGCGCACAGCAGAGGAACCTTTGGTGGGCCAAGGCGGTCAGAAGCGGGCATTTCATAAACCGATGATTTGTTCATTGAGTGTGACGTCATCTTTTTCATGTAGTTAAGCCTACTATGTTGATAGCCCGTTTGATACGTTGTGATTCATAAAGACCGTTGCAAATATCAATGTTCTGCTTATCACAGATAAGATTGATTAATACCCATAACAATCCATGTCCTTAACAAAGGGTGCATGCATGTATAGGTTGAGCGTGTGTCTTGCGTCGCGTGCTTTGTGCATGCAGGCATGCGAGTGTTGCATGCGTGCAAGGGTGCGTTTCAGTGTTGCATGCATGGGTGCGTATGTGCGTGTGTTCGTGAGTGCATGTGTACGTGTCAATGTTGCATGCCAGGATGCGTGCGTGTGTACGTTATGTGTATGTGTTAGTGTTGCACAACTAAATGCGTGCGTGTCTTGCGTGTGTGCGTGTGTACGTGCGGGGTGAGGCTACACGTCAGTCGACTGACTTTTTCATCTCTGGTCATTAGATATTCCAGCCGTTGCATACGAAATCAAGGGCCTCCAGTTTATCATCAAACTCCACCCCCCCTGAGCCGCCAGCCACCACCGGCCGAACCGCCCGCCCCGCCGCCCGCGGCTGTCCCGCCCTCCCTGAAACCACTCCCCACTGCCGGTCCGCCGCCGCACCGGCCATCCCGCTAGCCCCCCTCCACCCCACCGCGCCGAGATTTTTCTCCGGGGATCCCCACCCCACCGCCTAATGAACCCCCCCCAACCGCCGGTGACTGCCAACCAGAGGTCTCACGACTTCGAATACCCACCGACCACTAGTTTATTACCATTTTTGTCCTTCATATATGCGCTGACAGGTGGGCCCTATGGTAATGTGCGCTGCTGAATGTGGACCATTTGACTGGTCAATTGAGGGTGTTACCAACAAATTATGGAGCTGTATGGTGAGCCAGTGACTGTATGATCACCCTAAAATGTACTCTTATTTCATTAACACAGTACAGACTCAAACTACCATTTCTTTCTTTCATATACGGGCTAACAAGTGGGCCCCATGGTTACGCACCCCGATGGTGGAACACTAGTTGTGCCGTTTGACTGGTCAATTGATTGTGTCATCAACAAAATACAGAGTTGTACGGGTGAGCTAGTGACAGTATAATCATGACATGTATTTGTTTAACACGGTACAGACGCAAGGGCTCATATATACGCGCAAGCACTCACCGCTATAAGCGCACACACGTGAACCCTACACCTATGAGCACCTTCAAGTGAGTGGGCCAGCATATATGATCTTGAGATTTTACGAAGTCACCATAGGTGCCTCGTAGTCGAGTGGAACTTCTCCTCCCACTGAACGTACATCGTCGGAAAATACTGAAATTAACACAAGATAAATGCGAGCACAAGGACTTTAACCTTGGTGGGCTCGAGAAACCACTGTCCTCTCACCATCCAACCACATGTTGGTTAGCACGACAAAATGTATGTGGTGACCGTGATGAGCTTATTCTGAAGTCCAGTGACCATATCGTGCTTTTGCTTCAAATACAATGACCGTAAGTGTCATCAACAAAACACGGAGCACGCATCAAATGCAAAGTCCATCAGTGTCATCAACAAAATATGGAGACGTATCATGAGGTAGATACCGTTGTACTATTCAATATGCTTATTTCTTAGTGGCCGATTGCGTGTGTGGTGTGGTGGGCACATCATTTCTAGTTGTCGTGGGTCAACATGAAGACTCATGGGTCGGTTCCATCCTGCGCCACATATAGGTTGGACCGAGACGTGATATTTGAAGACCCATGTGGAGGACTCGGCGTACAACACAAAGCTACCAGAGTCGCGGAGGACTCTATCCCCACTGGTGATAAGCCGACTATATATGATTTGTCACCCTAGGCCCTTAGTATGTTATACAAGCTTGGGACTAGTTCGTCGATAGTATACACACACGCACAATGCACGGTATTCACGTGTACTTTGTACACACCCTATCACTAATATATAGTACCGGGGTAGGCTCTTTCTTCAAGCTGCAGAGGGTCCGATCCGAACTAGGGTAAAACTTTGCCTCGTATTACCATCCAGCCTAACAGCCGGGATATCCTACGAATGATATGATGAAATCATATCGCCAACTACTATTAGAGAGGTGTGTCGGGGGGCAATGTGTGCGAGAGAGGCATAAAGATAATGTGCGTGCGGGAGACACGTAGGCACATATATGTGCGTATAGAGGGCTAGTAGAGACCGTGCATGTGTATATATGCATGTGAGAGAAATAGTGTTTTCCAACTAAGATTAGTGAAAAGAGTGGTACATAGTAGTCAGAAACAGAGAGAGAGAAACAGAGAGAGCATGTGTGTGAGACACCCCGACACCCTGAGAGAGATTGTGAGCATGTGCGAAAGAGAAATGCCGATGCATATAAAGTGTGTGCACTTATGCATTAGATAGAGAGCTATATAATGCGTTTGTGAGAACGGGGCGAGGCATAGTGTATATATGTGTAAAAGGCGGTTCTACACATTAAATTAAAATATAAATGGCATTATTATTTTTGGATGAGATCATGAATTTTGCAAAATTGCGTATGGACGAAAATCGGTCTATCAGACACCCATACTCTATTGAATTCTAGCATGTGCATGTGTTTATTTCATATTATCGATCCATAGAGTGAGAGCGGTTTGAAATACAGGCAATGGATGCTTTTGCAATTCATATATAAACATTAATTAGTGTACTCCATGTTGTTAGTGTGAAGCACTTTATACACTTGTCACTTGCATGGATACATTCCAAATCACTAGCTACAAAATAAAATACATGTCGAATTCAACAAAAAGGGGGTTTCGAAGATTCGAATTCATAGGAAGTGCATTCATCTATTTGAACCCGAGGTAATGGCATTTGTAAATAAGATGTAAAAGGGGGCATCAATCTTTGTTGTGAGTTTGAACATGCTATATATATTCATACGCATATCTAACATTTTTTTTGCAACCAAGGAGATTATATCTAGAACCATGCATGAACTGAGGTAAGTTGCATATTTTTTAATATATACTCCTGTACAATGTATATTAAAAGGGACAATTGCATTTTTACCCCTAGTTGGTTCCTACCCACGGGTTTTTCCCTTACTTTTTGAGCTTGCTCTGTTTTGCCCTTACTTTTTCCATAGAGGTCCCTCGAATGCCCTTTGACTGTTTGACCAAAATTTTGAAAATTCATAACTAATTCATATGAACTCAGAAAAATGCAAATAAGATATCAAAATGTTCAGATAAACATTACCTTTATGAGCATATCATTTGCATTCAGGACAAAAGCATCATTTAAACTACCCGAGGTAATTAATATTATTAACATTATTAAAAATAAATAGGTATAAACTATATTTTTTCATGAATAAAAATTACATGCAAATGTAGGTGATGTTTTCTTAACATCCTCATACCTTATTGCATTTTCTGAGTTCGTATCAACTTGTTATGAAGTTTCCACATAATGGTCAAAGTCGTTAGAACATTCATAACAAGTTGATACAAACTCGAAAAATGCAAATAAGTTATCGATGTTGAAAACATCACCTACATTTGCAAATTTTATTCATGAAAAAATATTGTTTATACCTAATCTTTAATAATGTTAATAATATTAATTACCTAGGGTAGTTTAAACGATGCTTTTGTCCTGAATGCAAATGATATGCCCATAAAGGTAATGTTTATCTGAACATTTTGATATCTTATTTGCATTTTTCTAAGTTCATATGAATTAGTTATGAATTTTCAAAGTTTTGGTCAAACGGTCAAAGGGCATTCGAGGGACCACGATGGAAAAAGTAAGGGCAAAACTGAGCAAGCTCGACAAGTAAGGGCAAAACCCAATGGTAGGAACCAACTAGGGGTAAAAATGTAATTGTCCCATATTAAAATGTACCCCCTCCATTCCAAAATAATCGTAGCTTTAGGATTTTCAAGAGTAAAGATTTGTGAAGTTTGACAAATCCTAAAAGTTCAATTCAAGAGAACCGAAAAAGTTAATGCTTCTGCTCCCAAATATTGAATGAAGCGCAAAATAGTCCTCTGGTCACCCGAAACCGCGCGAGACTAATGTTTTGGTGGTAGGAAATTACTGTCCTCACTCTGGCCCGTGTAGCCTATCGGCCCGATGTCCAAAGGTATAAATCAGGGTAGGTTTCTAACTTCACCAAGACGCCAGTCTCAACCACCTCCGAGAAGCATTCGTACGCTGTGGGCGCCTAAACACCCATGTGCTCGGCCGAAATCTATCCCTCCCACATTTGGGACACCTGACATGACTGTTCTACCCCCAACCCGTAATATGTCCGAAATTTTAGTTGGGGCAAAGTTTGTAACTTTCCCCAAATTTCAAACAAGCGTGTCTCAAACGGAAAAATTGTTCCCCCTTAGGTCCCCTCCTCCCTCCGTTTCCCCATTCATACTCCGTGGGCACGAAAACGCCCTCTCCACCAGCCACGAAACCCCAGCCTCCTCCATCCTCCACCCCATAGCGGTCAATCCACCGCCGCCCTCCTCCATCACGCCGGAGCCGGTACCCCGACGTCGTCGTCCAATGCACCCGCAACCGCAAAGCCCTCAAGGACTTAGCAGCTGAAGCCGAGGCAAAGCTTCCTCCACGACGTCGACGCCGACGTGCGCCGTACCAGAACCACTCCGACCACACCATCCTGCGCCTCACTGTTACGGCTCCACTGTCGCAACCGTCCATCGCACTAGATGTGTTCCCGCTACGCCGTCGTTCGCCGCCTCGGATCTGCTTCCCCGCCGTTGACAGACGGCCACCACACTACACTCAACAACTTGGCCATGGGTTCGTCCAAGGCTGCACCGTCCTCCACAACTTCTGGTTTTTGGTGAACAACAAGATCGTCGGAAAAACAGAAGGAGGACACAGCACTGCCAGCAGAAAGAGGTACTCCTCTTCCCTTATTCGTGCAAATCTTACATCTCCGCTCACACCGTATTCATCCCACGAAAGAAACTTGTTGGGCGCTTCTTACAGCATCTTCTTCGAGATACTAAATGCACAAGGTTTCCTCCCTTTTACTATTTCACCTTTGCTAGAGGTCGATAGCCGCTGGATTTCAATTCAGGGCGAGTCGAACAGCAATTAAAAGAAGCAGCACCCGCTTAGGCGCGCGGAGCACCAAGTCCGCCTGTTCCCCGGGGAAGCGGTGCATCGGTGTCTATCATAGGGTTACGGGGCACAGGAGCTGCTTGCGCCCGATCTGGAGGTCGGCGGGGCTTCAATGGATGGCCGGGGGGCGGTGCCAAGCATGGCGGTGCGGTGAGGTCGAGGGGAGGGCGCAGGGGAGGAATACTGGGCTGGTGGTCGCTGGCGTTTCGAGGAAGATCGTCAACACTGACTGGCTCGAGGTAGATGAAGGCGATCTGCCCGTTCTTTGTACATCGGACAATGCAGAAAAAATGGAATCACCTATTTGCTTTCAGTCGACTGTTATTTTCATAGAATCCTGTAGTAATTGAGTGTGCCATGCATGTTGTAGAGCTATCATATGTCTCCCTTCATTTATTTCTCACTGACCTGCTATCTGCTACCTTTACCTTGTACTAATTGTGCACACTTCACCCATACTCACACTTGTTTTTTATGCATGGGTATTTCAGACTCGGCGCAATGTTCATGAATGCGAGAAAAGAAAAAGGTAAGTCGCACGTGTAATTGAAGATAAGAACTAAGCGATTCGGCACTCTAATTAGTGCGATGTCGACATTTGGAGCGATGAGCGTAGCTCTGCGATTGATGATCTCAATTGCCACACGCAACCATCCAAGGTGCTTGCTTTAACTTCGCGCTATCAAATGTGGTTGCATGTTGCATATGGTGTCTAGTTTGTATTGCTTCCAATTTGGTTAAATTGCATCTGCTTACTTTACACATTATACCTTTGATAATGACATGCCTTCCTATTTTAGATACATACTACATATGTCTATTAACCATGTTTTTAAATCAAACTAATGCTCTTTTGTATCCCTCGTCAATCACTTATGATGAGACAGTCACCTGGGTGGGTTACTGTGAGACGCCGTACTCGTTTAAAGAGTGCAGTGTCATCCTCCCCACATGATTCTCAAGAAACAGCAAGGCTAAATGAAGATATTGAACGTTTCTCTGTACCTGAAGACAGCACTTCCCCCACACCACCATCACAGGTGCTTGCTCCAACTTCGCAGTGTGATATGTGGTTGCATGTTGCATACGGTGTCTAGCTTGTAATGCTTCTAATTAGGGTAAATTGCATCTGCTTAGTTTACACACTATACCTGTGAATATGACACGCCTTCCTATTTTTGGTACACACTACATCTATGTGTTAACCTTGTTCTTACATGAAACTACCTCTCTTCTATATCCTGCATAAATCACTTAGGATGAGTCACCTTTATTCGTTGCATATTGCATATTATTTCTAGCCTGTTGCCATGTATTGCTTCTAATTTGGTCAAATACATTTGTTAGGGCACCCTTTTAATTTGGCAGAGTGATATTGGTTTCATCTTTCATATGGTTTCTAGATTACATCGATTCTAACAAGTTCAAGCACCTTGTGCTTAGTTTACACTTTATACATCATACATGTCAATATGTCATGCCGTCCTGTTTTTCATACATATTCCATCCTCCTATCATGCGGCTGCCTTACATGAAAGTAGTGTTAAATCGGTATCATGCATCAATAAGTTACGAAGAGCAAATTTTGTTCCTTTTTCTTTTGGGTTTGACTTGACAAGGCAAAATCAAGAAAGAGGAAGGAAAAAGTAAGGAGGCCATGATGGTGGTCCTCTGCTGACAACGTAAGCGGAGACATCTGTGCGATTCTCCTTGTACTGATAATGCATTACAAGGTCCAAGTCTCCGCTCCCCTACTCCACCATCCAAGGTGCTTGCTCTAACTTGGCAGTGTGATATCTGGTTGCATGTTGCATATGGTGTCTAGCTCCTATTGCTCCTAATTAGGGTAAACTGCATCTACTTAGCTTACACATGATACATGTGAATATGACACGCTTTCCTGTTTTTTGTACATACTATATCTGTCTATCACACCATGTTCTTACATCAGTCACTTATGATGGGACACCTTTAAGTTGGCAGTGTCAGGACCCCGACTCAATGCCACATCGATCTAGCATGTAACACCTCATATCACATTGCGGCCTCACGCACGGTATTCCCACGGGTGTCGCCTTACCTTTGCCCGGGACCGTTTACGCCTTTTGGCACACGTATATGATAGTGTCGCTAGCATCCATATGATAAGGAGCCGGGCTGACATGGCTAGTCGTAAACCCAAAGTGGCACAGACTTACGAGGACGAGCATCCATGACCCGACATCGAGCGTGTCGGTCATTAGCGAGTAAGTTCGGGCTGTAGCTTGAGGCTAGCAGGACTCCGATAAACCGGGCTGTGGCGGGCTAACAGGACTCCGGTACTCAGCGTGACATTTCCCGAAGGACGGACACGAGAAGGAAGAAGGACACATGCCGGCCAGCCTTAGTGATTCCGGAGCAGTAGCAAGCTACCATGGCTCGGTGGAAACACTAGGAGACATTTCCCGGTAAGAGAGGCTACTAAAGGTAAACAACTAGATAGTCAGATCCCACACTTACCAAGCATTTCAATAACATACACACAATATGCTCGATATGTGCAAATACAACATGGCATCACAACATGACTCTACGACTCAAGTATTTATTCATTAGGCTCCGAGGAGCGAGATATTACAAACATGGGTCTCATGACCCAACATTCAGAGCATACAAGTCAAGCACAAGCGGATGCTAACATGTCTGAGTACAGCCATCTACAAATGAAAAAGGCTTATAAGCCTGACTATCTACCAGATTCTGCCGAGGGCACAAGATCGTAGCTGAGGTAACAAGCTAAACGTCGAAGTCCACGTGGAACTACTAAGCGAGGCTGAAGTCTCTGCAAAAACATAAAATAGGCAAGCGTGAGTACAAATGTACCCAAAGAAGACTTACATCGAAACTAACTACATATGCATCATTATCAACAAAGGAATGGTGGGTTTAACTGCAGCAAGCTAGCTTTGACTCGGTGGCTATCCTGAACTACTATTGCGAGTGACTCTTTTGAGGTGGCCCACACGAGTCCACATATTCACCATATCAATACACCACTATGGATCCGCTCCCGTCTCCCTACGAGAACGCCATCCATAGCACTCACGCTTATCTTGCGCATTTTAGAGTATCCACTTTCACTTGTCTATGAACTGTTATAGGCAACCCAGAAGTCCTTTACCGCGGACACGGCTATTCGAATAGATGATGTTAACCCTGCAGGGGTGTACTTCTTCATACATGTGTCCACCACTTAGCGTCTGCACACGACATGTGCTCGGCAAACTTCAAGCGAAAGCCGACGTGGGTGTAGACCATGACCTACCTAGACACTCAAGTCCCTAGTCCAGGTTTATCGCCTATTTGGGTTCCATCTATGAGGAGTTCGGCGAAGTTTCGCTCACAGCCCCAAGCGATGTGAGCAGGGTTCCCGAGACACCAAGCAGGCGCCCGGTACATCGTGCCACGTGCCTACCGCATCACAGCCCACCCCTACGGTCAGCGCTGCGCCTGGCCTCCAACATACTACAAACACGAAACTACTTGCAACTCACAGGACAGAGGACAAGGGTGAATAAGAAGTCGGCGGGGTCATATTTGAGGCCCAATGCATGGTAGTAGCTGAATCATGGATCACAAACACGAACTCAGTTCCTAAGGCGGCTTCAATGAGACAAGCCACCATGTACTCCTACATGGCCTCCCACCGATACCTTTACCAAATCGTGTTCACACACTTAGCTCACACACGAGTGGGACATGTTCACACACCTCGATTCATCCTCGATGGATCGGACTGACCTAACTCTAAGCAATAGCAGGCATGACAAACAAGCATGAATTAGTAGGCACATCAGGCTCAAACAACTCCTACTCATGCTAGTGGGTTTCATCTATTCTTGTGGCAATGACAGGTCATGCAAAGGATAAAGGGTTCAACTACCGCAGCAAGTAACATTGAATCGTTGTTGTCCTAATGCAAGATAAAGAGAGCGGGAGGCGAGAGGGTAGGATTATATCGGAATGAACAAGGGGGTTTTGCTTGCCTGGCACTTCTGAAGATATTATACTTCTTCATCGGTGTCATCGAACTCGTCGTCGAAACCACGTCTATCGAGAGGGGACAGTTACCGGCAAACACAGAAGGACACAATCAATGCAATGCGACAATATGATGCATGCTATGACATGGCAAAATGATGTGGTTTGAGCTAATGCAACTAGCAGCAGGTTAAATGAAGTTGGTTTGAACCCTAGGTTCAAATTCAAACTCCATATGTGAAGGTTTAAATGCCATTAATATGATTTGTGCTAAACAGCAGCTGTAAGTTGTTCTAACATGCATGAAAATGGTACAGATGGATAGATTGGATTTTTCTGATCATTTTTCATATATAATTTATTTCATTTGGAGTTACGGTTGAATTTCTATGAATTTTAGAAGTTTATACTATTTTTCTGGAATTTCCTGATTTATTTTAAAACCAGAAAATGATTTATTGCGTCAGCACTAGGTCATGCTGACCTCAGCAGGTCAACAAAGGGTCGAGTCAAACCTGACCAGTGGGGTCCAGCTGTCAGTAGCTAGTTAACTAACTAAAATTAGTTAGTGTTAAACTAATACTAATCCTAGTTTAGTTAGTGGCGAGGCCCACACGTCGATGGTTAGCGAGGTCAAACCCACAGTCGTGAGGTCAATCCCGCCGGTGTCGAGTCGCCGGGCGAGGCCGAGACAATGGCGGCCGTCGGAAACACGCTTCTGAGGCGCAGGCGAGGCCGTGCTTGGGCTCGTTGGAGAGCCCTTGCTCCCAGCGCTTGTCGAGCAGTCTTGGTGCGAGGTCTTAGGGAGGCGGGCTGGCGATGGCGAGCTCTAAAGCGGCGGCCGGAGTTCGAGCAACAGCGGATCCGGCACCACGGTGCATGGGAGGAGGAGCTGGTGGGCGCTATGGGCTCCTCGGAGTGCTGAGTGCGATGGCGCTCGGTTTGGGCGGTGGCGAACCAAAGCGGCAGCGGCAACAAGTCCGGCGCCGGTGAAGTTTGGTCTCGGCGGAAGCGAGGGCTACGATGAGCTAGTGGGCATGTGAGTAGGGGATCGGTAGAGGAGCTTCTGGCGAGTTGAGGTGGCCTTGGCGTGCTCGGGGAAGCAGGGAGTGGCGGGCGGCGAGAGGATCTCCGGCGGCGGCGAAGATGAAGAAGGCGGCGTCGATCACGGGGCCTCTGGCGATCGTGGCTAAACGGAGAAGGGCGAGGCGTGGCGATGCTCGTGGACACGTCGGAGAGGCTCGGGGTTAGCTGCGGCTGCGGCTATGGCGAAGAAGGCGGTGGCGTTCGGTGGTGAGAGGAGAGAGAGCGAGAGGAGGGAGAGGGTGCAGCGAGTGAGGAGAGGCGAGAGGACACGGGGCATCGTCGTGGCGTCGCTAGAAGGGGCCGGGGAAGAGCCAGGCAGGCAGGGAGGGAGGAGGTGGCCGGCACGGGGTGGCCACGCGCCTCCGTCCTCCTGGCAGGGAGGAAGACGACAGGAGAGGAAGCGGTCATGGGCTAGGCCGGCCAGCTGCAGTGCTGGGCCGGTTGGTGGCGCCAGGTAGGTCTTCTGCTTTTTTTAATTTCCTTCTGTTTTGTTTAATTTACTTCCTTTTGCCACTTTGTTTCTAAATAAAACAAATTCAAAACGATGACAAAATTCCCTGAACATTTTATTAAGCACAATGGAGTTATACCAAAGCACATAAAATTGTTTGATTATTTGAACATATATTCAGTATATATTTGAATATAAATTCAAATTCAAAATAGTATTGATTTAAATTCAAAGTCCCAAAATAATTCCTTCAAAATGTTCCTAAATTTTGTTTGATATATAGCTCTTGCCAAAATTCTCAAACATTGCAATAGAACATCCTTGAACAAAGAATGAGATTTCTAGGGTTCTTTGCCCTACTTTTAATTAAGTTTTTGAGGCTTTCAAAATTCCTCAATTCAAGTTTCAGAAATCTAGACATGATGCATGGGTGGCAAAGCCACTATTTACAAACATTATTCTAGGGCTGTGACAGGCAGTGTGATATTGGTTTGCGTCTTGAATATGATTTGTAGCATGTATTGCTTCTAGTTTGATGAACGCCACCTATGACGAGACATTTTTAACTTGGCAGAGTGATATTGATTGCACCTTCCATATGGTGTCTTGCAGTGTTTCTAATTTTTTGAAGTGCCTTATGCTTAGTTACCACATCATAGGTGTGAATATGTGAAGCCGTCCATTTTTTTGTACATATTCCATCCTCGTATCATGACTTTGCCTTTCATCAGAGTAGTGTTCGTCAATATCATGCATGAATGAGTTCTGAAGAGCGAATGATATTCCTTTTTCTTGTCGGTATGACCACACAATGCAAAATCAATAAAGCTGAAGGAAATTGGCAAGGCATTGGATGATGGTGGTCCTTCCGAGCAACCGAAATGGAGGTTCTCTACAGATTCTACTCCGCCATCCTCCCAACAAGATTCGCAAAACAATGCAAGGCTAGACAGTCAATGTAGCTGTGTAAATGATGAGCACATCTCCCCTACTCCACCATCACAGGTGCTTGCTCTAACTTGGCACTATTATATGTGGTTGCATGTGCGTATGATGTCTAGCTTGTATTGCTTCTAACTTTGTTGAATTGCATCTGCTTAGTTTACACATAATGCCTGTGAATATGACCTGTGTTCCTGTTTCTACATCAGACTACTATTCTTGTATATCCCGCATCAGTCACTTATGATAAGGCACCTTTAAGTCGCCACGGTGGTATTGGTTGTGTCTTGCATATGATTTCTAGCATATACCGCTTCTAATTTGTTGAAACGCCATACAGTTTGAACTTGGCAGAGTGATATTGGTTGCATATTTCATATGGTGTCTAGCTTGCAGATGCTTCTAATTTGTTGAAATGCCTTATACCTTAGTTACCACATCATAGGTGTGAATATGACACACCATCCTGTTTTTCATACATATTCCATCCTCGCATTATGTGTTTGCCTTTCATCCGAGTAGTGTTCGTCAGTATCATGCATGAATGAGTTCTGAAGAGCGAATTTTATTCCTTTTTCTTGGTTTGACTTCACAATGCAAAATCATTATAGCCGAAGGAAATTAGTCCGGCAGTGGATGATGGTGGTCCCTCGGAGCAACTCAAACAGGCGTTCTCTATAGATTCTACTCTGCCATCCTCCCAAAAAGATTCGCAAGACAACACAAGGCTGGACAGTCAACGTAGCTGTGTAGATGATGAGCACATCTCCCCTACTCCACCATCACAGGTGCTTGCTCTAAATTGACACTATTATATGTGGTTGCATGTTGCGTATGATGTCTAGCTTGTATTGCTTCTAACTTGAATTGCATCCGCTTACTTTACACATAATGCCTGTGAATATGACACGTGTTCCTGTTTCTAGAACATACGTGTACATGATGAGCACATCTCCCTACTCCACCATCACAGGTGCTTGCTCTTACTTGGGCTGTTATCGTGGTTGCGTTTTCCGTATGATGTCTAGTTTGTATTGCTTCTGATTATGTGGAATTGCATCTACGTAGCTTACAACTTATACCTGCAACGATCACTTACCCATAAGACACATTTAACTTGGGACTGTGATGTAGGTTGCATCTTGCCTTTTCTTCTAGCTTGTACTGCTTCTAATTTCTTGAAATGGCACTTACAACGAGATACTTTTTACCTGGTAGAGTAATATTGGTTGCATGTTCATATGGTGCCTAGCTTTCATTTCTTCTAATTTTGTTGAAATGTCTTCCGCTTACTATTTTTTCATACATATTCCATCCCCCTATCGTACGTGTGAATATGAAACGCTGTCTTTTTTTGTATATATTCCATCCTCCTATCCTGCGCTTGCCTTACATCAAAGTAGTGATAAATCGTATCATGCATCAACCAGTTATCTGAGCTATTTTATTCATCTTCTTGTGGTTTTGACTTCATAAGGCAAATCGAAAATAGGAAGGAAAAGAGGAAGTTAGGGGATGTTGGTGGTACTCTGCACCGACATAAGCAGAGACTCTCTAGATTTGCCTTTGCTTGCTAATGAAGTTGAAGTCCCAAGTCTACATGATGAGTTCATCTCCGCCTCCACCATCGCGGTGCTTGCTCTAAGTTGATGATGTGATAATTGGTTTCATGTTGCATATGTTGTCTAGCTTTGTATTTCATCTATTTTGATTAAATTGCACCTGCTGAGTTTATCGTTATACATGTGCATATGACATGGCTTTACGTGTCTAGAATACACTTCATCTATCTATCATAACATGTTCTTACATCAAAATCTTGTTGTTGTGTATCCCGCATCGATAACTCATGATTGGGCGCTTTTAACATGGCGGTTTGATAGTGGTTGCATCTTGCATTGATTTCTATGTTGTCTTGCTTTTAATTTTTGAATTGCCACTTATGACAAGACACTTTTAACTTGGCGAGTAATATTGGTTTCATCTTTCATATGGTGTCTAGCTTGCATTACTTCTATTTTCTTGAAAATCATACCTTAATCGCACATAAAGTGTGAATATGTCATGCCGTCTGTTTTTCTTACATATTCCATCCTCATACGATTGTCTTACATCAAAGTATTGCTTGTCTGTATCATGCATCAATGAGTTCTGAAGAGTGATTTTATTATTTTGTGTTAGTGGTACAGCTTGACATGGCAAAGTCAAAAAAGAGCAAGGAAAATAATATAGTAGGGAGTGCTGTTACTCGTCGGGTGAAACAGAAAATGTTCTGTTGTCGAGATTCTGCTGGTACTTATAGTGCGATAGAAGGTCCAAGTCCACCGCTAAATCTACAAACACGGTATCACTGCTCCACCAGCTGCGACATCCGCTTCAACTATACCAGCATCTCAACGTTACTCGATCATTTGCTCCGGGCGGCGGTTCCCAAGCTGCCTTCACACCTAACACTACTTCCGAAACACTGACACAACTGGACTTGGCAAGATTAGATGAACCTCATGAGCATCAACACCAAGGCGGTACTGACGAGTCAAGTTGTAGTTGCATGCTCCTTTATATGTACTCTCACAGTTTGATGTACACTAACACTTTCCATATTCGTTGTTGAACTAGCACCACGGCGCAAGCGGAAACAGACATCAGGGGTAATGCTTGACAGAATAAAAATATAAAGGAGGAAGAATGGAGATCCATTTTGAGGCAGGTTTAAAAAGGCCACGTGATGCTACAGAGTCATCCAAGTTAGTATCAGAGGCAGCCGTTGTCGTTAGGTGTCATGCGCGTACCCTCCCAATGTGGATGCAGTACAGGAATGAGAAAGACAATACCCAGTTTAACACCTTCCTTGACCGTTATTCATTGCAATTAGTAATATTGTCTTGCTCTGTCCCAAACTTTCGAGCTTCCTCCTAATAAGACTCACATTCTTTTTTCAACAGATGAGGTTCAAGTTGGATCCGAAAGGTGATGCAACTAAACAAGCATGCACTCATATTTTTCAGTCTCCTCTGCGACAGTATCGGTACCATCTTAGAAAATCTCACTTTGAAGGCAAGGCTAACAATGAAATCGCCCAAACATCTCCAGTGGAACATATTACAGATGAAGACTGGACAGCCCTCGTTAAATACTGGTCTGATCCAAAGTATCAGTTAGGCTATATGTATTTGATCAGACCACATATTGAACTTGTATTTATGTATGTGCCTTATAAGTGTATCTTCTTCTAGGCTAACTGTTTGAAGAACAAAACCAACTGTTCTAAAATGAAATTCCAACGGACAACAGGATCTCGTAACTATATTGCACACTGCAAGACTCTTGTAAATAGCTGCTACTTCCTTCTGTTTTTTGTGCCATATTATCGTATCTATATTGAATTGTTCCAAATATAGAGGAAAGCCCGTGTGGACCAAAAAGAACCTGAACCGAATGCAGCGCAAATCTTTAAGGATTGCCACACCAGCAAGATGAAGGGCATGAGAACACTAGTTCAAGCCACTGTTGTAAGTCCTTACTGCTCCTGCCTTGAACTGATTGGTACTGTGATGTGTTCATTTAACTACTTGGTTTGCAGCCAATGTCAGTTACTCTGTTCACTTTTATACACAGTTGTCTTAACGTATCATTTCACCTTACATGGTTTAAAAGAGATGAAGGATATTCTTTTGTTCTTGATCTGTAATCTAGTTGTTATGTTCACGTCTTTTACAATGATAAAATAGCCTATTTGTTTTATATTTGTTTGCCCATGATATGAATGATGTCATACTATGTTCATCCTACTTTAAACCATGTCTCTTTATCCTTAGATGTCAGCGAATGTGAGGAAATAGACAATCTGATGGGCATGCTACATGGACATATGTCCCGAAAGTGATTTTATTATGTAGTTGGCACTACAGTACATGCTAATGTATTACAGTAGTTCACCAAAATAAGTTATGTATAAACATTTAACCTACTTTGTTTGTTTCTGTCTCATTAGTAACTTATCTGGTACACTAATCTACAAGTTCAAACTTTCGGGAAGCTATGGAACATATGATTGAACAGCCAGAACCACCTGAAGGTGACAAGGCTACTACAGGCACAATGTCACCTCTTGCTGCAGTGCGTCAGTATCTCTCCACTAACAGTGCAAAAAGCACCTTCCTGCGTAATTCTGGGTTGGTTGTCAAGGTAACCTCGTCCAAACCGCCTATGAACAAAATCCTCTGCTAGGCAGTGATATATCGTGCTCGGACACAAGTCCAATCCCTAATGGACGTTGTTTCGAAAACAAGAATAGTGGTTGAGAAATGTCGTCAGGATATGAATGGTTTTGAAACCAGACTATCAGACATTCACTTCGTTGTTGAAGAGCAATGGCGGAAAAAAGGTGGAGATCATGCTGCTCCATCAGATTCTACAGCCTGGAACATTAGCACTCAGGTCAAATGATTTGTGCTTCTATACATCTGATGGTGCTTTTATCTGGAAGGACTATAAACTTTATGCCAACAGGCCTTTTGTTGTATGATTGGAATTTCTTTTGTTGTGATACAACATTTATGATGCTGCCACAGGCTGCAGTAATTATGATGCTATTTTTGTATAGTGTAGGTTTATCTTAGTAATGTATTCGGCCGAAAGCTTCGTAGGAGCCCAACATGCCAACATTCGCCGGGCCCATTCCAATTGGGCTAAAAGCGATTCGGGCGAAATTGGCATGTAGCCCACTAAAAATATCTGGGCTTAAATCAGCATAAGCTTTCAAATTTTTCTGGTAGGCCTGTGCCCATAGTGGGCCTTGAACAGGCCTAAACATAATTTGGGCCCACAGTAAAAATAGGCCATTTACAGGTGTAAATAACTCGAGCCCATAAAAAACATGGGCCTTTAATAGACCGAAAGTGAGATTGGGCCCTGATTGTGCCAAATAACCCACTGGACTTAGCAGGCCGTAATGGTGGCCCATTTACGATCACGGATATTTGTGAGCGAAATTGGACGGGCCGTAAATCGCCGACCTAATACGAGGCCTTTAAAAGGCGGAACTTGGTCGGGCTAGATTATCGTCATTTTATATGGGCCGTTAATGGGCCCGATATGACGTTGGGCCACATATGGCCCATGGTTTACGTCCGGTGTTAACAGGCCGAAAATGACAACAGGCCGAAAGTGTCCCAAATCTATAGTGGGCCTCTAATAGGCCGAATGACAGACATGGCCAAATACGACCGAAATCCTTCACGGTCGTTTATGGGCCAAAAGTGGCCCAAATGAAGCCGGACCTTTAACAGGCTGGAAATACACCAGGCCGTAATTCAGCCCAATTACTTAGCGGACTGTTAGCGGGCCAGAAGTGACCATGGGCCGCATTGATGACAAGTTTAGACCAGGCCGTTGACGGGCCGATTTGACAGAGAATGTTGGGCCTTTAGCTGGGCCGACCCATTATGGTCTGCAGAATCTTGTGGGCCTTTAGCTGGGCCGGTCCATTGTGGTCCGCAAAATCTTGTCGGCCATTAGCTAGGCCGGCCTATTATGGTCCGCTAAATTTTGTGGGCCTTTAGCTGGGCCGGCCCATTATGGTCAGCTAAATCTTATGGGCCTTCGGTTAGGCCGGCCCATTTAAACTTTGTGGGCCACTTTTCGGCCGGTCCACGTGTCAACATATCATAGGCCCATCTCGACCATTGGATGAGTGACACCTGTGCCAACGCGGAGCTGACACGTGGATCCGTCAGCCAATGAGAATTTTACACGTGGAAAATTGGCATTGGTCATGGCTGTTAACGGGTTATCAGATCCAAAATCCGACCCGATAGCTTAACGGCGTTCCGTTACGGTGGATACCACGTGTCGGTCACCCTTGACAAAAGCACTTCTGTGACACACGATTTATCGTCATGGAAGTGGAAACTTCCGTGATGATATTTTAGTAATGTCATGGAACACTTCTACGACAGCACATGTATGACTATCTTGATTCTGTCATAGAATCGTCATGGATGTAAATGCATGACAGAAAATATGACCTACTGTGACAAACATGTATCATCGCGGAAGTGTATTTTTTGTAGTGATTGCTGAGTCCTTGTGGCTCACAGATTACTACAACAACAGTTGTAGGCACAGATTATGCAATGATCATGACGCGAGAGCGATGTTACTTGTTTTGGAGTTCTTCTTCTGCTTCTTCTTCGATCAGGGGATAGGTTCCAGGTCGGCAGCCTGGGCTAGCAGGGTGGATGTCATTTTAGTTTCTGTTTGTGTTTCATCTGTACTCGGATGTTGATCTTATGTATGATGATGTTGTATTCATGTGGCATTGTATGCCTCTTGTATGTATCCCAAACTATTATGTAATGGTACGATGTAATGATATCCACCTTGCAAAAGTGTCTCCAATATGCGCCTCTATCCTTGTGGGACCTTCGAGTTCCTTTAGGATAGGGTCGCTTATTGGGCGTGACACCGATCGAGTGATTCCTTCGCTACTGCTGCTAACTGAAGCCGATCGAACCTGCTGCCTCCTTCCCTTGATGAACAGTGAGCGTTGTTGGGGGGGGGGGGGTTGGATGAACAGTTCCTGGTGGGGGGTTGGATGAATAGGACCCCATGGTAGTAGAGTTCATTGCCGCTGGATGAATAGGACCCCGATCGATCGAGGCGGTTGGGGGTGGATGAACAGGACCCCATGGAGGGCTGGATGAACAGGACGACCCCATGGAGGGCTGGATGAACAGTAGTCGGTGGAGGTTTGGATGAACAGTAGCCCGTGGAGGGGTGGTTGAACAGGACCCCGTGGAGAGGGCTGGTTGAACAGTAGCCGGTGGAGGAGCGGTGGAGGCTGAATGAACAGGAGCCCATGCATGAACAGGATCCCGTGGAGGCTGGAGGAGGTCGACGGTGGATGTATAGTAGCCCGTGGAGGCTGGTGGAGATGAATAGTAGCGCCTGGAGTCCCGTTTCGCGGTATGCCAAACCCCTCCCGATGAGCATGACCCTTGTTTTGACCGTAGTGCTCCAACACAAGTCCGTTTCCTCCATTTTGCGGTATGGCACACCCCTCCCGATCAACATGATCCTGTTTCGACCGTAGGACATCCAAGAGAAGTCTGTTTCCTTCATTCTGCGGTGCACCAGACCCTGTTTCGGCTGTTCCATCCAAACCGGTTGGCTCCCGTTGAACAAGATGCATTCCGACCCAATCGGTTGCCTCCCGATGAACAGGACAATGTTTCTCCGTTCAGACCCAGCCGATTCGCTGCCCGATGAACAGGATGCCGTTGCTGCCGTCCGTTGCCTCTCCATGTACACAAGCCCTGGCCGTCCATATATATGCGCGAGTACGCGCTCGAGACCCCGCCTGTATGTACATGGCCATATTTTTTCCCTTGTGGCTATACGTACGTGTACAGGACTTAGACGGGACTGCGTGAACTGCTAAGTCGGGTGCTCTACAATGACATGTGCTGCTACTTACTCGGCCAAGGTTCATACTTGCTGAGAGACCGATCGACTAGTCTGTACGTACACGTTCGCGACCAGAGAGACAACGCTACGTACGCTTTGACTAGGTGGGTCCTAACGGTCAGGGAGGATAAGGAGCACTTCCTTGCATGCGAAGATATAGCTGCTCGGTCCCAGCAGTCAGCGGGAGGAATCATTTTTATTTTGCGAGTAATAAGGTGGCGCTTCCTTGTGTTCCAAGATGTAGCTGGTGGGTCCAGCTGTCAGCCTCACAGCCTAAAGTCCTCTTTCAATGGCTGCCTTCGTTGACCATGTTAACCACGCCGCGTCGAGAGCACCAAGGCGATGGCGATGGCGAGACCTAGGAAGGGAACGAAGCGGAGCCGGGGAAGACGCAGCTGTGGATGCCCACGCGGAGGGGAGTACGTGGGTTGACTGCTTCGGCTGCGATGTGAGGCTGCCGTCGTCGGAGAATGACAGGAGGTGTGGGTGAGTATAGAAGGATGGCATGACCAGCAGGGGCAGCAGATCCGGACACGGGAGGCAGGAGCAGGCGGCACGACCGGTGCTGGTTTGGGCGGCTGGAGCAAGAAGACCAGAGTTGAAGAAGCACGACAGCCGTTGGATCGATGTTGTACGGTCACTGTAGCTTTAATCATTTATATTGAGTAAGTTGACAAAGCCCTTGGTACACATCAACTTAGTAGGCCCACAGGTCAGCCTCCGAGACGGTGTGCCCCAGATGTCAGGGGGGAATCATTTTTAGGGCGGCTGAAGCAAGAATATCCGAGATTGAAGAAGAAGAACGCATCCGTTGGATGGACATCCAACGGCCACTGCTGCTAGAACCGTGTGTTGACTATAAGTTGACAAAGCCTTGCATACGCGTCAACTTAGTTTTTTAGGAGACGCGTCAACTTAGTAGGCCCACAAGTGTGTGGCAGAGAACATATAGCCCATTTACGATTTGTAAGAATGTACAACCCATTTTTGAATTCTAATGGAATTTACTACAACCTATTTATAGTTTGCTAAAAGTACAACCCATGTTCTAGCTAGGACAACGATTAATAATTTCAACCAACCGCTTAAAACAGAATTCAATAAATTTCCTACATTTTGATGGGATCCAAAATATTTTTATCCCGATATTTCTAGTCAGATTAAATATAATTATAAAATAAATTTGTATTACGTAAAAATCCAACGAAATATTACGCGTGCAACAATAAATGAAATTAATATTTTCAAAATCCAAAAATAATATTTTTTAAAACTAATTACTCTTTGGTGCATTTTTTTAGTTACTCCCTAGGTTTTACAATTACATCCCATTTATTATTTCTTAAAACCCATTTTCTTGTTAAGCCTAATGCATCCCTCCTAGGAAAGATTTGCAGCCGAGCGGGGCGGAGAATAACATGTTGACCTTTCCTGGGTATTCCTCAAAAAAAGGTATAGCTGGGCTAGCCATTTTCAACTTGAAAAATAATAATATCTGGGCTAGACAGGCCACATCCCGCACAGTTAATACCCTGCTCTCCTATGAACAACAAGAAAAACATCACTCAAGAAAAACTCTGCAGTGCTCACACCTCAAAAACACAAATACTGCTCGAGCTGCTTGGTCCCAGCTGTAGGCCGCTCCTTGTGCAATGCTCTCGTTTATTGACTACATAGGTTGACAATGGTGTGGAACCGTGATGTCAAGAAACCAGGAGGAAGCAAACAAATTTATAGTTGTATATAATAAGGAGGCACTTGCATACGTGCGGCTATGGCTTGGTGGGTCCCCACTGTCATCCTCTCCAAGTAAAGTCATCTCCTCATTCCTCATGTCCATTGACCATGTTGACAACGCGAGACGGCGGTACCACGGCGAGCACAATAACTCGAAGGACGACGGAGAGGGCCTTGCGGGCTCTACGGATGGTCTAATACAGCGCTCCCTGCTCATTCAGGAAGCCAGGATCATAGGGCCACATGTCCGTGAAGGCATTGTCGTTCGCTTGTTCGCCGGTGCTCATTGAGGAGACGGAGGTTGCAACACAGGTCCTCTTGCGCTGGTATCTCTTACGCCATTAAGGCGTCGAAGTGCGGCCGCACCTGATCTATGGTGAATATGGCATGAACCGGCTTGGACAGTGGCGCCGACTCCTAGTTGGAAGCTCCGTCCATCGTCTGATTGTCATCGCTCAGCTCGGCGAGCTCGCTGGCAAGCCAGCATGTCCGGCTGCTGGACCGACCCGCAGCCAAGCATGAGTCTGACCGCCCTGGCCCACCCAGACCGCCTCCATCACCCACGCGCGCTTTCCACCCAAAATGGTCAGCGCCACCCATGCCGCTTCCCGGTGCAGGCGATTGCTCCGTGTTCAAATGACACAAGTGTCATCCGTCCGTTCGTTTGCCGCCCACATTAATGATATGTGGTTGCCGAGGCGGCTGCTCTGGTGCCACCCGTCCGTCCCTCTGCCGCCCACCATTGCTATATAAACTGCTGCCTCGGCCATAGCCACAGTCATTCGCCTCCGTTCCCTTTCTCCTGTCCACACCACTAGTGCCCACCATGGCTTTCTTGCGCTCCAGCGGTCTTCGGGATGGGCGGACGATGGATCACAAGGATATGGCTGCCACTGCTACTGACTGGCTGGCCGGCAGGCAACTAGAGGACGACGGCGTTGCAATGGGGAACATGGTAGTCGACGATCCGGCGCCAACCCACTCCTCCGCCCCATCCTCACCGGTGCATTGCACCACGACCATTGGCGAGGCCCATGCCCAATACATGGACACGGTGAGGCAGAAGCATCAGGAGCAGTTCCGGGAGGTGTAGGGCGCCGCCGCCTACAACCACCATCTCCTCCAGGAGCACCTGTTGGCGGAGGAGCAGATCGACACGGAGCGGGCGGAGCAGGAGGCGCTGCTCATCTCGTATCGCTCCGCCCGCGAGAGCTACCTCGCGCGCTGGCTATACCGCATGCGGGTGGCGGAGGTTGCGGCCGCCTACAAAGAGGGTGATGAAGCGGGCGTGGCGCTGTTTGGAGAAACCGAGGATGAGGCGGAGGACAATGCCAACTCCACCGAGTCCCTGCTCCACTGGCGTCGCCAAGGCCCTACTCTGTCGAGGCCCCGTCATGCCAACAACAAGGAGAGGACACTGCTAGCTCCGCCGATGCCCCGCCCCGCCACCAACAAGGTCGTGCCACACAGAAAACGAGGAAGAGTAGAACACGGTAGGTCGCCACCGCTTGGGTCCAAGTAAGGCCACCGCTACTACCCTCCGGTTGAAGCCAAGCTAGGTAGGTTGACCATTGATGTCCGATTAGCTTCTTGGCGGTGACGTGGAGTCGGAGAGCTGTGTTGGAGAAGGATGCTGCTTTAGTTACTTACCTGCAAGTGCAGTTAGGTCACTGCCACGTGGGCCCAACAGGCATCTGGGCCACATGTCAGTTACGCAACTGCACGTGCAGTTAAATCACTAAAGCTCAGTCCGCTGGAGAAGAGGCTTCTGTTCGGTTCAGCCGGACACGGGTGGTTAGCTTTAGTTAATCAATTATACCTCCAGTGCACCCCTTTTTAGTTGAAGAATGTATGAAATGTAATGAAATTCAGCATGTTTATATGAAATCCGACCATGTATGAATGAATTTAGTTCGATTAGTTTGAATTCTTGTATCAATGGCATTGGATAAACATGCAAAACAATACGTACTAGAATTATTCCCAAGGTGATCACCTCGTTTGCAGTAGTTTCACAAGTACTCTCGCAGGTCCTTTTTAGGCTGCATATAAGTTTTGTGTGAAGTCAAAGTATCTCTACTTTGACCAATCTTATAGAAAAAAGTATAAACATTCACAATGTAAAATCAACTGACTTGAAATAAATCTAATATGCGACGTAAAAAGGAATAGAGGGCGTACAAAGAGTTTGAGCAGCTTTTTAGTGTTCATGTACATTGCAATCAAACACACAGGCCTGACAATTCATAGAGAACATTCAAAATAATCGATGATTATGCATCTCAGTGATTCACATGTTAGAGCCAATATTTACTTCACAACTAAAGAATAAAGAAAAATCAATTGATGCTGCTAACAGCAAATGGCGTCCCATTCGAAAATATCAAACACATGTCTTCTTGCCTCAATGAGCAAAATTTGACAAGGTTGTCCCATTCCAAAATGTCAAATGCGTGTTGTTTTGCCTACATCAATGGGAAAACTCTGACAAGGTTTTCCCATTCGAAAAAATCAAATGTTTACGATTGTGGAATGGGCAGGGTTTGCCATCATTTCGGATATCGACATGGCACCTCATGCTAAATAAACCAGCTGTTATTTTTGTGCAGTTCCACCAAAATCAACCTAATTTGCGTAGCTTTTATGACTTCTCCTTTATATGTTGCAACACCTTGAACATATGGGCACCTCCTTTCTTGTGGTGGAAATGAATGATTCCAATTGAAATCAAGCTGAGCACCCCTGTTTGCATAAATACAAAAAAATGATTAGTAAAGCAAATTGTATTATGAATTTATAGTTTAAGCAGGCACCTACATGGTCCATGTAGAGCACACTTTAAAAAAATGGAACTCACAAGAAAGAATCCTAGAACAACATTGTACTTGCCCATCACAGCAAAAAAGATCGAAATCTGTGAGTCCTTCTGAGCTGAAGTTAGTTTGGTCTTGTGGGGAGTAATGTAACTATCCTTCAACTACTCCTTCTGATGAGAAGATAGACTGGGCTTCATCATCGTGGCAAATCAAAAATAGTCACTTCACGTACTTCATACTCTTCTTTAGAGGAGGATGATCCTGTTGTGCAAAGACAAGAAAACAATTGAGTGCTAGCATCTGTTTGCTTGAAAAAAAGGGGAAGGGAATACTTAAAACAACCATCACATTAACAAAGGTAGTAACTGATGAAATGTATAGTCACAAAGAGATGCATCTCCTCGTTATCCTCATAGGAAATAATATGATACCAAACACAGCAGCTCAACTTGAACTATATTATTACTTAATTTTCAGTGGCTATAACACTGGCAAACCGGTGGACCAATTTATTAGCAGCCTTAGATTAACATGTGAAACAGTACCACTTTCCCATGAGAGTAGCTAAACAGTAGCACAACACCAATAAAGATGACAAAGCTCAATCATATGGATGAAATCCGTGGGCCGGTACCAACCTTTGTCAGGAAGCATATTGTGTAGAGCTAGTAGATGAACTGATGAAGCACTTGTCCGGAACCACCTGTTATTATCTACTGTGGTTGCCAAGCTTACTATAAACTCCTCGATTTGTTTAATATTTCCAACATCTTCTTATGTAGTTCCACTAAAATATATGTTATCTTCAAACAAGATCCATGTTTACACAAGTAGAGATAATTACATATTACATTAGGAGTGGCATCAAATCACAGTGACAAAACAATTGCTCGTTCCAGCCATAGCAATAAATTAAGATGCAAAACTATATCATTACTTGTGTCATCATAGTTTCAATGCTTCGTTACAGCACTGGGAGTTGATTTTTGTTCTTCTTTTGCTTGTTCTTCCCCTTCATCACTTGGTTCAATAACAGAGAAGATTTGCCTTCAATGTAAGATTTGGCATGTCAATTAGGGAGCACAATTATAGCACTAAACAACGACATTAGTTTTCTGATGAAAGTGGCAAAATACAGGCCATGAATTGTGAAATATCCTAATCTTACCTCAATGGGATATTACGGTGCACATACAGATTGGAAGTATTGTCTCAATTTGTGCATTTCACTAAAATCAAGCAACATTACCGTATAAGTAGCGCAACATATGAAAGCACACTACACAATCATGTGAAAGAAGGCTAGTACTGACCTCTCATGACGCGGAATTCAAACAACTCATAAGAAGAAGATCTGAAACAAATTTGCCAACACTGATAGTCAGATCTCCTCTTGTGCAGCTCCAGTAAGATCAGGTAATCAAGCAATGTTGTTGATGTGACATTTTGGTTGAAGTGCACAAAACACACTTAAAACAAAAGTGTTTTGTGCAGTGCAACAAAAGGTCACAATAGCAACGAGGTGCCATGTTTACACAGAGGTGCAAAGGAAACAAGTAGTGGTCAATAACGGTGCAGTACACAGAAGCCAACAAAAAGAAGCATCTAACTTATATAAATGGGAAAGAAAGCAAGATGGTAGCACTTCTCAAACGGTGGCATTGATTCAAATTAACATAGAGATTATATTAACAATAAAATTTGTTAAACATGTAATTTTCTTTTAACAGTGGCATTGCTTCAATTTTCCAGCGTTATTATTAGAGGGTGTTTGTTTACGGGGACTTTTTGGTGTAGGGACTAAAAAAGTCCCTTTTTATCCCATCTAAACCAAGCAGGAGGGTCTTTTAGGGACTAAAATTGGGCATTTAGGACTAAAGAAAGAAGACCCTGAGGGGAGTCTATTTGGGACTTTTTCCAACAGTTGCCCCTCCCCCGCATTGCACCTTATCTCTATTAGTTCATTACTAGGGGTAACACGGTCTTTTAGCATGTCATTTAATAAACTCTAGTCCAGGTTTAGTCCGTGGATCCAAGTAGGTAGCGATTAGGGACTTTTTAGTTCGGACTAAAAAAAGTCCTAGGACTTTTTAACCAAATAGTGCCTTAGATTAACAACAGCTAAAGAGTTGGATGGGATAGTGGATGCACCAGCACCGTGCGCATCTACCGATGTGTAAAGGGGTGATGCACAGTCTGTTGCAACAAAGAACAAACAACCTAGGAGCATATTTGTTTTGGTCCCAGTTTTGTTATCTTTAGACACCTTTCCCTATGTGAGGGCAGCAAATCTAGTCCTGCTCAAACTCTACAGACTTCTCCCCCAAAACAAAAAGATCAGTTCGTTACAGATGTGTGTACTGCGTTTGTCATTGTTTTCCCTTTTCGACCAACGTAGGTGCTGGATAGCCAGTCTGTACTACATTCCTTCCTTCCTTTCCTCTTTGAACCACGTCCTAGATTCATGCTATACAACTTTCTCCACTACTTCCCCCCTTCCTTTCCTCTTTGAAGCACGTCCTAGATTCATGCTATACAAATTTCCCCACTACTTTCTTGTTTGATCTAACACCTAGATTCGAGTGTAGAAGCCGAAAAAGCCCACATGCAGCTAGAGCAATGCAACTGGGATAAGTAAATTATACCTTAAGGTTCTCGAGGTGTGGGTCAGTGGGCGGCCGGAGGCCGATCTGCGCACACTATGTACGACAGCAAGGAAGAAGGGGTCGGATGCCCTACCGCGCCGCAATTGGGTGAAAGAGAACAGCTGCGCTGGTAGTGGATTCCCTCCCTCGCCGACGGCTACAGTGTTAAGCCTACTTCCCTTCCCGGCGGACGGATCCTGTAGCTCTTTGACTAGTAGTGAGGGGAAGAGAGAGAGAGAGAGGAAGAGAGAGAGAGAGGCCAACAAAGTTTTGTTTAGATCTGGAGAGGGTGAGGAGTGTAAAGAGAGGAACTACAAGCATTGAGGCTCCAGCGTGTACATATATAGTGGAGAGAGAGTGTGAAGAGTGCAAACCCTAGAAAACAAGCGCCGAGGCTGTGGCTTATATAGATGGAGTGGTTTTCTTTTTGTCTCCACAAAAATCATTTTAAATTGTGCACGAAACGGAACTCTTGATTTAACTTAGTGAAGAAAAATACTAGGGGCAATGCTAATATGTGAACAAAATTGAACGCTCGAAGGAGTCAACTCGCAATTAACGTTGCACACCTCCCTGTCGCGCTTACTAATGTTCACGTGTGGTGCACAACCCTCCGAAGTGAACAACAACTAAACCACACACGGTCAAAATATCAGAAAGGTGGGCTACACCATCATCCAATTTTAAATATTTTGGGCACCTGTATTCGACCTAAGTCAGTGTGCCACCGTATGTACTAAGGGTTACAGCGGGTGCTAGGAAACTAGGGAATATTGAGAGTAATTGCCATGGCGTTTATTTGTAGGGTTGCTTGCAAATTGTGAAACTCCATTCTCCTCTTTTTTAATGGACGAGGCAAATCTTTTACCTTCATTTCAGAAAAATAGACAAGAAATTCAATTTTAATTATTTAGATTGTACACTTTGCTCTCTTCTAGTAATTTTGGGCACTTGTATTTGACCTAAGTCTGTGTGCCACCGTATCTCGTACTACTCCCTCTGTCTAGGTCTAAGTCACATTAGAAGGTGCAGCGGGACAAAGCTGCAAGCAGATTGGTGGAGAAGGAGAAACTTGACTGGTCCTTCCTCCAATCAAAGCCCTGATTTCTGTCTCTAAACGCAACAATTATTCACAACAATTAAGAGATGCCATTTTAGCTTCCATGCAGGGCTATGTATTAACTCGCATGCAAGCCGACTTCTTGACTGATCAACGCGTAGTTGCGCTCCATGCATTCGGTTTCCGGGGGAGATAACAAGGCAAAGTAAGTAAACATGCTCGCTAGCAATGAGGCTAGGATGGGATTGAGATGCGAAGTTAATGGACGACGCCTAAACATTTTGGGAATATATGATTTTCGTAAGATGACTTAACACCTAGACGGAGGGAGTACTACTCCTCAGTCTAGGTTTGATGGAATATTCGTCACCTATTCTCTTCTTGTATGTACTCCATTTGTATCTCACTTCATGTGGCTTCACACTCGCACGATATTCCTATTATATGAACCTGTGTGTGCGTGTGCGTGCGCGTGTGTGTGTGTGTGTGCATAACATTGCGTGTGTTAGAGAGAGCGACACATCGACCTACTCCTATAGAGAGATGGTGTGTAGTGTATGATTTAGCCGCGAGATTTGGTGCATCCTCTCATTTCCGGGCGTCCGGTTGGGACAGCTTCCATGCCCGCTCCTGACCAGCCTGGCCCACCCAAAGCCCCTCCATCGCTCGGGCACGCTTCCCGCCCGAAACGGTCAGTGCCGCTCCAATGAATTGGTGTCGCATTCATGCCCGGGCAGAGCGGGGGCGACCTCTTACTAGTGCCTGCGGTGAAGGGAGAAGCGGATTCTAGAGTGATGGTTGCTTCGTCCGTCCAACTTACTTCTGGGACTATGTGATTTGACGGCTCATTGGTCATTATTACTGAGGTGGTATGATTGATAGATGTCCCACTTCTCGGTGAAAGGAGGTACTAGATTGCAATTTTCTCCGTTCTTACAACAGAGGAGTGCGAAAGCAGTGAAAACACACGGGCTCACTGATTACATGGCCCACCTCACACTATCACCATATTTTCTGGACACCGTGCGATACCTAACTCTTTACATAGTACTCCCTCCGTCCCATAATATAAGAGCGTTTTTGACACTAGTGTAGTGTAAAAACGCTCTTATATTATCGGACGGAGGGAGTAGTATAGTACGTAGTACGTACTGTAATTTTTTAATGAGATAAATTTCTACAATGCTATGAAGCTTCCAAATTCTGTTTCATGTATCTTGCATCCAAGGTTGCCCCATTGCAACATTCGATCAAATACAAAGGAGACTAAGATGCATGCTATTGCATCTCAATGATTGACAGATCATAGCCAATATGTACTCCCTTCGTTCCAAAATAAGTGTTGACAACTAAAGAAAAAATTATCCATGCAGTCCTTATCCCATGAACCCTAAACCCTAAGCACACTTTAATTTGCTGGCAACGTTGAAGCTTTTGAAGAGATGAAGTTTGCAACCCTTTGACCATCGGATCATTTTGTGCAGTTCCACTAAAATCGAGATGAGCATCCTTATGGCAAAGAAATTGAAGAAGTGTGATTAGAATAGGATTACTGGACTAGTTGATGAGACATAAACTCATCACAAATACAGTAGAAGACAGTAGAGGTATGTGCGGGGCAAAGAAGTAGAGAAATATCGACATGGAGCGATGTGGGCAGCTGGGGCAGTGATGCAAGCCGGCTGTAAGGATGTTATACCTGAGGGATGTCGGGACGTAGCTCAACCTAGAGGAGGGCGGCGGGAGGCGGCGACAACCCACTTCGCGGTAGTGAGCAAGGGGACGAAGGCAACCTCACCGGCTTTGTGAGTGAGGACGGCGGGGACCCCCGATCGGGACGTGCCGATAGTGGGTTTTCGCCATCGGCGATAGCGACCGCATCTACACAAAGCATTCACCCCTTCCCTCGGTGGACGTGATCCACCCAGATGTTAGAGATATGGCCACAGTCATTTTGTGCGAGAGAGTGTGAAGAGAGCAACCCCAACAAGCAACCGTGTAGGCTCGTCCTAGCTATGTATATAGTGGAGCGGTTTTCTTTTCTGTCCATATGAACCTATTTATATTGCGTACATGGCACTGAAGAAAAAAATATTTATAAATGATGTGGCATCATTCATGCGTGGTTCCCGACCCTCCATTATTTATAAGTGAGTAACTACTACTAGACGCGTCAAATTATCACGTGGGCTGCATCATCTTAAGAAATGAGCTCCACCGTGTCACGTGTGTGGTTGAGGAAGATGCAAAAGACGCAAAGAGTGCTATTAGTACTACGGGTGTGTTTGGTAGGGTGCATGAAGGGTGCATGATAGCAAAAAGTTCCCTTCTCGACCCACTTTTGGGTGTTTGGTAGAGTGTATGAAGGGTGCATGAGTCCACACTAGCTCAACACAAATACACTAGGAGCATGCACGAGGAGAGCATGCATGAAGAGGGGTGGTAAGATGAGCATGCATGATGAGGGAACAACTATGCTAGGACAAGAATGCAACCATGGGTGCGTGCACCTCTTCTCTTCGAGCATGGTTATTAAAAGTATAGCCCACTACTGTACCACGTGGTTAAAAGTAGAGTGCTGGATGGGTGATGGAGTTTCTTCTCGAAGATGGTGGGAGAGGCCTACTAGACAAACTAAGGGTAGAACTGCAATATTATCAATAAGAGTGGGGATGTGTTTTTGTGTGTGCATGTGCATGATAGATATGTCGGGACACATGCATGGATGATGAAGGAGGACCATGTTTTTGGTAAGCAGACCTAACTAGATTGGTAGATCAATTGCTGCTTGTCGGAGGAAGGTAGAGACATAACTCATGAGGTAGATCGATCGACGTGTGGGTAAAATGAGTTATAACGACCTAGCTAGCTATATGTATAGCGGAAGATCGGTTGGTGTACATCCATTTGTTAGAGGAAAATAAGACCCAGCGAGACGGATAGACAGATAGAATAGAGCTAGGAGGTGGTGCGAGAGGCCTACTAGCCAGATAGGAGGATGAGTGTGCGATTGTGAGATCTATGAATAGAGGGGAGAGAGTTTACACGTGTGTGGGGCCGTATGAGAGACACGAGGCATGGACATAGAAAGGAGGAGATGGAAGGTGCGTGTGTATGTTGTAGGCAGACATCACTGGAGAGGTTTATCGTTCAGTGTGTGTCGAAAAGGAGTTATGGAGACCGTGGGAGAATGACCTAAAAAAAATGAATGTGCATGATGGATAGAATGCTGAGGGAGGGGGAGGGCGAGGAGGGCGTGTGCATGCACAAGATAAAGTTAGTGCTAGCTACAAAGGTTAGAGGATTATGTGGGTGTAAGAGACTAACAAAGATCATAATTCGATATGAAAGTGGATTCATATATTTGAATAGGAGATCATAGTATTATAAACATATGCATGCATGAATATAGCGGTGATATGCGTTGTGTGGACTTGGACATGTTATACCATAATGTGATAATGCATGGTGTTTTCAACTCACAGCTAAATGTCGAACAATCTAAACCATACTATACATTGAACAATCTCACATTTTATTTGAATTTGTGATAATGTGTGGCGTTTGCCGCTCACAACTAAATATCGAATAATCTCACATTTTATTTGAATTTGTGGTAATCTGTGGAGTTTGCAACTCACATCTAAATACTTGTAGGCGTAGGGGGAGGGCACCATACATTATGTGATAAACACATTATATATATGAGACATGGTTTAGGTTATGAAGATCTAGCTAGAGCTTGAAATGTACTGTGATTTCAAATCAACATAAAGTGGATTCAAAAAGTCGAGTTCGAGTTCATATAGTACACATTGTTCATATCTAACTCGCCAGTAATTATGTGGTGTGGTGTGAAGATAATACACAAAGGATGGTTTAACTTGGCAATAATGATGATTGTAGATCTTATTAAAATAGAGGAACGAATTGAAGTGGTTTAACTTCACAACAATCATGATTGTAGATCTTATTCAAATAGAGAAACGAATTCAAATTTAGTTCATATTGAAGTGGTAGTATATACGTTTGGAATGCACTAAAACGTTCATTTGAGTACCAGGTTGGCATGCATAATACACTTAGCGAAATATTTTAACTGAACATAACATGAATTCATAGTTTTGAATGGCATTTGTAGTGCGAATTGATTTGGTATAGTACACATGACTAGACTCTCTTTGGTGGTGCAAATTGATTTCTTTTTGTTTTTTCATCGACGGAAGTGCGAATTGATTTGGTACAGTACACCGATGGTAGCTTGAACTACGTCGATATTTCCCCAAAGAGGAAGGGATGATGCAGCATAACAGCGGTAGGTATTTTGCTCAGTGATGAAACCAAGGTTATCGAACCAGTAGGAGAACCAAGCAACACAACGTAAACAACACTTGCACACAAATAACAAAGACTCGCAACCCGAAGTAAGAGAGGGTTGTCAATCCCTCATGGGTAAAAGAATAGATAATTTTGTAGTAGTTTGGATAAATAGATCTCTCGGGAATGTGAGATAAAATAAATAACAAAAAATGGCAGCAAGTTATTTTTGGGTTTTTGGAAATATAGATCTGAAAATAAAAGCAAGGAAAAATAGATCGCAAAGGCAAATATGTTGAGAAGAGACCCGGGGCCCGTAGGATTCACTAGTGGCTTCTCTCGAGAAAAATAGCAAATGGTGGGTGAAAAAATTACTGTTGGGCAATTGATACAACTTCAAATAATCATGACGATATCCAGGCAGTGATCATTATATAGGCATCACGTCCTAGATTAGTAGACTTACTCCTGCCTGCATCTACTACTATTACTCCACACATCGACCGCCATCCAGCATGCATCTAGTGTATTAAGTTCATGGAGAAATGGAGTAACGCAATAAGAACGATGACATGATGTAGACAAGATCTATCTATGTAGAGATAGACCCCATCGTTATATCCTTAATAGCAATGATACATACGTGTCGGTTCCCTTTCTGTCACTAGGATCAAGCACCATAAGATTAAACCCACTACAAAGTACCTCTTCCCATTGCAAGATAAATAGATCAAGTTGGCCAAACAAAACCCAAATATCGGAGAAGAAATACGAGGCTATAAGGAATCATGCATATAAGATATCAAAGAAACTCAAATAACTTTCATGGCTATAAATAGATATAACTGATCATAAACTCAAAGTTCATCAGATCCCAACAAACACACCGCGAAAAGAGTTACATCATATGGATCTCCAAGAGACCATTGTATTTACAATTAAACGAGAGAGAGGAAGCCATCTAGCTGCTAACTACAGACCAGAAGGTCTACAAGGAACTACTCACGCATCATCAGAGAGGCACCAATGGAAATGGTGAACCCCTCCATGATGGTGTCTAGATTGGATCTGGTGGTTCTGGACTCTACGGTAGCTGGATCAAAATTTCGTCAAATCCCCTAGGGTTTCTAGAATATTGGGGTATTTATAGAGCAATGTGGCGGTTCGGGGGCACCCGAGGTGAGCACAACCCACCAGGGTGCGCTTGGGCCTCCTGGCACGCCCTGGTAGGTTGTCCTCCCCTCGGAGCACCCCACGGCGCTGCCTTGGCCCATTGGGTGTCTTCTGGTCCATAAAAAATCTCCATGAAGTTTCGTTGCATTTGGACTCCGTTTGGTATGGACTTCCTGTGATGTAAAAAACATGCAAAAAACAGCAAATGGCACTTGGCACTATGTCAATAGGTTAGTACCAAAAAATGATATAAAATGATTATATCACCGGAGGAGCAACAGCATCACTGTTTCCTCGGATGAAGCCGAGGCCTTATTGACGCCACCACAGAGGTTGTACATTAATCGGCGCATTTTCTTCTTGATTCCATCTCACAATGTTGCCGGCGCTCGGTCCCGAGCCAACATGGTGCGGCTCCATCCACGGCGGTGTCGCCAGCCACTTCCTCCATGGCATCGCTCCCTCGGCGGCGACGTCAACATCAGTAGGAGCTACTGCTGCTTTGACTCTCGCTCGCGTTGCTGCTCTGCTCTTGCTCAGGCTCGCGCTTCTGCTTTCACTCTTGCTCTTGCTTGTGCTGGTGCTCTCGCTCTTGCTCTTGCTTGCGCTGCTGCTCTACTCTTGCACGCGCTGCTTCTGCATAAGCAGCAGATCCTGCTCTCCCTCGAGCCCCTATAGCTGCTACCCAAGATGATGCGATACGTCCAGCTGCCCCGGCTCTCGCACGCGTTGCTGCTCAGGGCGCTGCTGCGGCTATCGCTTTTCTGCTACTAGTGCGTTCAGTTTCGATAGCAAAATTTAGTTTCGACAGTTAAGTTCAGAGAAGAGCGGCTGATGTATTTTACTTATAGCACTTTGTGGTTATGTATTTTACGTCATCTATTGGAGATGCTATTAGAATTCCACTGAGCTTAGCGTTGTCTCTCTTGTCCTGCTTCAGCCTCGCCGTCGTACAACTCATCAGAGCTGCTCCAACGATGAAACCCTCCATCACAGCGGAGCAATACCCCGGGCTGCATCTCCAGACGCCTAAGATCTTCCCCTCCTCCAATAGCCAAATCAGCCGGAGCATCCTCACCGACCAACCGAATCACACTGAGATCAACATGTGTCGTGGGGTTCTGCGGAGCACGATCACCTATGGGGCGAGGCCCCTCAGTCGGCGAGGGGCGAGGCGCCTGAAAAGCGGATCGAGGTCGGCCGGGGAAGCAGGCGATTTTACCCGGCCGGGCTCTCGGAGAGATAAAACTCCTATTGCTGCTTTGTGTTTTTGCTTGGGCGTGAATAAGCTATGGCCTCGAATGAGTCAGATGACCGAACCCAAGCAGTCGAACCCCTTCTCGTGCGCATGGGCCTCCTTTTATAGTCAAAGGGGTCACCGACAGGTGGCAGCGTAGAAAGAGGGGTAAAGAGTAAAACATGAGTTGGTACAACGATGACCAGCGGTGTCCCTACCTAACTCGGCGGCGGGGGACAAGGCATTTAATGCCGTCCGGTCGCTAGCGATGCAAGAAGCGACCGTTAGAAGCGCCACCGATTACCACGATGGCCTTCTTGTCAACCGTTTGCCACCTCGCACCGCATAGCTGCTGCGCCTGCGCCACGTGCTCTGGGATGGTCTGGGGGTGACCGCGTCGTTGGATCTTGTTGGAGCTTGGGTGCAGAGTGGCAGCCTTGCCGTGGCAAGTGCCTTGCCGTGGTTGTTGTCTTTTTGCACCCGTGAGCTTGCCGCTCACTGGATCTTGCCGGGGCGCGTGGTGCGTCGCGGCGGGTCTTCTGAAGTGCTTTGGTTGTTCTTCCCGGCAAGCTCCTCTTGTCGGGGTCTTGTTCTTCCCGGCAAGCTTCTCTCGCCGGGGCCTTGTTCTTTCTCGGCAAGCTCCTCTTGCCGGGGCCTTGTCAACACAACTAATACTTTGTTCTTGAATGGCAGTAGAATAGGGACTTCGGAGGATCTTGGCGGGCCTTGCGGCAAGCCTTGCCCTTGAGGTCTGCGGCTGCCCGTGCACAAGTTCGAGTACTAAGGTACCCCTACTTTAATCTACCGAGCAGAGCCCGGGCTGGGCCATACAGGTGCCAGCTGTTGGGCGAGTCCAAAACGATGTCTGAACACAGCGTGGCACAGGTCCCCATAAATCGACTCTGTGCCCGCGCGCCCTCTCATAGCAACAGCGTCGATTGCGGCGTCGTGGGAGAAACGTGGTCAATACTTAATTCGGAAATGCATAGCGTTCACATCCCTGTTTATAAGCGGAGAAAGCAGGAACTGTTCCCCACCTTCGCCACTTGCAATTCCTCCCTCAAAGCTCCGCCGCTCCCTGCGCTTCTCAAGTCGAAAAACAGCGTTCGCCGCCCATCGCCCGCCGTCGCCGCCGTCGCCCTCACTTTCCCCCACTTTGCTTCCGCCATGGCTCGAAGACCGGGAAGGCTGCGAAAGGCTCTTGAAGTCGGCGAGCCTTTGGGCTCGGCGCTGCGCCAGCGAGTGCTTTCCTCCCGAGCTCACCCGGGCCTGCTGGGCGGAGTTCTACCTCTTAGTCGGCGGAGGCAGGCGCATCTTGCGCCGCGCTTGATGCTTTCGCTGAGCTTCCGTCGAAAAAGGTGCCCCGAGGTTACTACTTCTTTCTTGTGTTCTTCTATTGCGGGCTCTGCCCCCTTTTCGATTTCCTCTGCGACCACGATGAACACCTCGGGTTCCATCTTCTTGATTTCACCCCAGCGCCGTTCGACAATGGCGGTTTCGCTTTACCTCTGCGAGAACTTTGTTGGCATCCTCCGCAATGTCGCTCTTTTTCGTCATTATTTCTTTCCCGGGGCGAAAGGGAGCCAGCGGCTGGCGGAATCGCTGGACCTCCGGATGGGTATGAAGGAGGTGTACTTGGCCAGGCGAGCTCCGCGGCAAGTGGGGCGGGTGGAGGCGGAGTGGTGCTAGATCTGTGATGCCAACTGCAGCCATTCACCAAACTGCGCCCGGACCGGGTGGTGCGTGGCAGCGGCTGGGCGCTCTGTCGTCGGGCGATGCTAAGCGAGGTCGCCACCACCGAATCCTCCGGCTCGAGCACGCGGGCTCTAGCGAAGCGTCGGCGCGAATTTCCTCCGCCGTCGCGCCGCCCTCTGCGAGAAGAGGCCCGCCCTAGCTGTTTGGCGGCCCGGCGGATATCATGAGGCTGCGTCCGAGCCTCGCTTCAACTTCACCGTGCGGGCTTGGCGGGATGCTAAGGGAGATGTTCAAGCATGACCGCGACCATCGAGGCGGTTCAGGTTGCGCGGTGTCGTTCCTTGTGCAACAACTCGGTATGTCGCATCTGCGCAATGATGCAGTGCGATTCGCGCGGAGTAGTCCCACTTTGGGTGGAGCCGCTGATGACGTTGTGCAGCAATTCTTCGACGATTTGATGGAGGTAGCGGTCAATTGCGATGAGCAGAAGCTTCTCACCCGCGCCACCACCGACAATGAGGTGGCGTCCATCGCCTCTAGGGCGAAGCGGCGGCGGCCAGCTACCCGGGCGGTTGGCTTCACGCTGGATGGCGGATCAGGTGAAGCGGCCAGCCTTGCCGACAAGGAGGACCTTGCGGAGAGGTCGCTGGTGAGGGAGCTGAGGCGGGCGGCGAGCCCGCCCGAGGGCGCGGCGGCCAGCCGTCCTGAGCAGCTTACCGCATGCGGAGCCCCAACGCAGCCCAATTCCAACCGAAGGCGCCTCCGTCGAGTTTGAGATCTGGTGGAGGGCAGGCAGCCCAGCAGCCGAGCACCGTGGGACCACGCTCCACCTTGACAAGTACCATTGCAGCGGGAGGTCGAGCTGTGCTTGTCCCGCCGGCGAGGTCTTCCGAACGCCATGCTGACCTGCCGCAGCCCTTGGCAAGCGCGGAGGAGCCTACTCCTCCGCCACACATGCTGAGAGGTACGGAGTTCGACCTCTCAGCGCTGAGCTCCGGCGACAGCGAAGAGGAGGAGGAGGAGGAGGGAGGAGGAGTAAGGCTTTCTTCTTCTTGTACTTGTCTTTCTTTGATCCTTGTTGTTGTTTGCCTTGTATCTAATTTGCTTCTCTCTAAATCCTGTTACATTTCAAGACTTTGGCGGAGAGGGCGGCGAAGAGGGCCAAGGTCCCGTGGTTAACATCGAGGGCGATCCTGCTTTGTGACCCAGCGAAGATCGTCGAGACCACCTTAACGGACCGGTCCCTTCTCCTCGCAGCAGCCCCAGCCAGACCCAGCGTAAGTGTTTTAGTTTACTTCCTGTTATAGGGCACGCATGGGTGCTTCTTCTTTTGCTGACATCTTGATTGTTGACTAATTTGTATATAGGAGCGGAACAAGCCCACGAGGAGCAACGGAGGCCGACCGGAGGTCTTTGCGCGCCGACTCGCCGCCAAGGCGATTCTCGACAAGGATCGCTCCACAGCAAGGGAGGTCCCGACAGGGGTGGAACTAGTGAGCCTCTGGTGGAGGAGCCCATAGCCCGGGGCCCAGCCACGGGTAACCCTTCTTGTCGGGAATCTTCCTTGGGTTCTTCTTTTGATCTTCTTTCTTCTTTTGGATATTTGCTTGACTTTTCCTCCCTCTTCCTATTCTCGGATCCCCTCTCGCAGACCCGATGGATACAGAGGCCTCCGGCGACAGGCGCCTGCTGCAACTTGAAGATGTCGCCGCTTGGCGAGAAGAGGCGGCTGATGAACCCGTCGGCGAGGAGCCGCCCGAGACTCTTTGGCGCGAAAGTGGCGGTGGGTCAGCGATCGTCTTGGCGACCGGAGGGCCTTGAGGCGCAAGCGCTACACCGTCCGCCGACCCCTCCGCCCGCTGATCTGCGCCGGGCTCCAGCGAGCCCGGCCAGGTAGCGTGCTTGAAGGCGGCGTGTACATCAAGCTTCCTGGCGTCGATCTCGAGGCGCCGGTGGAAGGGAGGAGTTGTGAGGAAGTACTACGCCTCTGCTGGGGCTGGCGGTGGTCGACAGGCCGGCGGCGGCGTGGCGAGTCCGAGGAGGCAGCTGCTCCAGCTAGTGTCACTCTCGCCCGACAAGCGAAGCTTAGTCGTGAGGAAGCGCTTATGTATGGCGGGGAGTTGACATAGAAAACAGCGGAGGAGCTCAAGAGCCGTAACCGAGGAGGCCCTCCGGTCCATTCTTTGAGGAGAGGCGCAGCTCGGCCAGGCGAAGAAAATGTTCATCTGGAGAAGGCTGAAGGCGAAGAGCAGCGAGGCTTGCCGCCAAGGAGCTGTCAAAGCGTGATGGTGAGTTGATCTGAAGAAGGTAAACTTGGACAGCCACGAAGAGGAGCTCGCCGTCAGGGAGCAATCACTTGGCGGGGCCCTCAAGGAGGCAAAGGATCTGCCGTCATGGCCTTGAGGCCGCCAAGAAGGTTAGAGGTGAAGGTGGCCTTGGTGGAGGCGGACATGAAAAGGAAGAAGCGAAGAGCTTGCCGCTTTCTGTGAGAGCGTGAGAAGGGCGCCTGCGCCCATGGCGATCTGAGTCCGGCTTGCGAGAAGAACAAGGAGCTGAAACGCCGCCAGGACTCGAGTCTTGATCTGGGTTGAAGCAGGCCACCTTGGCGGGGGGCTGGGCGCGCCAAGAAGCGAAGGATGACTTGAGGAAGGAGCTCAAAAGCAACGAGGAGCTGGCGGCGAGGGCGCCGAGACTTCAGAACACTTTTCAAGCCACGGTGGAGCTACGGGCGGAGGGCCTCGTCAACATCGCTGCGATCATCGGCGAGGAGTTGGCGGGCTGGACTTGGCGGGCTTGGGTACTCCACCAGCGAACCTTCAGCCCAGTGCCAAGCTCACTCTCTTCTTCAAGGGCGTGGCGGCGGCCCTCCGGCAGCTCCGAAAGGATCCCGAAGAAGCTGGCGAGCAGTGTCATGCGCAATCTGCGCCAAGGTCTTGGAGAAGGTCTTTGGTTAAGGTCCTCTTCGCAACCCAGCCTCGACCTCTCCAGCGTCACCAAGAAGCTGCGGAGGGCGCTGATCTTGAGGAGCTCAAGGCCGTCGTCGCACCCGCCGTGGACAAGGTGAGCGAGGTCGGGGAGGTCGACGGCGGCGGCGTGGATTAGGCCGCCCTTCTTCTCCCTTTTTCTTCTTCTTTGCCGTTTGATTATGAGAACAATCTAGTCGATGCCACAATAAGTCATCCTTGTAATATAACTTTATTGCAGGTACTACTTGCTATGTTGTTTCCTTTACTCTATTCGTCCCTTGTATGCTTTTGCCCTCGCTTTGAGGAACTTGCGGTATGAGCACACTTCTTGATCTTGAACATCGACAGCCATTGGCGGTCTTGCCTCCGACAAAATCTTATCGGGACTAGTTGCAGCTTCGCTTGTATTGTTTAGCGGACTTCGAAAACA
Organism: Aegilops speltoides; assembly: GCA_021437245.1. Classification (NCBI taxonomy): domain Eukaryota; kingdom Viridiplantae; phylum Streptophyta; class Magnoliopsida; order Poales; family Poaceae; genus Aegilops; species Aegilops speltoides. The sequence continues at coordinate 257,096,565 of CM038147.1, forward strand.
AATCAAAGGCGCAACTTAGCATAGTCGATTCCTCCGCATGAGGTTTTCCATACAAGGCATGAGCGTTCAAGGAATATAACTTAAAAATTTTAAAATGACTATGCTCAAACTTTAGCAACTTAGCTTTTACGTAAATGCGTCCGGCAAGGTTAGATTCCTTTGAGCGGCGCTGGTCCACACCTTCATCTTCCTTCCCCGGTGAACTTGTGGGCGGAGGAATCTTCTTTTGAGAAGAAAGAAGAAAATAATCTGGAACCTTAAGGTTAGCTATTGCTACGGTGGTAAGTCTGCACAAAATGTCGGATATAGATGCAAAAAAGAAAGATGCATTAAATTTGACAAGATGTGCGAGCACATAAACTTTATTCACTTGCGAGGGCTGCGCCCGGCTTTGTACAAAGGTTACATGCAACAGCGGCAAGGCTTGTACAAAAGGTGGTTGTCGGAGCAGGGGCGGCAACCCGCCTTATGGGTAAAACTTGCGAAGATGCTCTATGTTCCAGGAGTTGCTCACCGGAATGCCATCTTCGGTCTCAAGGCGGACAGCGTTGGGCCTAGTGACTCGTTTCACCCAATAAGGGCTCTCCCACTTCAGCGTCAACTTGTTGGAATTCTTGGCGGATTGAACACGCTGAAGAACAAGGTCGCTTTCCTCGAAGCTTCTGGCATTAACTTTGCGGCTATGATAGCGGCGCAAAGCTTGCTGGTAGCGAGCAGCTACGCCACAGCGGGAAGGCGATTCTCCTCGAGGCAGCGGCGTCATCTTGCGGAGCTGCTCTTGCTCAAGCTCATCATAGCGAGCACTCGAGGCGATCCGTATCTGAGTTACGTGGGGAGAACTGCCTCTGCTCCGTGAACAAGAGCAAGGGTGTCGGCGATGGCTCGATTTGGTGTCGTTCGATTGACCAAGAACAACTAGCGCTGCTCGATCAATTTCTTCCGCACTTGTGCAGCACAGCCGAGTTACGGTCTTGAGCCCGCGCAACACTTCAGCGTTGCCCTCTCCGCTTGACCGTTGCTTCTCGGGTGAGCAATGGAGGCGAAGCAGATCTTGGTGCCAAGATCTTGGACGTACTGCATGAAGGTGCAGCTTGTGAATTGTGTGCCATTGTCGGTGATGACCCTGTTAGGGATTCCGAAACGGCAAACAATTGATCTGAAGAACTTGCTTGTTGTCTTTGTCACCTTCCTCCTTGGTTCCGCCGAGGCCACTTTGTGAACTTGTCGATTACAGCGTACAAGTACTCAAAGCCCCGACGCTTCGGGGAAGGGCAGGATGTCGAGCCCCAGTGAAAATGGCGAGAATAAAGGGATTGTTTGGAGAGCTTGAGCTGGTTGATGAATCTGTTTGGGGTGGGCCATGCACGCTTCACACTTGGTTACTTGTGCGGTTGCATCTGGAGGGCTGTCGGCGGAAGAAACCTTCGGAAAGCCTTGCGGCAAGTGCTCTGGCGCCAATGTGGTGACCACATATGCCTCCGTGTATCTCCGTAATAGCCCTGTCCATCTTCCGGGAGAGCACTTTAATTTCACTCCGTTGAATCTTCGTCTATCTGATATGTCATCGACAAAGCTGGTACATAGTTGATTCGGGCTACTTTCTCCGCTGCTTCTTGCTCCTCGGGAAGTTCTCTGTCTGAAGAAATGGGCGATCTGCTGTGCCCATGCGGAGCACGTGGCTCGGCGACAAGACTAAAGGCACGAATCTTTGTTGCGGGAACATCCGCTTCTCGGCAGGATCTGGGACCCTGCCGGTGCGTGATGCTCCGCGGCAAGCGTGTCGGGACCACGGCTTGTCGAGCGCGTGCTTCAACGAAACAAACCACAGGGCTTGTCGGGCGACTGCTCCTCGGCACTACGTGTTGATCACGGAGACCTTCTTGGCGGCGGCTCAGGGAGCTCTGCCGGAAAGTAGTCGCCAGTGACCAACTTTCTCTTTTTTCTCTGTCCAGTTGATGGTGTTACAGATGGCTGAGTCAGCTTGAGCACAAAAATTCCTGGTTCCACAGGTAACTTGAGTGCAGCACACTTTGACAGTCCATCTGCAACGTCATTCTGAGCTCTTGGAACATGTTCCATCTGCAGGCCGTCAAAGTGCTCTTCTAGCTTCCTCACCTCATCAATGTATGCTTCCATCAACGGACTCTGATAATCTTTGTTTACTTGTCGGACGACAAGCTGTGAGTCACCCCTGACAATAAGCTTCTTGATCCCAAGCTCCGCTGCTATTCTGAGTCTGGCAAGCAAGCCTTCATACTCTGCAGTATTGTTTGTCGCTTGCTCCTTGGGAAAGTGCATTTGGATCACGTATTTGAGGTGCTCTCCGGTGGGGGCAATAAGTAGTACACCCGCACCGGCGCCTTGCAGCGAGAAGGCACCATCAAAGTACATGATCCATTCTTTGCTAGCTTCCTTGACGGGGATGCTCTTCTCCGGCGTTTCTTCATCGGGTGTTGGCGTCCATTTTGCTATGAATTCTGCCAATGCTCGGCTCTGGATAGTTGAGGTACTCTCAAACTTGAGGCCAAAGCTTGACAGTTCTAGTGCCCACTCGACAATCACGCACAGTAACCGGATTCTGCAATATCCTCTTCAGCGGAAAGTGAGTGACAAGTGTGATCTCATGTGCTTGAAAGTAATGGCGCGGCTTCCTCAAGGCCATGAGAAGGCGAAAAGCAACCACATGCACGAGAATACCTTGATCTAGCCCCCTGCGGAAGGCCCGACAAAATAAGGTGGGCTGCACCATCTTCTTCTGTTTTGCTCCGCAAGCTGCACAGATCCATCCTTGCGGAGCGAGAATTTGTCGAAGCCCCAGCTTGTCATTTGGACTCGCTTGCATGACGGCTGGCTCATCATCCGCTTCTCTCTCCGCTAACGCATAGCACAAACCACTTGATTGGTTGCCGCTATATATAGCAGCAACTTCTCTTGTGGCTTAGGTGCGACAAGTGTTGGAGTAAAGGATAGGTATGTTTTCAAGTCCTGCAGCGCAGCCTCCGCTTCCGGAGTCCATTTCATTGGACCTGCCTTTTTCAAAATCTTGAAAAATGGCAGGGCGCGCTCAGCAGACTTAGAGATGAACCTACTGAGAGCAGCAACACAGCCGGCAAGCCTTCGCGTCCTTGACTCGCCGGTGCTTGATCTGCTCAATGGCTTTGATCTTGTCGGGATTGGCCGATCCCTCTCGGGACACAAAGAACCGAGAAGCTTGCGGAAGGAACTCAAACCGCACTTCTCGGGGTTCAACGAGATTGACCTTGCGCAGATTTGCAAGGTCTCATCAAATCTTGGATCAAAGTTGCTTTGTCTACTGCTCTTGACCACTATATCATCCATGTAGCTTCTACATTTACGTGTGGTGTGGCTCAAAAGCATATTGACTACTCTTGCAAATGTTGAACCGGCATTCTTTAGTCGAAAGGCATCCGTACAAAGCGTCGTGCCACATGGAGTAATGAATGCGGTTTCTCTTCATCCTCTTCGCCATGAAGATCGATGATATCTGAGTATCGTCAAGAAAGCGAAAGCAGATCACATCCTGCTGTGGAGTCGACAATCTGGTCAATCGGCGGCAAGGAAATGGATCCTTGGGACAAGCTTTATTAACATCCGTGAAGTCGATACAAAGCCTCCACTTCCCATTTGCTTTGCGCCCGACTCTGGATTGGCTAACCACGTTGGATGGAGTACTCCCGGACCAACCTGCTGCTTCCAACTTCTTGATCTCTCTGCAATGAATTCTTGGCGCTCCATTGCTTGTTTCTGACTCTACCTTGGCGGGCGTGCGTGAGGGCAGGCGGCAAGGTGGTGCTCAATTACTTCCACAGGAACACGGGGATGTCGAGATGGTTGCCATGCAAACACGCCGACATTCGCCCATGAGAAAACAACGGCGGCGCTTTCCTATTTAGGATCAAGCGTGGCACTAATGGTGAAAGTACCACCGGTGTCGTCCTCCTTGGCGGCCACTTTCTTGGTCTCTGGTGAAGCTGTCTTTGCCTTCTTGCACTTGGGGTGGAGCTCGATGGTGCGTCCTCGGCGGTAGCGCAGCACTCGAAGAGGTGCGCTTGCGGAGTGGGCATCGAGCTACTCTTGCGGGCATGGTCTTCCCTCTTCCCGGGGAGCTTCAGCGGCAAGTGGGTTATGCTCTGCTGCAGTTCTTGCTTCCGGTAGATCTTGTCGGTCTGATAAGTCGTCTTTCTTATCGCCATGGACAGAAATGACCTTATCGGACCAGGCATCTTGAGCACATTGTAGGCATAGTGAGAGCTGCCATGCACTTGCAAGCGGCGGGCGGCAGTATCCCATTGTAGGGCGATGGGAAATCAGCAACTGTCGAATGTAACTCTCTCTATCCTGAAATTCAGCTCGCTACCAAAGCGTCCTTTGGCGATGTGATATTCCCCTTGGGCTTGCTCCTTCCGGATTGATTCCTTGAAAGGTACAGTCTCTTGAGCTCGGCTTGTCGGGGATCTGGAGCTTCTTGAGCACTATGGAGAGATGAGATTGAGGCGGCCCGCCATCAACCAACATCTTTGTGACCTTGAGGTTGCGGATTGTCGTGAAACCAACATCGGCGAGCACCCGACCGCGATGATGCGATCAGGGTGATCCTCAGCGTCGAAGATGATGGGCGTCTTGGACCACTTGAGGGCTTGTGCGATTGACGGATGGTTACTGCTGCGCTCACCTCCAGCGCTTGTTTGAGTTGGCGGTGCGAGGTGTCTTGAGCTTACCGCCGTCAGCGCCTAAAACCTCCGTCGCCTTGAAACTCTTGGTCATCAGTCTCATCCTCCTCCATTTCATCATCTTCATTTTCATCTTCGTCCTTATCGCGGCCGCTGGAGTCTGTCTCCTTGCAGCGGCAGCCCTTGCCGTGGCGCCCTCCCAGGCGGGAAGCTTCTTGCGGATCCTCCGCCACCTCCTTGTGCCCTCTCCTTGTCGCGGCGCTTCGTGCCAGCTACTGTAGCTCCACCATCTGCTCAACTTTCTTGCAGGTTTGGAGGTCATGGCCCTTAGTCACGTGGATTTTGCAATATTGCTTGCGGAGCCATCACTGCAGTCGGCCCACCACAGCCTCGCCGGAGTCCCGGCTTTGGCCTTGTCGGACCGCCTCCGTTCTTGGACTGCTTTCGACAACTAGCACATCCTTAGTCTTTCTCTTTACTGTTGTTCGCCTCCGGTTCTTCCTTGCCGGGCGGCATCCTCCTTGTCGAGATCATACGCTCACTGTAGTCTCTCTGGGATTTTCCTCCCTCCTCGGCCCGTGCACACTTGTCGGCGAGCATATAGCTCGCTGACATCTCGATCTTGCACATCGCCATCTCCTCCCTCATCATGCGATTCGCGCGTTCGATGGAGCAGCGGCGATAACCGCGGCGGGTGGAGCGTCACGGGATGTTCTTGCACTGGCTGAATCTCTGTATGTACTTGCGCGAGGCTCTCCCTCATACGGGCGAGCGAGATCAGATTGCTCTCGACCATGGGGTTTGTGGCGCTGTGAAAGCGTCGACAAGCTGGTGACCTGAGTCCGCCCATGAAGAGATGGAGCCGTCCGGCAAGTGCATGAGACAAGATCGACATTGGGCTTGAGCACCAGGTAAGTAGTTGGCGAGGATCTTCTCGTCTCGCCCCCCTGCAGCATGCACGCGATGGTTTAGATCTTTGAGGAACTCCGGCGGATGTATCCTGCCATCGTACTTCTTGAGCGCGTCGGCGAAGTTCTTGGTGCTGCCCGCTGGACTTGCCGTAGCTCCGGGTGAGCGCGGGGCAACTTGCAGCGTCTGACAAGTCGCTGGTTCCCCAGGCGCATGCATATCGACGATGGGCCAGCCAGCGCTAGTCGAGTTGACGTCGCGCTTCTCTTGACGCTCAATGCGAGTTGAGGCGTCTTCGTGTCGTCGCTCTTGGATAACTTGGCGTTGATCGCGGCGGGTTGCGGTCGATCTGGCGCGCCAAAGATGTCGTGGGGTTCTGCGAACCACGATCACCTATGGGGCGAGGCCCTTGGTCGGCGAGGCGGAGGCGCCACGAAGAAGCGGTCGGTCGAGCACGCGAAGCAGGCGATTTTACCCGGCCGGAGCTCTCGGAGAGATAAACTCCTCTGCTGCTTTGTGTTTTGCTTGGAAGCGTGAATAAGCTATGGCCTCGAATGAGTCGGCCCGGCCGAACCCAAGCAGGCCAAACCCTTCTCTGGCGCATGGGCCTCCTTTTATAGTCAAAGGGGTCGCGGCAGTGTGGCGGCGTAGAAAGAGGGGTAAAGAGGTAAAAACACAGTTGGTACAGCAGATGACCATGATGTCCCTACCTAACTCGTGGCGGGGACAAGGGCATTTAATGCCGTCCGGTCGCTAACATGCAAGAAAGCGACCGTTAGAAGCGCCACCGATTGCCACGATGGCCTTCTTGTAAACCGTTTGCCACCTCGCACCGCGCATAGTCGCCTGGCGCCTCGCCCGCGTGCTCTGGGATGGTCCTGGGGTGACACATCGTTGGATGCGCTGGAGCTTGGGTGCAGAGTGGCAGCCTTGCCGCGGCAAGTGCCTTGCCACGGCCGTTGTCTTGTCGCACCCGTGAGCTTGCCGCTCGCCGGATCTTGCCGGGGCGCGTGGTGCGTCGCGGCGGGTCTTCTGAAGTGCTTTGGTTGTTCTTCCCGGCAAGCTCCTCTTGCCGGGGTCTTGTTCTTCCCGGCAAGCTTCTCTCGTCGGGGCCTTGTTCTTTCTTTGCAAGCTCCTCTTGCCGGGGCCTTGTCAACACAACTAATACTTTGTTCTTGAATGGCAGTAGAATAGGGACTTCAGAGGATCTTGGCGGACGCACGGCAAGCCTTGCATGAGGTCTTCTTGTTGCCGTGCACAAGTTCGGGGTACTAAGGTACCCCTACTTTAGTACACCGACAACATGGCTTCGCCAAAGAGGTTGTACACTTCTTGCATCACTTTTTTACTCTACATGTTATATATATAAGGGTAATGATCATACGTCTGTAATGCATTGTATGGCCCATGATATGTATGTATGTATGTATGTATGTATATATATGTATATATATATATATATATATATATATTGTCCACTGAGCACACATAGTAACGTGAAATACGATTAGTTTCTCCTACTATATGACAAGCAGTGAGGTACCAGGAGACTTAGCAATCCGTGAAGGACTCTCTTGAATGCCATCATTATTTATCTCTGCGTGTTTGAGCTGTGCATTTGTAGATGGGCCTAGGAGTTGCGCTAGTAGGGCAGTCGCCTGGGTCCAAAGTAGTAGAAGTATCACAGAAACATTTTTTGAGTGTGGGCTTTTCCCTGCTCATGCCTGCCTACTAGAATTGCCAGTGCTTGAAAGGAAAACTAAAGGGAAAATGTAGGAATTGGAAAGTTTCCTATGGTAGTACAATTCATGCATTTGGTCAAAGGAATGGAGCAAAGGAAAACTGTAGGATTTGTTCCTTTAGTGTCTCCTTGAAAGAAAAACCATAGGAATTTTAATATCCACTTGTCCTCCTTTTCAAAATCCTATTTATGAAGCATAAGACTAAGAGATAGTAGCATAATAGCATTATAACCATACATTTTATTGTGGTTTGACTTAATCTCACCATGCTTCTTTGCATCCTGTGATCTTCAATTTTGTAGACCAAACACCAGTTAGCGAGAAACTTTGTGTTTTAAATTCTCTGTTTTGCACGTGCATTCCTATCCTATTACTATGTATTTCCTATCCCTGCATTGTTAGAATCCTCCAATTCAAACGAGCCCTTACAGAATTACTTCTCTTACAAATAGTTGTCACAGAAAACCTTGTGTGGTTTGTCTCGCTCCTGCTACGCCGTCGTCCAGCCCAGCTCAGCTGCTCCAACGATATAAGGGTCCAACACAGCAGGGATCTAGCCTTTAGACTGTCTTTCGTCGCCTTAGATCTTCTTCCCCGCCGCCGGCAGCCACGACAACAACATTACCATCATCAACCGAGCAGATGACCTTGAGGACTACACGGGTCCGCAAGAGAGGTCGCACTCTTTCGTGTGTGCTTACGTCATGCATCGCTTAATATTACATGCTACTTTATCGTCCTGTTCACTGATTAGACTCTGAGCCAGATCCAAACTAATGGTCAAACTTGAGTTTTTAAATGGTTGTGTGGTACATATGGGGGCCGCAATCAATAGTATCTATCTACTATCTCGTTAATCTCTAGTGTCTACTATGAGTTTCATGTTGGGTGGGAAACAAACATTAAAGAAGCCATTATCTGTATTTTTTAACTGAAGCCATTATCTGCCTGCTATCATTAGTTTTGGGTCTATCCACAGGTTGCTACCATCACTCTGGATTTCAGCATGCACTCCTTACAGAATTTAACTATGTTTTATTCCTATGCATGTCGGTTATTGTACACAATGGAACTTAACATGTAGAGCAAAAGAGACGAGCCTTATGTGACAATAAAATTTCATGCAGACGTTGCTCCATGTTAGGCGCAAAGTGTCGGCGTTCTGGGAACGGGGGTCCTTAGACTTGCCTGCCTGCGGCCTGCAGCGTGGCCCAATTGGTGGCCCAGTACGGCCCGCCTTCATCAACCAAGCACTCAAGACCCTCGCGAGGGGCCAAGCCTCGCGGGGCGGACGACACAAGGCCTCCTCAGGAGTGGCCTTGCCCAACAGGTCGCGAGGAGGCGAAGAGATCAAGGCAAGGGGTACCTCGCGAGGTGCCCATGATGCAAGCCATGACGATCAAGACCAGGCGGGCGCTAGCCCATGTAGTGTCCTCGTTTCCTCTTTGGTGCAAAGGGGGCAAGCGCAGGCGCGGAATACCGAGTCATCAGGCAAAGGTTTCCCATGGCCAACTGGTTTGCCATGGCCCTCACCGGCGTCCCACGCGCTTGGGTGCTCAACCTGTCGGCATCTTATGTGGCCTCCTGGGAGGAGCTGCGTGACCTCTTCCTCACCCACTACGGGGCACCGGCGCCCCTAGTCGTCGCAACTCTCCTAGGCGGCTCATAGGCGCCACCCTTGGACTGCCACGCCAAGCCGTTCTTGCACCAGATCGGCGCTGCCCTCGCGCAACAAGGAGCTCCTCCGGGTTGGGCGGCACCCAAGGCCGACCTGACCTTCAACTCTAATGATCACCCGGTCAACACCGCCTGCTCGGGCGCGCTCCCAATGCTCTGCACGCCCACCATCTACCAGGCGGCCGTCACCAAAACCCTCATCGACGGCGGCGCCGGCCTCAACGGGCTCTCAGTGGAGGCCTTCAACCTCCTCAATGTACTGCTGGAACGGCTCCGACCCAGCAAGCCTTTCTCGGGCGTTGGAGGCGGATCCTCCAGCTCCCTGGGGCAGATCCGCCTTCTTGTGACCATCGCCACCCACGACAACTTCCGCATGGAGCTGGTCGACTTAGGCATCGCCCACACCGGCCTCCCGTACAACGCCATCCTCGGATACCCTGCCTTGGCTCAGTTCATGGCAGCGACCCATCCGGCCTACAACCTCATGAAGATGCCCTGTAGCAGCGGCATCCTCACCGTAACTGGAGACACCAAGGAGGCTCTGTTAGCGCTCAAGCTCGCCCTCAAGACCGCCGCGGCGGCACAGCTCGCCGGCACGGACACCTCCAAGGCCATGGGGGCTGCACCAACCAAGAATAAGCAGCTCTTCACTCAGGATAAGGCAGAGACCAAGCAGGTGCCAGTTGAGGAAGACGGGTCCTCGGGAGCCACCTTCACCATCGGTGCCAACCTCGACCCCGACCAAGAGGAGGCGTTGGTGAGGTTCTTGCGCTCGAACAAGGAGGTGTTCGCATGGGAACCCAAGCAGCTAGCGGGGGTCCTAAGGGAGGTGATTGAGCATCACCAGAAAGTGTGCCCCAATGTGCAACTCGTGAAGCAGAAAGCTAGGCAGCAGTCCACCGAGATGAAGGCCTTCATCATCCAAGAAACCAGTAAGATGGAGGCAGCGGGTGTTATTCGCGAGGTCCGCTACCTCGAATGGCTGGCAAACCCCGTTGTCGTGCCAAAGAAGGGAGGAAAGGAGCGCATGTGCATCGACATCACCAACCTCAACAAGGCCTGCCCTCAAGATCCGTTCCCACTCGCCCACATCGACCAGATTGTGGACTCCATGACTGAGTGCGACCTACTGTGTTTCCTGGATGCGTTTTCGGGTTATCACCAAATCAAGATGACGGTGGAAGACGTAGAGAAGACATCCTTCCTGCCCCCGTGTGGGGTGTACTGCTACACTTGCATGCCGTTCGGGTTGCGTAACACGGGCGCAACCTTCCAGCAGCTGATGCACATCGCCTTGGGCCGGCAGCTCGGGAAAAACGCCGAGGCCTACGTCGACGACATCATGATGAAATCTCTGGAGGCAAGGACCTTGATCTAGGATTTGGAAGAGACCTTCATGAGCCTCCGCCAAGTGGACATACGGCTCAACCCGGAGAAGTGCATGTTCACCGTCCCTTTAGGCAAGCTGCTGGGCTTCCTCGTGTCCCACAGAGGGATCGGGGCCAACCCAAAGAAGGTCAAGGCAATCGAAAACACGAGTCCACCGCAAATGCTCAGAGAAATACAGAAGCTCGCCGGTCGCGTGACTCCGTTAGGACGCTTCATCTCGAAGCTGGGGGAGCGTGCCCTGCTGTTCTTTAAGCTAATGAAGTAGAAGGGCCCATTTGTGTGGACACAGGAGGCCAACCAAGCGTTTCAAGACCTCAAGAAATATCTGACCAGCCCTCCGATGATGGTGGCACCGCGCCCTCTCGAGTCCTTGGTGATCTACCTCGCCGCCACTCCCTACTCCGCCAGCGCAACCCTCGTAGCGGTTCGGGAGGAATGCTAGAACAAGGCCGCATCACACCCAGCCACGACCTCAGTCGTGGCGGCACAAGACCAAGAAGGCCTTGCGAGGACCACGACCTCGGCAGCCGGAGACCAGCCTCAGTAGGAAGGCGCCCCAGGGCAGAAGTGGCCGCGCCGGGCAACCAGGCGCTGGGGACTCCATCGCCTCAGGAAGTGTCTCAAACTCCAAAGGGCACAAGCCTCGTCAGCACACCCACCCTCATAAAGCAACCGGTGTACTTTGTCAGCACGGTGTTGTGGGACGCAAGGGCATGATACCCCATGCCTCAGAAGCTTTTACTTGCCCTCTTGGTGGCCTCGCGTAAGTTGCGGCACTACTTCCAGGGTCACCCCATCAAGGTCGTCTCGGCCTACCCATTGGAAAGGGTACTCAGGAGCCCCAGCTCCGCTGGAAAGGTTGCCGAATGGAACATCAAGTTGCAAGCATTTCAATTGGAGTTCAGCACAACAAGGGTCGTCCAGGGAGCCGCACTTGCTGATTTTGTGGCGGAATGGACAGAAGCACCCAGGCTCAAGGCGGGCAAGGATCGGTCTCTCTCCCCAGGAAGTGAGGCACCAGATGGCCGGGTCATGTAGTTCGATGGAGCATTCTCGCGGCATGGCACGGCGGCTGGTGCAGTGCTTATATCCCCCACTCAGGACAAGCTCTACTACGCTGTACAAATCTGTTTCCAGCCGGGCGAGAAGGTCTCCAATAACATAGCTGAATATGAGGGCCTCATAGCAGGCCTGAAAGATGCTACAGCACTGGGAGTGAAGCGCCTCGTCATCAAGGGCGATCCACAACTCCTCGTCAACTTCTCCAACAAGGTGTACGAGCCCAGGGACGAGCACATGGAGGCGTATCTTGCGGAAGTACGCAAGATGGAGAAGTAGTTTTGGGGGCTGGAGTTGCAGCATGTACCCCGCGGCACCAACCAAGAGGCTGATGATATCGCCAAAAGGGCGTCCAGGCGGCTGCCTCAGGAGCCTGGCGTTTTCGAGGAATGGATCTTCAAGCCATCGGCGGCACCGTCACTTTCAAGCACGGCACAACCTTGGGAAGAACTCCCTCGGCCACCTGCCAAAGGAGCCCCGGCCTGTGGCCCAACCTTGGGAGCACGCTTACTCTTGGCGCTGGAGCCTCAGGAGGGATGCTGGACCACGAAATTCAAGGACTACCTGATGCAAGGACACTGCCAGAGAAAGAGGAGGATGCGGAATGCATGGCCCGGCAGGCAACGGCCTACTACATCCAAGACGATGAGCTATACTGGAAGCGGCCAAATGACGTTTCCCAACGTTGCATCTCTAGGGAATAGGGGAAGGAATTGCTGGCTGACATACACGGTGGAGATTGCGGACAACACTTATCATCACGGACCCTTGTCGGCAAGGCGTTTCGCAGCGGGTTCTACTGGCCTATGGCACTCAACGACGTGATCAAGCTGGTGAAGTCCTGCGAAGCCTGCCAATTCCATGCCAAGCAGATTCATTAGCCAGCTCAGGGCCTGCATACCATCCCGCTCTCATGGCGGTTCGCGCTCTAGGGGCTGGATATCTTGGGCCCATTTCCTCGAGAACCTAGGGGCTACCGCTACCTCTACTTCGCCATCGACAGGTTCACCAAGTGGGCAGAGGTGGAAGCCATCTACACCATCCTAGCCGGTTCCGCCGTTAAGCTCATCAAGGGCCTCATGAGCCGGTTTGGGGCCCCTAATCGCATCATCACCGACAATGGTTCGTAGTTCACCAGCAATCTCTTCAAAACGTATTGTGCTAACCTTGGAACGCAGATATGCTACGCTTCGGTGGCGCACCCCAGAAGTAGCAGTGAGGCGAATCATGCCAGCGAGAGGTTACGAGGGCCTTGAGGAGTCTTGGCAGGGGTGTCGGGATGGCGGACTATCCTTTGTTGGTCGGACTCTGGACTATGAAGATACAAGATTGAAGACTTCGTCCGTGTCGGATGGGACTTTCCTTGGCGTGGAAGGCAAGCTTGGCGTCTGAGATATGTAGATCTCCTACCATTGTAACCGACTCTGTGTAACCCTAGCCCTCTCCGGTGTCTATATAAGCGGAGGGTTTTAGTCCGTGGGGCGAACAACAATCATACCATAGGCTAGCTTCTAGGGTTTAGCCTCTTTGATCTCGTGGTAGATCTACTCTTGTACTACCCATATCATCAATATTAATCAAGCGGGAGTAGGGTTTTACCTCCACGAGAGGGCGAACCTAGGTAAAAACATCGTGTCCCTTGTCTCCTGTTACCATCCGCCTAGACGCCTTACGATTCGGGACCCCCTACCGAGATCCGCGGTTTTGACACCGACATTGGTGCTTTCATTGAGATTTCCTATGTGTCGTCACCTTTAGGCCCGATGGCTCCTTGATCATCAACAACGGCGCGGTCGAGGTGAGACTTTTCTCCCGGGACAGATCTTAAATATTCGGCGGCTTTGCCTGCGGGCAATTCACTTGGCCATCTGGAGCAATCGAAGATTCGCCCCAGCCATCGAGTCGATTTGGGAGTTTGAACTACGGTGACATCGCGGAGACTTGATCTTGACGGATTGAGCCACAGACCAAATCGCCCACCTTGTCTCGATGGGTATGATCTAGCTCTGCCGCCGGACAGTACCCTGGAGGCCGCACCAGCGTACGCTCCGACCCCTAGCTCAGAGCCGACTTCGCCGGTCGAGGACGAGTGGCTGGACACCGCCTTGGCGGCTATGTTCTCTACGTCGATTGAGCCGAACACCATCCCTGTCCTTCACAAAGCCCGTGACTCTGAGGTGCCAGACTCCTCTCCGGACTCCGAACCTCCCGCGCCCCTGCCAATCAAATCCTATTGGGCGCCGGTTATGAAGTTCACTGCCGTGGACATCTTTTAGCACTCGCCCTTTGGCGACATCCTGAATTTAGTAAAGTCTCTCTCTTTATCAGGAGAGCCTTGGCCGGACTATGGTCAGGAAGGTTGGGATGCGGACGACAAAGAAATTCAATGCCCACCCACCACCCACTTTGTAGCCACTGTCGATGATTTAACCGACATGCTCGACTTCAACTCCAAAGACATCGGCCGGTATGGGCGGCGATGCGGGAGACAACCAGAACCAGCGCCTACGAGGGCCTTTGGAAGGCCACCTCATCATCGACATATACATGGTGGACATCCCAAAAAGATGGTAATAGCAATGGAACAGTAGCGAGATGACCCCTCAAGAAACAGCCCAAGCGCCCGTCGTCGTGGCGCCACTCGAAAATCCGCCACAAAAAGCGGTGATTCCGGCACGGAGATAATAACACCCGGACGGTGCGAAGATAACCCCCTCCGGCGAGGATTCAGCACGGAGGAGGGAGAAGCCAGCCCTCATGATAGAAAAGGCGACGGAGAGGTAGAGGGCGATAATTATATGCCTCCCTCCGAAGATGAAGTAAGCCTCGGCGATGGCCAATTTGTCGTGCCGAGGATCCGTCAAACAAGAGCGTTTCAAGCGTGAGGCTTATGGCCCGACAAGTAGCCTCAAGAAAAAGCGGCGGCGACTTAAAGCTGACCAAGACTTGCTAGCTGACAGATGGACCGAAGTCCTTGCAGTCGAAGAGTACAAACTCGATCGCCCCTCCAAGTGCTACCCAAAACGCAGGCTGCTACCCCAATTAGAGGAGGAAGCACCCAAACCTACATCACCAGCGCATGACGTGGCTGACCGGCCACCTCGTGGCTGCGACAGAGAGGCCTCTAGGCCCTCCGCTAAAGCCGCACCCCGGCGTCGCTTGAAAAGTACAAAGCCACGGGGGAATGCGCCAGACTTGCGAGACATATTGGAGGACAAGGCTAGACAAATAAGATCGATCTACGGATCGCGTGGGCGCCCCACGATACGTGATGACAATGGTCACGCCGGATACAGCAATTCCGGCCAGGCCGAACACAGCAGCAAAGCTCATTTGAGCTGCGTCGTGATATAGCCCAATACAGAGGTGCCGCACACCCACTATGCTTCACAGATGAAGTAATGGATCATCAAATCCCCGAGGGTTTCAAACCCGTAAACATTGAATCATACGATGGCACAACAGATCCTGCGGTTTGGATCAAGGACTATCTCCTTCACATCTAGATGGCCCTTGGTGATGATCTACGCCATCAAATACCTCCCTCAAGCTTAAAGGACCAGCTCGACATTGGCTCAACGAGCTTGCCGGCCAGAATCAATTGGTTGTTGGGAAGGCACGGAAGCCGCATTCCTTGATAACTTCGGGGCACATATGTGCGACCACGAGCGCGATGACCTAAGCCACATAATTCAGCGGCCGGATGAATCAGCCGGACAATTCTGGACATGGTTCTTAACCAGAAAAATCAAATTGTCATTGTCCGGATCACGAGGCCCTTGCAGCCTTCAAACATAACATCCATGACGAGTGGCTTGCCCGGCACCTAGGACAGGAAAAGCGAAATCCATGGCAGCCCTCACATCACTCATGACCCGCTTCTGGCGGGAGAGGACAGCTAGCTAGCTCGCGATAACAACGACCAAAATCCTGGTAGTTCGGACACCAAGGACGGCAATGGCGGTCGCGTGCATAACAAGCACAAAGCGCCGCGTTATCGGTGATAATGCTAAAGATCTGGCGATCATTGCGGATTCGAGCTCTAAACCGGTCGTGGAAAAAGCCGTTCAAAAAACACTTTCGGGGCCTGTCAATTTGGACCGAATACTCGATCGCTCGTGCTAAATACATGGCACCCCCGAAAAACCAGCCAACCACACTTACGAGGATTGTTGGGTGTTCAAGCGGCGAGCAAGTTAAGCGCCCGAAAACAACGATAAGGGCTACATAGCGATGGCGAGGTGGAGCCCGGCCGTTGAACAATAGAGGACGAAGGGCTTTCCCCACAAGTGCGGGGCGGTGAACATGATATCGCAACCCACATACCCAAAAGGGAGCGGGCGTGCTGAGGGCGATATCTGTGATGGAGCGATCGCCCCAAAGTTCAACCCATGCTCCTCTGCCCGATCACTTTTGATCGAAGGACCACCCACTAGCATCCGCCACGGCGGATTCGCGCGTGGTTCTTGACCCAATCATTGGCGGATTTCACCTCACTAGTGTCACGATGGGCGGCTGGCTGACTGAACCTGCTTTACCCGGGATACGGTCGCCAAAATGGGCATAGACCCTCAAAGATCAAACCTACAAAAAGCGACCTTTAAAGGCGTCATACAGGTGTAGAGGCCAATCTGTATAGGCTCGATTACACTTGAAGTGGTCTTGGATCCCGGATAACTTCGAGCGAGAATTAATCTTCGACATAGTCCCGTTCGCGGCGGCTTTCACGCCTGCTCGGACGAACCGCATTTGCAAAGTTCAATGCGGTGCCGCACTACGCATACCTCAAGCTCAAAATGCCAGGCCCCCGAGGAGTAATCACGATCAGCGGAAACACGAACACTCTCTCCGAATGGAGGAGCATCTGGCTGACCCTCGCGGCGGAAGTACAAAGCAGCCTCTTAAGGCAATTCTCGAGTCCGACTACTAAGCGTCGAGACACCATCAAGCGGCGGGTAACCTACAACAAGACCGCTGGCGTTCTAGCATGCGTAGTCAATGCGGCTAACCCAGCCCTCACGAAATCGCAAGACCGATTACCAGCGTACATAACTATGCTCTGGAGATACCTTGGGCACGGGGGAGAACACGACCTGCATGCCAGTGCGGCTCAACCACACTAGGGGCTCCCAATTGTCATTCTTTTTTTCTTATTCTCGGGACTCCGTTTTCCAAAAAGCCATGTCAGGCGGTGGAATCGCTTGAGCATACGATGCAACAGCCAGAAGCGAAAAAGCTTCGTCGAGTATCGGTGGTCTCTATTACGAGCGGTATACATTTTACATACCATCCCACAGCCTACCCACGAGAAGGACATGTTAAATAGTCCCATCCCTTGCTTATCGCACTATTTGTATGGTTACTGCTTTCATTGCGATATTTCTTGAATAAACAATGCATCGCTTTTGCCTATTATTGCATTAGTTTTTCTATCTATATATGTTCACTTATGACATGTTGCATCCATACGCTTTGAGTGCGACCAAATACACGAGGGCTTAAGTACCCCAAAATATGGTGTGATAAGTCCGAACACTTTAACAAGTCGGCACCCCAAACTTATAGCATTATATGCATCGGCTCGAATCATGTCTTGGGTCAATAGTTGGGTTTGCCCGGCTCCCATGTTTTGGTACCTTACGTTCCGTTATATCGGCTAAGGTAGTATTTGGGAGAACCACTGCGATTGTGCCCTGGTTGAGCTGGGTTGAGCACCTCGATGGAAAGCTAAAAGCCCGTCATGATAGGGCGAGAGCGATCGCTGTTCGAGAGGTTTTTCGTGTCCCTAAAGACTTATGCCACTTAGGCGAGGAGTCGGCTTTGTCGGCCCAGCGTGGATAAGCGCCTGAATTGGTCTTCGAACACTAGGGCTTCATGAAATTTAAAATTATAAATTCTATGGCTAAGTGGGAGTGTTCAAGCATTATAGTCCGGTTGCCTTGTTCGTTGTGTTGAGCGCCTCCCTCGAAGGACCCAAGAATGGGAACAAGAGCGCTCAAGTTTATCCCAAACACCCCAGCACTAGAGGCATGGGGGCTCAAGCCAACGACTTGCCATCTCTCAAATTTGATAAACGCCCGCACAAAAGGTAATACTTTAAATTAACAAGCGTTGCTTAGCGCATATGAACAAAGTTTTCATCGTACAGGATAACAAATGCGAGTCTACTCAAAAATTACATCTTTGGAGCACTCACCGCTATAAAGCGGGCACCCTTGAGGACACCCTTATAGTACATCTCGGGCGTCACGATACTCCTTGCCCGCGGTGGCGCGTCCGTCACAAGCTTCTCGGCGTCCATCTTGCCCAGTGCACTTTAAGCGGGCAAGGGCCCGGCAGGCACCTACAATCTGAGATTAGGCAGCAGATGACTTCAATCCATGGACAGGCATCCACCGGCCGCCGCACCGGACCCGAAGTAGCTCCAGGGCATGGCTTCTTTAGGCCACGGCGAACTATGAGGCCCTTCATGGCTGTTCGGCCACCTTGTGGAGCTCGACCAGCTGCTTCAAGCTGGTGGCAAGGGGCACCGGATGTCGGCCTCGGCATATTGAGACCAGAACACCTTTTCGTCGAGCTCCCTCCTCATTTCGATAGAATCTTGGCGACATCGGACACCTCTGGGGCAGATCCACGAATGCTCCTGGAGAGCTCCGAATTCGGGTAAGTAATAGATAATTCACTTTTACATGCTTGCCCGCCGCTATCTTTTTTATCGCCTCAATCTCTTGGAGGGCCTTCTGGGCTTCGACCTTAGCGGCTTTGGCACTCTCAAGAGCCAAGGCGAGCTCGGACTCTCGAGTCTTCGAGTCACGCTCAAACTCTCGTGTTTTTCCACGAAAAGCCTGGAGCTCTTGCCGCACCTCCGCCACCCGCGCCTCCTGCTTCTCTCGCTCGATGCGCTCCGCGGCCGCACCTTTTTCGGCCTTGGACACCGCCTCCTTCAGGGTCGCCACCTCGTTCGTGGCCCCTGCAATACTCACGTTATTCCTGTCATTTTTCGCAACCAAATCCTTTCTATAAGGTATTACTTTAATAAGGTATTACTTACCTTCCTTGTCCTCAAGCTGCTTCTTGGCACGGCCGAGCTCGCTCTCGGACCGCTCGAGGCTCTGCTTCAATGCATTGACCTCTGCAGTCAGTGCAGCCGAGGTCAGCAGTGCGGCCTGCATTCCCGTATTGACATGCTCATGTTAAACTCCTGCGTATATCTTTTTAGATCCTCAGTTCGGCTTTTCTTTCCGAACACCAAACTGAGCATCAGGGGCTACTGTCTATGCGGTACTATTTTTACATATCTTAATTACATACCTCAAAGCTGTTAGAAGGCTGAGTGCAGAACTTGATCAGCCCGCTCTTGGCGGATGAACTTTCGGATCACCGCACTCATAGCGGTGCGGTGCTCCTCGTCGATGGAGGCACCATTGGCGCCTCCGGCAAATTATCCGGTGCCTCGGCTGGGCGAAGGTCACCGGTGTCACGATCTTGCCCTTCTTACGAAGACCGCTGCGGACTTTGGAATCCTTTGTGGGTTCGATGCGAGTCGGCCGAGGCCGAGACTTAGAGCCCTCTAGTGTTTTGCCCTCTTTGCGCCCGGAGTCCGGGAGGTTGCCTTGCGGTGCCTCGAGGACCACCCACTACTAGGGAAAAGCCTAGTAGCAGCAAGAGGTTTGGCCCTCTTAGTAGCGTGGTACAGGCGCTACTAATAAGGTGCTACTGACTAACCTTTAGCGATGGCGCTGTTGACCAGCCTTCTTTCTGAGATGAATAGCTGTGGCGCTCTCTGTAAAAGGGCGCTACTGATATTATCTGCAGCGCTGTTTAGCAAGAAGCGCTACTTGTAAGTCGGCGCTACTGCTAAATTTCCCCCCTCGGTACTACTAGTTTTATTAGTTTTTTGCCTCCATATTTGTTTTTTATTTGTTTTGTATTTGAATAGGCTTTATACAATAATTTTTAGCATATCATCCACATACAAATGTAACCATAGCATATACATACAATTAGTCTCATCAAATCATGTCATCATCATGATCATCATCCAACACAAAGTGGTATCTCGTCATCAATCTCGAAAATAGCGATACAAGTCTCGATTACTTGCAAATACATCGTCATCCATCTAAACAATGATATACGCGAGAATAGCTATCACTTTGAGTACATGAGTTCGTATCCCTCTCTCGCATTAGCATGACCCTAAACTAAGTCTTGCGTGTAAACTCGAAACCGAAAACCGGTACACCTGGGCCTGACACTCCGGCCACTTGTCGTATATATTCTCCTGGCGTAGCACTTCTTCGCCATCTATGATCTATGCACCTGCATCGTCACATGATTTGATGATATGCAACATATATAGTTGAGCAACAAAGAGACAGAGTTGGCAAAAATAGAAACAACATATCATAAGCATAAATAACAAAGTTCATTGTACCCAAAATGACCTAACTAGAGTGATTTTCGCTAGTCGAGGAGGAGGACGGTTTAATTACATCACAAATAAAGTTTCACCGTGCATAACTCAAAGTTTTGTCATAAAAGAAAGTATGGACTAAACGGACACATTGTCATATATCGACAATCACTCCATCATGTCATGCCATCCATCCATGTCGGGAGATAGTCATCGAGCTTAGTGAAAGGCTTCATGTCGAGATCTTTGAGAGGCTATCCATGTTGAGACGTCTTCCCGCGACATTTGTCCTTCTGCATGGAACATCCCTATTTTCCGACGACCTCATTCATGATGATTTGGGCAAGTTCGCTACTGGATGTTATAGAACTCAGCTCGAAGTCGATGATCCTCGATATCTCCTATGTCCTTTGCCCATTGCAGAATATGGGCATTGCGAGATCTAGGTGCCATGTGAAGGTTACGGTGATCCCGTTTGTACTCCGACATGTGGTGTAGGACATAGAATCCATCATTAAGAGAATCGTTTGGTTCTTTGGATCCAGCGAAGTCGGTCTTATGGCTGAAGGCGGCCTGCTGCCCTTCTCTTCTTGTCCCTAACCTCTCCACCCCTTGCTTGGTAGTCAAACATAGCACTTGTCGAGAACATCTTTGATGTGGGTGTAATCCTTTTGTGAATGTTCTTGACGAGTCCAAGTAAAGGCGTGGGAGAATCGGGGTAGAGGATGATGAGGACGGCGTGCCGCCGCTGCATAAAAATAAGTACACCTCAAATTAATTAGCCTCCATCGTGCAAATGAATTATTGAAATCGAAGGAAGGATAGCAGCGTGGATGACTTACACGGGATGATAAGGCACGAGAATCGCCTCCTTGTCCTTATTGGTGAGCATGAAACTGACGATGTAATCCCTCGCGTATTCACGATGCTATGCACATACTCCCAAGAAGCCCTCGTGCATGTAGTACGGGTCGTGTCTGAGAAAAGCGTATCTGCTCAACCCCAATGATGTAGTTCATGTGCAAGGCATAAAGGCGGACAAACGTAAAATCCAGCTTCTTCACGTGAAACATGTCGAATATGTAATCAAATCGGAGGAAGAACCTATCCGCGGGGAAGCCGTCGATGTACGACATTTGCCGCGGAACGTTAACCACGTAGAGTGGGTATCCTGGATCTTTCGAGCGGATGAGGCCTTTCTCTACCCGCAGCACATCCTCATGAAGTCTCCTTAGATCTCCGAATCTGGCCCGTAGCGCTGTTTTAGGTAGGATTGGTCGACCGGGGATATGCCATTTATCCGCATCGGGGATATTTACATGGTCTGGCCGAGGCTCTTTGGCGGCTGGATCATAGAATCAACTTTTGCCTTTCCTCGCTCTCTTCCTAGACTTCTTTACCACGGATGGTCGTCAATAATCGTTGAAACGGTAATTCAGAACCGACTCATGACGCTCAAACCACGAGGCGCCGCGGTATAGACATACTGTTCAGCGCCATCGTCTTCCTCATCCTCATCCATGGCGACGTCATCAGCGACTAATGGAGCCACCTGCTTACCCAATCCGCTATCACCCAACCCGACACCCGACGCTAATTGGGTAGGTGGGGTGTTGATGTTCATACCTCGTTGAGGCTGCGTGCTCGTGGGTTTGCTCTCGGCCGCCTCCAGACGAAGCAGACTCTTTGGCCACAACAGGACCCACCCATTGCAACAATCACCAAGCCGCCACGGGGTCTCATCGTCATCCCCCACTAGTATTAGAGGAAGCAAATTCTCGTGGCCCGGTTTGACACTGGCCACGGAAACCTTGAAGATGTTCGGGGGGATCGACCGGCTGTGGAACAATGGTTCCTTCGGCTCCATTATCATCCCCTTCCCCACGTCCACCTTACATTACGCCGATGGTGTACAATATGGTGCACGGGTTTCCTCGACCTGCAAACAAAAATCTGCGACATGAGACATCAAAAGGCAGCAGCACGGAGATTATACATTTATATTGAAGGGGCGGTGTGGCGATACCGTGAGGCGTCGAGCTCAGCCAAAGAGGAGGCACCACCGAGCACGTCCGGTCACGGGGAGCAGTCGGGAGGCAGTGCTCCCAAGAAGTCGACAAGGGAAAGTCCTCTGCATTTTTTCTGGATTTTGCCTTGTCCAAGTGTAAACGCCCGTCACCAAGGAAGTAGATAAATCTGCAATCGCATGTTTTGCGGCAGCTACCACTGTTGCGACTGTCTAAGATGATTTCTTCTCAACCGCAATCTCAACCTTCTTGTCGATGCTTTCTTCAGTTAACCTCCCTCTTTCCTTTTTCTCCTCCGTGGTCTCACGGTAGTCCTTCTTCCACGTGGCGCCGTCTCCTACACCGTGCACGCGTCCATACAACGGTCGAGTATCCACCGGTTGTTGTTTCAATATGTTCAACGCCCGGTTGAATGGAGTGTCCCACTTGGGCCTCGCCAATGCCTCAGATGGCTAGTCGCTTTCGGCCGCAATCTGGTGCTTCTCTCTCTGCAAAAGGCACAAGGATCATTTACAAATATGACTAACATGTGCAGTCGAATTGATCAGAAACTAAAATTACCAGCAGTCTCATGAACTCCATAATGACTGGCGTTGTCTCGTAAACCTTCTTCACTGGGTCCCAACGGTGCCGGGCCCTCAGGACGTCACGCTCCTGCGGGACGGTGAAATCCGCCACCCCAGACTCGCGGCTTCCGCGTCCTCCTTGGCCCATTTGGACCTCTTTCCGCCGTAACCACGGCTTCCGAGGTGGTGGGTCCCAATGTTCCTCTTTTGAAGCCCCTTCATGTACTTAGACTTTTTTTGGCAGCTTCGGCCTCGCAAGCCTCCTTGAATATTTGAAACTGCTCTTCCGTGATGTCGGACTATCCTTTACAATCTCAGAGTAGGGTTCTCCGTCGTTGATCTTTGCTTTTACTTGATTTTTTCAGGCGGCCAACGCGTTGCTAAACTTGGTCATGGCGTGTTTGTTTATCTTCTTCATTCTTTGGGTCCTTATGCGGATCTTCATAATCCTTCTCATTCCGCCCGGAACAAGAATATCTGGTGAAACTTCTTTAGGAGGGAGCTCCTCATATTTTCTATCTTCTTTAGATTCTCATCGTTGATGGTGGCGGTTGTCCGTATGATGCAGCCTATTTGATTCTTTGTACGCGCGCTCTTCCTCGGCGCCTTTGGCTCAAAATGTCCGTCGTCCACCTCCATGACCACCAGATCTAGTAGTCCCGAGTTTGTTAGGAACCCGTTGCCTCTTTGCTTCGGTTCTACACGGCTCCGCTCCCAGTAGCACGGTCTCAGCGCCGGTCTCGATGCGATCTGAATCTCAGCGCTGGTCTTAATCTGAGCACCGGTCTGCGTGTCGATCTCAAAGACCGATCTGCGTGTCGGTCTCGATCCCGATGCCACCGGTGGGCCAGCAACAACATCTGTTGATCGTCGGTAAGGCTAAAAATTAAATGCGCGCCCGGTGAGCGTCGCCGCAATCACCAGAACCCTATATTTCATCGTTGCTAGCCATGTTTCCTATGATTAAATCTAGTCAATTAATTCTAGACCTAATAAAATGAATAATGACATAAAAAAGGACTATTGTTTGCAGGAATGTTGACTCCTTCCTGGTGCGGCAAATCCCGGGCACTCGATATGTCCTAGTTTGTAGCACAAGTCATGCCAAAATTCACGGGAAATTTCGGCATGACCTTTGCTAAAAAGTGGAAAAATCGAGAACCTGAAATTTGCTTAAGAGAAATGAATCAACATTCCGCAAAACTATAAACCACTCAGCATCATTCACAGAAACAACAAAGCCACTTGGGCACAATCGAACAACTTCAATGAAAATATATAACATGACCACTTCAATGAAAAATAA
Organism: Aegilops speltoides; assembly: GCA_021437245.1. Lineage (NCBI taxonomy): Eukaryota > Viridiplantae > Streptophyta > Magnoliopsida > Poales > Poaceae > Aegilops > Aegilops speltoides. The sequence continues at coordinate 257,120,347 of CM038147.1, forward strand.
AATTTGCCTAAATTCTTTTCCTTGAAAAATAGTGGTCTTTTCAAAAATCAAAAACCTTTGCAAAATGGCCTCACTAAACATAGAACCCAATTAAATTGCAAAGGAACTCCATTTCTCTAACCCTTCTGACCTAATGCTCTAAAATAAAATTTTCCTCTAACCTAGCCAATCTACTTAACCTAGCTTGTTAATCCAAGGAACCTAATTAACCTACCTATTTAACCTAGTTAGTTAATCTAGTTTACCTAGATAATTAACCCTAATTAAACTAGTTAATGTAGCTAGTTCTCTCTCAAAGCCTAAAATAAATTTTGCACTAATTAACCTGGATAATTAACTTAATTAAACTAGTTAACCTGACTAGTTCTCTGTCAAAGCCCTAACTAAGTTTTTGCACTAACCTAGATAATTAACCTAATTAAACTAGTTAACCTAACTACTTCTCTGTCAAAGCCCTAACTAAATTTTTGCCCTAACCTAGATAATTAACCTAATTAAACTGGCTAACCTATGCATGAGAGAGATGATGGCTCGTGTGGTGGCGAGCAGGCGGTGGTGGCGAGGCGAGGCGTCTCGGTGACGGGCGAGGGAGGCAGGCGTCTCGGTGACAGTGAGGAAGGCGAGTTGTGGCGAGAAGGATCCGGTGTCATCGGCGGTGGCTCGGTGGCGATAGCGACACCGCCAGCTCCGTGGCGTTAGAGGCGGCTCTGTGTCGTCGGCGTTACTGCACTCTGGTGGCGTCGGCGTCGGCGAAGTGGGGCGATGGTGAATCGGGAGACGGTGGCGCAGGGGTGGGTTGAGGATTTGGGGGAGAAGTGGTGGCGAGAAAGCGGTTTTTGGTTAAGTCAAACTTAAGCGGTAGCGCGTTTATAAACAGCGCTATAGCTAAGATAACTATAGCGGTTTTGCAAAACGCACTGCTGCTATAGCTATTTAAATTTCTTCCTTTTTTAATTTCCTTTTCTGTTTATATAGCGGGGGTCTAGGACACGCGCTGCAGCTACGTTAGCTATAGCGCCTCTCACAAACAAACGCTGTTGCTATGCCTTCCTCCGTTTTTTCGCTTTTTCGTTTATTTTGCTTTACATTTCATTTTTTTCCTTTTTCCTTTATCTATTTCTTTCATTTTCCTTTACTTTTCTATTTGTTTTTCATCTTATTTTATTTCCGTTAGTAGTAGCGCTCTTCTTAGGAAGCAGCGCTAATTATGCCCTAGCGGTAGCGCTGCTTGAAGCCCGCTCTTTGCTATGCGTAGCCTATCATTCTGCCAATGGGAATATTAGTAGTAGCGCTTTTGCAGCTACACGTGCTACTGCTAAGGTTGTATCTGTAGCGCGGTTTTTCTTCAATCGCTACTGCTATATAGCACTAGCGCTCTTTTTTGACCCGCGCTATTGCTAAATTTCTGTGTATATGGTTTTCCCTAGTAGTGACCTCCTCCTAGTTGGGCCCCTCTTGGGACTCCACCGCGGCGTCGTCTACGTCACGGGGGGAGGAGGTGGTCGGAAGTGAAGTGCTATTCACATCCGACGAATCCAGGGAGCCGCTCGACGAAGCGGGGAGCTCGTCCTTGGGCGGGCTACATGGTTGTATTCGGCGTTAGAAGACACTATGCGACAAAGGAAAAATCATGGGTTATTGTGGAATCCGGACACTTACGATATCGCCAGGGGCTTGGTCCTCGAGGGCCAGTCCTCTTCGCCGTCGTCGGTGTTGGTGGAAAAGTCCGGAGGAAGGGTCCTTCCCTTCTTGGACCCTCCGGCCTCCCCAGTTGGGGAGGCCTTCCTTTTCTTCTCTCCCCCCACTGGGGGAGAAGCCTCTTTTTTCTCCTCCTCGTCTTCATGGGAGGAGTCCGCCTCGGAGTCATCGGACGATGAGTCCGATAACACCTGATGCCGGGAACTCTTTCGGGTTCCCGTGGCCTTCTTCTTGGCCTTCTTGTCCGGCACCACGTGAGGTGCCGGAACCAGCAGCCCCGTCAATCGGGCATCCGCTGGGTCTTCTGGTAAGGGAGCCTTCAAAGGTAAGGGAGTTTAGATCCCGCATAGAGTCAAACTATGAAAAACAAGTGTCCCGTAAAGGGTAAAATAGCTTACCTCGCCGGCTAGACGCTGTGAGCTGAATCCGCGATCTTCGGTAGCGGATGCGGGAGCCTCGGCGCCCTTGAACGGCACCTTCCAGGCGTCTTCGTACGTAGTATCGAAGAGCCTGCTCAAGGTCTGGTGCTGTGCCGGATTGAACTTCCACAAGTTGAAAGCCCGTTGTTGGCACGGGAGGATCCGGCGGATGAGCATGACCTGGACTGTGTTGACGAGCTTGATCTTCTTATTCACAAGGTTTTGGACGCAGGTTTGGAGTCCGGTCAGCTCTTCCAAATCACCCCATGTCAGGCCCTTCTCTTTCTAGGAGGTGAGCCGTGTGGGGATGCCAGATCTGAATTCGGGGGCCGCTGACCATTTAGGGTCACGCGGCTCGGTGATGTAGAACCACCCCGATTGCCACCCTTTGATGGTTTCCACGAAGGCGCCCTCAAGCCATATGACGTTGGGCATCTTTCCCACCATGGCGCCTCCGCACTCCGCCTGTTTGCCGCCCACTACCTTCGGCTTGACATTGAAGGTCTTCAGCCATAAGCCGAAGTGGGGTTTGATGCGGAGGAAGGCCTCGCACACAGCGAAAACATTGAGATATTGAGGATGAAATTCGGGGCCAGATCGTGGAAATCCAGGCCGTAGTAGAACATGAGCCCCCGGACAAATGGGTGGAGTGGGAAGCCTAGTCCGCGGAGGAAATGGGGAAGGAACACCACCCTCTCATGGGGCCTGGGGGTGGGGACGAGCTGCCCCTCGTCTGGAAGCCGGTGCGCAATGTCGTTGTGCAGTATCCGCTTTCCTCAACTTTGATGTGCCCTTCGTGACGGAGGAGGCCATCCACTTGCCTCCGCTCCGGACATGGCTGGGGAAGGTTGAGGTGAGATGTGCGGACTTGGGCGCTGGAGCTCGAGTCTGTGAAATGGATAAGCAAAGGAGGAAGAAGGCGTGGGTAAAAGGTGGATCCTTATCCCTTATATGGACGAACGAAACTATGCGTCCCCACTAGCCTGGTAAAACTCGCTTGTCTCCCAAGCGCCGTAATCAATAGCGCGGTTGGGTTACCCACGCCCATATTGATGAGAATCCCGGAATAAGGGGACACGATCTCTGCGTTGATAAGACGTGCCAAGGAAACCGCTTCGCTAAACGCGCTGAGGTGGAACAGTAAAAACGATTCGAATAAAAGCTTTGCCATGGTGTGATGTCACGCCATGGAATACGTCAGCAGATTGAACTTGTGTAACTGTTATTCTCTCTACAGTGGTATGTGGAACTTATTATGCAGAGCCGGAAACTATCCTTGTGTTCAAAATCTTCTATGAAGTATTCAGAGGAGGAACCCGCCTTGCAATGCCGAAGACAATATGCGCGCCGGACTCGTCGTCATTGAAGCCTGGTTCAGGGGCTACTATGGGAGTCCTGGATTAGGGGGTCTCCCGATGGCCGGACTATCACCGTTGGCCGGACTCCTTTACTATGAAGATACAAGATTGAAGACTTCGTCCCGTGTCCGGATGGGACTTTCCTTGGCGTGGAAGGGAAGCTTGGCGATACGGATATGTAGATCTCCTACCATTGTAACCGACTCTGTGTAACCCTAGCCCTCTCCGGTTTCTATATAAACCGGAGGGTTTTAGTCCGTAGGACGAACAACAATCATACCATAGGCTAGCTTCTAGGGTTTAGCCTCTTTGATCTCGTGGTAGATCTACTCTTGTACTACCCATATCATCAATATTAATCAAGTAGGAGTAGGGTTTTACCTCCATCGAGAGGGCCCGAACCTGGGTAAAAACATTGTGTCCCTTGTCTCCTGTTACCATCCGCCTAGACGCATAATTCGGGACCCCCTACCCGAGATCTGCCGCTTTTGACACCGACAGGCCTCAAGACCAGGACCTTCAAGAAGATGCTGGAGGCCTGCGGCAGGGGCTGGTACAACGACCTCCAGTCCGTGTTGTGGTCCATCCGCACTACCGCCACCAAGCCAACTGGTGAGACCCCGTTCTTCCTCGTCTACGGACCAGAGGCGGTCCTCCCTCATGAGGTCAGGCGTCGCTCCGCGCGGGTCCTAGCATTTGCTAAGGCGCAACAGGAGGCCATGCGGGGGATGGACCTCGTGCTGGGGGAGGAGCGCCGTCGGGAAGCCACACTGCGAGCAGCAAGATACCAGCAGGCGCTGCAGCGGTATCATTGTTGCAACATCCGCCCGAGGACTCTCAAGGTAGGTGACCTCGTACTCAGACGGTGCTCTCCAGGGAAGGGCTGCATAAGCTCTCGCCGATGTGGCAGGGCCCGTTTAAGGTTGTCCATGTTTCCAGGGCTGGCGCCGCGTGCCTAGAGACTCAGGAGGGTGTATCCATCTCAAACGCCTGGAACATCTAGCATCTATGGATGTTTTACCCGTGAAGAAAGGCCCAGTGCCTATGAAGAAGGCCCGGTGCCTGTCAAGCTCACCGCCCGAAGAAAGGCCTGGTGCCTGTGAAGAAGGCCTAGTGCATGTGAAGCTCGCCGCCCGTGACACTCTCACGTAATAATGAGTTGGGGCTGTAAACGCCTCGGAGTCTCCGGAGTGCCGCCCTCGGGCCTCGGGGGCTCCCGCCCAAGCCCAGTGGCAGCACTTAGCTCTGCGCTGGTGAGAAGACATCGAAGACTAGAATAGGTGCCGGACGTGGCTTTTTAGTTGCTTTACGCAGTTGGCTTTGTTCTCCCTTGTTTGAACCTTTATTGAAGTTGCTTCTAGTGTTATTTGCTGTCTTCTGCCCCTATTCTCTGTGTTTAGCGTTTGTCTGACTCGTTCTCTCTCTCGCAAACCTCGCGAGGGGGCTTCGCTGGCTCCCTCGTGAGCCCTTCCTCTCTTAATTTTTGCGAGGCTCTCTCGTTCGAGTTCGCAGCGGGAGCACCCCTCCCAGTCCATGCCCCTCGGGCATCACGACACAAAGCACCGGGCCATGGCCGGCAACCCTCATGACCAAGGTTCGGAAACAATTCCCCCAACAGATTTTTGAAGCTAATAAGGCGCCTGGCGAGGCCTCAAGCAGGCACCTCGCGAGGCGGAAACTACTGCAAACGTCCCGAGCTAAGTTGTTCCTACGCGCAGACACATAACAATGACACTATAACACAGCACAAGAACAATAAATGCAGTACGATAATTAGGGGATCATAGTCTATTGCATGCCCCCACGGGGCCCCATACTTCTCTCTCTTGATGCAGGAAAAGGAGGAAAACAAAATAAAAGAAGCGCGCGCCTTGCAATAGCTCGCGAGGAGGGATCTGTGTCATCCTCCCGAGCTCAATCAGACTCCTCCTCGTGCTTCACCGGAGCGTGGCAACAGGATGACCCGCTACCGCCCTTGAAGCGGGTGCGGTGGCGTGGTGGCTGATCGCGGCCACCGCTGGAGGAGCTGTCGCCGGAGGAGGAGCCATTGAACCTTGATGAGCTGCGGTCGCTGCCGGGAGCGGGTTCGTCTTCGCCCTCGTCACAGCCGTCGCCAAGGCCGAGCACCTCGTCGCCATCATCATTTTCAGGGTAGCACCCAACACGGTGGCCATCTTCTCCGAACACCCTCACGTAGAGGGTCGCTTCACCGTCATAGTTCAAGTGGAGGGTGCACCACCTGCCCAGGCCACGCGGGCGGGCAAACGTCTGCCGGCCATGGGTCAGGGCTACTTTGCCGGGGACGGAGATCTTCACCGCCACTCAGGATGCCCTGCTGTAGCAGCCGTCCGCCTGCAACTAGAGCCCACCGGGGCCAGTGGCTGAAAGTTCACCGGCGAAGAAGCGAGGGAGCTGGAGCCAGTTGCTGGTCAGGTTGTTTGACCACACACCGAACTCCGGCAGCACCTCTGCTGAATGGAAGCGCGGCCGGGGAGGCCGCGCAGCCATGGCATGCCTTCCCCCACCAACTGGGTTGCCTCGACATGGGCAACCACCACCGCGTGAAGGGCCACCGCCGCGTCCACATGGAAGCCACAACAAGGGTCGCAGGATGCTTGCGAGGACGACCGTGGCCGCGCTTGGGCAGAGGAGAGCCAAGCCCTTCCTGGCGAGCCTTCCCCTTCTCCGCGGCCGAGAACCTCTTCACGGCCGCCATGGGGCGCTGCAAGCAACAGGAGCAAGGAGGGAGAAGCAGGCGGAGCAAGAGGAGGTGGGCAACAGGGGCTTTCGCCCCTCACCATTTATAGTCCAGGGGAGGCCAACCGTCGACCTCCATGATTGCAAGTAATTAATGATGACTCTTTTTGCGTGCAGCAGGGACTCGTCAAATCGGGCAGTAGCCGAGGCGGCATGGGGAAGCGGAGACGCCCACTCCCAATCAGTCGCCATGCGGCAACCGAGGCCACATGCTCTTGGAGCCTGTGGTGCTCCGCACTTGTCCTTTGGCTTCCTTGCTAAGCCAAGCCCGAGCGCTCCTTGGGCCCGGGGGCTACTGTCGGCGTTTTGGGAACGGGGGTCCCCAGACTTGCCTGCCTGCGGCCTGCAGCGTGGCTCAATCGGTGGCCCAGTACGGCCCGTCTTCATCAACCAAGCACTCATGACTCTCGCGAGGGGCCAAGCCTCGCGGGGCGGACGACACAAGGCCTCCTCAGGAGGGGCCTCTCCAGGCAGGCTCGCAAGGAGGCAGAGAGATCAAGGCAAAGGGTACCTCGCGAGGTGCCCATGACGCAAGCCATGACGATCAGGACCAGGCGGGTGCCAGGCAGGTGCCAGCCCGTGCAGTGTCCTTGTTTCCTCTTTGGTGCAAAGGGAGCATGCGCAGGCGCAGAGTACAGAGGCATCAGGCAAAGGTTTCCATATAGATGCAACGACACCAAGACCAGCAGGACGGCAGGATGAAGGTCACCATGGAGCCCAAGACGGCGTCATCACGAGCACCTTTGGCAGGCGAAGACCACCTTTAGTCAGGATAGCTTGTACTAGTTGTCCCCTTTCAACATGGCTGTTGTTGGATCCCTTCCCGCTCAATATTTGGGAAGAGGACCAGGGCCTCTATAAATAGGGCTATCCACCACAGTAGAGGGAGAAGTGAATCTGATCCGAACCCAGTTGACCTGCACACCACCAGGCACAAGAACATCTCTCCTCATGAGGTTGTTCTTCCCTTGTACTGTTGATCATCAGCCCAAGAGGCAGTCCACCACCACACACAGGAGTAGGGTATTACACGACAACGGTGGCCCGAACCTGTATAAATCTTGTGTCTCTTGTGTTGTTCATGGATCTAGCTTAGGGATAGCAGCGAGGCTGAGAGCGTGATTCGGTAGGGAGAAGATCTTCGGGCGCACCCCAGTGTTCGAACCTTAAGGGTTTTGCCAGAACCCGATATCTGACACAAAGGCAACACCGCCCCTCCACCCATTTGGGACTGTAATCAAGAGGAAGATAACTGTTGTGAGGGGGATTCAGAAGGAGAAGACCACTCCTATTTACCCCCTGAGGTCTTCTCTCTAACTTGGCATCCCGATGTTGGTAATATCATGCATATGGTGCCTTCAATTTCTTACTTTATACATCAAATATGTCATCTGCTTAGTTTAAACATGCTTTGTGTGAATGCCATCTGTTTAGTTTCTTCATCGTATATGTGAATGATGCAACGCCATCTTGTTTAGCTAGGCATCATATCTATGAATTTTGCAATGCCATCCTCCTTAGCCAGTCATCTTATATGTGAATTATATCAGGCCATCCTTTTTTTTAATTACATATTACATTTGTCAACAATGTTAGTACATTCAACTACTCTTTGTGTGCATCAGACATTTGACATGATGATGGAAAGTTCTAGAGTGAAAACAAGGTTTTTAGAGTAGACTATGCTATCTGATGAACCACATATCTCGCTGGTTACGGATAGCTCCTCAGAGGAGGATTCAGAGACAGATGACCAGTCCTATCCCCCCCCGAGGTGTATGCTCTACCTTGGCAGGGTTATGTTGCTCATATCGTGCGTATGGTATCTTGCATTGCAATTTCATTTGATTAGTTTAGATATGCTTTGTGTGAATGCCACCCGTTTAGTATCTAATTACCATATATGTGAATTATGCAATGCCATCTTGTTGCAAGACATTATATTTGTGAATTATGCAGAGCTATCATGTTGCAAGGCATTATATATGTGAATTATGCAATGCCATGTTGTTTAGCCAATCATCATATATGTGAATTATATCATGCTATCCTTTTTTTGTATTACGTGCTCCACATGTCGACAACATTTGTATATTAAACTACTCTTCCTATGCATCAGCCATTTGAAGTGGTGATGGAAGTATTTGGAGTGAAAACAAGGTATTCAAAGCAGACAATGCTACCTGCTGAAGTAGACATCTTGCTGGTTATAGATAGCTCCTCAGAGGGGGATTCAGAGACTGATGACCAGTCCTATTTCCCACCTGAGGTTTATGCTCAAACTTGGTAGGGTTATATTACTCATGTCATGCATGTTGTCTTGCATTGCTTAGTTTTTAAATCATATATGCGATTGCCATCTACTTACTTGTTTACTATATAAATCATATATTTGAATTAAGTCATGCCATCATGTTTACATAGATAGCATCTATCTGAATTATGGCATGTTAACCCATTTAATAAAGCCATCATATAGTTATATCATCTCATCATGTTTAGTGTTTACCGTCATCATATTTTGAATTATGTCATTCTATCCGTGAATTATATCATGCTATCATGTTTCCACAAGCGACGTCTATGTGAATTATGGCATGCCAACTGTAGGACCTTGAGAAGAGGTGTCTAGAGGGGGGGGTGATTAGACACTAAGTATCAAAGTTGAAGTTTTTAATATTCTTTAATTTTAAGTGGAGTTTAGGCACAAGTTGAACATTCACAATATATATCAAGCAAGCATGCAAAGAGTATATGAGCAGCGGAAAGTAAAGCATGCAACTTGCAAGAATGTAAAGGGAAGGGTTTTGGAGGATTCAAACGCAATTGGAGACACGGATGTTTTTGGCGTGGTTCCGATAGGTGGTGCTATCGCACATCCACGTTGATGGAGACTTCAACCCACGAAGGGTAACGGTTGCGCGAGTCCACGGAGGGCTCCACCCACGAAGGGTCCACGAAGAAGCAGCCTTGTATATCCCACCATGGCCGTCGCCCACGAAGGACTTGCCTCACTAGAGGTAGATCTTCATGAAGTAGGCGATCTCCTTGCCCTTACAAACTCCTTGGTTCAACTCCACAATCTTGTTGGAGGCTCCCAAGTGACACCTAGCCAATCTAGGAGACACCACTCTCCAAGAAGTAACAAATGGTGCGTTGATGATGAACTCTGTCGGTGTACTAAAGTAGGGGTACCCTAGTATCCCGAACTTGTGCACGGGCAGTCGTAGCACCCCGCGGCAAGGCTTGCCGGGTGACCGCCAAGGTCCTCCGTGGTTCCTTTGGAGCCATTCAAGAAGAAAGTGTTCAAGCCAAGGAGACAAGGCCCCGGCAAGAGGAGCTTGCCGGGAAGGCCAACTAAGGCATCTCAAAGAACTTGCCGCGACGTGCCACGCGTCCCGGCGAGGCCCGGTGAGCGACAAGCTTCCGGACGCGACAAGACAACGACCGCGGCAAGGCGCTTGCCGCGGCAAGCTACCACTCTGCACCCTCACTCTAGCACATCCCCCAACGTGTTGCCCTGGGACCTTTCCAGGCGCGCGTGGCAAGAGGCTGTGTAGCCAGCGGTGCGCGGTGGCTAGCAGCGCTGACAAGATTGCCATCATGGCAAGCGGTGGCGTCCCTGACGGTCCCTTTTTGCACTATTTGGGCGACGCAGACGGGCATTTAATGCCTTTGTCCCCTGCCGTCAGGGTTAGGTATGATACACTGTACAGGTAGTTGTACCAACCGCAACACCTTTCCATTTTTACCCTTGTCTACGTTGCCACCTATCGGTGACCCCTTGAGCATATAAAAGGAGGCACATGCGCAACATAGAGGGGGTTTAGAGGCAGAAAGACACTCACGCTCGGTCTAGTTAGCAGCTAGTGTGTACTGTAGCACTCAGCGCTCTCGAGCAAGAAATCAATACACTCAGACATGCAGCAGTAGGAGTATTATCTCTCCGGAGAGCTCCGAAGCTGGGTAAACCGCTCGTGTGCTTCACCTCGATCTGCTCTTCGCGCGATCTCCGCCCCCCGACGAACCGAAAGTGGCTCGGACTGCCGGTCCCATAGGTGTCCGTGGGTCAGTTCTCCCCGGCATCTTTGGTGCGCCAGGTAGGCGGCGTCGAGGTTGTGTGAACCTGATCCGACGTTTACACGAGCTAGATCTTCATCTTCTTCATCGACATGCCGCCGAAGAAGAAGGCTTCAGAGGTGGCTGCTCCGTCCGCGTCGATCCCACCGCCACCGGAGCAAACGGGTGGTGGAGTAGACGCTGGCAGAAGAACGGGCGTCGATGAGGGAGCTCACGGTGCTGCCAAGTCCAAGGACAAGGCTGCGCAAACCTTGGCGTCTGTACATGCACCGCGCTCATCTCAGGAGGCGCGGGACCGACAGCGTCATGGTACTCGCGGTACCATACGTTCGTTGGACCAAGATCAAGCTGGTGGATCTCGGGGTGCTCAAGACCAGCATGCACGCCAACATCTTTGGCCTTGGCGTGGCGCTGGTCGCCTAGGCGGGATCTGCTCGCCGACATAGTTAGAAGTCCGAGCATATCCCGCTCCTCGCACAGTTCGCCACTGCCACCCACCACTCCAGCGGAAGCTTTGGCACGAGCTCAACTGCATCTGGATTACCCTCCAACGGCAGACAAGATCGACGAATGGAGGGCCACCATTCAGAGTCTCATCGGCTTCGCCAACGGCGGCACTCCACGGCAGCCGAGTACATCGCAGCCGCGGCAAGACTGCCAGGCACGAGCCGGTGGCGACAAAACCGGTGGGGGTGCAACCACCATGCACTCTCCACCCCAAAGGCCAAGATCGCCGATTCGCCGGATCTACCTCGACAGTGACTCCACCGCATCATCAGATCCACGAGCTCGTCGCGATCAGCGCCAAGTTCTTCACAAACGACAGCAAGAAGACGCTCGTACTCGCATCGAGCATCAAAGAGAAGCGCGGCGTCAATCGGACCAGCGCGCTGGGCCCTCTGTCGACATGCATGCGCCAGGGGAACCAGGCGACTTGCCATACGCGGTAGGTTGCCCTGCGTTCACTCGTGAGCTGCGGCAAGTCCAGTGGCCCAGCACGAAGAATTTCAAGCTAGACGTACCAGAGAAGTACGACGGCAATCGCATCCGTCGGAGTTCCTCAGCATCTACACCATCGCGATGCAGGCTGCCGAGGGGCGGGATGACAAGATCCTTGCCAACTACTTCCCGCTGGTACTCAAGCCCAATGTCAGGTCCTGGCTCATGCACTTGCCGGATAACTCCATATCCTCCTGGGCAGATCTATGCCATCAGTTTGTCGGCGCCTTTAGAGGCGGTCACAAACCTCATGGCCAAGAGAGCGACCTTCATCTGCTCGCCCAGAAGGAAGGAGAGCCCCTGCGCAAGTACATTCAGAGATTCAGCCGTGTACAAAGACAACATCGGATGTCCACCCTGCGCGGTCATCGGCGCGTTCCATAAGAACGTGTAACCGCAGGATGCGGAGGAGATGGCGATGTGCAAGATCGAGACGTCGATGAGTTATATGCCCCGCCGACAAGTGTGCACGTCTTTGAGGAAGGAGAAACTCCCGGAGAGGATCTGAGGCAGGAGGATCGGACGGCGAGGATGCTGCCACGCAAAGAGAAACCGCGGCGAACAACGGAAGAAGAAAGGCAAAGATGTGCTAGTCGTTGAGCAGTCCGGCAACGGAGGTGGCGCCCAGAAAGCCAAAGCTGGTAGCTCCGGCAAGGAGATTGCCGCGTGCACCAACTGTCAGGCTGTGGCGGTCACCGACAAGCAGGACAGCACCAACAAGCAGTACTGCAAGATCCACCGCACCAAGGGCCATGACCTCCAGAACTGCAAGAAGGTCGAGCAGCTTGTTGAGCAGCAAAAGGCTGAATACGAGCGACGCCACAAGGAGAAGGCCCAAGAAGCTACTGGATGATCCGGCAAGAAACGTCACGGCCGAGGAGGACGCCGCGGCAAGGCCAAGCAGCGACAAGGAGACAGACCTCCCCGCGGCCACGACAAGGATGAAGACGACGACGACGATGAATATATGGATGATGATGAGACCGGTGAGCAGGAGTTCCAGAAAGCCACAGAGATCCTATGCGTTGACGGCGGTGCTTCTCTGCATACTTCACACCGCCAGCTCAAGCAGTGGGTGCGGGAAGTCAATGCGGCAGAATCACCCGTCGAGTCACGCAAGCCTCTGAAATGGTCCAGCACGCCTATCATCTTTGATATTGAGGACCACCCTGATCGCATAACTGCGGTCGGGTGCTTACCGATGTTGGTTTCACCAACTATCCGCAACCTCAAGGTCACTAAGATGCTAGTTGACGGCGGGGCCGGCTTGAACCTGATCTCCTCCACGGTACTCCGGAAATTCCAGATCCCTGACAGCGAGCTCGAAGAGACCGGCACATTCCAAGGAATCAATTCGGGAAGGAGTAAGCCGAAGGGAAAGATCACATTGCCGGTGACATTTGGCAGCGAGCTGAACTTCAGGACTGAGAGGGTCACTTTTGACATTGCTGACTTTCCATTGCCTTACAATGGGATACTCGGCCGTCCAGCACTCGCCAAATTCATGGCAGCCTCTCACTATGCATACAACATACTGAAGATGCCGGGCCCGATAAATGTCATCTCTGTCCCTGGCGAAAAGAAGGATGCTCTTATCTGCGCCGACAAGATCTACGGGGAAGCAGCAGCCGCAACAGATCGCAAGTCACTTGCCGTTGAAGCTCCCGGGGGGAAGAAGAAGACCAAGTAAAGCAAGAGTTCGGATGCCCACTCCGGCAAGCGCACCTCTTTGGAGTGCTGCGCTACCGTCGAGGACGCACCATCGAGCTCCACCGGCAAGCATAAGAAGGCAATGGCAGCTCCGCCAGAGACCAAGAAGGTGTCCGCCAAGGAGGACGGCACTGGTGGTACCTTCACCATCAGTGCCACTCTCGACCCTAAATAGGAAAGCGCACTCGTTGCTTTCCTGTGGGCGAACGTCGACGTGTTTGCATGGCAACCGTCTGACGTCTGCGGTGTTCCCAGGAAAGTAATTGAGCACCATCTTGCCGTCTGTCCTCATGCGCGGCCCGTCAAGCAGAAGGTCAGGAAACAAGCATTGGAGCACCAAAAATTCATCGCAGAAGAAATCAAGAAGTTGGAAGCAATAGGCCTTGTCAGAGGAGTGCTCCATCCTACGTGGTTGGCCAATCTTGTAGTCGTGCGCAAGGCAAACGGGAAATGGAGGCTTTGTATCGACTTTACCGATGTCAATAAAGCTTGTCCCAAAGACCCATTTCCCTTGCCGCGCATTGACCAGATTGTTGACTCCACGGCTGGATGTGACTTGCTTTCATTTCTTGACGCATACTCAGGATACCATCAGATCTTCATGGCAAAAGAGGATGAGGAGAAGACCGCATTCATCACTCCATGTGGCACATACTGTTTCATACAGATGCCCTTCGGTTTAAAGAATGCTGGTTCAACATTTCTAAGGGTAGTCCATGACGCTTTTGAGCCACAAATGCACAGAAATGTGGAAGCCTACATGGATGACATAGTGGTCAAGAGCAAGGACAAGGCAACTCTAATTCAGGATTTAGACGAAACCTTTGTAAATCTGCGCAAGATCAACCTCAAGCTTAACCCCGAGAAGTGTGTGTTTGGAGTCCCCTCCGGCAAGCTTCTTGGGTTCTTCGTGTCTCAGCGGGGAATTGAAGCCAATCTCGACAAGATCAAGGCCATTGAGCAGATTGAAGCACCAAAGCGCGTCAAGGATGTACGAAGACTTGCGGTTGCGTGGCTGCTCAAGAAGTTTATCTCTAGGTCTGCTGGCGCGCCTGCCATTTTCAAAATATTGAAAAAGGCAATTCCAATGAAATGGACTCGGAAGCGGAGGCTCATTGCTGAGACTTAAAGAGATACCTGTCCTCCACTCCAACACTTGTCGCACCTAAGCCACAAGAGAAGTTGTTGCTGTATATAGCGGTAACCAATCAAGTGGTTAGTGATGCGTTAGTAGTGGAGAGGGAGGCGGATGATGAGCCAGCAACCACGGCAGATGCATCCAGCGACAAGCAGGGGGCTTCACCGACAAGCTCTGGTCCCGACAAAGATGGATCTGCGTAGGCGCGTGAGGAGATACAGAAGAGAATGGTGCAGCGCCCAGTTTACTTTGTCAGTTCCCTTCTGCAGGGGGCTAGGTCAAGGTATTCTGGTGTGCAGAAATTGCTTTTCGGCCTTCTCATGGCCTCGAGAAAGCTGCGCCATTACTTCCAAGCACATGAGATCACAGTTGTCACTGCTTTTCCGCGAGGAGGATCTTGCGAATCCGTAAGCAGCGAGCGGGAATGTCGAGTGGGCCTTTGAACTGCCAAGCTTTGGCCTCAAGTTTGAGAGCACTTCAACTATCCAAAGCAGAGCATTGGCAGAATTCATAGTAGAGTGGACGCCAACACCAGATGAAGAAATTCCAGAAACAAGCATCCCCGTCAAGGAAGCAAGCAAAGAGTGGCTGATGTACTTTGATGGTGCCTTCTCGCTCCAGGGCGCCGGTGCGGGTGTGCTACTTGTTGTGCCCACCGGAGAGCACCTCAAGTACGTAGTCCAGATACACTTTCCCAAGGAGCAAGCAACAAACAATACCGTAGAGTATGAAGGTTTGCTTGCTGGTCTCAGGATCGCAGCAGACCTTGGGATCAAGAAGCTCATTGTCAGGGGTGACTCGCAGCTTGTCGTCTGCCAAGTGAACAAGAATTATCAGAGTCCATTGATGGAAGCTTACATTGATGAAGTGAGAAAGTTAGAAGAGCACTTTGACGGCCTACAGATGGAACATGTTCCAAGAGCTCAGAACGACATTGCCGATGGCTCGTCAAGTCGCCGCACTTAAGTTACTTAATGGAACCGAGGATCTTTGTGCTCAAACCGACTCAACCGTCATAACGCCATCAACTGGACAGAGCAAGAAGGGAAGTTGATTTCGGTGACTATTTTCGGCGAGCTCCCGAAGCCGCCGCCAAGAAGGTCCCCAAGATCAACACCAAGTGTGCTGAGGAGCAGTCTGCTCCGGCAAGCCCTAGGGTTTGTTCCGTTGAAGCAGACGATCCCGACAAGTTTTGCTCTGGCAAGCTCGCCGGGGAACGTCAAGCTCCGGCTGAGCCGCAGGTTCTCGCCCTAGAAGCAGATGTTCCCGCAGCAGCAGATGTGCCTTTAGTCCTTGTTGTCGAGCTGCAAGCTCCAGCATGGGCACAGGAGATTGTTCGTTTCCTTCAGACAAGAGAACTTTCCGAAGAGCAAGAAGAAGCGGAAAGAGTAGCACGGCATTCAAGTATGTACCAGTTTGTCGACAACACACTGTACAGAAGAAGACTCAACGGTGTGAAATTGAAGTGTATTCACCGGGAAGATGGACAAAAGCTGTTGGCAGAGATACATGGAGGCATTTGTGGTCACCACATTGGCGCAAGAGCACTTGCCGGCAAAGCCTTCCGGCAAGGTTTCTTTTGGCCGACAGCCCTCCAGGATGCAACTGCACAAGTAACCAAGTGTGAAGCGTGCCAGTTCCATTCCAAGCAGATACACCAGCTAGCTCAAGCTCTCCAGACGATCCCTTTATCCTGGCCATTTTCGGTCTGGGGGCTCGACATCCTCGGCCCCTTTCCCCGAGCTGTCGGGGGCTTTGAGTACTTGTATGTTGCAATTGACAAGTTCATAAAGTGGCCGGAAGTGGAAGCAGTGAGGAAGGTGATAGCACAGTCAGCAGTCAAGTTCTTCAGGTCGATTGTTTGCCGCTTCGGGACCCCTAACAGGATCATCACCGACAACGGCACGCAATTCACGAGCCGCACCTTCATGTAGTACGTCTAAGATCTTGGCGCCAAGGTCTGCTTCGCTTCTGTTGCACATCCGAGAAGCAACGGTCAAGCGGAGAGGGCAAATGCTGAAGTGATGCGGGCTCAAGACCGGGACTTTCGGCAAAGGCGCAAGTGCGGAAAGAAGCTGGATTGAGGAGCTGCCGGTGGTTCTTTAGTCGATCAGACGACGCCAAATCGAGCCATCGCCGGGCGCCTTCGCTCTAGTCTATGGAGTAGAGGCGGTTCTCCCCACGTAACTTCGTATACTGGGTCACCTCGAGTGCTCGCTTATGATGAGCTTGAGCAAGAGCGATTGCGACAAGATGACGCGCTGCTCCTTGAGGAAGACCGTCTTGAGCTGTCAGACGAGCTGCTCGATACCAGCAAGCTTTGCGCCGCTACCATAGCCGCAAAGTTAGTGCCAGAAGTCTCGAGGAAGGCGACCTTGTTCTTCGGCGTGTTCGGTCCGCCAAGAATTCCAACAAGTTGACGCCAAAGTGGGAAGGCCCTTACTAGGTGAAACGAGTCACTAGGCCTGGTGTTGTCCGCCTTGAGACCGAAGATGGCATTCCGGTGAGCAACTCCTAGAACATTGAGCATCTTCATAAGTTTTACCCATAAGGCGCGGTTGCCGGAACCTGTTCCGGCAACCACCTTTTGTACAAGTCTTGCCGCTGTTGCATGTAATCCTTTGTACAAAGCCGGGCGCAGCCCCGTGCATAAGTAAAGCTCATGTGCTCCGCACATCTTGTCAATTTCATGCTTTCTATTTTTTGCATGTGTTATCTAACAATTTGTGCCGCGCCTACCCCCGGTAAGCAATAACGAGCCGTAAGGCTCCATATCTTTATTTTCTCTTCTTTCTCTTTCTCAAAGAAAGAAAGGTTCCCTCGCCCACAAGTTTGCCGGGGGGGAAAGGAGAAGGTAATGGTGTGGACCAGGCGTTGTTCAAGAAAGATTCGCCTTACCGGGAAGCAAATGACAGAAAAGCTAAGTTGCCAAAGTTTGAGCAATCAATTTTAGAAATTTTAAGTTATCTTCCTCGTACGACCATGCTTTGTATGGAAAACCTGTGCGCGGAGGAACCAACTCGTAGCTAGTTGCGCCCTTACTTTGTTTCGAGGCCTCTCAACAACTTAAGTGAGCTGCGACTAGTTGCGACAAGGTTTCTTGTCGGTAGCGGCACCGCCAAAGAAGTTCTTGACGTCCCTTTTCGGCGCTCATGACTAAGGCGCTGCAGACCGCAAGTTCCCTAAAAGCGTAGGGCAAAAACATACAAAGGAAGGAATCAAGTAAAGGAAATAACATAGCAATCGATACCCACAATAGAGTTATATTACAAGATAGCTTGTCGCAGCTCTAACAGATTGTTTTCATAACATGCCCAGCAGCGACAAGAAAAGGAAAAAACGGGCGGCCTAATCTACGCGATCGCACTCAACCCTCTTGATCTCCGTCACCTTATCCACAATGGGTGCGACAAGGGTCTTGAGCGCTTCCAGATCAGTATCCGGCGGCAGGGTCTTGAGGCTCGGGTTGCGGAAAGCCACCTTCACCAACACCTTTTGAAGAGCTCCCGCGCAGATCTTGCGCGACTCGTCGGCCAGCTGCTTTGGGATCCTCTCCCGGAGTCGCTGGAGGGCCGTCGCCACGCCTTTGAAGAACAAGTTGAGCTTGGCGCTGGGTTGGAGGTTCTCATCGGAGGGATACACGAAATCCTCCATCCCCAGCTGCGCCAGCTCCCTGTCGATGGTTGCGGCAACATCCACGAGACCCTCCATCCAGTGCTCCACATTCTCCCTAAAAGTGTTACTCAGACAAGAAGACTGCCAACAGCGCCTCGTCGGCCTTGATCTGCTTCTTCAAGGCCACCTCCTGCTCCCTGGCGACGTCCAGCGTCTTGGTCAAAGTAGTCAGCTTCAACTCAAGATCTGCGTTGGAGTCCTTGGTGGCGCTAAGCTCCTTGCCCTTCTCGGTGAGACTAACCTGCAGCTCGCCAAGGGTGTAGGCGTCCTTCTCGCGCTCACGCTTGAGCGCGGCAAGCTCTTCACCACTCGCCTTGAGATCGGCCTCCAGCTGCGCCACCTTCATCTCCAGCCCCTTCTTGGTGGCCTCGGCAGCTGCGGCAGCATCCTCTACTTCCTTGAGAGCCCCGCCGAACGTTTGCTCGCACGCAGCAAGCTCATCCTCGTGGCTGTCAAGATTGACCTTCCGCTGCGCCAACTCGCCCTCCCGCGCATACAGCTCCTCGGCGGCAAGCTGCTGTTGCTCTTCAGCTTCAGCCTTCTCGAGGAGGAAGGCTTTCCGCTCCTCGGCGAGTTGCTTCCGCCCCTCTGCCAGGGACCGGAGAGCTTCCTGGTTGCGACCCCGGAGCTCCTCCGCGCGCTTCTCAATGTCCACTCCCGCCTTCGCGACAAGCACTTCTCGGGATTCCACCTTGGCCTGCCGAGCGCGGTAGAGCGACGCCAGCTTCCGCAGCAGCCGCTCCTCCTCAGACTCGCCGCTGCTGCTCCTCGGTGCATCAACCAGCGTTAGCCCAGCGGAGGCGAGCACCTCTCCATCCAAGGTTTCTCCTTCGACTGGCGCCCTGGGGCTTCACACCCAGGGGAGCTTGATGAAGACGCCATCGCCGGCCTTCAAATAGGCGCCGGGCCGGGGTTCTTCGGAGCCTGACGCTGCGGCAGCGGCGGAGGGATCGGCGGTCGATGTAGCACCTGGCGCTCCTGCGGCCTCGGGGCCGTCAGTGCGATCACCAGACCCCTCGCCAGCTTTTGCGGCGGCAGCTTTGGCGGCCTCTTTGCCGGCGGGATCATCAGCGTCAGCTGCTTCTTCGGTGGCAGCGGCGTCGTCGGTGTTGCCGCGCGCGTTCTCCTCGCTGGCGACCTCGGTCTCCATCGGCTCCATGGAAGATGGATCTGACGACCGGAAAAGGGAGAAAAGTCAAGCAAATATCCAACAAGAAAATCAGAAGAAGAAGAACCCAAGGGAAGTTTTCAAGCAAAAGGATTACCTGTACTGGGCTCTACAGTCACGGTCTCCGCCGCCGAGGGGTCGCTGGTGCTGTCCCTTGCCGGAGAATTCTCCCTTGCCAGAGAACGCTCCCTTGCCGGGGAACCCTCCCTTGGCGGTGTAGTCGAAGCAGATGGCATGTCGGGGGCGGCCTCCGAGCGCTCCTGGTGAGGCAGCTCTGCTCCTACGCAAACCAACAGTCAAATGTCAGCAAAGAAAGAGCACCCATGCGCGCCTAACAGCGGGAAGTAAACCATATACTTCTGCTGGGGGCTGCGCTGAAACTGCTGAGAATAGTTGCGGGTCCGCAAGGTGGTCTCTGCACCCCCCATTTGTCGCGGTGGGTTCGTCCTCGATGACAATCACCGACCTTGGCTCTCTTCGCCACTCTCTGGGCGAGTCCCGAAAAGGAATGAGTTCGAGTAAAGCAAATCGATACAAGACAAAACAGCAAGAATTGAAGAAATACAAGTACAAATAAGAATCTTACTCTTCTTCTTCCTCGTCGGAGCTGAGCGCGGAGAGGTCGAAGTCCGGCCCACCTTCGGCGCGACGAGGCGGAGGAGTAGTTTCCCTTAACCGCTTGGCGGGGGCAGTGGCTGTGGTCTGAGACGACCCAGCTCCAGCCGCCGCCGCGGCGTGAGAAGCGGCAGGAGCAGAAGCGGTAGTCCGGGAGGACCCCGCTCCAGTTGCCGCAGCGGCATGAGGCGCTCCCGTGGCAACAGTGCTTGCCACGGTAGAGCGTGTCGCACGGCGCGGCGGCTGCTGACTCGTCTGCCGCCCTGCTACGTCCCCGGCCTTGCGGAGACGCCTTCTTGGTGGAGCTGGGGGCTCTACTTGCGGCGAGCTATCTGAAGATAAGGAGGAAGAGGAGTTGGTCTCCAACGAGCCGCTCGCACCCTCGGCAGGATCGGTCGACTCGACTTCAGGCCCAGCAAGCTCTCCCTCGTCGGCAAGCTCCTCTCGCTCGGCAAGGCTTGCTGCCTCTGCCTCCTCCACGGTGAATCCAAACTCGCCCACGGCAGCGGCTGCCGCCGCCTCTTCCAGCCTAGTGGCAATGCGCTGCATCTCCGCATTGGTGGTGTCGCGGGTGAGGCTCTTCTGTTCATCGGAGCAAACCAGCACTTCTACCAAGCCGTCGAAGAACTCCTGCACGACGTCATCTGCATGCTCTTGCTAAGTTGGGACAATTCCATGCGAATCGCACAGCGGCATCATTGCACGGATGCGGTCGAGCGAGGAATTGTTGCACAGCGGAACGACATCCTTCGGCAACCTGAACCATTCGGGATGTTGAGGGTCGTGCTTGAACAGTTCCTTGAGCATTGCGTCCAGTTCCAGGACAGTTAAGTTGAAGTTGAGGCCCGGGCGCAGACTCATGATGTCCGCCAGATTCGAACTCCCAGCGGGTCTCCTCCTCTCCGCAGGGGCGTCGCGGCGGCGAAGAAAATCTGCGCCAACGGCGCCGCGATGAGCCCGGCAAGCTCGAGGCGAGGATCCGGTGACGGCAATCTTCAGCCTATCGCCTTCCGGGGCTACGTTGTTCAATCGCTTGCCGCGCCATCGGGCTTGGCGCTGGGCGATAAACGGCTGCGGTTCTCCTCGACAATCCAGCACCATCTGCTCTCCATTCCTCGCACTTGCCGTGGATCTCTCCTCCGATAAGCTTCCTTCTTGCGGCTCTCGAGATCCAGCGATTCCGCCGGATAAAGGCTCCCTCTCTCAACTCGGGGCATAAAGAAGTGGCGGAAAAGAGCTACATTTGATGGATTCCGACAAAGTTTTCGCAGAGATGTGCGAAACTGCCATGGTCGAAACGGCATTGGGGTGAAGTCAAGGAGGTGGAACCCGTAGGTGTTCATAATGTCGCAGAAAAATTCAGAGAAAGCGCGGCGAGCCCGCGAGAAAGAACAACGCGAAGAAGGGATATCCATTCGAGCCCATTCAGCGGCGCGGAGAGTACCTTCATCTTGCTGGATGCGCCGCATCTCCGTCGACCGAAGAGGTAGTAATACTCCCTCAGCTCCTTCACGGCGAGCTTGGGGGATGGTTGTCCCCTCCTTCGCAGCGCCATGAGCCGCTTCGCGCTCGATCGACTTCACGGCCTTCCCTTGCCGGCTTTCGAGCCATGGCGAGGTGGTGGGGGAGATCGACGGCGTTGGTGGTGCTGGTGGCGATGGGGGGGGGCGGAGCGCTGCTCTCTTTCAGCTTTGGGAAGAAAAGGGGGAGCGGTGGAGATTTCTGAGATTGGGATAGGAACCGGCGGGATGGGCGAACTGCCCCTATTTCCCCTGCTTATAAAGAGGGAGGGGGCGGACGTTCCGTCTTTCCGAATAAAGAAACCACCCACGATCTCTCCCATGACGCCGCGTTCGACGCGTGCCGTTCGGGGAGGGCACAGTGGATAAGGAGTAAGATACGGTGTAACCCAGGCCGCGCGTGCCCATGCCCTGTTTTGGGCCTGGCCCAACAGCGCTCGGCACCGTGTGTGGCCCAGGCCCGGGGGCTCTTGTCAGTGTACTAAAGTAGGGGTACCCTAGTATCCCGAACTTGTGCACGGCAATCATTGACACCAGCGGCAAGGCTTGCCGGGTGACCGCCAAGGTCCTCCGTGGTTCCTTTGGAGCCATTCAAGAACAAAGTGTTCAAGCCAAGGAGACAAGGCCCTGGCAAGAGGAGCTTGCCGGGAAGGCCAACTAAGGCATCTCAAAGAACTTGCCGCGACGCGCCATGCGTCCCGGCGAGGCCCGGTGAGCGACAAGCTTCCGGACGCGACAAGACAACGACCGCGGCAAGGCGCTTGCCGCGGCAAGCTACCACTCTGTACCCGCGCTCAAGCACATCCACCAACGTGTCGCCTCGACCTTTCCAAGCGCCAAGGGCAAGAGGCTGTGTAGCCGGCGGTCTTGCGATGGCTAGCGCCGACTAGATTGCCATCGTGGCAGCGGTGGCGCCCCCGACGGTCCTTTTTGCACTATTTGGGCGACGCAGACGGGCATTTAATGCCTTTGTCCGCTGCCGTCGGGGTTAGGTATGATACATCATGCAGTAGTTGTACCAACCGCAACACCTTTCCATTTTTACCCTTGTCTACGTTGCCACCTGTCGGTGACCCCTTGAGCATATAAAAGGAGGCCCATGCGCAACGTAGAGGGGGGTTCAAAGGCAGAAAGACACTCACGCTCGGTCTAGTTAGCAGCTAGTGTGTACTGTAGCACTCAGCGCTCTCGAGCAAGAACTCAATACACTCAGACATGCAGCAGTAGGAGTATTATCTCTCCGAAGAGCTCCGAAGCTGGGTAAACCGCTCGTGTGCTTCGCCTCGATCTGCTCTTCACGCGATCTCCGCCCCCCGCCGAACCGAAAGGGGCTCGGTCCGCCGGTCCCATAGGTGTCCATGGGTCAGTTCTCCCCGGCAAACTCCTTGCTCTTGTGCTTCAAATGATAGTCTCCCCAACACTCAACTCTCTCTCAGAGGGTTTGGATCTGGTGGAAAGAAGATTTGAGTGGAAAGCAACTTGGGGAAGGCTAGAGATCAAGATTCATATGGTAGGAATGGAATATCTTGGCCTCAACACATGAGTAGGTAGTTATCTCTCAGAAAATGTATGCTGGAAGTGTAGGTTCAGTCTGATGGCTCTCTCCACGAATGAAGGGGAGGTGGAGGGGTATATATAGCCTCCACACAAAATCTAACCGTTACACAAGACTTACCAATCTCGGTGGGACCGAATCGTTAAACTCGGTCGGACCGATTTTGCAAACCTAGTGACTGTTAGGATTTTTGGTGGGACCGATATGCAACTCGGTAGGACCGACTCGGTTAGGGGCGTAACGTAATCTCGGTAATACCAATTACACAAACTCGGTTAGACCTATTTTGGTAATAAGCTTTCCAGAGAGTTGGTCAAGCAAACTCGGTTGGAACGATTACACAAACTCGGTGGGACCGATTTTGGTAATGAGTCAACGAGGAAGTTTGCATTGTAATCTCGGTAGTATCGATTACTCAAACTCGGTGAGACCGACTTTGGTAGTGGACATACACAGAGAGATTACAATCCCATCTCGGTGAGACCGAGATCCCTATCGGTGAGACCGATTTGCATAGGGTTTGTGGCAGTGGCTATGACATTCAAACTCGGTGGCGCCAGATAGAAAGAATCAGTGGGGTCGAGTTTGACTTTAGGATTTGGACATATGTGTGGAAGTGGGAAAGTAGTTGAGGGTTTTGGAGCATATCACTAAGCACTTGAAGCAAGAGGCTCATTAAGCAACACCTCATCCCTTCTTGATAGTATTGGCTTTTCCTATAGACTCAATGTGATCTTGGATCACTAAAAGGTAAAATGAAGAGTCTTGAGCTTGAAGCTTGAGCCAATCCTTTGTCCTTAGCATCATGAAGAAGTTCCCACACCCTTTAGTCCATGCCACTCCATTGTTGAACTTATCTGAAACATACTAGATAAAAGTGTTAGTCCAACAAGAGATATGTTGACATTAATTACCAAAACCACCTAGGGAGCACTTCTGCTTTCAATCTCACCCTTTTTTTGTAATTGATGACAACATAGATCAAATATTTAGATAAAGATATAGAGAATAGCAAGAAAAGCTTTGGAAAGACATGTAACAAGCATAGGCTCCCCCTACATGTATGCAATCATGTGAATATGGAATATAGAAGCATGTGAGAGCATAACCATGATAGAGTAGGCAATGTGTTACATGTATCTTGGCCATATGCATCAGAGCAAAGAATATTAAAGAAAATACCTTCATGCTCATGAGTCCTTCTTGCAAACAGTATGTACATCGGCAAGAATTCCTCATACGGATGATTGTGATGCATATAATTACCTTGTAGTCTTGAGTTGGCTTAGGATGGAATGAACCTGTGCAAACAAGGTTAGATAACACAGGTGCATCTACTAGCCAGAGCAAACAGAAGAAACCACAAGAATACCAAGACTGGGATGACATGTAGAGAGTGAGTACTAAATACCACACTGGATTAGACATGTCCCCAAGAGTAAAGATATGCAATGAATTTGAATGATTTCTTTCCCTTTGATGTCTTGCTCCCCCTGAATCTAGCATGGGATACTGGGAGAAGATAGGGAACAGAAAATCAGAGCTGAAAGATATAAATAATGAACAAAGCTAATGCAAGCTAATGCAAATAAGCACAAAAGATCATATGAACATGTCTCTCCCCTCAAGAAGACATGTGGCATCTCTCCTCTTGAACACCAAGCATCTGGGATCCTTGAGAAATACATCTACTTAAGTATTCTCTTCCCCTAGAGCTCTCTCTCTCACCCCCTGAGGATCTCTCTCCCCCTGAGAATCTCTCTCCCCCTTAAGAAGGTGATATACTCTTTCTCTGATGTGATCTCTCTTTCTAAAGGATAAGCTTTGATGTGATCTCTCTCTCCCCCTTTGACATCAATTTCCAAGAAGGGTCTTCTGGAATTTGTCATGAATGGGTTTGGTCCTTGAGTCACAGCACAAAGAAAAGATAAAAATGTGATGCTTGTAGAGGACAAGATTCATGGAGTGGAGCTGGATCAGAAGATACACATAATGTGTGGCAAACTATTTTTCCTGTTGTGAAATTGGTGGAACCGAGTAGTATGCTTCGGTTGTACCGAAAGGATTAGGTTGGACCGAAAACAACAAATCGGTGAAACCGAGTTCATCGTAGAGAAAACATTTGTCACCTCAGCTCACTAGACTGATAAGATCTCACAAAGATTTGCAAGGAATTTACTGAAAGATATGCAAGGAATTGGATGCAGGAAAATGCAGAGCAAACACAAAGAAATCTAGATGAAGTTTTTTTTGAAAGGGGAAACAAATATGCATGAGACAAATGCAAAAACACAGAAAATAACACAAGAGAACTTCATCTAGAGATGGTCGGCGACAAAGTCACCTATGTTAGAGTATATTTGACTTAGGAGTCAAGTGAGACCACTTGATCGTAGGTCATACTCATCGTTTAAGCTCAAAATGGGGTTGCCATTTTTCGTCTAAGCATCTTGATGTATTCACACCTTGTCGAGTTGCTTTAGCTCATAACTTGGTGTAAAGCTTCTCTAAGATGGAATAACATACCTTGGTTGGTGGTGTTGTCCATGTAGTTGAATGTGTGGGTTGCTCAAGGTTGATGTAGTTCATCAAGAGTTGGGAACACCACTTGGACTTTGAGTTCATCTTCCTACATGGGTTAGTTCTTGCAAGTAAGAGCACTTGTGTATCCAAAAATTACAATCATGAAGCTCAACATAGAATTTGTCAAAGGATATGTTTGAGTGGTTCCGTGCTTCCTTGTCTTCAACCACCATAGTGTAGAGACTTGGTGATGCAGAGATTGCTCAAGATATGAGTAGAGTACGATCTCATGGAATGTACCTACAAGGGTTAGATAACATGCAAGTTGCAAATATATCCAAGACATAAGATTTTCATCATAAGAGAAATATCAAGGATTGTCATAAGCTCATGTCTTGCATGTATCCAATGGAGTTTTTACTCCAAGTTTGAAGCATCAATGATGTTCAATTATCCTGTTAACCTGGAAAACACTTTCTCATCTAGAGGTTTAGTGAATATATCCGCTAATTGCATTTCGCTGCGAACATGCTTAAGATCAATGTCACCTTTAGCAACATGATCTCGAATGAAATGATGACGAACTTCAAAATGCTTAGTTCGAGAATGTTGTACAGGATTATGACCAATTTTGATAGCACTTTCATTGTCACAAAGCAATGGAACATGTCTCACATACATCCCATAATATTTAAGAGTTTGGGTCATCCAAAGTAATTGAGCACAACATGAACCAGCGGCAATGTATTCCGCTTCGGCGGTGGATAAGGATACCGAGTTTTGTTTCTTGGAGGACCAAGACACAAGAGATATACCAAGAAATTGACAAGTACCCGAAGTGGACTTCCTATCAACCTTGTCTCCGGCATAGTCCGAGTCGGAATAGCCAACAAGATCGAAAGAGGCCCTCTTAGGATACCAAATGCAAAAATTTGGTGTATGGATTAAGTATCTCACTATCCTTTTCACGGCCTTAAGAGGACACTCCTTAGGAGCAGCTTGATATCGTGCACACATGCACACACTTAGCATGATATTAGGACGTGAAGCACATAGATATAACAATGAACCAATCATAGAGCAATAAACCTTTTGATCAACCGGTTCACTATCTTTGGTCAAATCAAGGTGTCCACTAGTAGGCATGGGTGTAGACATACCTTTGCATTCTTGCATATTGAACTTCTTGAATAAGTCCTTGGTGTACTTCGTTTGAGAAAAAAAGGTACCTTTCTTAGTTTGCTTGATTTGCAACCCAAGAAAGAATTTGAGTTCACTCATCATAGACATCTCAAACTTCTCCGACATTAGCTTCCCAAACTTTTCACTAAAATTAGGGTTAGTTGAACCAAATATAATATCATCAACATAGATTTGGCACAGAAATAGTTCTCCATTAACCCTTTTAGTAAAAAGAGTAGAATCAATTTTCCCAATTTCAAAACCTTTTTCAATAAGGAACTTGGTCAGCATTTACACCAGGCTCTAGGAGCTTGTTTAAGACCATAAAGAGCTTTGTGAAGTTTGTAAACATGATTGGGTTTCTTAGGATTGACAAAGCCGGGAGGTTGTTTAACATAAACTTCGTCCTCTATTTCACCATTTAGAAAAGCACTTTTAATGTCCATTTAGTACAAGGTGATATCATGATGATTAGCATAGGCAAGTAAGATGCGAATGGACTCAAGTCTAGCAACGGGAGCGTAATTCTCACCATAGTCCATACCTTCGACTTGTGTGTAGCCTTGGGCGACGAGACGTGCTTTGTTGCGAACTACTTGTCCATCTTCATCTTGCTTGTTGCGAAACACCCATTTGGTACCGATGATGTTGTGGTTGTTGTCGGGCTTCTCAACCAATGTCCAAACTTGGTTCCGCTCAAAGTTGTGTAGCTCTTCATGCATAGCATTTATCCAATCCGGATCTTCCAATGCTTCTTCAACCTTCATAGGTTCAATGCTAGAGATGAAAGAATAGTTTTCACAAAAGTTAGCTAAACGAGTTTTAGAGCGAGTGATTCTCCCGGTTTGAATATCATTGTAGATTTGCTCGACGGAATGATCTTTAGCAATTCTTGCTCGAACTCGTGAAAGCTTTTGCTTGTTTCTTGGTTGAACTTCTTCTTCATCATCTTCTTCTTCTTGGCCTTCTTCATTGTTGGCGTTGTCGTTCTCTTGTCGTGGTGGAGAAGGAGGTTGTTGATGTTCATCTTGATGCACTTCCTCGTTTTCTTCATCTTGGTATGTCCCACTTGTGGATGCTTCTGTATCAACTCTTTGTTCACCTTGTCATGAAGTACAAGCTTCCACTTGGACGGACGAGTTACTCTCCTTCACCTCCGTTGGACGGACCTTGCCAATAGACAAGTCTTGGATTGCTTCCGAAGGATCTTTGTCTCCTACATCAATTGGCAATTGCTCTACTTGCGAGCCGTTAGATTCATCAAACTTCACATCCACCGTCTCTTCAACCTTTCGGGTGAAATTGTTGTAGACATGGTAAGTGTGAGAGTTTGAGCCATAACCTAGTAGGAAACCTTCATGAGACTTAGGAGCAAATTTAGAACGACGATGCTTATCAAGAATGTAGCACTTTGAGCCGAATACTCGAAAGTATCCAACTTGGGGTTTGTTACCGGTGAGGAGCTCGTATGCCATCTTGCCGAGTAGCTTGTGAAGATACAGGCGATTTGTTGCATGACAAGCTGTCTCAACCGCTTCTGCCCAAAAGTGCTTCGGTGTCTTGTACTCATAAAGCATCATTCTTGCCATTTCGATGAGCGTCCGGTTCTTCCTCTCAACAACTCTATTCTGTTGAGGTGTGTACATAGCCGAGAACTCGTGTGAAATCGCTTCTTCGTCAAGAAAGGTGTCCACATTTGCGTTCTTGAACTCCGTTCCGTTGTCGCAGCGAACCTTCTTGATCGTCACTTCAAATTGATTTTGGGCCTTCCTGGTGAAGTTTTTGAAGATCTTTTGGACCTGCGATTTACCATTGAGAAAGAACACCCACGTAAATCTTGAAAAATCATCAACTATAACTAGACCAAAAGAATTTCCACCGAGACTCTTGTAGGAGTTGGGACCAAAGAGATCCATGTGAAGTAGCTCGAGTGGCCTCCTTGTGGTCAGAATGTTCATCACGGGATGCCTTCCTCCAACCTGTTTACCTGCTTGACAAGCACTGCAAAGTCTATCCTTATCAAATATGACATCGTCAACTCCAAGGATATGATTTCCTTTAATAAGCTTGTCAAGGTTTCGCATACCAACATGACCTAGTCGTCTATGCCATAACCAACCTTTTGAGGATTAAGCAATGAAGCAAGTTTTAGGTTGAGCCTTTTTAGTGAAATCAACAATGTATAGATCACCTCTACGCACACCGGTTAAGACCATTTTATGATTGTCTCGACGAAACACTTGGCAATCTACTTCAGTAAATAGGACATTGAAACCGAAATCAGCAAGTCTAGATACTGAAAGTAAGTTGTATCCAAGAGATTCAACGAGCATGACATTTTGTATGGAGCTATGATGTGATATGGCCACCTTACCGAGGCCAACCACCTTACCCTTTGAGTTGTCACCGAAAGTGACATACTTTCGAGGACTATCATTTTCAGCAAGCTCACGAAACATGTCTTTATCTCCGGTCATGTGATCGGTACATCCACTATCAAGAACCCATTCCTTTCCTCCTAACATATATCCCCGAAGATTTGCCATAAGACCAAAGTGTCTCATTGCATCATCAAGATCGAAGTCACTATCATCATCCTCATCATAGTATCCATGTTCACCATCGTCATGTGGTGGATCAAATCCTAGAGAGGGTGATTCATTAGAATGAGTTTGACAATGATCTTGCTTATGAATGTTTATAGCTTCAAAAATAATATCACTAATAATTCCAACATTTCCTTTGGCACACATAAGGTTTGTAAGCTCAAATAGACGATCACCAAACATAGGATCACTAGTATTCATCTTACTTAAAGCAATGGACTTATGGAGAATTTCATCAAGATTTTTCAAGGAATAATCTGGAAATCGTTCCTCAAGAAATTTCCATATGGTGTAGGCACACTTAAGAGTAGCCAAACATCCAATCAAGTTTCTAGGCAATCCTCTAATGATAAGTTCGGCAGTTCTAAGATTCCTAATCATGTCAATTGACTCATCATGGGTAGGATGCATAGGGTCAACATGAGGTGCACAAGGGCTAGCAATGAACTTGTTCAAATGATATTGATTGAAAATTACAAGCAACTCATTTTTCCACTCATGAAAATACTCCCCATCAAGAATAGGCACTCTATGTCTAAGACTCCCCAAAGTAGACTCATCCATCTTCCTCCAATGGTGATTAAACCAAGGCAATGGAGACCAAAGCTCTGATACCACTTATAGGACCTTGAGAAGAGGTGTCTAGAGGGGGGTGATTAGACACTAAGTACCAAAGTTGCAGTTTTTAATATACTTTAATTTTAAGTGGAGTTTAGGCACAAGTTTAACATTCACAATATATATCAAGCAAGCATGCAAAGAGTATATGAGCAGCGGAAAGTAAAGCATGGAACTTGCAAGAATGTAAAGGGAAGGGTTTTGGAGGATTCGAATGCAATTGGAGACACGGATGTTTTTGGTGTGGTTCCGATAGGTGGTGCTATCGTACATCCACGTTGATGGAGACTTCAACCCACGAAGGGTAACGGTTGCGCGAGTCCACGGAGGGCTCCACCCACGAAGGGTCCACGAAGAAGCAACCTTGTCTATCCCACCATGGCCGTCGCCCACGAAGAACTGCCTCACTAGCGGTAGATCTTCACGAAGTAGGCAATCTCCTTGCCCTTACAAACTCCTTGGTTCAACTCCACAATCTTGCTGGAGGCTCCCAAGTGACACCTAGACAATCTAGGAGACACCACTCTCCAAGAAGTAACAAATGGTGCATTGATGATGAACTCCTTGCTCTTGTGCTGCAAATGATAGTCTCCCCAACACTCAACTCTCTCTCATAGGGTTTGGATCTGGTGGAAATAAGATTTGAGTGGAAAGCCACTTGGGGAAGGCTAGAGATCAAGATTCATATGGTAGGAATGGAATATATTGGCTTCAACACATGAGTAGGTAGTTCTCTCTCAGAAAATGTATGCTGGAAGTGTAGGTTCAGTCTGATGGCTCTCTCCATGAATGAAGAGGAGGTGGAGGGGTATATATAGCCTCCACACAAAATCTAACCGTTACACACAACTTACCAATCTCGGTGGGACCGAATCGTTAAACTCGGTCGGACCGATTTAGTAAACCTAGTGACCGTTAGGATTTTCGGTGGGACCGATATGCAACTCAGTAGGACCGACTCGGTTAGGGTTAGGGCGTAAAATAATCTCTGTAAGACCGATTACACAAACTCGGTGAGAAAGATTTTGGTAATAAGCTTTCCAGAGAGTTGGTCAGGCAAACTCGATTGGACCGATTACACAAACTCGGTGGGACCGATTTTGGTAATGAGTCAACCAGGAAGTTTGCATTGTAATCTCGGTAGTACCGATTACTCAAACTCGGTGAGACCGATTTTGGTAGTGGACATACACAAAGAGATTACAATCCCGTCTCGGTGAGACCGAGATCCCTATCGGTGAGACCGATTTGCCTAGGGTTTGTGGCAGTGGCTATGACATTCAAACTCGGTGGCGCCGGATAGAAAGAATCAGTGGGGCCGAGTTTGACTTTAGGTTTTGGACATATGTGTGGAAGTGGGAAAGTAGTTGAGGGTTTTGGAGCATATCACTAAGCACTTGAAGCAAGAGGCTCATTAAGCAACACCTCATCCCTTCTTGATAGTATTGGCTTTTCCTATAGACTCAATGTGATTTTGGATCACTGAAATGTAAAATGAAGAGTCTTGAGCTTGAAGCTTGAGCCAATCCTTTGTCCTTAGCATCTTGAAGGAGTTCCCACATCCTTTAGTTCATGCCACTCCATTGTTGAACTTATCTGAAACATACTAGATAAAAGTGTTCGACCAACAAGAGATATGTTGACATTAATTACCAAAACCACCTAGGGAGCACTTGTGCTTTCACCAACCTATTTAATAAACACATTATAAAGTTATACCATGTCATCATATTTTGAACTATGTCTTTCCATCTTTTTTAATTAGCCATCATATATGTGAAATTGTGTCATGCTATCCTATTTAGTTAGCCATCATATATGTGAAATTCTGCCGTGCTACCCTGTTTGGTTAGACAACATAAATGTTAATTACTTCATGCCCTCTTTTATTCCCCACTATCCATTGCACCCGTCTATCATACAATGTCTGTACATTCAATTACTTTTCTTGTTTATCAGTCATTTGAATTGGAGAGGGTGATGGCAGTATCTAAGGGAATAACAACACGATCTTCAGAAAAGATAGTGCTACCAGTTGATGTAGATTGAACCACGGTTGTACTTGCCCAAGAACCAGCCCCACCACACATAACCCAGACTCTCGCAAATTGTACCCCTACCCAGTTGGAGAGAGAACTAGGTACACCCGTTCTAACCCCAACCTCAGAAGACAGTAACCTAGTTCTAGTTGACACAACACTGTGTCCACCATAGAGCACCCAGACATGAGCAGTTAGTAAGGGAACTGCAGTGCCCAAAGAATGAGGACCGCGACGCCAAATCCCAACTGAACGCTTAAAGTAGAAGAAGAATTGTTCTTAGGTCAGGTTCTGTAGCTATGGTTCGTACTCCTTTGCGCTTGCATCACTGTATTTACTCATACCAACTATTTTCAAATTTGAAGGATGGAATTGAAACTCCAATGGCGCAACAGGTATGTTTTAAACCTGTTTCTTTAACAGGTTTGCTGTTGTAACTTGCTCTATGTTGATTTCAGTTTCAATTGAATAAACAGTTATGTTCTCATGTCATGCACATTAGAAGTGTTGTTATTGCTCTGTAGTTTCCCACACTTATATTCTCTCTATTCTGCTTTGTCTTGAACAAATATTATTTGAACTGTGTCTCTATCTTGATTTGGCAACAAAAACTAGAATGATATACACCATAAAGTTACCATGGTAGATAGATATATGTTTGTTTCATGCTGTTATCCTGTCCACTTTACTACTGAACATATTTACCAACATGAGTTTCATATACGACATGGTAAACCTGTGATGTGTCTTCTTGTTTATCTTTTAGAATGCGGACAAAATATTGGAGAACAGTACCTGTTA
Source organism: Aegilops speltoides (assembly GCA_021437245.1). Lineage (NCBI taxonomy): Eukaryota > Viridiplantae > Streptophyta > Magnoliopsida > Poales > Poaceae > Aegilops > Aegilops speltoides. The sequence continues at coordinate 257,152,808 of CM038147.1, forward strand.
TGCAATGGTAAAGGAAGTAATGCAGATAAGGTTCAAGATAGTGAGACATCCCTGTTTGTCTCCAAGAAAGTTGATAAAAACTAACTCGACGACAATGAGACAACCCGCTGAGCACTACTGATGGCACAAGCTCTTCGAACTCGCTCTTGATGTAGTGTTCTAGTTACTGATGTAGTGTTCTAGTTACTGAGCACTACTGATGGCACAAGCTCTTCGAACTCGCTGCATGAATCAGTTCATCTTATTGAGTCTCAAATTCAAGTTAAAATACATCGATGAGATGTGCTGCGACACGAAGCCGAAGGACTGAGGAAGTCCCTGCAGAATTCAGATGCATACTTTCTGGTGCAACAACAAGCGCTGGAGGATTTAAGCGCCAAACAAGGAAAAGTTAATAAGCTTGCTAAGCATCTTGCCAGCCTTATGGGTACCCAGGATATTGTTTCTTGAGCTCTTCCGAAGTGGTTTCAGTTCTGGACATGTTTTGCTTCGGCGTTTATTTGCACTGGTCGCCAACTTTGACAACTAGTGGATGTGATATGCTGCTTTGTTCTCTATATTTGCACTAGTCGCGAACTTTGATGCCAAGTGGATGTAATATGTGTATTAGACGTGATAGCCTAGTGTAAATTGCTTGCTTATTTTTTTCCTTGTTGTCTTGTTTATTTGTTTGCTTATAGTCAGTGCAGTTCTTTTTCTGCGATTTGCTAGTGGCTGCAATAACCTACTTTTTAGAACTAGGCCACAATAACCATGGGCTACATATTTACTGTAGTTACCATGGGCCTCCTACGGGCCGTAGAAAAAATGGGCCTTCTAAGGGCCGTAGAAATAATGGGCCTTCTACGGGCCGAGGAATCAATGGGCCCTCCACGGGTCGTAGCATCAATGGGCCTTCTATGGGCCCTATGATCAATCGACCAAACATGGGCCAATACCAGACCACATTATGGGTCGTATATGGGCTAAAGTTGGAATCTTCCAATCATGGGCTGACCATAATGGGCCGTTTGTAATCGGCCGTATTTGATGACGCTATGAAAATAGCCCAACAGATTAATGGGCTGCGAATGGGCCGATTGTAACCACGGGCTAAATTTGGCCCACAAGCAGAAAAGGCCAGTAACGGGTCGTAAGTAACCGAATGGTGGAAATGAGCCCGAAGAATAAATGGGCATTGAGAATGCCGAAAGATAACACATTTTGGAAATGGCCCAATTGAATTATGGCCGTTAATGGGTATAAAGCGGTACACTATTCATTACGGGCCAAATTCACCACAGGCCGTTAATGGGCCAAGATTTAAAAACGGCCTCCTATGGGCTGAAATACATCATGGGCCATACAAGGGCCGGAAGTTACAACTGGCTGGAATCATATTGGACGGCCCAGATGAAGCTACTGGGCTTAATTCTGATAGGTTGTAACGTGTCATGAGTTAGCGGCCGTAAATGGGCTATATATGAACACGTCGTTAACAAGCTAGCCGTGGGCCGGCCCGTTACCTTTTGACCAAGTCAAACGGGCCGGCCTTTTCATCGAAATGGGCCTCTGTTGGGCTGTGCCATGTGTCGACGTATCATAGGCGCCTCCTGTCCAATGAGTGGACGACATTTGTCCCAACGGTGAGCCAACACGTGTTTCCTCCGGCCAATGAGAATTTTACACGTGGAAAATCCCCATTGGTCCGGGCTGTTAACGGGTTATCGGATCCAATACCGTACCCGATAGCTTAGTAGCGACCCGTTACGGTGGATGCCACGTTTCGGTCACCCTTGACGAAAGCAATTCTATGACGCGTGATTTATCGTCATGGAAGTGGACACTTTCGTGATGATAAGTTTGGTAATGTCATGGAACACTTCTAAGACAGCACATGTATGAATATGTTGATTCTGTCATAAAATCGTCATGGATGTACATGCATGACAGAAAACGCGACCTACTGTGACAAACACGTAGCATCACGGAAGTGTATTTTTTGTAGTGTTTTCATGTACAAATTTGATGGATATGGGTATATAATACTCCAAACATGCCTTAATGGTCAAAATAACATGACTTCCTAAGCTATGCCTAGTGCACATAAACATTGCCCAGGCGCTAGGCGTAGGCCAACCTCATCGCTTTCGCCTAGCGCGTTTTCCATCCTTGTTGTGAGGTACCATTTGAATGAGTGGGTGATACATCCATTTTGCATCATGTTTACCTACTATCAGTTATTATTCCTTGGATTGTTATGCTAATGCATTTTCTCTCTTATTCTGCATGTTTCACATGAAGAGGGAGGTTGCCAATAGCTGGAATTCTGGACCGGAAAAGGCTATAGCAGAGATAGCTATTCTGCACAACTCGAAATGACATGAAAATTTATGGAGAATTTTTTTGGAATAAATAAAAAATATTGGCGGAAGAAATACTAGGAGGGGCCCACCAGGGAGCGACAAGCTCAAGGGCGTGCCCTACCCTTGGGTGCACCTATGAGCTTCTAGGCCCCTTGGCAGGCCTCTGGTGCCCATGTTCTGCTATATGCAGCCATTTTCTGTAGAAAATAAATAAGAGGGAGACTTTCTGGATGAAGAGATGACGTCTCAAGGCGAAACCTGGGCAGGAGCACTTTTGCTCTCCGGCGGAGCAATTCTGCTGTGGAAACTTCCCTTCGGGAGGGGGAAGCCGAAGCCATCGACATCACCAACGATCGTCTCTTCGTGGGAGGACCAATCTTCATCCACGTATTCACCAACAACATCTCAACTCAAAACCCTAGTTCATCTCTTGTATTCAATCTTTGTTCCAAAACCTCTGATTGGTACATGTGGGTTGCAAGTAGTGTTGATTACGTCTTGTAGTTAATGCTAGTTGGTTTATTTGGTGGAAGATTAAATGTTCGGATCCTCAAGCATACTCAATACCCCTGTGATCTTGAACATGTATATGATTTGTGAGTAGTTACTTTTTTACTTGAGGACATGGGAGAAGTCTTGTTATAAGTAATCATGTGATGTTGGTATTCGTTTGTCATGTGAATGTCAACTACGTTACACTTCACCATACTTGGGCCTAAGGGAAGGCACTGTGGAGTAATAAGTAGATGATAGGTTGCTAGAGTGACAAAAGTTTAAACCCTAGTTTATGTGTTATTCCGTAAGGGGCTGATTTGGATCCATATGTTTCATGCTATGGTTAGATTTGTCTTAATTCTTCTTTCGTAGTTGTGGATGCTTGCGAGAGGGGGTAATCATAAGTGGGTTGCTTGTTCAAATAAGAACAACACCCAAGCACCAGCCCACCCACATATCAAATTATTAAAGTAATGAACGCGAAACTACTAAACACGCACTACTAGGGAAAACATAATACACATGAGCTTACGAGTAGCACTTTTTAAAAGGCACCACTGCTACTAATTATCACTAGTGCTTGGCCGTAGAAAGCGCGACTAGTATGCACTTACCAGTAGAGCTATAGTTATAAAACACGCTACTACTATAATTGCCAGACCGTTGCTGGCAGGCCAGGCATACTAGTACTGCTCGTACGCAAAAAGCGCTACTGCTATTGTACGTAGCAGTAGCGCTTTCCTCTGACCAATGCTACTACTACGGGCACCTTTTTTTTAGAACTGATGACAGTGGGGGAGATCCCCACTGAGTTTGTATTATAAAGTTAAATGGTTAGTACAGTCCCAACAGTCCAGCTTAGTTGGCCTACAGTCCTATTACATAATCTCTACTACATAGGAGAGGAGGGGGGTAAAAGGAGAATAGTTACAGAAGGTGATATTGCCCTAATTACAATGCAGCTACTATAGATAAGATATAAGGAGTTTGCTCCTGCTTGGCCCTATGGACCAACATAGCAAAATCATGTTTGAATCTGTTTTTCCAGGAAGCAAAGGACGGCTGGATCCCTCTGAAGTGTTTATCATTCCTTTCCTTCCATATCCCCCAGGCCGCCACCGTGAACACCTCCATGAACATGTGTCCATTCCAAGAGCTCTTGCCAGCGTGCAGTAAAGTGAGTCTACAATCCCCAGCTGGCCACTGAATCCCAAGACTGTCCCAGCACCTTTTACTAAACGGACAGTTAAAGAAGAGGTGAGCAACGTCTTCTTCATGTGGGTTTTGGCAGAGCAAACAGGCATAATCATCATTCGGATTTTATAGTGCCTCCTTCTCAAAGATATTTCGGTGTTAAACCGATCACCAACAAAGAGCCAGAGAACATTTTCCATTGCATGGTACATTTGGTCTTCCAAATCCAGCAAAAGGCCTCATCCACCTGCACATCCTTGAAGCAGTGCTCATAGAATTTAGTTGCTTTAAAACCAGACCCCCCCCCCACACACACACAATTCCATGCATCATCCCTGACAGCCAGGGACACATCCGACGTGGCCAGCTGCAGGTTGGTTACCTCAAGCCTAGCTTCCAGCGAGAGGGGTAGGTGAAAGACGTCTCCCAACGTCACTGATGAGAGAAGAGACTGGACTGACACATCTTGATTCTTGGCAAAGGAGAAGGCTCTCGGGAATGTGTCCTGGAACAGGCCATCCTTCCAATCGTCTTTCCAGAATAGGATCGAGTCACCCGATCCAACGGTCGCCCTGGTAACCCCTCTGTATATATCAGACAACTGCATTAGATATTTCCGCCAGAACGAGCCACAAAGGTCCACTGCATGCGGAGTTTGATTGCTGTAATAGGAAGTCCAGACAAGCTGAACCCAGGGAACATCTTGTGTGTTATAGAACTTATGAAGTTGTTTCAGCAATAAACCTTGATTCTGAACCTTGAGGTTTATGATCCCTAAGCCTCCCTTGTTTTTCGGTCTGCAAACCACGTCCCAAGCTGCGAGGGAACTGCCTTTGGTGCCATCCTTTGTTTTCCTTAGCCACAGGCAGGATCTTCGAAGTTTGTCCAGGTGCTCAATGATCCTGGGGTTTAGCTTGATGGAGCACATCACATAAATCGTGAGCGAGGTCACGACTGAGTTGAGAAGAGTCAATTTGGAGCCATAATCAAGCAAAGAAACTGCCGCTGGAATCTTTCTCTGCACTGCGGTGACCATGGGCAGCAGATCAGTAACTGTGGGGCGGGTCGTCCCCATAGGCAGCCCAAGATACGTGAATGGCATTTGCCCAACGACACGTCCAAAAATCTCTGCCAATTCGCGCGACTCCGCTGGTTCCAGGTTGATTGGGATCATCGTAGATTTGTGAAAATTGATTTTCAGGCCAACTGACGTAGCGTAGTCTAGCAGAATTTTCTTGAGGACACGAGCTTGATTCGGGCAAGCTGGGAAAACCATAATCGTTTCATCCGCGTACTAAATAACTGGGTAGTTGTCGTCGTGTGACCGAATCGGCAGGTGCAGCTGCCCAGCTCTGCAGGCTTCATTGATCGCCGATTGCAACAGGTCTGCAGCAAGAACAAAAATTAAGGGCGAGAGCGGATCACCCTGTCTCACTCCACATAGACAGGCGAATTGTTTCCCCGGTGTACCGTTTAGCAACACGGAAGAGATGCCTGAGGAGAAAATGCTTCTGATCCATCCAATCCACCTCTCATCGAATCCCATGTGCCTCATGATCTCAATCATAGGTTCATGTTGAATTGTGTCAAAGGCTTTTGCGAAGTCTAACTTTAGCAGAAAGCAAGCGCGGCCCGAAGCTTGACATTGGTGGATGTATTCGAAGGCCCAAGCCAGGCAATCTTGAATTGATCTCCCTTTAAGAAAACCGTACTAGTTTTTATGGATGATTTGGAGGATTACTTTCTGCAACCGATTATCCAAGAGCTTGGTTATCAACTTGAGACAGCAATTCAGGAGGGTGATGGGCCTGTAATCACTTGCGCCTCAAAGTAGTATGATTTCGTGGATTAAGGTGATAAACCCCAGTTTAGGCTTTGTAGATCCAGCTCCTTCATAGAAGTCCTCACAGAGGTGTAAAATCATGCTTTATTATATGCCAAGATGATTTCAAAAAGCACCCATTAAAACCATCTGGTCCAAAGCACGATCGGAGGGCATTTCTGGACAACTTTATCAATCTCCTCATGTGTAAAAGGTTTTGTCAGTCATCCAATTCTTCCACCTTTTAATTAACCTAGACAGTCAAATTTGATGTCGTGTGGCTCCGCCTTGCCCAACCTGTTTTGTATGTCCGTAAAGCTCAAGCGCTTTCCTGCATGGTCGAAACGATCGATCCATCGATAATTTCAAAGAGGCGATCGAGTTTCTTCAAACGCCACTCGCCATGGAGTGAAAGAACTTGGTGTTGTCCCCCACATTTGGAACCATCTAACCGTATCGCTTCTTCCAAAGATTCCGCTTATACCCAAGGAGGACAACTAAGTGTTCCTTAGGAATAACACGGAAGTTCTTCTCTGGTATTGTGAGTGGCCTTAAATCCTCAATCCCATCTAATTCAAGAAGAGCCCAGTTGGAATTATCAATACACAGATTCAGTCTGGAGATGTTCTTGCTCCACTTCTTCAGAGCATATCTGAGATGCTTAAATTTTTTGCTCAACATGGCAGCCGAGTTATGTGCAAAGCAGTTTTTGTTCCATATGGACTGCACCACTTCAAAGAAACCAGGGTGTGATATCCAGAAATTCTCAAAATGAAAGATCTTCGATTTAGGGACAGAGGTCCCAATCGAGATCACACATGGCACATGATCCGAGACCGGTTTTGGGAGCGGCGCAACAGTCGTTTTTGGGTAACTGGAGGTCCAATTGGCCGAGGTGAAGAACCAATCAAGCTGCTCAAGCAGTGGATCTGTCTGCATGTTACTCCATGTAAACCTCCTCCCCTTTATCGGCAGTTCAACTAGGGCTTGCGATTGTATGAAATCATTGAAGGTGAGCATGTCATTAGCATTCCCTCCAGGCTTATTACGATTGTCCGGGGCTCTGATATAGTTGAAATCGCCGCATAACAGCCAGTCCTCATTGTTCGGAATATCTAGGTCAAACAGCCAGGAAGTAAATGTTGTCCTAACAGGGCCATCTCATGGCCCATATATATTTAACAAGTTCCACGATTTGGCAGTTTGTAAGGAGGTAAACTGAATACCCAAAGCAAAAGATTCAGAGCAGATGAGATCACCACTGAATATCGTACTATCCCATAAAGTGATCAGGCCTCCAGAAGCCCCTTGAGAGGGCACAACTTCAAATTTATCAAACCGTTTTGGACAGAAAGTTCTTACAAAGGACTTATCAAAAGAGACACGCTTAGTTTCTTGAAGACAGATAACGGAACAACCACTACTATCGATTGCATTTCGCAATGCCAAAAGCTTCTGATCAGAGTTGATCCCCCGCATGTTCCAGCACAGCACCTTCCATGCCTTATGCATCAACCTGGGGATCCTCACGCTCCTGCGCTGCCATGGACGCGAGCAGTTTCTGCTTGCTTAACTAATCCGGGCGTAATCCACACATATTAGTACCAATAGATTGTATGGTAGAAATAGGTGTGGGAGGGGGGATATCACTAGGTACCTTGTTGTTCTTAGTCAGAGCACATGGCGCTGTGGCAGAAGAGGCACATTGCACTTGAGGAACTTTGCGTGGTTTCACTTTGGACTGCGCTGGTTTCTTGTCAGACATGGGCGGGACTTTAAAACCATCGTACTTGTTAGCACGCGCACTTCGGGGCAACATAACGGTATCCACATGTGCCGGTTCATTAGCTAGCAGAGAGCTAATGTGATCAGTAATAGATCCAGATCTCTGCATGTTCTGTTCATCACCAGAAGAAGTTTCAGCAGAAACAGTATCTTCCCCAATGTCACTGCAGCGAACACCCAATGAGATACCCTGAAACGAAGAGGCAAAAATGCGATCAAGCACATTATCCACAATCCGGCCCGCGCGCGTCCTCATGCTCCCCCTCACACCCTCACTCGCCTGCACCGCGCACCGCCGTCCCCCGCGCCAGTCCTCCCCCGCCATCCACCCTCGCCCGCGCCGGCCCTTCTCCTCCGTTGGCCACCCTCCCCTGCGCTAGCCTCCTCCTCTGCTGGCCGTCCTCTCGCGCCGGCCCTCCTCCCCCGCCGGCCGCCCCCCGCGTCGGCCGTCCTCCACCGAGAGGTACTCCTCCTCCCTCCTCCCTCCTCCTCCCTAGTTTATTTTGAGCCCTAGCTAGTTGAAAAGTGTAGGATAAATCTTAGAATAATGCAGTAGGTTATGACCTTAGGTGTTTAATCATAGAATAATGTAGTATGAACCCTAGCTACTTATGATCGGACCACGTTCAAAATGTAGGTTTTTAATTAGGTGTAGTTAATATAATTTAGGTATTTTAGGTGTTTAATCTTAGAACAATGTAGTATGAACCCTAGTTATGACCGAAACATGTTCAGAATGAAGGTTTTTAATTAGGTGTAGTTAATAGAATTTAGGTGTATTTAACAGATTTCTAGGTTGATTCGTTTTGAAGTGGACATGTCATGTTTTGAACATGTCACATTTATTGTTATTTTTTGAGTTAAAGCCATTATTCCCGGCTCGACGTCGATGATGCCTATCCTGTATCCTCATTGTCGACTCAGCGGAGAAGGCCTGCTTGATCAGAGGGGCCATGTCCGGGACTAGGCTCCACCATGCTGGTACTGGGAGGTGCTACCTTTCGGGGGCGCAGCTTGGTGAGGAACCAGCCCGTCGTTGACCCGAGCCTTCTTTGGTGGCGGTCGCGTGGGCCATTGACGGTGCGGAGGCTTTCGGCCCCCACGGAGGTGGTACGTCATCGTGTCAGCGAGCAGGACGAACGCGTCCATCGCTACATGGTTGCGTTGGAGGGTAGGTTCGACAATACCTGGCTGGTTCTTCAGGGATCTCACTGGAGGTATGATCCCTTGATGGTTCCTTCTCTTTGGGAATCCACTGCCCACGCCGATACCCATCATTCGCTACGGTTTTAGTTGTATTAGTGATGTTATATGTATGATACTATTCGTGATATATTAGTGATAATATTCGACGATGTATGGACGCAAGAGATGATTTAGTTTTGCTTATTGAATGCTGAAATTGGAGAACTACTCCTATTTTGAATGCACAAATTGGAGAGCACTATGCAAGGTGTATGCATTTGATTAGTTGATAGCTTATAGGGTTTCACTAAGTCCTAAGATTTAATAATTTTTTTGTTTATATTTTGTTTTTGCAGAAATCAAAAGGAGCCCCTCCATCATCCCCGCTGTCGTCCCCATCACCGACCCCCTCCGACCTCGAGATGAGACCAGCCAAATCTCCATGTCAATATGAGTCCTATAAGATATTTTGAAATGTTTTTGTTCATATTTTTAACCATTGAAATGCAATGACCGTCAAGTTTGAATGCTCATATGATGTAGATATAAACATGTATATCTTGTGTTGCTCAAATAGGATATGTGCTTGCCCAAGTGGCAGGACATGTTTGTAGGTAACACCTTCGACTGGCCTATGTTTTGGCGGAGTGTTGATTAATTTCCGTTCCGGCAAATTTCAGGCGCTCGATATGTCCTTTTTTAGCAAAGGTCATGCCGAATTTTTCCGTGAATTTTGGCATGACTTGTGCTAGAATATGTAGGAAATATCGAGTGGCCTTGATTTTCTAAAAAGATAATTAAACGACATTTCAGGTTGACTTTAAGTCTGTCAAGGCTCCACACATGGTAGTCAACAAATGAGTGAGGGAGAAAGTCTGCACCATATATGAGAGAAGAAGAACCCCTACTATTGTCGTGGGGGACATTTTTCCATCTTCTCCTTGTGCTAGATCTTTGTTATGCACTAGGAGAAGGAGGAATAATGACCATCACCGACGGTCGAGTAATCAGTTAGGGGGTGTGTCCATCATATACGAGAGAGGAAGAAGAATCCGACTGATGTCGTGGGGTTCGTTTCTCCTTCTTCTCCTTGTGCTAGACCTTCGTTATGCACTAGGGGAAGGAGGAGTTATGACCATCACCGACGGTCACAAATGTCAGAGAGGAATCAGTGAGGGAGAGTCTCCACCATATATGAGAGGATGAAGAATCCCGATTGTTGTCGTGGGGGTCGCTTCTCCTTCGTTCCTGTGTGCTAGACATTTTGGTGTAATGCACTTGGCAACGAAAGGAGGAGCGACCATCACCAATGGTCGAATGTATACACCACGTGAGCTGAGAGTTTTCAAGAAAAGACTCGACAGACCGATAGTCAACCCGTGATGAATAATAATGATCAAATTTAGTTTTTGTAGTACATATATTTAATTGTACATGTTTAATCTTTGAATTATGAACCTAGGGAATGTTGTTGTCGGACGATGAAAGTCTCCCATGGAGTGCGATCAAAAGCGGCAACGATCGGGGTCTCATGTAACAGTTCACTCGGTAGAAGGTCTGCGCTTCAGCATTAAGCTCCAGCAGACCTTCGATGTTGAAATGGTAAGCAATGACGACAAGTGTTTTTTCTTAATTAAGCACGACTTCTGCTAATTCAACATGTAATTTTTGTCTTTTATAATTCGATTAGCTTATCCCATGCTGTGCAAGACGCTGTGTCTTAGAGAGGATGGATTTTGAAGATCATGAAAGTATGGAAACAAAGATAATTAACCTAAGGACCCATCATGGTATGGATTTTGATGTAAATCTATATAATTGTGAGAGTTTATCCCATTTTGGTTGCCCGAATTGGGAGGAAGTTTGTAAGACGTATGATTTTCATGAGGGTATGCTTGTCACCATGGATCTTGGTGATCCTTACATCGCCGAAGACAATATGGACATTTGGGTCCTTGTTCATAGCTTCCAATTCTACCACTATGTGAGTTTCTCAAACATAGTTATTACGTAACTTATATTGTTTATTTCAAAAGAGTTGACAGCTTATTTTCATTGATAGCTTATTTTCATTGATCAAAGAATGAGCGGAAGATGGTAGACAGAACCTACTACACCGATGGCTCAGAATTAACTTATCAGGATAAAAATCATCTGATCTTATTTATTACTGATCTTGAGAATTACAATATCTATTATCAAACTCCTGCACATTATGGTTAATACATGCCACTAGTGCACATGTTGAACTATGGTAACATCCATGGACATGTCATGGTACGATATTTTACTATTACGACACCCGTGCATATTTTGCATAAATTCTTCTAAAACTCAATTACATTGCTAACTAAGAAGTTATTACTATATTTTTCAACAAAAAATCCTGAAGGATTGTATGCCTCATCTCATGTTTCCAAAAGGTCGCCTTGATGTTATGAGCTTACGGCTAGGTCATCCTACGCATCACTGTTGTTCATATCAGATTTTTAAAACCAATAAAGACATGACCATCAACGATTGGAAAAAATATATGGTCAATCGTAGGGAGCTACTTGGAAGCAACATTGTGCGAAGCGCAAGAATTGTAGATAGGATAATCTCCATTCTCCATAATGGAGAGTCAGGGCCTCTTGTTTTATGCTATTTTACCTTAGAGAGGGTATTTAGGTCCTAGATAATACTCATGATCATGTGCTAAGAACAATTAAGTAGGGTTGGATAGATGAATATGATGATGAGTATGACTTGTTATTATGGTAACGAGTAGAAGTTGTATGATGATGATGAGTAGGACTTGTTATTATGATACCAATGATGAGTTATTTATTATTATGATCGATGACACATGATTCTAAGTTGTTATATGATCGTGATGAGTTATTATATATATAAGTGGGTGAAATGAACATGGATTAGATTCAAGTGGAGGCAACATGTGATGCACATCGAAAGTACTACTAATCCAAACTAGATCAAGTTTGGATTAGTAGTACTTTCGACATGCACCACATGTTGCCTCCACTTGAATATAATGCATGTTCATTTCACCCACTATTATATATAATAACTAATCATGGTCATAAAATCGTAGGATGAAAGTACTGTATATAAAACCTACAGTGACAATCAGCTGCATTTTCAAAAATACAGGAAAAGTTAGCAGCAGCGCTTTTCAAAAGAAACGCTACTGCTACTTACTATTATCAGTAGCACTTTCCCCTACAAAGCCCTGCTGCTAACTAGGTATAGCAGTAGCGCTCACTTTCCAATGCTACTGCTACCAGTTAGCTGTAGCGCCTTACTGGTAGCGCTTGTACAAGCGCTACTGCTAGCTATAAAACAAGCGCTACTACTAGCGTTTTCCCTAATAGTGATGATGAACGTGACTAGACGACAATTCCCATGTGTCCTCGAGAGCACTTTTCTTTATATAAGAGAACTTTCTAGCTTGTCGTTTTCTATAAAAACGATTGCTCCACCTTGCTGCACCATTGACACTATTTCTTCTTGTTACTTGTTGCGAATTACGTTGCTACAAAACTATCTATCACTCTTACTTTCAACACTTGTAGAGAGTACCTTCCTAAAAACTGCTTGTTATTTCCTTCTGCTCCTCGTTGGGTTCAACACTTTTACTTATCAAAAGGACTAGGATTGATCCCCTATACTTGTGGGTCATCAAGACTCCTTTCTGGCGCCGTTGCCGGGGAGTGAAGCGCCTATGGTAAGTGGAATTTGGTAAGGAAACATTTATATTACGTGTTGAAAATTTCTATCACTTGTCATAATGGAAGATAATCCTTTGAGGGGTTTGTTTGGGGTATCTTCACCTCGATCGGAAGCAATAAGAGTTTCCCCTCAACCTAGTAAACCTACTAAAAATATTTATTATGAGATTCCTTCGGGTATGTTAGAGAAACTGCTAGCTAAACCTTATGCAGGAGATGGAACGTTACATCCTCATACGCACTTAATATACGTGGATGAAATTGGTGGATTGTTTAAGCTTGCAAGTTTATCTTTGGAGGTAAATGCATTAACATGGTATAGTCTATTGGATGATATTGGAGCATGGGATTGGAACCAATTGAAATTGGAATTTCATCAAAAGTGTTATCCTATGCATTTGGTTCATCATGATCAGAATCATATATATATAATTTTTGGCCTCGTAAAGGTGAAAGTATCTCTCAAGCTTGGGGGAGGTTTAAATATATGCTGCACACATGCCCCAATCATGAGCTCTCAAGAGAAATTATTATTCAAAACGTTATGCTCAGCTTTCTCATAATGATCGATCCATGCTTGATACTTCTTCAGTTGGTTCCTTTATGAAGAAAACTACTAAATTCAAATGGGTTCTTCTAGAAAGAATTAAACACAACTCTGAAGATTGATAATTCGACAAAGGTAAAGAGTCGGGTATAAAACTTGATTTCAATTGTGTTAAATCTTTTATGGAAACCGATGCTTTTCATAAGTTTAGTACCAAATATGGCCTTGACTCTAAGGTAGTAGCTTCCTTCTATGAATCATTTACTACTCATGTTGATCTCCCTAAGAAGAAGTGGTTTAAGTTTCACCCACCTATTGAAGAAATGTTAGAAGAACCTATTATAGCTAAAGATGAAACAATTATTTGTAATGTTGATCCAGTTGTGCCTACTACTTATATTGAAAAACCTCCTTTCCCTGTTAGGATTAAGGAACATGCTAAAGCTATCACTTTGGTTAATAAAAGTAATATTAGAACACCTAAACATTCTGAATCTAAGTCATCATAGAATCAGAGTTCAAGCAATCAGGACACGTAAGAGTGAAGAACATGCAATATACAATCATACACACATGAAGAACTGAACTAAGGAAATGAAAGATAGCGTGATGAAATACTTCAGGTCAAATTTGTTAGAGCATATGTCACAAATTCTTTGGTAGCGAAATAATGTAAGAGAGGGTGGGGAATTTGAAACCTGGTAGGCTAAGTGAAGACAATGGAATTTGGTAGACTTGTTCCAGTTGCCGCATCAATTGTACGTCTGGTTGAGGAGGCTGACTCGCAACTCAGAGGACACACAATCCTCACCATATCCCTCGTGCTCTAAGGCCCGCAGACCTCGCCCAATCACTCATGGTAAGTCTTCAAGGTAGACTTCCAAAACCTTCACGGACTTGTTCACCGGCACACCACAATGACTCTTGGTGTACTCAGAACTTGACGCCTAGCTGTCTGGAAGAATGATAGTCTTCAAAGGTAACAAGCGTCAAATCACATAGATCAATCTTTTCAATGATGCTCAATCACATTAGCTCAGGGTTCTCCTCACTTAGGATTCTCTCAAAATCATCAGAGGATGGGTTGCTCAGTTATGACAAGTGTCAAATTCTCTTGGAGCAGCCAACCGACAAGTGGTTGTGGGAGCGTCTTTTCATAGCCAGGGGCCAACCCAACATGAAATGTCATAAATGCCCTTCCCTGATTTGACCGTTGTAAGGTAAGGACCCACTCGACAGCTGGCACGCAACATAGCAACAGTCAGAATTTGAAATCTCAAATTCGTCGATGAACTCAATTTCCTCACTTTTAGAAAGATCGCACTAGTGAACTCCTAACTCCTCAGCGTGACCAAATTCTTCAGCGACAAGATTAACTTTGTTAGTGTCGCTAGCAAATGCGCCAGATGTACTGGAGATTTCCAAAGGCTTCACTCGAAGCGGTTTTTGTGTATCGGTTTGAGTAAGTTTGAGCACCACTTTGGAAAGGTGGGATATGTTTCACCTAGACCCCCTTTAACAGTATGGTTTTTCCTCTGACTCGAAGAGGAAGAAAAGAAACTATGAAAACAAAGTCTTCAAGCTTCAAGGTCTTCACATCAATTTCTTCAAATGCCATACCAATTTCATCACCAAATTCTTCACTTGAAGAAATCCCTTTTCAAGGGTCGTCTTACATGTGTTAAACCAAATCTTCAGGGACTCTTTTACCTGTGTATACTCACAAACACATTAGTTCCTCAACCTATTTTTCTTCAATGCTCAAAGCCACTAAGGGGGCAGTTGATGCACTTACAGTAGTTACTTCCATAAAATAAGTATAGTTGATAAAAATATGTTGGAAGTTAAAAAACATAGTACTGGTCATTGATGCAATTCATGAAAAAGTAATAAAGGGAGAGAGGTATCACATATAAATATACTATCTTAGACATCTTTTATGACTGTGAGCCCCCATTAAATATTCCATATCAAATAGTAGACGTTGGACAAGGAAGACAACATAATGCGTTATGTTTACTTATATTCACGTAGAAGTTATATTTTCATCGATCCTCTAACATGTGGTGCTTGGCTAGGATCTTTTGCTAGCCAGAATTAACACTAAGTAAAGATACTACTTGTGCATCAAAAACCCTTAAACCTCGTCTCTTGCCGTGAGAGTCCGCCATATCTACCTATGGATTGAATAAGATCCTTCAAGTAAGTTGTCATCGGTGCATAAAGCAATAAAAATTGCTCCCAGATATGCATGATCTTTTATTGGAAGGGAAAAATAAGCTTTGTACGAACTTGTGATATTGAAGAAATAAAAGTGACGGATTGCACAATAAAGGTCTCAATCACAAGGGGCAATATAAAGTGATGTTCCTTTCCATTAAGATCTTGCACATCCAAAAATAAAAAGCGCATGACAACCTCTCCTTCCCTCTATGAAGGGCATATCTTTTACTTTTTTGTATTTACTTTTATGCAAGAGTCAATAATGTTCATCCATATCCCGCTCTGTGTGCTCTCTATGGCAAGCATCATGTGGTGGGGAAAGATACAGGCATATATATATATATATATATATACATGTGTGTATATATATATATACATGTATATATATATATATATATATATATATATATATATATATATATCCAGTTGGATGTAGGTGATCATGAGTTATTACTGTTGACATTATCCTCGAGAAAGATAAGTTGGGTGGTGAAAAATATAAACCCCATCTTCCTATGTGTTTTACTGAAACTTTGCTCAATAAACATGTTGTGAGTGTTAGCAACCATAGAGGACTAAATGATAGTTGAGTATGTTAACTTGCTAAACAAAGCTCTTACATAGACTACTTCTAAAAATACGATGGATTATGATTGTTTCAATGACTGACATCATAGTTTGTTAGTTCCTGATGAAGTTTATGGTTCATAGCTGATGAATGAATTGTTATCTAGCATGAGAAGTTTTATGATGATATATTGTTGCTATGATAATGATCAAGATGCTTTCATATCCATATTTTCTTGTTATCGACACCCCTCTCTCCAAACATGTGGTCATGATTATTGATTCCGGCCTTCGCTTGAGGACAAGCAAGGTCTAAGCTTGTGGGAGTTGATACGTACTTTTGCATCATGTTTTGCTACTGTTATTTATTATTTCTTGTATTTTTATTTCGTTTTATCATGCAAATAATGCGTTTTCTCTCTTATTTTGCAAGTTTCACATGAAGAGGGAGGTTGCCGGCAGCTAGAATTCTGGACCAGAAAAGGCTACAACAAAGATAGCTATTCTGCGCAACTCCAAATGACCTGAAAATTTATTGAGAATTATTTTGGCATATATAAAAATATTGGCAGAAGAGATACCAGGAGGGGGCTACTAGGGAGCGACAAGCTTAGGGGTGCGCCCTATGAGCTTGTGGGCCCCCTGGCAGGCCTCAGGTGCCCATGTTCCGCTATATGAGCCAATTTGCCCTAGAAAAAATGAGAGGGAAAATTTTGGGACAAAGCGCCGCTGTCTCGAGGCAGAATCTGGGCAGAAGCACTTTTTCTCTCTGGCGGAGCGATTCCGTTGGGGAAACTTCCCTCCGGGAGGGGAAAATCGAAGCCATCGAAATCATGAACTATCCTCTCATCGTGGGAGGACCAATCTTTATTCGCATATTCACCAGCACCATCTCATTTCAAAACCCTAGTTCATCTCTTGTATTCAATCTTTGTTCCAAACCTCTGATTGGTACCTATGGATTGCGAGTACCATTGATTACATCTTGTAGTTGATTCTAGTTGGTTTATTTGGTGGAAGATTAAATGTTTAGATCCTCAAGCATATTCCATACCCCTCTGATCTTGAACAGGTATATGATTTGTGAGTAGTTACTTTTTTTCTTGAGGATATGGGAGAGGTCTTGTTATAAGTAGTCATGTGATGTTGGTATTCGTTCATTATTTTGATGATATGTATGGTGTTGCTTCCTTTAGTGGTGTGATGGGAATTCACCATACTTGGCATAAGGGAAGGCACTGTGGAGTAATAAGTAGATGATGGGTTGCTAGAGTGACGAAAACTACTCGTGGTTTACTTTGGTCACTTGACCTTGCAATCATTAAGTTGTTCAATCCATTATTATTTGACTTGTAATCTCACCCCCACCAATTGTTTAGCCTCAACTTTATGTTTCACATTTTCCTAAAG
Organism: Aegilops speltoides; assembly: GCA_021437245.1. Taxonomy (NCBI): domain Eukaryota; kingdom Viridiplantae; phylum Streptophyta; class Magnoliopsida; order Poales; family Poaceae; genus Aegilops; species Aegilops speltoides. The sequence goes on from CM038147.1 coordinate 257,170,112, forward strand.
TTTCTACCTTAAAATTTGTAATTGTACATATTCACCTTCTCTCTAGGGCCATCTCGATCATTTCAGTTTGCCATGTAGGCATGGGGTATACCCCGACTATAATTTTTGTTATTCCCTCAACAAGACTCCGCTTGAGCTGGAGGTATCAGAATCTTTTTTGTGCCTTTGGGTCAACAGTAAAATCGTGAGGAGCTTCTTTCGATGTATTGGTTTATTCAACGGATTTGGAGTCCTGAACGACACTTGACAAGGTTTATGATGCTTGTTTGCAATGGCTAGAACATATCACTAGCCAAGGAAAGGAGAGTAACATCTTGTTCCTATGAATCCCCATGACCTTGGTGGCAATCTTCCTTGTTATCTCTGGCTCTTCATGGGTGTGCCTGCTGCCTCTCGTAGGCTCAATTTCAACTCCAAGAGATATTCCTTAGGAGTCTAGTTACCCTTTCAGGAATATAACGCACCTCAATAAATTTATGGAGTCATAAATGACCTCAGAAATATTTTGCAAAGCAAATTTTATGGAGTTGTGAACGTTGGAAACAATTGGCGGGAATTTGCAATCCCTCCGCCTCTCTCAGAAAGTCCTGAGGCCATGAATGCGCCATTTGATCCTTCGTGACAAGTTTCCCATTTTTCATGATGTTTCTTGTCTTTTTTTTTGTAATCATTTCTTCGCTTTGTGTTTTCTAGACAGCAATGCCCCATTTGTGTTTTCTAGGGACAATGCCCCATTTGTTTTTTCTCTTGTTTTGTCATTAGGGCCAAACAACTGACAAGTTACTAGGCAGTATATAATTGGTTTTTCATTATGTCTTCTCTTAGTATTTTCTCTTGTCCCTTTTATCGAGTTTTCAATCTTCTGGCTGCACCCACAACATTTGTAATTATGAGGTTGTGCATATCTAGCTGGCGAAGAGAGACGATGAGTAATGAAATATGCTGGTATACCTCTAGTTCTTTGAAGTTAGTCTTTCATATGTTACATTCTTCATCTCTTAATCGATCAATCAACCCTCTAGTCGTTCGTCAAACAATTGTACATAGTCTCGGTTCTCTCGATAGTCAATTTGTATAATTTTGTTGTTTGCGGGGAGTTCTTGTATAATTTTGTTGTCCTCCCTTGATGGCCGACTATGTGATGTTATGGTTGTTTGATTTGAGCATTTGGACTGAATGATGCCAAAGCCACACAAAAAAAGGTATTACGTATAGTCAATCTTAGTTTTTTAATACATATAAGCCGACCTGTATGACTTTTGTCCAGAAAGGAGACGTGGTCTCCAAAAGCTTGTAAGCGGTATTAGACAAAACAATGGGCATTCGCAGAAACCACATCATACGTATGCATTCTCACATAGGCTAGTACCTAGTTATAGTAGCTACGCACTTACAACAAAGATATACTCCCTCCGTTCCTAAATACAAGTCTTTGTAGAGATTCCACTATGAACCACATACGGATGTATATAGATGCATTTAGAGTTTACATTCACTCATTTTGCTCCGTATGTAGCCCATAGTGAAATCTCTACAAAGACTTATATTTAGGAACGGAGGGAGTAGATAATTCGCAACAGTCAACAGCCAAAGGAAAATGGACACGCACATTTGGGTACAAAATAAAGTAATTAAGACGATTAGACAGTTTAAACTCTGGCCATGACGACAAGTAGACAAAGGATTAAACTATCCGTTGACGTCATATATATATATATATATATATATATATATATATATATATATATATATATATATATATATATATATATATATATATATATATATATATAACACAGACTCTAGGTTTTCGCCTAGCTACTTTGTTTCACCCGGCGCAGTTTTATGTGTGTTGTCCCAAATCCAGGGCGTTGACAAATGCATCTGGATGCATGCGTACGTGGATATGCATGTACATCCATCACAGTGCCAGCTGTGTGGCACCTAGCTGAGCTCAGTGACCAATCAGCTCGGTGACGTGAACGTATCGCTCGTTCAAATTTGTAAGTACAATGTATCAGCTTGTTTTGTTTTCCGACGGAAATGTGGTAGCGAGGTCAACGATATCATAGTTTAACGAGTCAAACTACACATGCATGCATTATGTCAAAGCTGGTATCCATTTTGATAATAGCTGCCTAGGCAATAATCTAAGCAGCGAGAGCCGCACACAATTGTTCTACGGTAAGTTTTCATGACTATAATCCGCAAAAAAAAAGTTTTCATGACGGTAAACAATACTAGGTCTGTCCTGGTTTTATGAATCCCCCTTGTACTTAGGATCCTATTTTGATGGTTTTAACTAATAAAATATAAGTTATACATAGACAAAATATTATTACTGAAATCTATATTCAAATTTCAACGATATAATATTTGGTGGCACGCATTAATATTTGGTTAGTTAAACATATGGTCAAATTTGGCACAAAATATGAAGGGACCAATAAAACAGGACAGAGGTAGTATGTTACAATGGAGTTAGGAGAAAAAGGGAAAAGGGGTAAGCAAAATTCCTACATGAGTACAACACTATAGCTTAACCAACACCAGTTTTTGGGAACATGATCAACATTGTATTAGAATTTTTTTGTGATCCGCTTTGAAACTCTCCTGAATACTTATCCTTCAACTTTATCTTAAGAAGTTGCAAATCTTCCTTGAGAGTGAATTTCCAATTCTGGACAGTTGGTTGTATATTTCTAAAAACTTGACCATTTCTCTAAATCCAAATACTCCATCTTCCCGACATGACCACTTTCAAACAAAAATGAGGAGGCAACTCTGCTTTAGCAAACACGATTTCTTCGAATACATAAGTACCTCTCTGTTCGGTGGGGATCAAAACCGCCCAACATCTCTGTGGAAAGTTGCAGTCCCAAAGCAGATGCATCAGAGTTTCTTCACGCCGTTGGCCACAGTTTGGGCAGAAGCGATCATCTAGTTGCATCCATCTTCTTATCAGCATATCTCATGTGTTAACCATGTCATGTGCCACCAAGAGAAAAAAGATTTTATGCTTCAATCTGCTAGAGCTACTCCAAATGTGATTGGCAAAGATGTGTCGCTCTATGTTTCTAACACATGCGTATACCAATTGCCGTGGATATAATACTGGCAATACTAAGGGTGTGTGTATGTACATGCATCGTATCTATCAATTAGTAGGGTGGGAGCACGCTCAAGGATTTATACAGGTCTAGGCCCTTTTCGATGGAGGCAATACCATACTCCTTTGCCGCTCTTTGCTCTTGGTGTATGTTACAATGTGAGAGAGTTCAACCCTCAGCTTGGTGCCCTTCTCCCGACTTATATAGAGTACATCAGGAGCAGTGCCCTAACGGGCTGGTATAAATGCTATTGAAGGCCATAAGCATGACCGACTGCTCGTGGCTTTTATTACTGGTAACTGCCAGATTTAACTAGATTACGGTACCATTGAATGACGTTGATATTGATTACATCGCGGGGCATGGAATTCTAGGGTGCAGCTGATTGCTCCCGCCTTCCTGGTAGTGGACTACCGGGTCTCGTCCCTTAGAGGGCTCACTATCAGACTGTAGGCACTTGGTCCCCTCATGAGTGCCCTCCTGGTATCTCATGCCATGGGTTACATCTTCAATCAGCCTAGTTTGTAGCCCCATGGCCCATTGTCTTCTGACCGTATTCTTGATTAGCTTGAGCCTTAGGTTGGTCCACATATGCACCTGGACTTATCCCTTAGGTATAACCCTGTCAGTAGCCTAGAGCCTGTCGAGTTCTCATTGCTAAAATCGCATGTCCATCATCAGGTTGAATTCCGACTGTTTAAAGGACTCGTTGTGCTACTAGTTGATCATCTGAGAGACCTCGGTGGACTCTTTCGATCATACCTCTTGGAGGTTAATGGCTAGAAATCTGTAAAAAACTTGGTGATACCCGTATTGGATCTCTGCGGGCGAGGAATGGCTTGTGGCCCAACTGTGGATGTATCATAAAACGCCAAGTGGTGGTTTGAGACGCCTAGGCCTGATCTGATAAGGTTTCCCCAGTAAACATCATTTGCATGGAGTATCAATCAGACACCTTTCTTTTGCGCAACCACGCATTCAGTTTTTCCAGGGAGAAATCCTACTTGTGCCATGGGGGATGACATGGGCACTCCTTGCTTTTGCTCTACACAGAGCGAATTTGCGACAACTATTGTTTCACTCTATTTCATTGAATGCTTTGCACTAAGATTATCATTGTGCTAGACGCACAAATTTCTCGTCTCGGGACTGGCCCTCGCAGTCGAATCGATCCGAGCTCCTTGAGCCAACTGAATACTTATTTTTACTGGAAGGTGAATCATCAAAATTCATAATTCATCATTGTGAATGTCCTGATTTGTCGCGTCGTGATATTTTGCCTATTGTTAGATCCCCTTTGACTTTTTTCTGAGGGAGGACTCCTCAGCTTTGGTGATCTGACTGACCAGAAATCTGGTGGACTCCTCAGGACTGTCGCCGCGGCTGCTGGCAAGAGGGAGCATGGTGGTTGGTTTCCTTCTGTGATGATGGAGCAAGTTCTCAAGCTGTATATCCTGGATGGTTGGCTCCCGAAGACAAGTTGGATGCTGGTGGAGGCCGGCGAGCAGGTGTCGGCTCTGCGCCCAAATGAGCGGGTGATCTTCACGTCTTTCTTGGGCTTGTCCCTCCAAATCCATATGTTTCTCTGTGAACTCCTCACATACTTCCAGTCCCAACTTCACCACCTTACGCCCACCGAGGTGTCGCACCTCGCGAGCTTCATCACTTTGTGTGAGGTGTTCCTTGGCGTCCCACCAAATTGGGCGATTTTCAAATCTAGCTTCTATGCCAAGCCCCACACGGTGACAAAGGATGTGATGCAAACCTACGGTGCCCTTGCCATCTAGGAGAAGAGGAACTCGGGCTACTTAGACATGAAGTGGCCTCAAATGGTGAAGGTTTGGACATCGACATGGTTCTACCGTGTCGAGCCCTTAAGCAAGGCCAGACCGGCTGCTCTGCCTCCCTACTCCCTTGCACCAGCCGACTAGCACAATGACTGGTCACTCAAGCTCTCCCGAGCAGAGCAGATGCATGCGGAAATCCCCACGGAGAAGGTCACCGAGCTCTCGAAGAATGCCTGGCCAACAATGACCTCTTCTCCAACTTCTTGTACAACACACAGGTGCGAGTAGGCTACAAAATGAAACAATGCATATCCGTCTAGTGAGCAACAAAACAGTACATCTTCAGCTAGTGACCAGCAAAACTAAAGCATATTCGGCTAGTGATCAACAAAACTAAAACATATCCGGCTAGTGATCAACAAAACTAAAGCATATTCAGCTAGTCGGCTAGTGATTAACTTACTTGCTCGATGATTTGTGCACCGCTAGGCCATTGTGCAATGAGACGCTTCAAGTATCCGCAATACTTGGAGACGGACTATTGGATGGTGTACCATCGATGTTTGGGGGACTTCTACTCACAGTTGCGGATCAAGGCGTCGGAGTAGGGCGCGAAATGCTTATGCTGATGGAACCTTATGTGATTGTTCCTCCAAAACATTGTGCCCTTTTGCTCCGTGCCATGGACCGGATCGAGACTAGTGGCCAACCATGCGTCGCACAGCAGCTCGTCCTCTAGCATGTTGTCACGCCAAATATGCGACCCTATCGTAAAGGAACTCGAAGGTCCCACCAAGGATAGAAGCGCATATTGGAGAAGCTTTTACAAGGTGGGGATATCATTACATCGTACCATTACATAATAATTGGGGATACATACAAGAAGCATACAATGCCACATGAATACAACACATCATACATAAGAGCAACATCCGACTACGGATTAAACACAAATAGAAACTCAAACGACATCCACCTTGCTAGCCCAGGCTGCCGACCAGGAACCTATCCCCTGAACGATGAAGCAGAAGAAGAAATCAAAACAAGCAAGCATCTCTCCAACGTCATGATCATCACATTACCTGTACCTGCAACTGTTGTTGTAGTAATCTGTGAGCCACGAGGACTCAGCAATCCATTACCATGGGTATCAAGACTAGCAAAGCATAAAGGGTATGGAGTGGATAAGTGGTGAGGTTGCAGCAAGCGACTAATCATGTATGGTGGCTATCTTACGGATACAAGAATAAGGTGAGAAGCTACACAAACGGTCGCAAACTTGTAATGATGAAGAAGTGATCCTGCACTACTTACGTTCAAACATAACCCAAACCATGTTCACTTCCCGGCATCCACCGAAGAGAGACCATCATGGCTACACACGCGGTTGATGCATTTTAGTTAAGTTAAGTGTCAAGTTCTCTACAACCGGATATTAAAAAATTCACATCTGTCACATAACCGCGGGCACGGCTCTCGAAAGTTTATACCCTGCAGGTTTGTCCCAACTTAGCCCATTATAAGCTCTCACAACCAATGAAGGATATTCCCTCTCCCAGGAAGACCCGATCAGTCTCGGAATCCCGGTTACAAGACATTTCGGCAATGGTAAAACAAGACCAGCAAGATCGCCCGAATGTGCCGACAAATCCCGATAGGAGCTGCACATATCTCGTTCTCAGGGCACAACGAATGAGACAAGCTACGAGTAAAACCAGCCCTAGAGTTTCCCCAAGGTGGCCCCGCAGGTTGCTCGGTTCTGACCAACACTTAGAAAAGCACTAGCCTGGGGGTTAAAATAAAGATGACCCTCGGGTTTATAACTCCCAAGGGAAAGTTAGTAGGTTGTTAGGCAAATTAAAAACCAAGGTTGGGCCTTGCTGGAGGAGTTTTATTCAAAGCGAACTGTCAAGGGGTTACCATAAACCCAGCCGCGTAAGGAACGCAAAATCAAGGAACATAACACCGGTATGACGGAATCTAAGGCGGCAAGAGTGGAACAAAACACCAAGACTAAGGCCGAGCCTTCCACCCTTTACCAAGTGTCATGGAATTGTCACGTCAGATGTCCTAGTGAAAGGACTTAGTCGTGGAGCCATCACAACTAGGAAGCTTAAAGGCGTTAATCGGGACAAAGGACACGGGGTTTATACTAGTTCGGCCCCTTACGGTGAAGGCAAAAGCCTACGATCCAATTTTGAGTGGGATTGGTTATGTCTCGATTACCAGGGAGCGAATCTACTTAACCTAGCTCTCGATCTGATCTTAATTGCCCTGAACCGCCGCCAGGTCGTCCCTTTATATACAGAGGTCGACGCCCAGTGACTCTCAGAGTCCCGGCCGGCTCATAAACATTGTCCGGCTCGGTCTCTCTCTATTCTTGCCTTACAATACAAGTTACATACATATGGCAATTTATCTCTATGGGCCTTGAGTCGCCTTTGGGCTTTGGGCCTTCAACTGAACCGCCATCTTCAAGTGTCGTCTTGGGCTTCAAGAATCGTCATCGGTATAACCCGCCCCCTCCTGGGAGGGTCATACCTAATAGTAATATCCCCAACATTAGGCCCCAGATTGATTTGAGCTGGTTCATGTCAATCTTCAACAATTAGAAAAAAAACTGCTCTTGGGTGTACGAAAATTTTGTAACCCGCCAAGACGTCATCCTCTGGACCTGTGGTAACCCGCCATGATGTCATCTGTCTTAATTCGCACTTTGTTCAACATATCTCAACGGATCCTTATCTTAATGTCCATCCCGAGAATCGAGGCGTCCTAGTAGCTGCATAACCATATTTTCAGCCTCCTCATTTTTCGCGCCCATTTAAGAGTCTGTCCTTATAAATAGGCCCGACCGGTCTTTCCTCATTCTTCTCCTTTCCTGTGACTTCTTCCTCTTGCAACCCTTCTGTCGCTTGAGCTCTGCCGCAGCCGCAGCGCACCTCATCTTCCTCAACCTCGGTCGCTGCATCAACCTGAGTCGATCCAGAGAAACGGCGGCGACCCTCCGCAGTAGATCTGTAGTTGTAAGTTTCTGCTTTCCCGCACCTTAGATCTGCATTAGGGATTCTGCCTCTTCTTCGTGTTCTTCACTGTTTCTTCGTAGTTCCTCTACTGCAACCTCCTTTGATCCAAAAGCAATATAGAACTCATGCGGTAGTTGTTTTGCATCCATTTTTGAAACTAGCGGATCCCTTTTTTCTGTAAAGAGGCCTCATTAGAAGTCACAAACTTATCTGAACTGGTTTTTAGGTCTAGAATTTTCTTTTCCTGAACAGTCGTTAATCCAAAACAATAGCTGCATCCTGTGAAACTTGTTTCTATAACATTTAAGCAAGAAACTGTATTTTGCTAGATCCACCTAGCTATGGCAACTCTTATCACTGGCTTAAAATTTGCAATGCTTAAATTGATAATCTTAACCACTCATGGCGGTTTAGATAACTTGACTGCTCATGGCACTCATGGCGGCTTAAATAACTTGAGATAACTAGCCACATACCATTAGGCCCCTTTATAAGCCGCTATCTTGAATATGCACTATAATGTTTTTCTTCGGCTTAAATTTGAACCGGAAACTTTACTTTTTGCTAGGCTTCCTTCACAATGCCGCCCAAACAACCCACTTCATGCAATTGGGTCAAGTCCATTGTCATAGATAGTACGATTGAAGACTTTGTGAAGACTGGCTATCTGCCAAAGAAGGAAGTCATGTCATATCGTGCTCCTAACCCCTCAGAAGAAAAACCTCAGCCCAAAGAGGGAGAGGTCATCGTCTTCACTGACCATATGAACCGGGGTTTTTCACCACCCGGCTCAAAATTCTTCAGAGACGCCCTGCACTTTTTTGACCTCTCTCCTCAAGACATTGGACCCAACTCCGTGTCCAATATCTGCAACTTTCAAGTGTTCAATGAGGTGTATCTTGGAGAGGAGCCCAACTTGCTACTCTTCAGAGAGTTATTTTATTTGAACCGCCAGAACGAATGTGCCAATGGACCTAACTTGGAGCTTGGCGGGGTCTCAATCCAACGACGGAGAGACGCCATTTTTCCTTATGCAAATCCACAAAGTCAGTCAAAGACTGGAACCAGACATGGTTTATTGCCAAGACACTTCTCCAGCTAATGAGAACCCTTTGCCCGGCTTTCGTGCTTTGCGTCTTGACTTCAATCATCCGCTTCCTGATAAGATAACAGCCGACGAACGCCAGACACTCGCTCCCACCATGGCTAAAATCAAGGCTGTTTTGGGGAATGGGCTAAATGGTATTGACTTAGTCCAGGTTTGGCTTGCCTAGCGGATCATTCCGTTGAGCCGCCGCCCCGGTTTGATGTGCACCTACACGGGCAAGAAGAATGACCCCCTACGGCACAACTCTGACGATTTACCTGACCACATTGTTGATGACATGACAAAGTCACTCCCGAATGAAAGCCTAGCAGATTGTGGTAAGGTGGGCTTAAGCCCCTTCTGCGAAGCTAACGCGGCTCCAGCGGTAAGCCGCCAACTTGAGTAAATTACCTTTAACCTTGATGTTTGTCTGTACTCAACCTTTGCTGATTTTCACAGGCTAATAATATATTTTAGAAGGCAAAATATGATCATGAAGCCGCAAAGAGAGCCAGGAACGCCAAGAGAGCCGCCAGGAAAGAAGCCACAAAGAAAAGAGGAAAGAAGTCTAGCACCTCTAAGCCGTTTCAACTGGAGGAGTCTTCTGAGTCAGAGGTAGCCCTTGACTCTCTTGGTTCATTCTTTAATCACATTATTGATACCGATTATGATCAGGATGACACGGCAACGAGTCATCGGGTGGATGAAGAGGTAACTATTATTTCCTCCGACTCAGAGCCTTTGCCAAGGCAAAAAATTCAAAGAGTAACCCGGAAAGTAAGATTTCACATACCTTAGCTTATCAAGATCTTCAATTTCTTTTGAAGCGACAGATTCATGAGATCCGGAGGCAGACCCGGACCAGCAAAAACCCAGAACTCTCCTCCGTCTTACCACATACACAGAAGAAGCGCCAAAACAAGGTCACCCCCGATTTAAATCCCTTTTATCCTTTGGCGGGTCTCACTCGTCAACCACTCAACTCTTCTGACTCAAATTATCAGGAAACTTCACCTTCCTCCGGCGACTCAATCCTGTCCAACTTGCCGGCTTTCAAGATGGCTCCAGGGTAATGAGGACTTACTTATCCTATATTCATTTCAATTCATTATATTTGTACTAATCTTTTGATCTTATGCAGCGGAAAAGCAAAGCCCAGTAAAAAGTCAAAGAAAAACAAGCCGGCCGAAGAGCCGGTCTTCAAAGAGCCGGAACTTGGGACGGCTGCACCTGAGACCTCTGTTCATGAGCCGCCACCTGAACCAGCTCATGACACGCCAGCGCCAACCACTGACCGCCTGCCGAACAAGCCACCGATGGCTCTGAAAACCCAGAAGCCTCTAGCCCGGCCAAAACAGAAGATCCGCAAGACACTGATGTTGTGATTACCAAGACTGACTACACTGAGATGGGGAGACCTGCTGTGTTGGCCAAGTGTTCTACCAAGGAGGAGCACCTGGAACGCTGCAAGGTCAGGTTTGATGTTCCTGATTATACTCACATGAGTATTGGGGAAATTTTTTCTGGCTATCTTAGCCAAGTACACAGTAGCCGTGATGTCGAAATTGATATGGTGAAGCAGATGCACCAGAAGTTTGAGGTATAATCTCTTCCCTTCATTGAATTATCCTTACTATGCTAGCCCCCAAGTCTATCGCTTATGATGAATATGTTGTAGACTTAGAACATACATGTAAGCATTAGTAATATACTTTGGTCAAACCTGTAAAAATCCGGCTTCATCCGTAGTTCCCAAGGGCCGGTTTAATCAATCATGATTAAGCCAGTCCTTCACCTGCTGGTATAAAATATAGTACTTGTGTAGATTGAACAGCAATATGCATTAGTCCCCAAGTGCCAAGTAATCTTGCTTGCAAGGTGCTTGGGACTTACACTCATGAACCGCCACCTAGATGAAATTCTTTGGTAGACATTAGCCCCCAAGTGCCAAGTGTTGTTGCTTGCAAAAGGCTTGGGACATAACATTGTATGCTAACAGTCATGATTTTGACCCGGTATTTGTACAGGCCACCACCAATCAACTTCAATCAGAAGTGTCTGACTTGAAGACCCGCCTGGAAGCACAGGAGACTGAAGCCCAAAGAGCCAAATCTAAATTTGAATTCAGTGTATCTGAACAAGAGCAAGTGAAAAAAGACTTTGAAGCGGAGAAAAAGGCCTGGGCTGAAGAGAAAATCGCCTTGGCCAATCATGCTGAGAAAGCAGAGGCGGGTCTTGGAGAGGTGAGAGCCGAATTATCCGGGTTAAAACGCCCTGTATCTCAGATGGTCTCAGCAATCTTTGGTAAGTCGCCCTGCAAGTGTCAAATATTTGAATCTTTCTAGAGACTATATTGTCATTAACTCATCTGACATTGTTACGCAGGCCCCAGGAGTTCAAATCTTAAACAAGACATGCTGATAAAGCTGAAGGCGGTTTACACGCTGGTGGAACAACTCTACACCAGATCTCAGCGTGCGTTAGCCACAATGGCCCTGTCAAATTAAGTTCCCACACTCCTGGTGGATGTGACAAGGAAACTTTTTGTGCCGCCCCAGCGATTCATTGAATTAAGGCGGTCGTCTGCAAGAGCCGGAGCCATGGCCGCGTTAAGCCGGGCCAAAGCTTGGCTTCCAGAATTAGACCCGACCGATATCGCCATTGGGTATCCAAGCCTTAAAGAGGATGGCACGTCATTTGAACAGGAAGACTTTGCCGCTTGTGTGAAGGAAACCCGCCCTGTGGCCACACTAATTGCTGATGAGGCGGATCTCACCAGGTACCAGCTGGGTTATGACGTGGAGAACCGAAGGATTCCAACACCACATTATGAAGTTACCAGCCTGATCCCACCAATCCGTAAGCATACCTTCGCCCCTGTCGTTGACCCGGCCAGACTAGTTGATGATGACCCTGAATTTGAAGCTTTGAATGGCATTGACTGGTCATCATCAACCTTCTAGGATAGGGAACAGGGCGAAGAAGCGGAGAGGACTGACCCGAAAGCTTCAGGTCAACATGATAATTGATCCACCGGGCGGCTCATATTTGTAGCCTGCTGAAAAATAACTTAACCATTTGGACTCAGGGAGTCATGTAATAGGGTAGAAATGACTTTTCTTTGTCGTGCCGTCGTGCATTTTTTGGTGCACAACACTGTTAAGCCGCCATCTCATATTCGCCCCTTTTTATACATATCATTTGTTTTCCTTATGCTTAAGAAAGTCTTTGACCTGCCCTGCACACAGAAATCGATCACAAGAAACCATTGGCGGCTTACCGTAGGGCGGGTCATAATATCTTTACATGTAACCTCTAATATGGAACAAAGAGTCACAAATAAGCCTATTATGAAATAATACCATACCTGTGATCTTTGAACTTGTACTGTCGACTTATGTGACCCGAACAGTAAGCGTGATAACCCAATCTTTGGAAACCAACACTTCCAAATATATGATGATTGTCATATGTTGGTGACTTATCGTAAAAACCAAGCCGGGTTAAATTTAAAGCACACTTACACTTAGATATTTGAACAAAAAAGTCTCAAGACAAAACAAAGGTTGCATTCAAACAAAACTTAAGCCAAATATAAAGAAAAATCGAGGCTTCTGATTCGAATACGATCAGTAAACTGGTCCAAAGGGGTCAAGCTAGGATTCGAATACGATCATGTAGCCTCCAGTGGCATTGGCGTTGCGTCGATCAAGAGGGTACGGACAGCTATGTTCTCTTTGGTTCGAATACGGCCTATGTTTGAAGAGGAAGCCCCCAAATGACCTTGAATGTTTTTTAGCGACTCTGATTCGAATACGATCAAAGTCGGACCCACAAGGGGTTAAGCTATGATTCGAATACGATCAAGAAGCCCCCTAGTGAGTTTGGAAGTGTGCCGATCAAGAGGGTACCGACAGCTATGTTCTCTTTGGTTCGAATACAACCTATGTTTGAATAGGAAGCCCCCTAGTGCTCATGAGTTTGAATGGCTAGATTCGAATACGATCATGAGCCGGACCAAGAGGGTTAAGCTAGATTCAAATACGCTCAGCCCCTAATTGGTCGTTTGAAATGATGATGATGAAGACATACGATCATTGAGGATGAAAAGAACAGAGGTCCTACTTTATTACTTATCATAATATATACATCATCAAAATATGTACATCATGAGAGCCAGTGGCTCAAGTGTAGTAAGGCCGAAGATGAGCGATATTCCACGGCCGGCGGGTCTCTTCCTCCAACTTACGTGAGTCTTTGTGCTCTCGAACATCGATAAGGTAGTATGACCCATTGTTCAAGTTCTTGCTGACCACAAAGGGCCCTTCCCAAGGTGGCGATAACTTGTGTGCATTAGTTTGATCCTGGATGAGCCGGAGCACCAAATCACCTCCCTGAAGGTTCTGGACTTAACCCGGCGGCTGTGATAGCGGCGCAGGTCCTGTTGGTAAATTGCCGAGCGGGCTGCTGCCAAGTCACGCTTTTCATCTAACAGGTCAAGTGCATCCTGAAGAGCTTGTTTGTTATCAGCTTCAATGTAAGCCACCACACGGGGCGAGTCATGACGGATGTGACTAGGTAGAACCGCCTCTGCTCCGTAGGCCCTGAAGAAAGGTGTGTAACCCGTAGACCTGTTGGGGGTAGTATTGATGCTCCATATCACAGAAGGTAACTCCTCGACCTAACAACCCAGCGTTCGTTGCAAAGGAACCAAAAGCCGGGGCTTGATGCCTTTCAAGATTTCCTGATTGGCTCTTTCAGCTTGGCCATTGGACTGGGGGTGAGCTACTGATGAAACATCAAGCCGGATATGCTCACGTTAATAGAACTCCTCCATGGCGCCTTTGGACAAATTAGTACCATTGTCAGTTATAATGCTGTGTGGAAAACCAAAACGAAAGATCAGCTTTTTCATGAATTGAACCGTCGTGGCTGCATCACACTTAATAACTGGCTCTGTCTCAACCCACTTTGTGATTTTGTCAACCGCCACCAAGAGGTGGGTCTTTTTATCTTTGGAGCTTTTGAAAGGCCCAACCATGTCAAGCCCCCATACTGCAAACGGCCAAGTAATGGGAATCATCCTCAACTCTTGAGCCGGCACATGATCACGTCTTGAGAACTTCTGACAGTCATCACATTTATTGACCAGGTCCTCCGCATCAGCATGAGCCGTTAGACAATAAAATCCATGACGAAAAGCCTTGGCCACGAGGGATTTTGAAACGCCATGATGGCCACAATCTCCTTCATTAATCCCACGAAGAATTTCTTGACCTTCCTTAGGAGAAACACAGCACTGAAACACCCAGTGACTCTGCGATGATGCAACTTGCCATTGGCAATTGTCATTGACTTAGACCGCCGGGTTATCTGCCTGGCCAAGGTTTCATTCTCAGGCAACTCGCCCTAGGTCATGTCAGCCAAATATGGCATCGTCCAATCTGGGATGACATGAAGAGCCGCCACCAATTGTGCCCCGGTTCAGGAACAACAGTCCTCCTCTGTAGGAAGTTTGACAGAAGGGTTATGCAAAATATCCAAGAAGGTATTAGGTGGCACCGGCTTACGCTGAGACCCTAGCCGGCTTAAAGCATCAGCCGCCTCATTCTTTCTGCGATCAATGTGCTCCACTTGGTAACCCTTGAAGTGTCCAGCAATGGCATCAACTTCACGGCGATAAGCCGCCATGAGAGGATCCTTGGAATCCCACTTGCATGATACTTGTTGAGCCACCAAATCTGAGTCGCCAAAGCACCTTACCCGGCTTAAGCTCATCTCCTTAGCCATCCGAAGACCATGGAGCAAGGCCTCATACTCAGCTGTATTGTTAGTATAGGGAAACATCAACTGTAGCACATAACAAAATTTGTCACCTCGAGGGGAAACTAACACAACTCCAGCCCCTGAGCCCTCCAATTGCCTGGACCCATCAAAGTGAATAGTCCAATATGTGTTGTCCGGCTTCTCTTCAGGCATCTGCAGCTCTATCCAATCGTTGATGAAGTCCACCAGTGCTTGAGACTTGATAGCAGTGCGTGGCACATACATTAAACCACGAGGCCCAAGTTCAATGGCCCACTTGGCGACTCGTCTTGTGGCTTCTCTGTTTTGAATGATATCTCCCAAAGGAGCAGAACTGACCACATGGATGGGATGACCCAAGAAATATTTCTTAAGCTTCTGGCTTGCCATGAACACCCCATAAACGATCTTCTGCCAATGTGGATACCTTTGCTTGGACTCAATAAGTACCCCAGTGATGTAGTAAACCGACGGTTGAACCAGATGTTCCTTACCAGCCTCCTTGCGCTCCACCACAATGGCCACACTGACGGCACGTGTGTTAGCAGCCACATATAATAATAATGGCTCCTTATCAATGGGAGCAGCAAGGACTGGGGGCAAAACTATCTGTCTCTTCAAATCTTCAAAGGCAGCATTAGCAGCATCACTCTAGACACAGTCGTCTGTCTTCTTCATCATATGATACAGCAGCATGGCCTTCTCACCAAACTGGCTTATGAACCGGCTTAAAGCGGCAGTACGACCCGCCAAACGCTGAACATTATTGATACACACCGACTTAGCCAAAGAGGTGATTGCCTTGACCTTCTCCAAGTTAGCCTCAATGCCTCTGTTAGAAACTAGAAAACCCAAAAGCTTGCCTGCTAGCACACCAAAAAGCACTTGGCCGGGTTAAGCATCATCTTGTAGACCCGGAGATTATGAAAGGTTTCCTTCAAATCATCTATCAAGGTCTCCTTCTCTCTGGACTTTACCACAATGTCGTCCACATAATCAGGAACATTGCACCCAATCTGATTATGAAGACAGTTCTGCACACATCACTGATAAGTCGCCTAGGCACTCTTAAGCCCAAAAGGCATAGACACATAGCAGAAGGCTCCAAATGGAGTAATAAAATCCGTCTTCTCCTGGTCCTTAACTGTCATCTTGATCTGATGATAACCAGAATAAGCATCCAAAAAACTCAAACGCTCACAACCCGCCGTAGCATCAATGATTTGATCAATACGCGGGAGAGCGAAGGGATCAGCCAGACAAGCCTTGTTTAAATCCGTGTAATCCACACACATACGCAGGTGCCATTCTTCTTAAGCACAAGCACCGGGTTAGCCAACCACTCTAGATGAAAAACTTCAACAATGAACCCGGCCGCCAAGAGCCGGGCCACCTCCTCAGCAATGGCCTTACGCCTCTCCTCATTGAACCGCCGAAGAAACTGCTTGACCGGCTTAAATTTTTGATCAATATTGAGAGTGTGCTCAGCGAGTTCTCTCGGTACACCCGGCATGTCAGAAGGTTTCCATGCAAAGATGTCTCGATTCTCACGGATGAACTCGATTGCGCGCTTTCCTATTTGGGATCCAGATTAGCACTGATACTGAACTGCTTAGATGAGTCGCCTGGAACAAAATCAACAAGCTTGGTGTCATCGGCCGACTTAAACTTCATTACCAGCTCATGCTCTCTGGTTGGCTTCTTCAAAGACGTCATGTCCGCCAGGTCAACATTGTCCTTGTTGAACTTCAACTCCTCTGTTGCACAAATAGATTCATCATAAGCAGCTGCCTTCCTCACATTCCAAGGCTATCTTCCGACTACCATGTACTGTGATGGTGCCCTTATGACCCGGCATCTTGAGCTGCAGAAAAACATAACATGGCCGTGCCATGAACTTGGCATAAGCCGGCCGTCCAAACAGGGCGTGATACAGGCTCTTGATTTTAACCACCTCAAAGTTAACTTCTCAGCCCTAGAATCATGCTCATCTCCAAAGGCCACTTCCTGTTCAATCTTACCCACTGGGTACGCCGATTTACCAGGGACCACTCCATGAAAAACAGTGTTGGAAGTCTTGAGATTTTTATCAGTCAACCCCATGCGACGAAAAGTCTCATAATAGAGTATATTGATGCTACTGCCTCCATCCATGATCACTTTAGTGAATTTATATCCAACTGGTGGTAAACACATGATACTGTCCACTATTCAGCTGTTTGGATTACTCTGATATCCAGATTGCTGTTGCTGCTGACCCCCCGTCCAAGTTGCTGACCATAACCACCTTGATTACCTTGAGGGCCTTGAAAATTGGAATTTCAACCGTTGCCCGGGCCATGAAAGTCGCCGCCACCTGAGCTGCCGCCCGGCCCATGATTACCGTCGAACATGTTGGAATTCTTGAAAGCCTTCATGATCGTACAGTCCTTCCATAGGTGCATGGCCGGTTTCTGTGGAGTATCGTGCCTCGGACATGGCTCATTCAGCAACTGCTCAAGCGTGGGGCTTGACCCGCCGGACCGAGGAGGTGGTCTCCTCTTATGTCGTTGATTGTTTCCATGCGCATTGGTGTTAGCCACAAACTCCAACTACCATCAGCCTTACGTTTATTATTACCTCCTTGATTTGCTGGGTTATGTTGAGGACCCTTGGTGTTGCCATTCTTCTTTCCCTTTCCTGTCTTCTCATCATCAGACTCGGGATCCTTGGTACTATCAGAATCGGCGTATTTTACTAGAGCCGCCATCAGCTAGCCCATGTCATTGCAATCGCGCTTGAGCCGCCCTAGCTTCATCTTCAGGGACGTAAAACGTCAATTTTTCTCCAACATTAAGACAGCAGAGCTGGCATCCACCTTATCAGATGAATGTATTATGGCTTTGACCCGGCGCATCCAATGGGTCGTGGACTCACCCTCCTCTTGCTTGCAATTAGTTAAATCCACAATTGACATGGACTGTTTGCATGCATCTTTGAAGTTCTGAATAAACCCGGCCTTTAACTCTACCCATGAACCGATGGCATTAGGTGGCAGCCCCTTCAACCATGTGCGGGCCATCCCATCCAACATCATGGTGAAGTATTTGGCCATCACAGCGTCACTGACTTCCAGTAGCTCCATGGCCATCTCATAGCTTTCAATCCATGCCCCAGCTATAAGTTGGCCGTGTAATTAGGCACCTTTCGAGGCCCCTTGAAATCCTTGGGCAAATGCTCATTGCGCAGAGCCGACACTAGACAAGGGACGCCTCCGGTCCTAGTGGTCACTCCTGCCTCAATAGAAGTCGTCGGATAAACCGGAAAGGACTGGTAAGCCGCCCGCTGAGCCGCCTGCCCAGCCGCTTGCTGGGCCGCCCGCTCAGCCTCTTAACGTATTCTGTCCAGATCAGCCAACTTAGGAGCTCCATCAAGTGCCGGGTCATGCCCGCACAGCTGGTCACGGAGCCAGGCGTTGCTTGAAAGGGCCGCTGAATCCATGTGCCTGCTATAACTCGGGCTCCTACTTGGACGAGGGGTCGAATGAATCCTGTCTCGGCTATATGAGTACGCCTCCTGTTGCCCATAGCCGTCTGAGGAAGCTCTCTGACCCTGCGAGTTTTAACCATCGTCGGAGAGTCGTCGCCCACTGGGAGAGTCGCCAATCATGCCGCCACAGCAATCATGTTCTCCAAAGGGTTAAAATAATGACCCGGCAGTGTTTGTATATAATGAGGCGGAGCAGTATTCATCCGGGGAGGTTCCATCATACGCGGCTGAACCGGCGTCCCAGCTCAGGGTGTTGCAACCCTGTTTACCTCCGGCGGGTTACTAGGCCTTGCACCGGGCGTACGTGAAGAGATTTCGAGGATCATAAACCGGAGGCAGACGGGATTGAGTCTTCTTGTACCTCCTCCTCATGACCTCATTTGACGCATTCTGATCCATCGTGAGCTGGAAAGCCTGCAACTGGATCCGCTGAGCCTGAGCGTCCAGAGTCGCCCGCTCTGCGGTCATCTTGACGTCTTCCGCCGCCAAGTCTTCCTTATCCTGCACTATATCATGTTTTAACTGTGCCACTTCCGCATCCTGTTGAGCTTGATCCGTCGGGTTGACCACGGCAGTTAATAGAGATGTTATCTTATCCTTGAGATCCATCAGCACCTAAGCCGGTGGGTGAAAGTGCGTTATATCGACTAGAGGGGGGGTGAATAGGCGATTTTTTTGAATTCTTCACTGAAGAATTTGCTAGTGAGGAAATTCCTTAGCGAAGAACTACTTGCAACGGAATAAGTACTCAAAATTAAACATAACATAACACAAGCATAGTCATCATGATGAAATTAAGACAAGCACAGAGTACAGAAAGCATAAACACAGTTTAACAGTACGGTGTTTCCTATGACTCAAGAAAGAGAAAATGAAACTACAAAAGAAAAAGTCTTCACGCTTCATGTTCCTCGAATGAATGCGAAGTCTTCAAGGTCACACCAATTTCTTCACTTTCGAAGTCTTCAGAAAGTCTTCAGAAATCCAAAGTCTTCAGTTGAAGAACTTCATTTTTAGGGGTCGACTTTCTCTATAAATATCAAACTCCTCGTAGACTTATAGACCTGTGTATACTCACAAACGCATCAGTACGTTAACATATAAGTCTTTAATACACCAAAATCACTAAGGGGAACTAGATGCCACTGACCCGGAGGTTATTGCTGCCGCAGCCGTAGAGTTTTGAATGGGTTGCGTGCCAGCCATAAAGATCCCAACTCTGCTCGGCATCTCAAGGAGGTCCGAAATACTACTACCATCGGAATAGCCCCCAAGCCCGCCGTCTTGCAATTGATACAACGAATCCGTCTCACCCGTGGACGACTCACCATCAGAGAGATGGCCATCTCACCGCCTCAGGGCCCGGCTCGCCAATCTTGCCAATGAAGACGTGGATTCCGCCAAAGGGGACCCGGTACCCGTACTCAATTGAGCCGGCGTCGGGGGCCCAGCCTGCGTCGTCAATGTAAAGCTTGCCATGACGACTCTTGGTCATCCGGCCCACAGCATATCTGAGGGAGTCCTGGACTAGGAGGTGTCCGGACAGCCGGACTATCATCGTCAGCCGGACTCCAAGACTATGAAGATACAAGATTGAAGACTTCGTCCCGTGTCCGGATGGGACTTTGTTTGGCGTGGAAGGCAAGCTTGGCAATACAGATATGGAGATCTCCTACCATTGTAACCGACTCTGTGTAACCCTAGCCCTCCCCAGTGTCTATATAAACCGGAGGGTTTTAGTCCGTAGGACGAACATGTTGGGGAACGTAGTAATTTCAAAAAAATTCCTACGCACATGCAAGATCATGGTGATGACATAGCAACAAGAGGGGAGAGTGTTCGTCCACGTACCCTCGTAGACCGTAAGTGGAAGAGTTATCACAACGCGGATCCAGCCAAGCACCGAACGTATGGAGCCTCCGAGTTCAGCACACGTTCAGCTCGATGACGATCTCTGGCCTCCGATCCAGCCAAGCTCCGGAGATGAGTTCCGTCAGCACGACGGTGTGGTGACAATGATGATGTTCTATCGGTGCAGGGCTTCGCCTAAACTCCGCGACGATATGACCGAGGTGGAATATGGTGGAAGGGGGCACCGCACACGGCTAAGGAACGATCCGTAGATCAACTTGTGTGTCAATGGGGTGCCCCCAGCCCCCGTATATAAAGGAGCAAGGGGGGGTGCGGCCGGCCCTAGGAGGAGGAGGCGCGAGGAGTCCTACTCCCACCGAGTAGGACTCCCCTTCCTAGTTGGATTAGGACTTGGGGAGGGAAAGAGGGAAGGGGCGCCCCTCTCCTTGTCCTATTCGGACTAGGGGAGGGGCGCGGCCACCCCGGCCGCCCTTTCTCTTCTCCCTCATGGCCCACTAAGGCCCATTAACCTCCGGAGGGTTCCGTAACCACCCTGTTCCTAAAATCCTGCTTTCACCCTAACCATTCCAAGTCCAAACATAGGCTTCCAATATATCAATCTTTATGTCTCGACAATTTCCAGACTCCTCGTCATGTCCGTTATCACATCCGGGACTCCGAACAAACTTCGGTACATCAAAACTTATAAACTCATAATCAAACTGTCATCGAAACATTAAGCGTGCGGACCCAACGGGTTCGAGAACTATGTAGACATGACCTAAAACCATTCTCGGTCAATAACTAATAGAGGGACCTGGATGCCCATATTGGTTCCTACATATTCTACGAAGATCTTTATCGGTCAAACCGCATAACAACATACTTTGTTCCCTTTGTCATCGGTATGTTACTTGCCCGAGATTTGATCGTCGGTATCCAATATCTAGTTCAATCTCGTTACCGGCAAGTCTCTTTACTCGTTCCGTAATACGTCATCTCATAACTACCTCATTAGTTACATGCTTGCAAGACTTAGGTGATGAGTATTACCGAGAGGGGCCAGAGATACCTCTCCGACAATCGGAGTGACAAATCCTAATCTCAAATTATGCCAACTCAACATGTACCTTCGAAACACCTGAGAGTACCTTTATAATCACCCGCTTACGCTAGACATTTGGTAGCACACAAAGTGTTCTTCCGTAAACGGAGTTGCACAATCTCATAGTTGTAGGAACTTTGTATAAGTCATGAAGAAAGCAATAGCAAGATACTAAACGATCAAGTGCTAGGCTAACAGAATGGGTCATGTCAATCACATCATTCTCCTAATGATGTGATCCCATTAATCAAATGACAACACATGTCTATGGTCGGAAACATAACCATCTTTGATTAATGAGCTAGTCAAGTAGAGGCATACTAGTGACTATGTGTTTGTCTATGTATTCACACATGTATCATGTTTCGGTTAATACAATTCTATCATGAATAATAAACATTTATCATGATATGAGGAAATAAATAATAACTTTATTATTGCCTCTAGGGCATATTTCCTTCAGCCTCCCACTTGCACTAGAGTCAATAATCTAGATTACATAGTAATGATTCTAACACCCATGGAGTCTTGGTGCTGATCATGTTTTGCTCGTGAGAGAGGCTTAGTCAATGGTTCGCAACATTCAGATCCGTATGTATCTTGCAAATCTCTATGTCTCCCACTTGGACTTGGTCCGAATGGAATTGAAGCGCCTCTTGATGTGCTTGGTCCTCTTGTGAAATCTGGATTCCTTTGCCAAAGCAATTTCACCAAGATTGTCACAGTAAGATCTTCATTGGTCCCGATGCACTAGGTATGACACCTAGATCGGAAATGAACTCCTTCATCCGCACTCCTTCATTTGCTGCTTCGTAGCAGCTATGTACTCCGCTTCACATGTAGATCCCGCCACGACGCTTTGTTTAGAACTGCACCAACTTACAGCTCCACCGCTTAATATAAACACGATCCGGTTTGCGATTTAGAATCGTCCGGATCGTTGTCAAAGCTTGCATCGACGTAACCATTTACGACTAGCTCTTTGTCACCTCCATATACGAGAAACATATCCTTAGTCCTTTTCGTATTTCAGATGTTCTTGACCGCTGTCCATGATCCACTCGATTACTTTGGTACCTTCCTCCCAAGCTTATTGCTAAGCATACGTCAGTCCGGTACACAAGATTGCATACATGATAGAGCCTATGGCTGAAGCATAGGAACATTTTTCATTTTCTCTATCTTCTCGCTATGGTCGGGCATTGAGTTTGACTCAACTTCACACCTTGTAGCACAGCAAAAATCCTTTCTTTGCCTCGATCCATTTTGAACTTTTTCAAAATTTTGTCAAGGTATGTGCTTTGTGAAAGTCCTATTAAGCGCCTTGATCTATCTCTATAGATCTTGATGCCTAATATGTAAGCAGCTTCACCGAGGTCTTTCATTGAAAAACTTTTATTCAAGTATCCCTTTATGCTATCCAGAAATTGTATATCATTTCCAATTAATAATATGTCATCAACATATAAAACT
Source organism: Aegilops speltoides (assembly GCA_021437245.1). NCBI lineage: Eukaryota > Viridiplantae > Streptophyta > Magnoliopsida > Poales > Poaceae > Aegilops > Aegilops speltoides. The sequence continues at coordinate 257,192,884 of CM038147.1, forward strand.
AGAAATGCTACAGAGCTCCCACTCACTTTCTTGTAAATACAAGCTTCTCCAAAAGTCTCAGATAAAACCATATGCTTTGATCACACTATCAAAGCGCTTATTCCAACTCCGAGATGCTTGCACCAGTCCATAAATGGAACGCTGGATCTTGCACACTTTGTCAAGACTTTTGGATCAACAAAACCTTCCGCTGCATCATATACAACTCTTCTTCTAGAAATCCATTCAAGAATGCAGTCTTGACATCCATTTGGCAAATTTCATAATCATGAAATGCAGCAATAGCCAACATGATTCGGACAGACTTAAGCATCGCCACGGGTGAGAAAGTCTCATCGTAGTCAACCCTTGAACTTGTCAAAACCTTTCGCAACAAGTCGAGCTTTATAGACAATAACATTACCACCAGCGCCGGTCTTCTTCTTAAAGATCCATTTATTCTCAATGGCTTGCCGATCATCGGGCAAGTCAACCAAAGTCCATACTTTGTTTTCATACATGGATCCTATCTCGATTTCATGGCCTCCAGCCATTTTGCGAATCTGGGCTCATCATCGCTTCCTCATAGTTCGTAGGTTCATCATGGTCAAGTAACATGACTTCCGAATAGGATTACCGCACCACTGCGCGGATCTTACTCGTAGACCTCGAGGTTCAGCAGAAACTTGATCTCAAGTTTCATGATCAATATCATTAGCTTCCTCACTAATTGGTGTAGTTGTCACGGAACCGGTTCTCGTGATAAACTACCTTCCAATAAGGGAGTAGATACAGTTATCTCGTCAAGTTCTACTTTCCTCCCACTCACTTCTTTCGAGAGAAATTCTTTCTCTAGAAAGGATCCATTCTTAGCAACGAATGTCTTGCTTTCGGATCTGTGATAGAAGGTGTACCCAACAGTCTCTTTTGGGTATCCTATGAAGACACATTCGATTTGGGTTCGAGCTTATCCGGTTGAAGTTTCTTCACATAAGCATCGCGCCCCAAACTTTAAGAAACGACAACTTTGGTTTCTTGCCAAACCACAATTCATAAGGCGCCGCCTCAACGGATTTTGATGGTGCCCTATTTAACGTGAATGCGCCGCCTCTAAAGCATAACCCCAAACGATAGCGGTAAATCGGTAAGAGACATCATAGATCGCACCATATCAAGTAAAGTACGACATTCTGACGCTCGACACACCATTTCGCTATGGTGTTCCGTGGCGTGAGTTGCTAAACTATTCTCGCATTGTTTCAAATGTAAACCAAACTCGTAACTCAAATATTCTCCTCCACGATCAGATCGTAGAAACTTTATTTTCTTGTTACGATGATTTTCTACTTCACTCTGAAATTGTTTGAACTTTTCAAATGTTTCAGACTTGCGCTTCATTAAGTAGATATACCCATATCTGCTCAAATCATCTGTGAAGGTGAGAAAATAACGAAATCCGCCACGAGCCTCAACATTCATCGGGCCACATACATCTGTATGTATGATTTCCAACAAATCTGTTGCTCTCTCCATAGTTCCGGAGAATGGCGTTTTAGTCATCTTGCCCATGAGGCACGGTTCGCAAGTACCAAGTGATTCATAATCAAGTGATTCCGTAAGTCCATCAAGATGGAGTTTCTTCATGCGTTTTACATCGATATGACCTAAACGGCAGTGCCACAAATAAGTTGCACTATCATTATCAACCCTGCATCTTTTGGCTTCAACATTATGAATATGTGTATCACTACTATCGAGATTCAATAAAAATAGACCACTCTTCAAGGGTGCATGACCATAAAAGATATTTCTCATATAAATAGAACAACCATTATTCTCCGATTTAAATGAATAACCGTCTCGCATCAAACAAGATCCATATATAATGTTCATGCTCAACGCTAGCACCAAATAACAATTATTCAGGTCTAAAACTAATCCCGAAGGTAGATGTAGAGGTAGCGTGCCGACCGCGATCACATCGACTTTGGAACCGTTTCCCACGCGCATCGTCACCTCATCCTTGGCCAGTGCTCGCTTATTCCGTAGTCCCTGTTTCGAGTTGCAAATATTAGCAATGTAACCAAGATCAAATACCAGTGTGCTACTACGAGCTCTAGTTAGGTACACATCAATAACATGTATATCACATATACCTTTGTTCACTTTGCCATCCTTCTTATCCGCCAAATACTTGGGGCAGTTCCGCTTCAAAGGTCCATCGCTTGCGGTAGAAGCACTGAGTTTCGTGCTTAGGTCCGCACTTGGGTTTCTTCTCTTGAGCAGCAACTTGCTTGCCGCTCTTTTGAAGTTCCCTTCTTCTTCCCTTTGCCCTTCTTCTTGAAACTAGTGGTCTTGTTGACCATCAACACTTGATGCTCTTTCTTGATTTCTACCTCCGCCGCTTTCAAAGATCGCGAAGAGCTCGAATAGTCTTGTTCATCCCTTGCATATTATAGTTCATCACAAAGCTCTTGTAGCTTGGTGGCGATGATTGGAGAATTCATCAATGACGCTATCATCCGAAGATTAACTCCCAGCTTGAATCAAGTGATTATTATACCCGCACATTTTGAGTATATGCTCACCGATGTAACTATTCTCCTCCATCTTGCAGCTATAGAACTTATTGGAGACTTCATATCTCTCAATCCGGCATTTGCTTGAAATATTAACTTCAACTCTGGAACATCTCATATGCTCCATGACGCTCAAAACGCCGTTGAAGGCCGGTTCTAAGCCGTAAAGCATGGCACATCGAACTATAGAGTAGTCATCGCTTTGCTCGCCAGACGTTCTAACGCCGTCGGTTGCATCGAAGCAGTTCGGCACCCAGCGGTGCTTCCAGGGCGAACTTTTCGTGCAGCAATGAGAATAATCCTCGTGTTACGGACCTAGTCCATGTAATTGCTACCATCATCTTTCAACTTTGCTTTCTCAAGGAACGCATTAAAATTCAACTAACAACAAAGACGAGCCATCTATCTACAAACAAACATAGACAAGCAAGATACTATCGGTACTAAGTTCATGACAAATTTAGGTTCAATTAATCATATTACTTAAGAACTCCCACTTAGACGACATCTCTCTAGTCATCTAAGTGATCACGTGATCCAAATCAACTAAACCATAACCGATCATCACGTGAGATGGAGTAGTTTTCAATGGTGAACATCATTATGTTGATCATATCTACTATATGATTCACGCCGACCTTCGGTCTCCGTGTTCGAGGCCATATCTGCATATGCTAGGCTTGTCAAGTTTAACTCGAGTATTCTCGTGTGCAAAACTGGCTTGCACCCGCTTGTAGATGGACGAGAGCTTATCACACCCGATCATCACGTGGTGTCTCGGCACAACGAACTTTGGCAACGGTGCATACTCAGGGAGAACACTTCTTGATAATTTTAGTGAGAGATCATCTTAAAATGCTACCGCCAATCAAAGCAAGATAAGATGCATAAAGGATAAACATCACATGCAATCAATATAAGTGATATGATATGACCATCATCATCTTGTGCTTGTGATCTCCATCTCAAGCACCGTCGTGATCACCATCGCCACCGGCGCGACACCTTGATCTCCATCGTAGCATCGTTGTCGCCACGCCATCTATTGCTTCTACGACTATCGCTACCGCTTAGTGATAAAGTAAAGCAATTACAGTATGCTTGCATTTCATACAATAAAGCGACAACCATATGGCTCCTGCCATTGCCGATAACTTTGGTTACAAAACATGATCAACTCATACAATAAAATATAGCATCACGCCTTGACCATATCACATCACAACATGCCCTGCAAAAACAAGTTAGACGCCCTCTACTTTGTTGTTGCAAATTTTACGTGGCTGCTACGGGCTTAGCAAGAACCGTTCTTACCACGCATCAAAACCACAACGATAGTTCGCAAGTTGGTGCTGTTTTAACCTTCGCAAGGACCGGGCGTAGCCACACTCGATTCAGCTAAAGTGAGAGAGACAGACACCCGCCAGTCACCTTTAAGCACGAGTGCTCGTAACGGTGAAACCAGTCTCGCGTTAGTGTACACGTAATGTCGGTCCGGGCCGCTTCATCTCACAATACCGCTGAACCAAAGTATGACATGCTGGTAAGCAGTATGACTTGTATCGCCCACAACTCACTTGTGTTCTACTCGTGCATATAACATCAACGCATAAAACCTAGGCTCGGATGCCACTGTTGGGGAACGTAGTAATTTCAAAAAATTTCCTACGCACACGCAAGATCATGGTGATGACATAGCAACGAGAGGGGAGAGTGTTCGTCCACGTACCATCGTAGACCGTAAGCGGAAGCGTTATCACAACGCGGTTGATGTAGTCGTACGTCTTCACGATCCGACCGATCCAAGCACCGAACGTACGGAGCCTCCGAGTTCAGCACATGTTCAGCTCGATGACGATCTCCGGCCTCCGATCCAGCCGAGCTCCGGAGATGAGTTCCATCAGCATGACGGCGTGGTGACGATGATGATGTTCTACCGGCGCAGGGCTTCGCCTAAACTCCGCGACGATATAACCGAGATGGAATATGGTGGAAGGGGGCACCGCACACGGCTAAGGAACGATCCGTAGATCAACTTGTGTGTCTATGGGGTGCCCCCCGCCCCCGTATATAAAGGAGAAAGTGGGGTGCGGCCGGCCCTAGGAGGAGGCGCGCTAGAGGAGTCCTACTCCCACCGGGAGTAGGACTCCCCCCCTTTCCTAGTTGGATTAGGACTTGTGGGGAGGGAAAGAGGGAAGGGGGGCACCGCCCCCCTCTCCTTGTTCTATTCGGACTAGGGGGGAGGGGGCTCGCGGCCCGCCCTGGCCGGCCCTTCCTCTTCTCCCTCATGGCCCACTAAGGCCCATTAACCTCCGGGAGGGTTCCGGTAACCACCCGGTGTTCCGGTAAAATCCCGTTTTCACCCTAACCATTCAAGTCCAAACATAGGCTTCCAATATATCAATCTTTATGTCTCGACCATTTCGAGACTCCTCGTCATGTCCGTGATCACATCTGGGACTCCGAACAAACTTCGGTACATCAAAACTTATAAACTCATAATAAAACTGTCATCGAAACGTTAAGCGTGCGGACCCTACAGGTTCGAGAACTATGTAGACATGACCTAAAACCATTCTCGGTCAATAACCAATAGAGGGACCTGCATGCCCATATTGGTTCCTACATATTCTATGAAGATCTTTATCGGTCAAACCGCATAACAACATACTTTGTTCCCTTTGTCATCGGTATGTTACTTGCCCGAGATTTGATCGTCGGTATCCAATACCTAGTTCAATCTCGCTACCGCAAGTCTCTTTACTCGCTCCGTAATACGTCATCTCATAACTAACTCATTAGTTACATGCTTGCAAGGCTTAGGTGATGAGTATTACCGTGAGGGCCCAGAGATACCTCTCCGACAATCGGAGTGACAAATCCTAATCTCGAATTATGCCAACTCAACATGTACCTTCGAAACACCAGAGAGTACCTTTATAATCACCCAATAACGCTAGGACGCTTTGGTAGCACACAGAGTGTTCTTCCGGTAAACGGGAGTTGCACAATCTCATAGTTGTAGGAACTTTGTATAAGTCATGAAGAAAGCAATAGCAGTATACTAAACGATCAAGTGCTAGGCTCAACGGAATGGGTCATGTCAATCACATCATTCTCCTAATGATGTGATCCCTTGATTAATGAGCTAGTCAAGTAGACGCATACTAGTGACTATGTGTTTGTCTATGTATTCACGCATGTATCATGTTTCCGGTTAATACAATTCTAGCATGAATAATAAACATTTATCATGATATGAGGAAATAAATAATAATTTTATTATTGCCTCTAGGGCATATTTCCTTCAGAACAACCATTATAACAATCATACCATAGGCTAGCTTCTAGGGTTTAGCCTCCTTGATCTCGTGGTAGATCCACTCTTGTACTACCCATATCATCAATATCAATCAAGCAGGAGTAGGGTTTTACCTCCATCGAGAGGGCCCAACCAGGTAAAAACATCGTGTCCCTTGTCTCCTGTTACCATCCGCCTAGACGCACAGTCCGGGACCCCTACCGAGATCCGCCGGTTTTGACACCGACATTGGTGCTTTCATTGAGAGTTCCTCCGTATGGTCGCCACCGATAGGCTTGATGGCATCTTCAATCAACAACAACGCCGCCCGGGTGAGACTTTTCTCCCGGACAGATCTTCAGATTCGGCGGCTTTCGCGCTTCGGGCCAATTCACTTGGCCATCCGAGCAGATCAAAAGCTACGCCCCGCCGTCAGTCAGATTTGAAGTTTAAACTTCACGGCGGATATCCGCGGAGACTTGATCTTCGACGGATCCAAGCCGTAGCCGAGCGTGCCGCACTGTCACGATGGATATGATCTAGCTCTGACGCTGGACAGTACTTTGGAGGCCGCACATGAATCCGCACCGACCCATAATTCGGAGCCGATCGCGAAGATCGAGGACGGGTGGATGGACACCGCCTCGGGAGCTGCAACTTTCACGGCGATGGAGCCAAACACTGACCTCGTCCCCTATAAAGCTTCTGACTCCGAGGTGCCGGACTCCCTGCCGGACTCCGAACCTCCTGCGCCCCTGCCAATCGAATCCGATCGGGCGCCGATCATGGAGTTCACGGCCGCGGACATCTTTCAGCACTCACCCTTTGGCGACATCCTAAATTCGCTAAAACATCTCTTGCTATCCAGAGAGCCCTGCTCGGACTACGGCCAGGATGGTTGGGATGCGGACTACGAAGAAATTCAAAGCCCACCCACCACCCACTTTGTAGCAACTGTCGACGATCTAACAGACATGCTAGATTACGACTCTGAAGACACCAACGGTATGGAGGACGATGCCGGAGACGATCAAGAACCAGCGCTCAAACGAGCACTAGAAGGCCACCCCAACCCATGATGTATATATGGTGGACACCCCAAAAGGAAGCGATAACGAGGACCAACGGGACACGGCAAAGGATAATCCCGCTGACAAACAACCAAAACGGCGACGCAGGCACCGCCCTAAGTCCCGCCTCGACAAAAACAGCGCTCCTAATGACCCAGCAATAGAGCAGGGCAAACCAGTGGACGACGAACATGCAACCAAGCAACCGTCCGAACAGGACGAATCGGATAATCAATCCATGCCCGGCGAAACCAACAGTCCAGAAGACCTCACGCCGGACACACCACCCGAGAATAAGAGCCTTCACAAAAGACTCGTCGCCACTGCAAGATGTCTGAAGAAGGAAAAACGGAAGCTCAAAACAGCGGAAGACATACTCAGAATGAGGTGGAGCAAAGTGCTCAAAACCGTAGACAAAATACGGCAATGTCCATCAAATAAAGAGCTACTCGAAGCGCAAGCTGCTGCCAGAATTTGACGAGGAAGCCATAGAGCCCCCACTGTCAAAAAACAAAGAGGCCGCCTGGCCGGATAGACGGCCAGATGACAGGCCAAAAACGACAAGTGGCACCGCACACAAGCCAACTCATGATCCTGGGAAAACAGACGACCCAACCAGGTCCATTTACGGGACAAAACAAAGGGCCCCAGGAAACAACACAACACGCCAAGTGTTCGAAGACAGCGGCACACCCAAGTACAGGGGCGCCGGACACCCACTATGTTTCACCAATGAGGTGCTGGATCATGAATTTCCAGCAGGGTTTAAACCCATAAACATAGAGGCTTACGACGGAACAATGCACTCGAGTCCGGATAGAGGATTATATACTACACATACACATGGCTAGAGGAGATGATCTCCACGCCATAAAATATCTACCCTCAAGCTCAAAGGGCCAGCTCGGCATTGGCTCAAAAGCCTCCCGTAAAACACCGCTGGAAGTTGGGAAGAGCTCGAGGACGATTTAGAGCAAATTTTCAAGGGACTTATGTCCGCCCTCCGATGCGCATTTATCTAAGTCATATAACTCAACAACCCGGAGAGTCGCCACAAAATTCGGAACAGGTTCCTTACCAAAAAGAACCAAATAGTCGACTGTCCAGACGCTGAAGCCTTAACAGCTTTTAAACACAACGTGCGAGATGAATGGCTCGCCAAACACCTCGGCCAAGAGAAGCCGAGGACAATGACCGCGCTAACAAGCCTCATGACCCTCTTTTGCGCGGGGGAAGACAGCTGGCTAGCAAGATGCAGCACCAGCGACCCAAGTACATCTGAGATTAGAGATGGAAACGGAAAGTCACGGCACCGAAAGAATCAGCGCCGGAATAAAGAAAAAAGCCCAAAGAACACGGCGATCAATGCCGGACTCAAAAGCTCGTGGCCAAACAACAGAACACTGCCTCTTAAGGACAACAGTGATGAGCTATCCAACTTAAACAAAATTTTGGATCGGATATGTCAAATCCACAAGACTTCCGTAAGGCCTGCAAACCACACCCACCGAGATTTTTGGGTTTTCAAACAGTCCGGCCGACTCAACGCCGAACACAAGGGGCTCGACGCACCAAGCGAGAATGATGATGAACCCCACCAGCAGAGCACCAGAAAACAAAAGACTTTCCCACAAGAAGTCAAAACAGTAAACTCACTTAATGTGATATTACGGAAAAACAATGCGGCACCCGCTAAAATAAGTGCCGCACGGTCCACCCCAGCGGAACCTCGAAGTTGGATGTCAAAACCAATCACTTTCTACCACCTAGATTATTCTAGAAGCATTCGAAACGCAGGATGGACTGCTCTGATACTGGATCCTATAATCGATGGACTACAATTTACACAAGTCCTGATGGATGGCGGCAGCGATTTAAACCTGCTATATTCGAACACAATCCGCAAGTTGGGGATAGACCTTACTAAAATTCGACATAGCCGCACTTCCTTCAAAGGAGTGACGCCAGGCCCTTACGCCAAGTGCACAGGCTCCTTATTACTAGAAGTTGTGTTCGGGTCACTAGACAACTTCCGACGCGAAAAGCTAATCTTTCATGCGGCCCCATTCAAAAGTAGCTATCAAGCACTATTGGGACGTGAAGCTTTTGTCCGCTTTAACGCAATACCACATTACGCGTCTCTTACACTTAAAATGCCCGGTCCACGCGGCATCATTTCATTAAGAGGGTCATTCAAAGACCCCAGACACGGCTAGACGAGTCCGGCATAAATAAGCTAGGGGCTCCCTAGCCGCACACCCCTTCACAAGGGGCTGTGCATATAAGCTATAATGAGCTAATATAGACTCAGCTTTATTCATTTATCAATATTTTTTTATGCACTTTTTCGCACGATTTCCTTTCAAACTAAGTTCCTCTCTTTTTACAGATGAACAAAGTGCACACCCGTCCAGGATAACGGCACAACGGAACCACATGCGCAGACATGCAGTAGGGACCCGTTGCAAGGATTCTTTTCAGATTAAGACCCTACGTAAACCTTTTTTACTGTCTCTTGTTGCTGTAATCCCCTGGTTTCTCATTATAACTAGAGTGGAGACTAACGTTTTGGCATCGGACGCGTCAGAAGATCTCGCCCGTACCTGGACACTAGGGGCTCAGGGCATTGTTCTGCCCATTATTATAAAGACCGAACACCTTAGGGAGTGTTCGGCGTCTCGAGTTAGGCCTTATATGCATCAGCTCCAAATCATGTCTTTGGTCAAATGTTGGGTTTGCCCGGCTCCTGTGTTTTGCTGCCTTACATTCCGTATCATCGGCTAACACGCCACCAGGAGAACTACTGCAATTGTGCCCCGTTAATTTGGGCGAACAACTCAGTGAGAAAGTCGAAAACCGATCGTCATGATACAATGAGAGACCGTCAACCACTCGATTGACCACCGGAATGTTTAGAATTCCTCCGCTTTGACGAAGGACCGTTTCCCGGTTAGGCACATACGCGCCCCAAATTCGGAGAGCGCGGTGCCCCCAGGGGCTATATCGTAGCACCACCCTCGAACTCCATTGGCTAAGTGAAAGTGATAAATCATTATAGTCCGGTTGCCTCGTTTGCTACGCTACCACCTCCTTAACAGGACCAAGACGTCGGATTAAGTGTGAAAATGTGCTATTTTTGCGAACACCCTCGCACGTTGTGCGTGGGGGCTAAAGCCGACGACTGCCATCTTTCAGGTTATACATACTTATACATAAACGGCCGCACAGGAGAAAATGCAATACTTGAACGCACAAGTACAAAAAGCGCCTACATCATAAACACTGTTTTATAAAATTAAAACGTTCATTTGAACGTGACATTTTTCGAGCACTGCGACTCTATTACACGAGCACCACGCAGAACTTCCCCAAAATAGTGCTCGGCGGGTAACCGGCTTTCGTCCGAGCCCTGGGTCGCAACACCGGTGGCATCCATCTCTGTCCAATGTGTCTTCACACGGGTGAGGGCCATCCGCGCACCCTCTATGCAGGCCGAGTGCTTCATCACCTAGATATGCGGCACCGCCCCAAGAAATTGCTGCAATAAGCCAAAATAGCTCGTCGGCTTGGGCCTATCCGGCCAGACATGAGTCACGATATCCGTCGTGGCAAGTCCGGACAACCTATTCAGCTCAGCCCATTCGGCCAACCGATCGGTCAGCGGAAGTGAACGATCCGGACTATGGAATTGAGACCAAAACAACTCTTCCATCTTGTGATCCTTCTAACTTTGGAAGTGCACAACGGCATCCGCCGCACTCGCCGCTAAGTCCATATAAGAATCCTCCGGACCCCACAGCTGGCCAAGCTGGGCATACTTTGATTCAGAAAACAAGGGCGCAGCGTAAAAGGCTTGCCACCACAATGTCTCCGACCGGCGCAGCTCCTCCTTTATAGCCCGTGATTGCGTATCGGGCATCCTTGGCTTCGGCGGTGGCCTTCCCAGTGTCTTCGCTCCGATAGGCGCTCCTTTTCAAGAGCCTCATTGCGGTCGGTAGCATCCTTACCTAATGGCCATTTCGCCATCTCTTCCTCGCTTCGCGGTGTGCAGCCCTTCGCTTCTAACTCCTCGGCCGCCTCGAGGCAGCCAGATTTCTTCTTCCGCCTGCTCCTTGGCTTGAGCAAGTTCGCCCAAGGCTCTCCACAAGAGCGGCACCATCTCGCATCGTGCACACATATTGTAAGAGGTGGCCTTCGCCCCTTACTAGGTGACCATGGAGAAACAACTTACCTTGCGACTCATCAAGTCGCTTGTTGACTAGCGCGATGTCCGCGTCCGCAACATCGAGTTGCCATTTTAATTCAGCAACTCCATCAGTCCGGCTAGCCCGTGACTATCCGCCACCGCATAGGAAAGGCGACACTCAAGACTGTGATTTCAATCTCGACGACGTCGTGCGTTTTCGACAACCTACCGAGTCTCGTGGGCTACTATCTATACAGGCGCACTTTATGTGCAAACTCACAAAAGGTGTCATTTTACATACCTCAAACCCTGCCAGCAAACTCCTGACGGCATTATGCAATCTGCTTTTGGCGGACGAAATCCTTCCAATCACCATGCTCATCAATGCACGGTGATCTTCTGAGATGGACGCCCTCTCAAGCAGATCCTTCAGCTCCCCCGGCCGAACACTAGTCGGCGCCAAACTCTTTGGCTCTGCCGGGCTCGGGGATACCCTCCGTGATGACACTTCAGGATCGTCCGCCCTATCTGACGGCGCAGCAGACGGAGGCATCTCACTCTCCACCATCTCCGGACGAAGGTCCCCCGAAGACGAGCTCATCTGAGAAGGTCGGAGATCCGAACTACAAGGTAAAAATTTCAGTTATCCTCAGAAGCACAAATAGGGATGTCTCTCATTACCGAACTCCCTTTTTTCTACTTACGGCTCGCTGGAGGGCTGATCCTTTAAGGAGATCAGGCGGCGGGGCCTCCCCGGACGCAGGACCCTCTGGTGAAGATTTCTTCCCCCGCTTAGGGACTTTGGCCTCTGGGTCTTTGGAGGCAGTCCTCTTCTCCCCCTGGAGGGAGGGATTCTCGATCCCCCCCTCTTTCAAGAGCCTCCTTGGACGAGGCGGTAGTTCCTCTATTTTCCCCTTCGCCTTCTTCTGAAGGCACAACCTCTAGCATCTTGACCAGCACGGGATCCGGCGCGGTCTCTGGGAGGGGGGCCGGACACCGTATCAGCTTTGCTTGCACTATCCACTCCTGTTAAAGGATAACGGGTTAAAAGGCGAATTGTAGAAAGGCAAACAAACGGTACGTCCGAACACTGAGCTACTTACTTGAGTATCCGGGCGATTGCAGCTTAGGCCGGCGTCCTCGGTCAATTCCGGACACACCGCCCGTGATCCGAAGAACAACTAGTACATCTCCATGGGTGCCGTACCCATAAAGTGTTGGAGAATCCGTGGTCCCTCCGGATTGAACTCCCATAGCCGGAGAGGACGGCGCTTGCAGGGCAGGAGACGCCTAATCAGCATAACCTGCATCACCACGACCAGATCGATCTCCCTCGCCTGGAGGTCTTGAATCTGCCTCGCAATAGGGGCACGCTTTTGACGGCCCCAGTTGAGCCCTTGGTCGACCCACAACATCAATCTGTCGAGGAGGTCCCGAGCGGAATACGGGCGGCTTCGCTTGCCCTTCGGAGCGGTGATATAGAACCACTCTGTTGCCATAAGCCAAGCTCCTCTTGAAGGAGCCCCGAGCCACGGGCATCGGCCCTCCTGCCACGGCCGCCCGCCAAGACTCGCTGACGCCCTCGATCATCTTTGGCTCCACATTGAAGGTCTTCAGCCACAGGCTGAAGTGGGGGGTGACGCGGAGGAAGGCTTCGCAGACGACGATAAACACGGAAATATGGAGGATGGACTCCGGAGCCAATTCATGGAATTCCAACCCATAGTAGAAAATGAGCCCTCTCACAAAAGGATCCATCGGGAAGCCTAAACCTCGACGGAGGTGGGATACAAAGACGACGTACTCGCCGGGCTCGGGGGTAGGGATGGCCTGCCCTTCGGCGGGCAACCTGTGTGAAATCTCGTAAGACAGGTACTTGGCCTCTCGCAGCTTTAGCACGTCCTCCTCCGTGATGGAGGAGGGCATCCACCGGCCCTGAAGGTCGGTGCCGGACATTGTTGAAGGTCCGAGGCGCTCAAATCTGGGGCTCTGGGTGTTGGAACTCGGGGCAAGGAGAAGATTCGATGGAGGATTGAAGAAAAGAAACGAGCCTTGGTCCTATTATAAAGAGGAAGAATACCAAGAGCCGTCTCCGTGATCGTTCGGGACTCGCCTTCGATAGAGGGGGTGTGGCGACGGGCACGGTTGGGTTACCCATGTCCGTATTGATGAGAATCCCGAGATAAGGGGAACACGATCTCTGCTTCGACAAGACGTGCCAAGGAAACCGCTTCGCTAAACACGCTGAGGTGGTATAAAAAAAACGATTCAAGTAAAGGCTTGGTAGTGGCGTGACGTCATGCTACAAGATACGTCAGCAGATTGACCTTGTGTACATATTATTCTCTCTACGGTGGAATGTGGAATTTAATTTGCAGAGCCGGACACTATCCTGGTGTTCACAATCTTCTATGAATTATTCGGAGGAGGAACCCGCCTTGAAATGCTGAACAATATGCGCGCCGGACTCATCTTCATTGAAGCCTGGTTCAGGGGCTACTGAGGGAGTCCTGGACTAGGGGGTGTCCGGACAGCCGGACTCAAAGACTATGAAGATACAAGATTGAAGACTTCGTCCCGTGTCCGGATGGGACTTTCCTAGGCGTGGAAGGCAAGCTTGGCAATACGGATATGGAGATCTCCTACCATTGTAACCGACTCTGTGTAACCCTAGCCCTCCCCAGTGTCTATATAAACCGGAGGGTTTTAGTCCGTAGGACGAACAACAATTACAACAATCATACCATAGGCTAGCTTGTAGGGTTTAGCCTCCTTGATCTCGTGGTAGATCCACTCTTGTACTACCCATATCATCAATATCAATCAAGCAGGAGTAGGGTTTTACCTCCATCGAGAGGGCCCGAAACTGGGTAAAAACATCGTGTCCCTTGTCTCCTGTTACCATCTGCCTAGACGCACAGTCCGGGACCCCCTACCCGAGATCTGCCGGTCTTGACACCGACAATATCCCTTGAGCCCTTCGAAGCTGCCCTTCAAGAACTCAAATCTACCATGCGCTGGCCCCATGGTGGGCGCCAACTGTCGTGGAATTGTCACGTCAGATGTCCTAGTGAAAGGACTTAGTTGTGAAGCCATCGCAACTAGGAAGCTTAAAGGGGTTAATCGGGGAAAAGGACACAGGGTTTATACTAGTTCGGCCCCTTGCGGTGAAGGTAAAAGCCTACGATCCAGTTTTGATTGGGATTGCTTATGTCTCGATTACCAAGGAGCGAATCCGCTTAAGCTAGCTCTTGATCTGATCTTACTTGCCCTAAACCGCAACCAGGTCATCCCTTTATATGTACAGAGGTCGACGCCCAGTGACTCTCGGAGTCCCGGATGGCTCATAAACAATGTCCTGCTCGGTCTCTCTCTATTCTTGCCTTACAATACAAGTTACATACATATGGCGGTTTATATCTACGGGCTTTGAGTCGCCTTTGGGCTTTGGGCCTTCAACTGAATGGCCATCTTCAAGTGTCGTCTTGGGCTTCAAGAATCGTCATAGGTATAACCCGGCCCCTCCTGGGCGAGTCATACCTAGTTATATCCCCAACACCAAGTATATAGATGCATTAATTAAATAAGAGATATTGTGATATGCCAACATAATCATGTTCCAACATGGAGCAATCTTCAACTTCACCTGCAACTAACAATGCTATAAGAGGGGCTGAGCAAAGCGGTAACACAGCCAAACAATGGTTTGCTAGGAAGGGTGAAAAAGGTTAGAGGCTGACATGGCAATTTGGGAGGCTTGATAAACAAGTGGTAGGAAGCGCGACATAGCGATAGCATCGATACAACTAGCATAGCAATGATAGTAGTGAGATCCAGGGTAACAGTCATCCTGCCTGAAATCCCGTTAGGAAGAAGAATGATCCCATGGAGAAGACGAGCGGTCGAAGACGAACCAAGTGTAGTCGAACAAATCCTCACGATCGAAACGGAACAGGAACTATCGAGAAGAAGCACAACCAGAAAGAAGCAAACAACACGGTAAACACACAACACATAAGCAAGGCATGATGCACAACCACATATGATGCATGACAAAGGCTATATGATACTACTCATGGCAAGAGGTGATGCATACAAGAATAACACATCAAAGCAAGTTAAAATGAGGCCGGTAACACATATAACAAATCCGGTAAGTCCTCATATGCAAATTCCAAAATTGGTCCATATCTGAATAAACCTTATGTTCAAGTAGTTAAACAGAAAGTTAAGATGCACCAAGATGATGTACGCGAAAATCTAGTCAAGTTACATATAAAGTTCATTTAATTCGGAGTTACGGCCTACAAGATATGAGCAAAACAAGTTAAACATGGCATTGATATAAAATGCATTCAAACATCAAGAAAACACACCCAAAACAAGGATTCATCATGACATGATGAAACTACATGCAATTCTAAGCAAGTTTCATATAAAGCATGTTCACAATGGATCAACAGTGCAACACATACACTCCAAACAAGATATAACAACAATCTGTCCAAAACAGAAAGTAGGCACTTTGCAAACATCAAAACAACATGCTACAGGAATCATAAGAGCACAAACTTGACATGCGTTCATATACAGATAGCAAACTTCAAATATCATTAGGGTTCAGGTTCATAGGCATCAAGATTAAACCAAGATGATCAATGCAAAATGCAACTTTATAACACAGGAGCATATACATGAGCAGAGTTAATATGATGGCAACTTGAGAGCAAGAAAGAGACAAGCTACAACTAGTAAACATAGTAACCAAGGGCATGACATCAAAGTACACATAACAAATAGCAAATAACATCATGGCATCATATACATATGGCTCATGGATTAGTGGGAACCAACATGACAAGATTGAATGTTGAAACAGTTTCAGCAAGTATAAAACAACAACATTATGATAGCATGTTTGCAAGCATGGAACAGAGTAGGCATCTTCAGAGCATGTAATTGGAGCATCTTCAGAATAGGCATAGATTAACTAATATCAAGCTCACAACATGGCACCATGAAGTTAACAGAAAACTAGAACAACATATAGGCATGTTCATGGCAATAAAAACATATGCTACATGATAGAGCATAACATGGGAAACAAAACATGTCAACTAAGCATCTCCAGATTATGCATGGTTGAATTGTTAGCATCAAGCAAACATGGCCTCATGATATGACAGATTCAACATTGGCAGAACATTAACAGCGAGTAGCCCACTTCACAAGCTTCAAGCACTCACTACATGGAATATGAAAATACATGGAGTGCACCCCTGTAAAGATGGAATGATTATGCTCCTAAAACATGTATACATGATGCTCAAAAGAAAATCACAAAAATATATAAAAATGACAAATAGGCAAGTTATAGCAGTTTCCAGCAGTTAACAGCAACATGCACTTTTGCAAAAGAGATTATCATGTCAATATGCACCGTAAAAAGAATGCAAAGTACACCAATATGTAGAGAACAAAGAGCAAAACATTTGCATATCAAGATCATCATCATAGGATCAACAGGGACAAAGTTACTGTCGGGGGTTGGGTGCGACATATGACAAAGGATGGCTTATCATGGTGGGGGCGAGTAGAACGTCGCCAGTGCCTGGAAACGAGATGAGGCGAAGACATGCACGCTGGCGGATCTTACCCAGCTTCAGGGCTCTCCGAGGAGATAACACCCCTACTGCTGCTCTACAGGGTCTCTGCATGATCACTAAGGCAAAGTGAACACAAGCTTGCTCCTAGAGGTGTTTCTGGAGGTAGGAGAGGGCACGGCTAGCTCTCTCCTTCCTGCGTGGTCTGTCTAATGCTATTGGATGCCAACCCTTTGCATGGGTGCCCTGGGGGGTTTATATATGCCTACCCCCCAGGGTTACAATGGTAAAACCGGTTGGGTGCGGGTCCCAGCCGTCTGTCTCTCAGGCGCCGTCTTCTCCGCCGACTCCTGGGGCCCGTCGACTGGTGGGTCCCGTCGACTGGCCTAGTACGAGGGCGTCAGCCCATGCCCACCGCGGGCGGGTCTTGCCGGATGCAGATTACTGTAGCCGTGCTTCTAATGATGCGGGCTTGGTCCTGGGGTCATGGCAACAGGGCCGCCGCCTGTCGGGGTGATCGCTGTTGCCATTCCCTTGTCGCGTCTGGTTAATGGCGTGTGGGGCCCGTGGGAGGGGCCGTCCGACTCCAGGGAGTCGACTCCCAATGGGTCCGACTCTCGGCGCTCTCGCCGTCTTCAATGCCCTCGCTGACTGGTAGGCCCCGCCGTCTCCGGGCCGTACAGACAGGAGGTCGTGGGTACAGGGCCCTGCCCCAAGGGCTGATGTCAGGGCTGGCAGGGCAACAGTACCGCACCGGGTGGAGATCTCCGTGGGAATGGCGCGCTGTGGCCATGCCTGCCTTTAATTATCGGGTGGTTGGAGTCACGGGCCGACTCCCCACAGTCGGCTTCCTTGGAGTCGCTTCTGGGACTCGGCTTGAATGGGAGTCGCCTCTGGGACTCGGCCATCTTGGAGTCGCCTCTCGGACTCGGCTTAAATGGGGGTCGGCTCTGGGACTCAGCCATCTTGGAGTCGCCTCTGAGACTCGGCTTTGTAGGATCGGAAGTATGTCTAGAGGGGGGGTGATTAGACTACTTGACAACTTAAAAGTTTCCCCTTTTGATTGGAGTAGATTCTTAGCAAGTTCACAATGATAACCAAGTCAAGTATCACCCTACACATGCAATTCTAGAGTTGTGGCAGCGGAAAGTAAATTGCACGATAGTAAATGAGAGGTGGAGAAGAGCAAACGCAATTTGGAGACACGGAGATTTTTCTCGTGGTTCCGATAGGTGGTGCTATCGCCAATCCACGCTGATGGAGACTTCAACCCACGGAGGGTAACGGCCAGCGAGAGTCCATGGAGGGCTCCACCCATGAAGGGTCCACGAAGAAGCAACCTTGTCTATGCCATCATGGCTTACGCCCACGGAGGACTAGCCTTACTCGGGGTAGATCTTCACAAGTAGGCGATCTCCTTGCCCTTACAAACTCCTTGGTTCAACTCCACATCATGACGGAGGCTCCCAAGCGACACCTAACCAATCTAGGAGGCACCACCTCCAAAAGGTAATAGATGGGATTGGTGATGATGAACTCCTTGCTCTTGTGCTTCAAATGATAATCTCCCCAACACTCAACTCTCCTCACTGATTTGGCTGTGGTGGAAGAAAGGATTGAGTGGAAAGCAACTTGGGAAGGCTAGAAATCAAGTTTCATATGGTGGGAGTGGAGCAACTTGATCTCAACACAAGGGTAGGTAGTTTTCTTCTCGAAATGTAAGGTAGGAGTGGTAGTTCTTTCGATGGCTCTCTTCACTAATGAAGAGGAGGTGGAGGGTATTTATAGCCTCCACACAAAATCCAACTGCTACACACATTTGACCAATCTCGGTCGGACCGAAGTTGACAACTCGGTGGGACCGAAAGTTCAAATCTTGTGAACGTTGGGATTTTCGTGGGACCGAAAATACAATCTCGGCTAGTCCGATTCTTCCAAAGTCTAGGGTTTGCCAATCTCGGTGGGACCGACTTTCTCATCTCGGTGACACCGATTTGAGTACGTATGTTACTGAAGCTTGGCAACACCAATTTCGTATGACCGAGTTTGGAATCGAAAATCCAAAATTTTAGGGTTTGGCTATATGGTGAGGTGGTTCATCTCGGTGTGACTGGTTTGGAATCGGTGGGACCGAGATTACTTATGAGTTTATGTTGGAATGAAAGATTGCCGATAGTTTGAGAGATAAATCACTAAGCACTTAGAGCAACCAGATCATCATCATAACCTCATCCCCTTTAATAGTATTGGCTTTCCTATGGACTCAATGTGATCTTGGATCACTAAACCAAAAATGGAGTCTTGAGCTTTTGCCAATGTTTTCCTTAGCATTTTGAGGGGTCCACATCATCACCATTGCCATACCCATATCAACGAACTTTCTGAAATATTCTCAAGAAATGATTAGTTCAATGATATATATGTTGTTATTAATTACCAAAACCACCCGGGATTAGTTGCACTTTCAATCTCCCCTTTTGGTAATTGATGACAACATATAGATCAAAGCTTCGACAAATGATATAATCAATGAATAACATCGTCGCTTTGAGAAGTATGTGATAAGCAAGAGCTCCCCTAAATTTGTGCATTATTTAAGATTTATGCTTGAATGCAAATGCACAATCGATTAGGATCATGGGTTACTCTTCCATGTCACATACATCTTGGTGGAGCGCACAAAATGATAAGAATGAATAACATGCACCCAATCACCAAGACATGAGTAAGTGATCATACAAGATATGAATGGAATATGATAAGCATCAAGCACACATTAAGCACAGTATGATCAAGCACTCATCAAGATAGAGCAAACGAGTATCAAACACACGAAATGTCTCAAAGAACTCAAAAGTATCTCAAGGAAAACCGCAAACGAAAGAGCAAAACGAGCACTCTCTCGAAGCCCTATGATCTATACAATTTCTCCCCTTTGGCAACAAGTTACCAAAAGTTCGAAGGTATAGAGCTAATCGTCACTCGGGACTCTGCCGGCGGCTCTGCTCTGCGCCGATGGAGTGGAGATAGCTGCATCCGCAAAAGCTTCGCTGAAGTCTGTGGAGCCGGAGGAGTGGATATTGGAGCTGGTGCCGAACCGACGGAGCTGTAGGAGGTGCCGATGTAGTAGCCTGGTTCTGCCATCGAATAGCAGCTGATCTGGGCTTTGTGGGCACAAAGCAGGCTGCTCATAGTCATCCCGACTAGATCATCTTCCATCTCCCTCATGAGTTCTCCTTTTCCTCTTAGCTTCCTCGATGTCCGCCTCAAGCTTGTTGACGGTGACCTGCACTTCACCACTTGACGTCCAGAGCATGGAACTTATCTTCAACTATCCTCTCAAGGCTCTCCCGAGATCGCACTATGCTGGCCAGCGTGCTCAATTCTCGAGGGGCTTCAAGAAGTTGTTCTCAACACTCTTGGGCTTTGCTGCTGCTTCCTTCTCGGCTTTAGCTTGTTTGGCAGCTTCAGACTTAGCATGTCCTTCACGGATGTGGGAGCATCCTCACCATCACAACTTCATTATCTTCGTGTTCAGCTGCAAGTGGCAAGTGGGGTCTATCCAACAGGTAGGTGTCCATGCCAAACTTGGCATTAATGAGCATCTGAATATGTGGAGCAAACCCACACGACCTCTTCTCGTGCTGCATGTCCTCTTGATAGTCTCTACTATCGTGTCCATCACCTTAAAAGGTGTCTTCTGATCTAGAATGTGCAGCATGTTGATAGAATACCCTCTTATCATGCGGTGGTCTCCTGACTTAGGCATCAAAGTATGCCTCAGAATGGTATTGGTGGTTGGGAGACCTGCCTGAAGATAATAGACTGAACCAAGCTTCCATATCTCTACATCCTTCTCAGGTACCTCATTGTACATGTTCTTCATTGACTCGTGATTTTTCTTTGGAATGCCATAGACATCAACATCATCATCCTTAAATACTGGAGCATTCAGCAATGCTCTCCATTCTTCAACAGTTGAATGGAATCTCTGCCCTTCTGTCATCCATACAATTCTGCCATCTGGATAGAAGTGTGCGGTGGCATAGAACTGCATGATCATCTCATCATTCCAAGCAATCACCGACCAACAAACTCGCAATCCCACAAGCAAGAAGCTTTCATGCACATGTGGGAAATAGTCTCTGTGTTTTCACTTGTCGATGTATTTCCAGTCTACATATCCGTGTCAAGAATAATTGGCTTCTTATCCATGAGCACCGCCTCATAAAAGTCTTGTTGCTCTCTCGTGTGGAATCTTGGGTCAATCTGCTGTCCTTCTCCGGTGGCATATGGATCAACTTGCCTCCATAGCCTCGAGTCCTTTATCCTTCCTCTCCTTCATATTTTCAGCTCGAGGATGAGCATCATTATGAACAGGCAATTTCGCATCGAGCTTCAAAGAAAACATGAGCCTCATCATCTGATTCTGCAGGTGGCACATTGTCCTTCTTCTTCTCTGAAGCAGGTATGTTCCTCACAGTCTTCTTTGGCTTGGCAGCAGGTTTGGCTTGGGCTGCCTTTGCTTGAGCTGATGGCTTAGCTTTTGTGGGTGCTCCTGCCTCGATGGCATCTCCCATCAACTTCGCTTCGAGGAGGCTGGGTGCTTCTCATCGTAATCATCATCATCAGCTTCTTCATGAACTAGTCTCTTCCTCTTGGAAGTTTTCTTGATCTTGCTGGAGGTTTCTTCTTCCATGCTGAGCCTCTTTGCAGCAGTGGATTTCTTTACCTTGCTTGTGCCTTTCTTTGACTGTTGCCCTTGATAGCCCTTGGCAACCACTTGCCTTTTTGGCTTAGAAGTTATCTCCTCATCTGCAACAAAGTCTGAATCCTCCTCATCGTAATTCCTCTTCCTCCTGCCCCGTAGCAGCCGCAGCAGTCCACTTGGAGTGCTTTCTCCATCATCTGAAAAACTGCTTTTCCGACTTGTCACCGCCTCGAATCTCAACCGCAACTCGCACTGTTCGATTGTCTACTTCCATCGCATATGACCGACAACCTGTGAATAGAATAGGTATAGGCGTAATAGAAGAGTTATCACAAACTGCAGAGGATTTTGCAAAAAAATGAGTTCAAACTTTAGTTTTAGGTTTTCACAGAATACATGTCGGTCTCGACCGAATCTATAAATTCGTGAATCCAAGTGTCTAAACAGACCACATACACCACTTTCGGTTGGACCGAAATGGGTTTCGGCCCAGCCGAGAGCACTAGGGTTTCACTAAATCCTCACTTCGGTCTTACCGATTTGCACAACTCGGTTTAACCGAAAAGTGCAAAGGTAATGGCCAGAGGCCAAATCGGTCATCCGAGAATGTCGAATCGGTCACACCGAGATGTGTTCGGCGGAAACCTAACCCTAAAATTTTCACTCGAATTTTGTTCTATGATCTAAACGGCTGGATAGAAGGATTTCAATCTTGGCAAGAAACTTGACAACACCTATCGTGCATTGAATCAGCGGTTGGAGCACGAGAGGGATGAAACTCACCCAATGCGGTGGAGCTTCACTACGGCGGCAACGGCGCGATGAGAAAGACCGTTGACGGCGATGGAGACCCGCGGCGAGGGCGCACAGGTGATGGCGGAGACGATCCGGAGACCAAGGCGACGGCAGCGAAGGGTTTGAGGGCGAGCGTTTGAAGAAGTAATCAACGCTGCTGTCCTCGGGTATATATACCTTCGTTGTCGGTGGGACCGAAGTTGAAAACTTCGGTGGGACCGAGATGGTTAACTGCGTGCAGTTACACACTTCGGTCACGCCGAAATTTGCAACTCGGTTTCACCGAGGTGAAAACCTAGATCAATCCAAGTGATTTCGGTCTGTCCGATTTGAGTATATCGGTTTGACCGAAAGTACTTAGAAGGTTTTGGAAGTTAGGCTTTTGACGGATCGGTGGCTCCGAGTGCTCCTCACTCGGTCCGTCCAAAAAGTCTTGTTCAAAGTTTGTGATATAAGCATGAATAGAGTTTGAGACAAGAAAGCATAGATAGCTAGGGGAGGAACTTAGGCATTCTTGTCCATCCATTTGGTCAAAAAGAAAAAAACCAAAAGACCAAAGCAACAAATGGATGTCCTCGAATGGATAAAATCATGCATCCAACATGCTCACACAATAAGATAGCAAATGAAATATGTGTCAAACATGCACAAACAAAACACTAACAGCTAGCACACAATTTGGCGATGACTAGGTCATCTATATATGAGTATATTGACTTAGGAGTCAAATGAGAACATTTGATCATAGGTCATACTCATCGCTTAAGCACAAGTGGGGTTACCACTTTTCCATAAAGCATTGATGTGTTCACATCATTAGAAGATGCTTTAGCTCATTTCTTTAGAGCAAAGCTCCCCTTGATGTGAGAACCCTTTTAAAGGGTCAAACTAACCTTGGGTTGTCGTTGAAGACTTCATGTAGATGTTGAAGATGTGGATGCTCAATGTTGATGAAGATCATCAAGAGTTGGGAGCAATCCTTTGGATTCGGGCACTTTCAATACCTACATGGGTTAGTCCCACAAGGAACAAACAAGGATATCCATGGACATAGATTGAAGTTCACAATAGATGATGTCCATGAAAGCAATGATTACCTTGTCCCTTGACTTACCAACATGAGGGTTTGTGACTCCATGAACTAGTGCAAGATGTGGAAGTTGATTGCACAAGTCCTTGCCAAAATGAATGTGAGTGAAGTATATTGGCGAGTCACCCTCAAGAACTCTCTAGTTCTTCTTCTTCGATCCACATCATCTTGATGGGAATCCTTGGGGTAGTAGTTGAGCTTGTTGAAGTAGAACTTGAAGTTGCCTTGGGAACCCACTTGACCATGGCCTTGGGTGCTTCAATGAATGCATCAATCTCCTCTTGAAGCTTGTCCTTGCCTTTTAGCTTGTGGTCTTGTGGTGGAAGGTCATCTTGAGCTTGTTCCTCATTGAAGAAGTAGGATCATACTTCTTCTCTTGAGAGACAAACTTTGGAGTGGGATATTGACCTTCTTCCCATTCAACACCTTCGGCGTTGAACTTTCGCTCAAAACCAATTCCTTGATTCTTCCTGTCTTCCTTGCTTGCGAACAATTTCTCAAAGCTCTTGCTTCCGCAAGACTCTTGTAGACACCTTTCTATAATCCCTTTCAATAGACTATTTTCTTGCTCAAGTGAAACTTGGCTTGAAACATTGTTAGTGGAATCAAGAGAATTACTAGAAGTAACAACATTTGATTTAGCATGATTATTGTTACTACTAGATGAAGAATTTTTCTTATGCTTGTCATGCTTAGTTTTGATAGGTGGCAAGAAATTAGACAAGAGAAGTCGCTTTGGCAAGATATGAAGAACTCTTCTTTCAAGATCGCCATTGATAGCTTTTAGAAACTCATGTTCTTGCTCTAGATTGAGCTTCTCGGCGTAGCTTCTCATGAGATCTTAGGAGCTCTCTATGATCTTCTTGAGTTGTTTCATGAGCTAACTTAAGAGTGTTTAGTTCTTTAGTTAGACGCTCAATCTCCTTCATAGCATTGTCATTCGACTCTTCTCGACTATAAAGACTACTAGCATGTTCATCATTACTAAGCTCACTAGATTTATCATGTAAAAGCTCATCTTCACCAAGCAAGTCATCCTCATCACTATCAAAGTCAATAAACTCAGGATGTGATACCTTGGGGCCTTTTGCCATGAAGCATCTTCCAATTCCCTCATTTGGTGAATCAAATATGTCATAGGAGTTGGAGTTGGAGGACACGAGAGCAAGACCGCAACACCTTCATCTTGATGTATTCGGAGTTGGAGTGATAGCTTCTTTCGAGTGATTGTCGGTCGGAGCCGAAACCCATTCACCAACATGAGCTTGATGTTTTCTTCTTGTGTAGCTCCTTGATGACTTGTCTTTCCTTTCCGAATCCTTGCTTCTCCGAGAGGATCTTCGCTCATAACGATCATCTCTACTCCTCTCTTTTTGAGGCGACTCTTCTCTTGAGCTTCTTCTTCTTGGAGATTCTTCTCTTCTTGTGGGGAGTCGAACACTCATTTGAGTAGTGTCCGGTCTTCCACAATTGTAGCAGTTTCGATCACGACTAGAAGATCTCTTTTCATCATATGATCTAGACTTTGAGCTTCTTTCCTTGCTTCTACTCTTGTAGAATTTGTTGAAGTTCTTCACCATTAGGCTTATCTCTTCATTGGAAACTAGCTTGTCACTTGAGGTTGTGGGAGCTTCAACGCAGCTTTGTAAGCACCACTTGACTTGTTGTGAAGCTCTTCCTTATCTTTAAGTGTCATCTCATGAGCAACAATCCTTCCAATGACTTCGTAGGCTTGAGATCTTTGTAGTTTGGCATCATTTGGATCAAAGTGCACACGGTGTCATACTTTCCATCCAAAGCTCGAGAATCTTCTTGATGATGAATCGGTCGGTCATTTCTTCGCTTCCTAAGCCTGCCATCTCATTGGTGATGAGAGCAAGCCTAGAGTACATTTCAGCGACTTCTTCACCTTCCTTCATCTTGAACTTGTCAAGTCGACCTTGAAGAACATCTAGCTTTGATTCCTTCACGGACTCGGTACCTTCGTGCATTTCACCAAAGTATCCCAAATCTCTTTGCATTCTCAAGACGGCTGATCTTGTTGAACTCCTCGACACAAAGCATTGAAGAGAATGTCACAAGCTTGAGCATTGTTCTCAGAACATCCGCAACTCATCCGCAGAGCTTCAGCGATCCGAACTTTTCCTTCCTCAAGAACTCACCTTGCAAGCCAACACAAATAATGCCCCATGCGGCAGGGTTATGTCCAAGAATATGCATTTTCATTTTATGCTTCCAACTAGCAAAGTTTGAACCATCAAAGTAAGGACCTCTACGAAAATTACCTCACTAGACACCATACTCTCCTAGGTTGTGAAACCAAGCTTATGGAGTCCAATGCAATGGAAACCAATCCAATGGAGACCAAAGCTCTGATACCACTTGTAGGATCGGAAGTATGTCTAGAGGGGGGGTGATTAGACTACTTGACAACTTAAAAGTTTCCCCTTTTGATTGGAGTAGATTCTTAGCAAGTTCACAATGATAACCAAGTCAAGTATCACCCTACACATGCAATTCTAGAGTTGTGGCAGCGGAAAGTAAATTGCACGATAGTAAATGAGAGGTGGAGAAGAGCAAACGCAATTTGGAGACACGGAGATTTTTCTCGTGGTTCCGATAGGTGGTGCTATCGCCAATCCACGTTGATGGAGACTTCAACCCACGGAGGGTAACGGCCATGAGAGTCCACGGAGGGCTCCACCCACTAAGGGTCCACGAAGAAGCAACCTTGTCTATGCCATCATGGCTTACGCCCACGGAGGACTAGCCTTACTCGGGTAGATCTTCACGAAGTAGGCGATCTCCTTGCCCTTACAAACTCCTTGGTTCAACTCCACATCATGACGGAGGCTCCCAAGCGACACCTAACTAATCTAGGAGGCACCACCTCCAAAAGGTAATAGATGGGGTTGGTGATGATGAACTCCTTGCTCTTGTGCTTCAAATGATAATCTCCCCAACACTCAACTCTCCTCACCGATTTGGCTGTGGTGGAAGAAAGGATTGAGTGGAAAGCAACTTGGGAAGGCTAGAAATCAAGTTTCATATGGTGGGAGTGGAGCAACTTGATCTCAACACAAGGGTAGGTAGTTTTCTTCTCGAAATGTAAGGTAGGAGTGGTAGTTCTTTCGATGGCTCTCTCCACGAATGAAGAGGAGGTGGAGGGTATTTATAGCCTCCACAAAAATCCAACTGCTACACACATTTGACCAATCTCGGTCGGACCGAAGTTGACAACTCGGTGGGACCGAAAGTTCAAATCTTAGAACGTTGGGATTTTCGTGGGACCGAAAATACAATCTCTGCTAGTCCGATTCTTCCAAAGTCTAGGGTTTGCCAATCTCGGTGGGACCGACTTTCTCATCTCGGTGACACCGATTTGAGTACGTATGTTACGTGGCTTGGCAACACCAATTTCGTATGACCGAGTTTGGAATCGGAAAATCCGAAATTTTAGGGTTTGGCTATATGGTGAGGTGGTTCATCTCGGTGTGGTGAGTTTGGAATCGGTGGGACCGAGATTACTTATGAGTTTATGTTGGAATGAAAGATTGCTGATAGTTTGAGAGATAAATCACTAAGCACTTAGAGCAACCAGATCATCATCATAACCTCATCCCCTTTAATAGTATTGGCTTTCCTATGGACTCAATGTGATCTTGGATCACTAAACCAAAAATGGAGTCTTGAGCTTTTGCCAATGTTTTCCTTAGCATTTTGAGGGTCCACATCATCAGTCATTGCCATACCCATATCACTGAACTTTCTGAAATATTCTCAAGAAATGATTAGTTCAATGATATATATGTTGTTATTAATTACCAAAACCACCCGGGGATTAGTTGCACTTTCAGGCTTGAATCGGAGTCGCCTCTGGGACTCGGCCATCTTGGAGTCTCCTCTAGGACTCGGCTTGTCTTGGAGTCGCCGTAGGTACTTGAGGGGCGCAGTCTGCCCCGATGTCTTGAAAGGTTCTGGGACTCGGGTTAGCCTAGACGTGGCCCATTACTCCGACAGTAGTACCCGAAGCTGGTGAGGCTCCGAGGGTGATACGTCGTGCGCCTCAACAGTTTCATTATTTCGAAGAGGGAATGCAGGCCTTGATGGCCGTCTTCCTTCGGGCCGACTGGTTGGAGTCGGATTCCATCGAGGGCCGTCTTGCCTTTAGAGGAGTTTCGAACGTCATGGGGGAACCGACGGCGTGTTCGATACGCTTCGCCACCGCCCACCGCGCGCCACGCCACGGGCGCCACGCGGCGGCGGGCGATCTGCTGCCCACACACGCGAAGGGACAGGCCGTCAGGCGGGGCCCGCCACTACCGCGCCTCGGCACGCGAACGGATCC
The DNA here is from genome assembly GCA_021437245.1 of Aegilops speltoides. Taxonomy (NCBI): domain Eukaryota; kingdom Viridiplantae; phylum Streptophyta; class Magnoliopsida; order Poales; family Poaceae; genus Aegilops; species Aegilops speltoides. Next base: position 257,220,546 of record CM038147.1, read on the forward strand.
GCTGCAGCCGTGCGGGCGGTTGGGTTCCCCACGTCGTTACTCCATGCAGTAACTTCGTGGGTTTGATCGTGGGGGGCGTGGGGTCTCGCGCGCAGTTAATCCCATGCCGCCCCATCGGCTTCTCAGCCGGCGGGCCTATAAGTAGGCGGGGGAGCGGGACGGCGAAGCGCGCGCTCGTTCTTCCCTGCTTCCCCCGCTTCCTCCTGCCTCTTCTTCTTCCTGCCTTGGCAGCACGATGCCGCACCGCAAGGCAGCGATGAGCTCTTCCTCCGCCGCGGCTCCTGCCGTCCGCTCCGGCGTGTGGGATGGTTCTAGGTTGAATGATGAGGCCATCGAGCACCTCCACAAAGACGCGTCCGGCTCCTCCAGCGCGCCTTGACCAGCGGTGAAAGCGCGCCACACGAGGGGGAGATAAGGCATGGTCATATTCCGCTGCACCTCATGCACGGCATGGGCTGCCGGCGAGCAGCTTCCTCGCCTTTTCTTGAGTTCAACAGACTCCACCAAGACCACTCACACCGAACACGGTGGTGTCTTTGGGCATATCTTCACCACCTGTTCGAGGGTTTACTCGGCGTTCTCCCCACCCTCGAGCTATGGGGGGAGTTCTTCCAATCAAAGCTTGGCACACATGTCCCCCGCATACCGGCTCAGTGCGGCGCCTTCATCACAATGCGAAGGTCGACCGCCGACAATCCATTCCCCTGCATCGCGCTGATCAAGTCAGTGAAGATGTGGCAGCAGTCGTACTTCTCCTTGAAGAACGTCGCCACGGAAGGCGACTTGGTCAACCTGCCGCACTATGAAGCCGGCGCGCCGGCTGGGAGGCTTCCCAGCTGGTCCAATCGGGCCAAGACGCTGTCTCCTGCCGGCACCGCCGCCGTCGCCTGACTCCAAGTGCTGACGTAGTCGGAGGGCCTTGTCGGAGTAGACTTGCTGGCCGCCTTCGTGGCGCACCGAGTCCTCCCACTACAAGGCCGACCTCATCTGATCTGTCAGATGAGCGACCGCCGAGACCCGAGCCGGATGAGCACCTGGGAGATGCCCCACGCGGAGGTGCCGAACATGGTGAATCACATTGCGAACTGCGAGCTTACGGAAGACTGGCAGTTCGGCAAGGAGCCGTACTCACGTTCCAACCCTCCGCATGTGGTAAGTCAAATCTTTTGTCTTCTGTTTTTCTTTATAGCCGAATCTGACTTCTGATCTTCTTGGTTCTTCGAGTCAACCCCTCATCCAGCTCGCAGCCTGGGCCACCACGAGGGCCGCTTCTACGAAGTTCGCTTCCGCATCGAAAGCGGAGAGCGACATCGACGACCACGACTTGGGGGCGGCGGCAATGGAGGCCGACATCGAAGGCGGAGGAGGAGGAGCGGAGGGCAGCTTCCGACCCTCGGCGACCTTCGCCGACTGGCCAAAGGACAAGGCCGACGGCGAAGTTGTCCCGCGCCGTCAACCGAAAGCCGGCCATCCAGGCGCGAGTTCCTCCGCCCGCTTGGCCGGTCAAGTCGGCACGAAGAAACGCCGGGCCGCGCCGAGTTCGCTCGGCGGTCAGCTAAAAAAGTTCAAGGGGGCGGCCTCCGCGACCAAGCGGGAGGAGGCGATCGCGAAGGCCAACCGCTTCCGCAAGGAAGTGAAGAAGCCGCCGCTAGTCTTTGCGTAAGTGCTGACTATCTTTGTCTTGTTTTCTTTGACGGATCTTTTCCGAGTCTTTTTCATTCTTTTTTTTGCTTCAGGGCCCCTCTTTCTCTTGAGAGGGTCGCCGTCCCCTCTGTCATGGGGTCGGCCGAGATGTCCGCCAACACCCGGCGGATTGACCCCGCCGCCGACCTCCGAGAGGCGACGGAGCGCAACGCGTGGGAGAAGCGTGACGAGGAAGAGGCCGACCGTCTGGAGAAGGCGGAGGCCGAGAAAGCGGCGGCCTCCACCCAGAAGAAGCTGGAGGAGGCCGAAGTCGCCGCCGCAGCAAAGCAGCGGGCGGAGGAGAGCGCGCGCCGCCAGTCGGCGCTGCTTGTCGTCCCGCTGAACTCAAGGCCACGACTTCGAAAACACAGGCGACTCGAGAAGTTCGCGGGGAGCACTCCATCGTGGAGAAGGACGGTGGTGAGGCCTCCGAGTCGGCACGCCTCGCCACCGCCGCCCGCCAAGATGGCAAGCAGCCAGCGGGCCCTCCAGTGCCGCCGGCTGAGGACGAGGCGGTGTCGAGGCTGCTTCTTCAAGTCGCCTCACCAGTGCGCCGCCGCCTTGTGAAGGCGGTCTCAGCGCCACGCCCCATGGAAGCCGGCGCTGCCAGCTCGGCCATTCCAGATGCTGAGGCATCAAGTGCTGCGCCTACTGGATGGGTGCGAGGAGGCGGTGACGGTCCATCGAACCAGCGCCTCGACGCAGCAGCGGCCGCGAAATGAGGGCGGCTTATCCAGGCTGCACCAGGGCGCATCTGGCGTCGCGAGCGTCTATCCGGGTATGTTTTTCCTTTTTGACTTTGTCTCTTCTTGTTCTTCTCTGTGGGGGCGTGCCAGTGCACCCACTAGGTGTAGTCCCCGAGTTTCGGGCCGGCTGCTGTGCAGGCGGCCCTGAACTCAATCTGGTGAGTTCCTCATTTTTGTCTTTGTCCGATTTTTTATCATAGGAGTATCAGAACCTCCGCGTCACCGCCTTCGACCGTAACGTTGAGCGGCTGGAGAAGCGGACTGCCGACTTGTCGGAGAGCCAGAGTAAGTTCTTCTTCTTTTTCGCGGGGGCGCGCTAGCGCACCCGCGGGCTGTAGTCCCCGAGATTCGGGCCGACCATCGAGCGCGGGCCGGATCTTCCCGCGACCTTTTGTTGTCGATTTACTTAACGCCTTTTTCTCTTGGTTTTTCAGAGGCCAATGCCACTCTTCAGGAACGGTTAGGTGAAGTCAGCTCGGCCCTTCGCGCCAAGGAGGAGGAGTGCGGCAAGCTCGCCAAAGAGCGCGACTTGCTGGCCGAGCAGTTGGCGGAGCAGAAGGAGCTGCTGAAGGCGGCATGGGATGAGGCGGGGAAGAAAGAGATCGCTCTCCTGGCCGAGTTCGAGATGGAGCGCTCCTCCTGGACTGACAAGGAGGCGATTCTGACTTACGGCTTCCATGAGATCGAAGACATTGTCGATGGTGAGTTTCTTTGCCTTCTTTCTTCGAACCACTGACTGTAAGTCGAGCCGATTTCTAACTCTTTCTTTTTGCTTCTTTCTGTTTGGGGCAGACTTCTTCCCTGGCCACTCGCAGGCGGTCACCCGAGCCATTGAGGTTGATCGTGAGGCGCGGAGGGCAAATGGCGAGGAGATCACCGCCAATGCCCCCTAACCGTCAATGAGCAGCTCCTGAGCATCGACACCAGTCTGCGGCCGGCCCATCAGCTGCTGCGCCAGCTTCAACGCGCCGGGGCCCAAGCGATCTCCGCCCTCTGGCTAGGTATGACGGTTTCACGATCGCCATTCGATCGCCGACCGGCCGGAGGTCGCGCCGCTGTCTTGAGGCTTGAAGGGTTCTCCGCCGGCCGGAGCGCCGCCTTGGAATTCGCCAAGGCTTGGTACCAGGATCGACTCGACCGGCCGGGCCGCTGCTCGTCAGAGGCCCAGGCAGCACTGGCGGCTATGGAAGGCGCCCTCGTGGGGCATGCGGTAGCGATCGCCGACTACGCCGACACCAGCGTCTTCGTTCCTGAACGGGCCGCGAACGGCGAAGAGGTGCCGCCGGAGTGGTTCGGGATGAACCCCGACTACGACGAGGACTCGGCGGAGGTGATCGGTTCCAACACCGAGGATGAAGACGAGGCGGGGGACGAAGACGAGACGGAGGCGCCAGAAGACAGAGCAGACGACCAGCCTCAGCTCGATCGCGCCTCCAGCAACGAGCCGCGTCCGACCGGGCCGACTTCCGCCGAAGACGATCAAGCCGAGACCGCCCAGCCGGCCGCTCTGGCGCCTGACACCGCCATCTCCGCTGACCCTCCGAACCCATCTGCCGCTCCTTAGGCTGCCGTCTTGCCTTTATTTTTCCTGTCTTAATAGTCTTCTGAAAGAACTTGTCAATTTTCACAATTCCACCCGCGGGGTGTATCTTGAATTTGGCCAGAGGCCTATGTTATGTAAATATCTATCTGCCTTCTATCTTTCCTTGCTTGTTTCTCTTTTTGACTTTTTCCTTTGCCGCCTTTCAATAGTCGCCGCTTTGCTGCATTTAATACCCGCCTGTGGATCGGCTGCAGTCAAATGCTTGGCTACTTTGGGGAAGGCAAGTACTTGGCCTTTTTAGAGTTTTTTTAACAAGTTGGATAGAAGGCGGTGAGCCGACTATTCGAGAGTCGGCTCATGGAGAGAGGTCGAAGCCGCTTGGGTTGTATATGCTTTGAGTCCTTAGCCATTTTTTCGTAGGTGCGCTTGTTCTTGCTTACTTTCGCCTTACCAACAACAAGCTCATGAGCTGCGGCTTTCGACAGAGACGGCTTAAATGCAGCACACTACTTGTCCGACTACAGAAGCATTTCACAAATAAGAAGACGACGAAAGTCCTCGGCCGACTAGTCGAACACGGTGCCAAGCGGCGAGCAAAGAGTAGCATACTGGAGGCATAATTTTATCATACAGATAACAAAGGGCAGTCCCCGAGCTCGCCTCGGGGCCCAAAGTCTCGAACTTTAATACAAAGGATAGCATGGTACATATCGATCAAGTGTAAAATCTTCTGAGAAGATTTATGCTCCATGGTCGCTCTAACTCCTTGTCGAGTCGTTCTCTTGCGCCGCCGAGGCTTCGAAAGCCGAATAGGTAGTAGGAGCCGTTGCCCAGCACTTTGCTGACGATGAAGGGGCGTTCCCAAGGCACCATCAACTTGTGTTGGCTGGCTATTCGCAGAATCAGCCGGAGCACAAGGTCGCCCTCTTGAAACGATCTCGGCCTGACCTTCCAGTTGTAATATCGGCGCGGATTCTGCTGGTAGATGCCGGACCAGCTGAGTGCCAACAGCCGGCCCTCTTCCAGTAGGTCGACGCCGTCTTGACGTGCTTCTTCAGCTTCCTCTTCGGTGTACATGGTGACTCGCGGGGAGTCGAATTCTATGTCCGTTGGGATGACGGCCGCACCGAGACGAGGAAGAAAGGCGAAGCCGGTCGACTTTTTAGAGTCGCGGCTCGGACTCCGGACTTTGGTCGGCAGCTACTCGCCAACAGCCGCCGAACGCCGAGTGGTTCGACCAATGAGGCTGGATGCCGACAGATGAGGCCGTTGCTCGCCCCACCGCCGCTTGATCATGGATGGGCAATGACGCTAAGTCCAATCGGATGCCCTGCGTCACAAGCAGAAATGGGCCAAGGCGACGGCAAAAATTTGTGCCATTATCGGTGATGATGCTGCGGCGGTATGCCGCATCGCACCGTGATGTCGGCAATGAAAGTCACCGTAGTCGGACCGCTCAACTTCTTGATGGGCTTTGCTTCTATCCACTTGGTGAACTTGTCCACCGCGACAAGCGTGATGAGTCAGCCGCCTCGGGCCGCCTTCAATGGTCCCACCATGTCCAGCCCCAAACCGCAAAGGGCCAAAGCGATGGGAATTGTCTTTAGTGCTGAAGCCGGGCTGTTGCGGCTTGGAGCGAACTTCGGCACCCTTGCATTTTGGACTAATTCCTTGGCCTCTTCCAGGCAAGTGCCGAAGAAACCGTGCCGAAAGGCTTTGGCGACAAGCACTCTTGAAGCCGCATGCTGGCCGCACTCGCCTTGGTGGATGTCTCTGAGAATTGCTTGGCCTTGCTCTGACTCCACGCAACGCTGGTTGATACCAAGAACGCCGCGCCGACCAGCCTTCTAATAATTATGGTAGGCTGCCGCCGGGCTTGCACTTGCCGAGCCAAGATTTCATTAGCTGGCAGCTCTCTGTTCACTAGAAACTTGAGGATGGGCTGCGCCCATGAGCGTGCTGCTATTTCTTCAACCGTCACCACTGCGACTTGGACAAGGGCGGCTGGGCTGGGAGGCGGCGGGCTGGAGTCTGCGGCCGCTTGCTGGATTGATGAAGTCTCCGGGCCGACTAGCGCAGTCCCCGGGCCGACTAGCGCAGTCCCCGGGCCGGGTTCTGAAGTCCCCGGGCTGGCTTCGACTGTGATTTTCTTGGGGCCGTCTGCTGGGGCTCTTGAGTCGGATCCGACTTCTTCGGGAGGAGCGGGCATGAAGATGGAGTCTGATTCTTGTTAAGGCTTGATAGACGGCTTAAGGAGGCGCTGAAGAGCGACGCCGGATGGTATTGCTTGGCGGGTGGAGCCGATTCGTGCCAAGGCGCTCGCTGATCGTTGCTTTGGCACGTGAAGGAACTCGCACCCTCGGTATCCGCTGAGTTGTGCACCAGAAGCGGTAGCTCGCCATGTTTGCATCTTTGGTGTCCCAGTCGCTAGATGACTGCTGGACCACCAAATCGGAGTCGCCATAGCACAGGATCCGGCGAATGACGAGTTCTTTAGCAAGCCGGAGCCCATGAATGAGCACCTCGTATTCGGCGATGTTGTTGGAGGCGGCAAAGTCGATCTGCAGCACATACTTGAGCTTGTCGCCTTTGGGGAGGTGAGGACGACGCCGCCCTGTGCCGGCAGCGCATCTTGGAGCCGCCGAAATGCATCCGCCAATGGTGGAGTCGGGCGCCACGGTAGTATCGGGTCTCGGCCAATGACGAGGAAGTCGCCGCTGTTTATGCGATTTGATGGCGGTCGCGGGCTGGTAGTAGATGGTGTAGGAGCCAAATCTACGCCCATTTGGCTACTCGCCGTAAGCATCTCTGCCCCGATGATCTCGGCAGGCGGCTGTGCAAACCACCGTAATGGGTTGCTCTTGAAAGTAAGGCTTCAGCTTCTTGGCGGCAAAATGCACACCGTAGCACATCTTCTGGTAGTGGGGGTAGTTCTGCTTGAGGTCGACAAGATTTCGCCAGTAATACACCGTCTTCGGACAGGGAGCTTTGCCTTCCTCTTTATGCTCGACTACAATGATCAGGCTTGACTACTTGGCTGGTGGCGGTGATTTACAGGAGCATGGGCTCTTTGGGAGTCGGAACCGCCAACACAGGGGGAGTAGTCAACATCTTCTTCAGCTAGAGAAATGCTTCATCCACCTTGTGGTTCCACTCAAAAAAGGTGGTCTTCTTCATCAATTGATACAAAGGGAGAGTTTTCGCCAAATGATCGATGAATCGGCCGATGGACGCTAAGCACCGGTGAACTTCTCGACAGTAACAAATGGTGGGTACCTCCATCCTCTCGATGGCCTTGATCTTCACGGGGTTGCACTCTATGCCGGGTTCAGAGACCAGGAAGCCAAGGAGTTGGCCGGCTGGTACTCCGAAAACGCACTTCACAGGATTGAGCTTGATCTAGAATCGGCGCAGGTTCTCAAAGGTTTCCTTGAGGTCTTCCAAAGAGCATCCCACGCTTCTCCGCCTTCACCACTCACATCATCCACGAGACGGGCATTTCGCCGAAGTTGCTTGAGGAGGCACTTCGCATGCAACCCCGAAGGTGGCGCCAAGATTCCTCGCCGAACGCCATGGTCGTAGCGTATATCTGAACGGCGTGATGAAGGTGGTCTTCGCCTATCTGTTGGTTCAGCTTGATCCGGTGATATCCTAAATATGCATCTAAGAAACTCAACAGCCGTGATCCGCCGTGGAGTCTATCACCGATCGATTCTTGGCAAAGCAAAGGGGTCCTTCGGACAGGCTTTGTTGAGGCTTGTGTAATCAATGCACATCTGCCACTGCTTGTTTTGCTTCAACACCAAGACCGGGTTTTCCGACCACTCTGGAAAAAACACCTCCATAATGAAGCCGGCCGCCAGGAGCCAGGCTATTTCCTCTCCAACAACTCTTCTTTTCTCTTCTGACAGCCGGCGCAAGGGCTGCCTGACGGGCTCCACATCTGGTCGGACATGTAACTTGTGCTCGGCGAATTCCGCTTGCAGACACTGTGCATGTCTTTAGGGGACCATGCAAAGATGTCTCGATTCTCACGGAGGAAATCGACGAGCTCGCCTTTCCTATTTATCACAAGGTTTGTACCCATGATGCACTCTCTGGGTGCTCTGGGTCCAAGGGTATCTTCTTAGTCTCTTTGGCCGGCTTGAACGAACCTTCATCTTCCGACTCCTTGGGGTTAGGCGACATCTCTGGCTGCTTTCCGGCCATCGCCACGACCCGATCGAGGAGCCGCTTCACCGCGATCACTAGGGACTCTGGACAACCGATTACTTCACCAAGAAGCGATGACTTCTTGTAGTCGCCAACGACGGTCGAATCCCTTGAACTCGGCATCTTCATCTTGATGTAGGCGTAGTGAGGAACTGCCATGAACTTGGCCAAGGCAGTCGCCAAGAAGTGCATGGTATGGGCTTTCAAGGTCCACTACTTCAAACCAGATCGGCTCTCGGGCGGAAATGATCTTTATCTCCGAAGAGGACGCCTATCGATCTTGCCGATTGGTGAGCAGGAAAGGCCGGCATAATACCATGGAACACAAATCCGCTGCTCAGGGCTGTCTTTGCTTGATTCCTAGCTTCTCCATAGTATCTTTGTACATGATGTTGATGCTACGCCTCCGCTCTATCAGCACTCTCGAAAGCGGGTCTGCCCGCCTATCGCTGGCCAAGGTAGCACCTAGGACCAGGGCATAGGAGCCCGGATTCGCATCACCTTCGGTGATCCGCTCGCCCAACCGATAGGCTTCGACCAATGCATAAACTCGAGTATCTGCTCCCACCGTGATTTACTTCTTGCTACTATAGTCGTCACAAGGCCGATCAACAGCCACACCGGTGAACACCACGAGGCTCCATGCTCTTCGGTACTGTTTTGTATCATACCCGACGGCCGGGCGGCCGCCATCGGGCGGCGGTGGAGGCGGCGGTCCAAAGAAAGCGGCGAAGGAAGGAGGCCGCTCCTTGGCGATTCGGGTGAGCCAGCTGGCACTTTCGGTGGTATGATTTGACGGCTTCGAGCCATCAGGAACTTGCAGGACCATCCAGAGTCTGCCAGAAGAGAAGGCCGCAGCCGCTGGACTTGCCACCTTTCGCCGCTGGTCGGAGGACGCCCCACCGCTGTTGATCTTCGATCAGTCGCGAACTCGCCGATCAAGGAAGTCGGCTGTTGGGCCTTGCGCTTGTTGTTGTTCGTTATTGTCATCGACCGTGTCTCCACCGAGTTCGGGAGCCTAAGGGCCACTTTGCCACCGTGATTGACTTGAATTGCCGCCTTCATGGAGGAGTCGGCGTGGCGCATTTGTCTGCTATGACCAGCAGTCGTCGAGGGTTTCTAGCTCGCACAGAGATCTTGTGCTTGAGGAGGGTGTTTCTCAAGACCGGCGGTGAAGTACTCGATAGCTCGCACCTCGTGCACACCTCGCAGAGTTCCGGCTCGCCAACGCGTGAGGTAGTCGCGGTCGACTCGCCGTGGCCTTGCATGCACAAGGAAAGCCGGGCGCGCTTGGGAGGTCGCTTGTACGCGCTCGTGAAGTTGCGGATGAAGGCTTCGTGAAGTCGACCCAGCTATTTATGCTGCGCTTCCAGATCGTTCAACCATGTCCGGCCGCGCCTCGAACATGAGTGGAACATACTTCACGGCAACCGCTTGTTGCCGTTCGCTATGCTGACGGCCGTGGAGTAATCAATTAGCCAGTCTTCTGGCTTCATGGAGCCGGTATACTTGGGTGTGTCTCGGGGAAGCGTGAACCCTTGGGGGAAAGGCTCTGTCGTGCGCGATGGGGGGACGACACCTATGGGGCCGGGGACGGCCCCTTCGTGTGTTCGGTACGAGGGCGGAGGGTGCACAGAGAGCAGATCGAGGCGATGCGCGCGGGGCGAGGATTTTTACCCAGCTTCGGGCCGCGATGGTCGCGTAAAACCCAACTGCTGCTTTGTGTTGTATTTGATCTTGCTCGAGAATGCGAGCGAGTGGTGGTGTATGGAACCAGCCGAATCCCAGGCGCTAAAGTTGCCAAGGGTTCGAGCCTCGCGAGAGTAGCTAATCCTCCGAACCCCCCCAACCCCCCGCGCAGTATGGGCCTCCTTTATAGGGCAAGGGTCACCGACAGTGTCAACGAAGGTAGAGGGGTAAAATGTAAAAGAGGTGGTAGTTGGAACAAGCGGAACAAGGCAGCTACAAAGGCTTGAACAAAGGATTCTACCTACTTTTGACAGAGGGGGACAAGAGCATTTAATGCCGCCGCCCGCCCCCAAAAGCTCCCCGCCTTATGCGCTCCGCTTGCCACGGGCGATGGAGCCACCACCGCGGAGTGCCACCGCACCTCATGCAAAGACAGCCCACCCGCCACGCTGCTCTCGAGAAAGCCGAAGGCGACGCGGTGGGCAGATGGCTCGAGGCGGGCACGAGCATAGCTCCCGGCAAGTACCTTGCCGGGTCTTGATCTTGCCGGCCCGGAGCTTGTCGGGTTCTATAACTTGCCGCCTCCCGGGCCTCGCCGACGCCAGATAGCGCCGAGGCGTGTCTTCGTGATGTGATCTTCTAGTTTCCCGGCGTAGCCCTTCGCCAGGCCTCGCATGAGTGATATAATCTTGAGCTCGAACGGCCTTCCCGGCAAGCTCCTCTTGCCGGGCCTTGATCTTCTGCTCTAGTACACTTTGTTCTTGACCGGCTTGATACGGAGTGGGAATGGTCTCCGCAAGCAAATGGTGAACCCCGCCGCTGGAGCTGCAATCGCCAGGTACGTTGGGGTACCGAGGTACCCTACCTTAGTACACCGACAGAGCCCCGGCCTGGGCCATACACGGTGCCAACGCTGTTGGGCCAGCCCAAAAACAGCACGGGCACATGCGCCCACGGCGCGTCGACTCCACTTCCGCCGCCGCTTTCCCGCAACAAAGACGCCGATTACAAGGGCGTCAGGATAGGACGCGCCACGCCCTTCAATGAGGAGAGCGGAACGCCCCACTTCCCCATAAAACAGAGGAGCAGCGCGTTCCTCCATCGCTTATTGCTTCTTCTTCCTCCTCCAAAAACCCTCTTTGCGCCCCGCCCGCATCTCCTCCGTTGTTTTTTCGTCACAAGGCGCTGCCGGATTCTTCATCCTCCTTCGCCCGCCCGCCATGGCCCCGAAAACCAGGAAGGGAAGGAGAAGGCGGAGAATACCAAGAAGGAGAACCGAGCAAGCGGAAGAGCTCGCCAGATGCGGAGGGAGAACGTTGCCTTCCGCCGCTGCTCGGGCGCGCAAGAACTCGGGGCAAGTATTTCCTGTTCGGGCCAAGAGGACCTCGGCGATCTCGACCAGAGCCCACCCGCCGCCACTATGGACAACTATCCCGGCGGTACTATTTCTTCGCAGCCTTCTTCCACCGCGTCTTTGTCCCCCTTTTTCTGAATTTTTCTGTGACATCATGAACACATATGGCTTCCACCTTCTGATTTCACCCCAACGCCGCCCTCATATCGGCTGTTTTCGCATATGTGCGAAAAACTTCATAGGATATACCCAAATGTAGCTCTGCTCAGCACTTTTTACTCCTAGAGCAGAGTCTCCCCCTCTCCGAGGGATTTCTTGGGTTTTCCGTCGAACTTGAAGAGGTCAGATTGCCGGGAGCTCCGCTAAGTGGGAAGAGTGGCGCAGATTGGTGCTGATCGTCAAGACGAGCCGCAGCTCTTCACCGCGACCGCGACAACGCCCATTGCGCTGCCGAGATCCGGAGTGAGCTGGATTCGACGACATCAAGCTCGACGCTCTTATTCGATTCTTCGCCTTCGAGAAGCGGGCTGTCCATTGCAGCGTGGCGCAGATTTCCTCCGCCACAGATTGCCCTCTCCAAGACAGAAGAGGCCGCCCGGGAGTATGGCGCACAGGATATAATGAGGCTGCGACCGGCTGAACTTCAACTTCACGACGCTGAGCTGAGGGGATGGTCCGGAACTTTCAAATATGACCCGCCCATCCAGAGTGGTTCAGCTTCCCCGGGAGTGGTGCCTTTGCAACAGCGCTGCTCGATCGCCTCGCCATGATGCCCGCAGACTCACACGGCGTGAGCGTTTATGGATTCCGCCTCGAGCCATCGACATCTCAACTTCTTCGACACCCTTGAGGAGGTGGCGAAGAACAAGGACGAGATCCGGGCGACACGGGACACCACGGACCAGAGCTCGCAGACATAGCTTCGGGTTCAAGAGGCCGCCGCAGCCGCAGCGCAGGAAGTTCGGTTGTACTCCCGAGGAGGCAGAGGCTGCGGAGGAGTCCTACCAAACGGAGGCGGCGGAGATCTGCCGACCGCTGCAACTTCCTCCCCGGCACGCCGCCGGGTCCCTCTCGAGGCACTCTGGGATCTCGGAATCGCGGCTGGCCGCTGGCAAGTGGTGGTGCTGCCGAGGAGCAGAGGCGCCGGAGGAGCGGGACGCCAAAGGAAAAGGGGTCGCAAGCAGGGCGCCGCCCGGCGAGCCAGCCGGGCGAGGAGGAGGGGAGAACGCCGCGTCGCCGAGGATGCCGGGCGGGTCCACGGACCTTACGACGACGACGCCTCCTCGCTGCCGGAAACCTCCGCCGGGCGAGCCCCAAGCGCTTCCATCAAGCGCCCGCAAGGCTGCGGCGAGGCGAGCACGCAAGCCCCGGCAACTACTTCAGCTCACGGGCAGCGCAAGCTTCCCGGGAGTCGAGCCGGGGGCGCACTGCAAGACACAGACATGGCGGAAGCGACCGCTGGCAGGCTACAGCAAAGGCGCCCAGGTCGGCGCCGAGCGACAGGGTCTTCGAGCGGGCGGCGCCCGCCCGCCTGGTCTCGGCCGCCACAGGCCGGGTTTCGAGCCCCAGTTCCCGAGGACCGCCAAGCGCCCGAGAGGGCTTTCGCCTCGCCTCGCGGCCGACGAACTCAGTGTAGTATGACTTCTCCGCCTTGAGCAAAGACGACGAGGAAGAACAGGAGGAGCACCAAATCTTCATCTTCTTAAATTTCGCCTTTGATTATTGTTGAGGCCAATCCTGTTTTTGTGCTGATTTCAGACTCTTGACCGAGCGGGCGGCGAAGAAAGCCAAGGTGCCCGTGGTTGATGTTAGTGACGACCCCGCCCGCCGAGGCGATCGGGACGGCCGAGGCAAGCTTGCCGACCCGAGCGCCGGCCCCGAGGAGCAGCCTCAGCGAGCCCCCAACAGACGCCTGGGTCCCGCACCTTCGCTGCTTCTGCCTCGAAAGTTTCATCTTGTTCCAATATCTTGATGTGTTTGTCTTGACTTGCGCAGAGATGGAGCCGCAGCAGGAGCACCCGGAGGTCGCCTCGAGGAGCCGGCAGTCCCTCCATCCTCGCCAAGGTTGGACTCTCCAAGAAGGGAGAGCTGCCCGCCAAGGGCGGTACTCCGCCAAGGGCGAGTACCTCGCCAAGAGCGAGCGGCCGACGAGGACGGGCCACTCCGCCAAGGGATAGTTCCCGCAAGAGAGCCCGCCGCTGAAGACGCCCACCAAGGTAAGTTCTGCACTTTTGCCTTCTTGGCGCCGCTTCTTCTTGATATTTGCTTGAACTGCTTTTGCTTTTTTTCTTCAAGATCCCCCTCCTCCCCGAAAGCGATGGAGACGGAGGTCGCCATTGAGGAGGAGGAGGACGGCAGGTGGCGGCGACGACGCTTCTGTTGCCGAGGACGCCGGGCGGAGCCGCCGAGCCTCACGCGCCAGAGATCGCCTCGCCGCGCACGCAGCCGCCGGAGAGGGGACGGCGACCGCACCATCGCCCGGAGGCTGCGGGAGCGCTGGTGCCGCGCTGTCGCCACCCTCCGCCGAGAAGAACGGTCTGCATTACTTGAAGCCCCCAACGGCGCTTTCATCCAGATGCCGGGGTTCTCGTCATGAGCTCCCCGCGGAGGGCGAGGCCTTCGACGGGAGATCCGCCTCCGCGGTTTGAAGGTCGCCGAGGGGCTCAAGGAGCGGCGGGCCCGATGAGGAGAAGCTGCTTCACCAGCCTCGCCCTTACCGGCCAGACAGCGGCTCGCTTCGGGAGGCCCTTGCCGCCAAGGCCGAGGAGATGGAGAAGGCTGGCGGAGCTCAGCCGCTAATCAGGCTGCCTCCGCGAGGTGGCGGAGAAGCGCGAGCAGCTCACCGGGCAGTATGAAGAGTGGCTGCTGGAGAAGGCCGAGGCCGAAGAGCAGAACGGCTCGCCGGAGTGGGGTTGTCCCGGCGAGAAGGAGAGCTCATTCAGCGGAAGGTTGACCTTGACGCCCACGAGGAAGACCTCGCCGGGAGCAGCCCTTGGCGGGAATTGAAGGAGGCGAAGACGCCAAGGCGGCCGCGAGATCGCTAAGGAAGATCTTGCCACCAAGGTCGCAAGAATCGAGGAGCTGTTGAAGGTGGACTCGGAGAAGATCGCCGCGCCACCACGGAGCGCGAGAAGTACGCCCACACCAACTCGTAGCTCCAGCGCCGCCTTCGAGAAGGGCGACGAGCTCAAGGCCGCTGGCGACTCCGCCGAGATCTTGAGCAGAAAATTTCTGCGCTGAAGGACTCGCCGACGCTGCCCGGACCGAAACTAAGTTGAAGGAGGAGCTCCGCGAGGAGCGATCCTTAGTGGCCGTGCCAATAAAGCAGCCGAGGATTTCCGCCGCATCGCCGAGATATGGACCGAGGACTTGGTGTCTTCGCGTCCCGCCATTGACCAGAGGCCGGCGCTGAAGCTGGAGCATCTCATCTACTCCCGGATCCAAACTCGCCACAGCGCCAAGCTCAGCCTCTTCTTGGGGGTCGCGCCAGCTCTTGCAAATCATGGAAGAAGATCTCGCGCAGAGCTCGCCGAGGAGGCGCGCCACCAGCGCGAGAACCATGGAGCGCGGTGGCCGACGAAGATCGATACCGCAACCCCGGTATAAACCTCTCCAACGCCCTTCGCAGCTTGCCACCGACGCGACATGGAGGCCTCTGAAGGAGCAGGTCGCCCACATCATCGCCAAAGTGAACAAGATCCCGTGATGGAGGGCGCACGCGTAGACTAGGCCTCTTTTATCTTTATTTCCTTTTGTTGCTGCACAGGTCGCTATGAACACATTAGTCATCGCGACAAGTTATTCCTTGTAAGATATTACCTTTATTCTGATCAGCAGATGCAGTGTCATCTCCCTTGCCTTGATCCTCAACTTCGCACGCTTTTAACTTTATGCTTTAGGAGTTTTGCCGGCAAGGAGCCCTTGCATGAAAGTGCCGAGTGTCAAACTCGAAGCAGCCTGCTAGCCAAGGACTTACCGGCAAGCAACCTTGCCATGGCTTGCCGCAACGCACCTAGCTTGCTGCGCGGGCTCGAAACGAAACAAGGGCGCAACACTTTGTCGCGGCTCACTTAAATCGTCGAGCACGCTCGAAAACAAGATGAGGGTGCGGCTATCCACGGGTAGGTTCCTCCGAGCACAAGTTTTCCATACGAAATGTGGTTGTTCAAGGAAGGCAACTTAAAAATTTAAAACTTTGAGCCTTTCTCCGGCAAGCTTCTCTTTCTTGAACAGCACTTGGTTCATCCTCCACTTCCTTCCCCCCCGGCAAACTTGTGCACGAGGAATGTTTCTTTTGCTTAAGAGACAAGGAAAGAGAAGAAGGAAAAAGATATGGCCTTTCGGGCGGCTATTGCTTGCCGGATATGCGTGTCGCATTTAAAGATGCCAAATAACTCATGCAAATAGCAAAGAAGAGCATGGGAAAAAGGCAAATAGCGAAAACACGGAAACTTTATTGCTGCACGGGTCTGCGCCCGCTTTGTACAAAGGGTTACATGCAACGGCGGCAAAGCTTTTGTACAAAAGGTGGTTGCCGGAGCGGATCACGGCAACCGCGCCTTATGGGTAAAACTTGCGAAGATGCTCTATGTTCCAGGAGTTACTCACTGGTAAGCCTTCTTCGGTCTCGAGACGGACAGCGCCAGGCCTCGTGACTTGTCTCACCCGATAAGGGCCTTCCCACTTCGGCGTCAACTTGTTGGAATTCTTGGCGGACTGAACACGCCGAAGAACAAGGTCGCCTTCCTCGAGACTCCTGGCTTTGACCTTGCGGCTATGGTAGCGGCGCAAGGCTTGCTGGTATCGAGCAGCTCGTACAGCAGCCTGGAGACGTCCCTCCTCAAGGAGCAATGCGTCATCTTGTCGCAGTTGCTCTTGCTCAAGCTCATCGTAAGCGAGCACTCGAGGAGATCCGTATACGAGTTCCGTGGGGAGAACTGCTTCGCTCCATAGACTAGAGCAAAGGGTGTCCGTCCGTGGCTCGACGGTGTCGCTCGATTGACCAAAGAGCCGCCGCAGTTCCTCTATCCAATTTCTTCCGCGACTTATGCGCAGCTTCGCCGAAAGTTCTTGTCTTGAGTCCGCGCAACACTTCAAGATTGGCCCTTTCGCTGACCGCTGCTCCTTGGGTGAGCAATGCGTTTAAACAGACCTTGGCGCCAAGGTCTTGGACGATCGCATGAAGGTGCGGCTAGTGAATTGTGTACCGTTGTCGGTGATAATCCGTTAGGGATCCCAAACGCACACAATCGACCAAGAACTTGACTGCCGATCAGGTTGTCACCTTTCTCATCGCTCCACTTCGCCACTTTGTGAACTTGTCGATTGCTACGCATAAGTACTCAAAGCCCCGACAAAGACGGGGAAGGGGCCGAGGATATCGAGCCCCTGCATCGAGAAGGGCCAGGATAAAGGGATTGTTTGGAGAGCTTGAGCTGGTTGATGAATTTGCTTTGCATGGAACCGCACGCTTCACACTTGGTTACTAGTGCGCTTGCATCTTGGAGGGCTTTCTGCCAAAGAACCCTTGCCGAAAGCTTTCCCGCAAGTGCCCTTGCGCCAATGTGGTGGCCGCAGATGCCTCCATGTAACTCGCCAACAGCTTCGGCCCATCTTCCCGGAGATGCACTTCACCGACACCATTGAGTTTTTTCAGACAGCTCGTTGTCCACTTAACCGGTACATACTTGACTGTCTCGGGTTATCTTTTCTATTTCTTCCGGTCGCCGGAAGTTCTCCGGTTTGCAGAAACGGACGATCTGTTGTGCCCATGCCGAGCTTGGGGCTCGACGGCAAGGACTAAAGGCATGAGGGCCGCTGCGGAACCTCGGCTTCTACGGCAAGGATCTCTCGCTCTGCCGGAGTCGACGGTCCCCGCAAGCTTGCTCGATCAAGGCTTGCCGAACACTTGCTTTGATCGCGACCGATCCGAGGATCGGCAGGAGCAAACTGTTCGCGGCGTTCCGCCGCTGACTTGGGACTTTGGCGGCGGCCTCGGGGAGATCCGCCGCAAGTAGTCGCCGGAGACCAACTTTCTTCTTGGACTGCCCAATTGATGGTGCGACGGAGGGTTGAGTCAGCTTGAGCAAGAAGGTCCCCGGTTCCACAGTAACTTCATCGAAGCATACTTTGAAATGCCATCTGCGATTTCATTCGAGCTCTCGAATGTGCTCCATCTGCAGACCTTCAAAGCGCCTCAAGCTTCCTCACTTCATCTATATAAGCTTCCATCAAAGGGCTCGATAGCTCTTGTTAACTTGCCGACCACCAACCGAGAATCTCCCCGACAATCAACTTCTTGATCCCAAGTTCGCCGCAATCCCGAGGCCGGCGAGCAAACCTTCATATTCAGCAGATTGTTTGTCGCTTGCTCTCTCGGAAGTGCATCCGATGACATACTTGAGGTGCTCTCCGGGGCGCGATGAGTACGACGCCGCACCGCGCTTTGCAGCGAGAAGGCACCATCAAAGTACATTACCCATTCACTTGTCGCTTCTTACGGGTGTACTCGCTTTCTTGGACTTCTTCATCGTGTTGGGGTCCACTCGCTCAATTCTGCCAAAGCCCGGCTCTGTATGGTTGAAGTACTTTCAAACTTGAGTCCAAAGCTCGACAGCTCTAGTGCCCACTCAACGATCCTGCCTGTTGCTTCTGGGTTGTGCAATATCCTCTTCAGCGGGAAGCGAGTGACCACTCATATCTCGTGTGCTCGAAGTAATGGCGCAGCTTTCTCGAGGCCATAAGAAGGCCGAAGCAGCCGCACACCGTAGTATCTTGATCTAGCCCCTCGGAGAAGGGAGCTTACAAAATACACCGGGCGCTGCACCATCTTTTTCCGCACCTCATCCTGCTCTCGCAGAGTTGTCCTTGTCGGGCCGAGCTTGTCGAGCAGCCCCGCTTGTCGCTGGACTCGCTTGTCGGGGTGCAGCCTCCTCGTGGGACTCCTCTCCGCTATTAGCGCAAAGACTAACCACTTGGTTGGTTGCTGCTAGGTACAGCAACAACTTCTCCCGTGGTCTAGGTGCGACAAGTATTGGGGTAGAGGATAGGTATCGCTTCAAATATTGCAGCGCTGCCTTCGCTTCGAGTCCACTTCATGGGGCCTGCCTTCTTCAAGATTTTGAAGAAAGGTAGGGCGCCGCTCGCAGACTTTTGAAATGAACCTCTCGAGGGCAGCCACACAACCCGCGAGCCTTCGACATCCTTGACTCGCTTCGGGCTTCGATCCGCTCAATGGCTCTAATCTTGTCGGGTTGGCTTGATCCCTCTTCTGCGACAAAAGAACCCGAGAAGCTTGCCGAGGGAACTCCAAAGACGACTTCGGGTTCAACTTGAGCTGTATCTTGCGCAGTTCTGAAATGTCTCTTCCAAATCTTGAATCAACGTATCCTTGCTCTTGCTCTTCACCACGATATCATCCATGTAAGCTTCTACATTTCGTGGATCTGTGGCTCAAAAGCAATATACACTACCCTTGCGAATGTCGACCTGATTCTTCATCCAAATGGCATGCGATGAAGCAATAGGTGCCACATGGAGTGATAAATGCGTCTTCTCTTCATCTTCTTTGGCCATAAAGATCTGGTGGTAGCCTGAGTACGATCGAGAAAGCGAGTAGCTCACATCCGCGGTGGAGTCGACAATCTGGTCGATGCGCCGCAAGGGGAACGGATCCTGGGACATGCTTTATTCACATCGGTGAAGTCTATACACAGCCTCCATTTCCCGCTGGCCTTGCGCACGACGCATCGGGTTTGCTAACCACGCCGGATGGATCACACCTCTAACTAGGCCTGCTGCCTCTAGCTTCTTGATTTCTTCGCCGATGAATTCTTGGCGCCCACGGCTTGCTTCCTCACTTTCGCTTGACGGGCGCGCGATGAGGGCAAACGCGCAGCTTGTGCTCAATTACCTTCACAGGAACACCGGGATGTCGATGGTTGCCATGCAAACACATCGACATTCGCCCGCAGAGCAACGAGCGCCGCTTCCTATTTGCCGCAGCGTGGCACTTATGGTGAAGGTACCACCGCTGCCGCCCTCCTGGCGACACCTTCTTGGTCGCTGGTGGAGCAGCCATTCCTTTTATCCTTGCCGTGGAGCTCGACGGGCGCCCTCGACAGCGCGCAACACTCGAAGGGGTGCTGTTGCGAGTGGGTCCCGAGCGCTTGCGGACTTGGTCTTCGCCTTCTTTCCCCGGGAGCTTCAGCGGCAAGTGCATCCTTGTCGGCGCTGCTGCCGCATCCCCAGAGATCTTGTCGGTACAGATAAGCGCATCTTTCTTGTCGCCGTGGACGGTGATGACGCTTATCGCCCCGCATCTTGAGCACGCTAAAGCGTAATGGGAAGCTGCCATGAACTTGGCGAGAGCAGACGGCCGAGTATCCCGTTGTATGGCAACGGAATATCGGCGACGCCGAAAGTGACGCGCCGTCCTGAACTTGAGCTCCCCGCCAAAGGTCACCGCAAGGTGATCTTTCCTTGGGCCTGCTCCTTCCCGGTTGATTCCTTGAAGGAACCGGTCTCTTCGAGCTCGCCATCCGGGATTTGGAGTTTCTTGATCACAGCAGAGGAGATCAAGTTCAGCCCGCCCCGCCGCCAACCAACATCTTGGTGACCTTGAGGTTGCGGATGGTGGGTGAGACCAGCATCGGCAAACACCCGACCGCTGTGGTGCGGTCGGGTGATCTTCAAGATCAAAAATGATGGGCGTGGCTGGACCATTTGAGGAGCTCTTGCGACTCCATGGGCGGCTCACTGCATTCACCTCACGTGCCCACCGCTTTAGTTGGCGGTGGAGGTGTGTAACGAGGCGGCACCGCCGACGCACAGACCTCCGTGGCCTTCGGAACTCCCCTGCTCACCGCCATCCTCATCCTCCATGTCCTCGCCGCCGCCTTCTTCATCCTTGTCGCGGCTCCGAGAAGGTCGATCACCTTGTCGCCGCTGGCCTTGCCGGGGTCCTCCCGACCAGTGAACGGCCGCTTGCTCGGTTCTCCTCCGCCACCTTGGGCCCTTTCCTTGTCGCGCCTCTCAGACTAGCTTTTTGCCGCCGACGAGATAGTCGACGCGCTTGCGCTTGTAGAGGTCGTGGCCCTTGGTGCGGTGGATTTTGCAAGATCGCTTGCCGGGCCGCCACGCTTGTCGGCTGCCACCACAGGCAAACTCCTTGCCGGAGTTGCCACCTGGTTTGCTTGGCGGAGCTTCCTTGCCGGACTTTTCGACGGCAAGCACCTGTTCCTTGTTCTTCTTCGAAAGTTCTGCCGGGCGCTTTTGCCGGGCGGCGTCGCCGAGTCGCTTCCTCCTGCGCCAAGATCCTCCCCGGAGCCTCCTCCCCTCTTCTGCGTCGATTTATCAGCCGAGCATAAAGCTCACGACATCCCGGATCTTGGTCATCGCCATCTTTCACGCATGCGGCGGTTACGCACGCTCGTGGAACGACCGATAACCGCAGCAGGTGGACGTCGTGGATGTTGTCTTTGCACACGGCTGAAGCGTTGGATGTACTTGCGCAGGATTCTCCTTCCTTCGGGCCAAAATGTGGAGATCACTGGCCGTGGGGTTTGTGGCCGCCAAAGGAAGGCACCAACAAACCGATGGCAAAGGTCCGCCCAGAAGAAATGGAGCCCTCCGGCAAGTGCATAAGCCAAGAACGAACGCTCGCCTAAGCACGAGCGGAAGTAGTTCGCCAGAATCTTCGTCGCGCTTCGCAGCTCGCACGCGATGGTGTAGACACCGAGGAATTCCGAGGGTGCGCTTGCCGCCGTATTCTCGCACGCCGGGCTTGAAATTCTTCATGCTGGGCCACCGGACGCGCCGCAGCTCACGGGTGAACGCAGGGCAGCTCGCCGCGTCGACAAGTCGCTCGCTCGCGGGCGACGCGTCGCCGACAGTGCTCCCAGCCCTCTGGTCAGATTGTCGCCGAGCCTCGGGCGCGCCGATCGTGGTTCGAAGCGTCTTCTTGTCGCCGCTTCCGAGGACTCGGCGTTGATCCCGACGAGCCCGCTGGTCCGACGATGCCGTGGAGCCGCTGCCGGCGTTGTTCGCGGGCGGCGTTTTCGCTTCGCGGCGTGGAGTGCACGGTAGTTGCGCCCGGCGTCTTGTCGCCGCAGCCTCGTCTTCTCGCTTGCCGCGCCGTGAGGCCGCAGCTGCTGCTGACGGCCGTTGTTGGCGGCGGCGACCTGTGCTCGATGGTAGCCTCCGCCCTCGCCTTGTCCGCCGCCGAGGAAGTCGAGAGCATTTGCGCTCTTGTGAGCGCTTCGCAGGAGTGGAGGGAAGCGGGAGCGAAGCGGTGCGAGAGCGGACGCGCCGGGCTTAACAGTGTTAGAAGGAGCAGGGTCCTCCCCCGGCGCCTTCGCTTTGCCCGTGTCTGGGCGGGGGTTCGGAACATCCCGCGAGCCCCCGGCGCGCCCCTGCTCCAGCAGACGGATACCACCTCCCGTGGTATGGCGCTGCTGGGTCGTCGTGCGCTGAGATGGACGTGGATCCACGGAGGCCGAGGCGCGGTCATCCGCCCTGTCCTCGATTCGTGACGCCGCGAAAGTGCCTCGCCGGTGTCCACCCTTCCGCTGGCGTCTCCTCCGCCCACCGTTGGCTCCGGTGGCGGCGGGTGAGACGCAGACGGATCTACAACCCTCGAGGCCCTCGTCTTCGGGGCCATGGCGCAGTTGTCGACGAAGTCGCAGACGAAACTGGAGAGGTTGGTGAAGAACGCAGCCGCGCGAACGCCGGATCAGGTCCGCACAAACTCGACGCCCCCTACCTGGCGCGCCAGAGATGTCGTGCGCGATGGGGGGACGACACCTATGGGGCCGGGACGGCCCTTCGTGTGTCGATGCGAGGGCGAGGGTGCACGAGAGCAGATCGAGGCGATCGCGCTGGGCGAGGATTTTACCCAGCCGGGCCGCGGCGGTCGCAGAAACCCTCTCGCTGCTTTGTGTTGTATTTGATCTTGCTCGAGAATGCGAGCGAGTGGTGGTGTATGGAACAAGCCGAATCCCAGGCGCTAAAGTTGCCAAGGGTTCGAGCCTCGCGAGAGTAGCTAATCCTCCGAACCCCCCCAACCCCCCCTACGTTGTGCATGGGCCTCCTTTTATAGGGCAAGGGGTCACCGACAGGTGTCAACGTAAGGTAGAGGGGTAAAAATGTAAAAGAGGTGGTAGTTGGAACAGTCGGGAACAAGGCAGCTCAAAGCTTGAACAGTGGATTCTACCTACTTTTGACAGAGGGGGACAAGAGCATTTAATGCCCGTCGCCGTCGCCCCAAAAGCTCCCGCCCTTGCGTCTCCGTTTGCCACGGCGATGGAGCCACCACCGTGGAGTGCCACCGCACCCCTCATGCAGCACAGCCACCCGCCACGCGTCTCTGGAGAAAGCTGAAGGCGACGTGTGGGCAGATGGCCTGGAGTGCGGGCACGTAGCACAGCTCTCCCCGGCAAGTACCTTGCCGGGGTCTTGATCTTGCCGGGCCCGGGAGCTTGTCGGGTTCTATAACTTGCCGCTCCCCGGGCCCTCGCCGGGACGCGTATAGCGCCGAGGCGTGTCTTCTGTGATGTGATCTTCTAGTTTCCCCGGCGAGCTCCTCTCGCCAGGGCCTCGCATGAGTGATATAATCTTGAGCCTGGAACGGCCTTCCCGGCAAGCTCCTCTTGCCGGGGCCTTGATCTTCTGTCTAGTACACTTTGTTCTTGACTGGCTTGATACGGAGTGGGAATGGTCTCCGGCAAGCAAATGGTGAACCCTGCCGCGGGGAGCTGCAACTGCCCGTGCACAAGTTGGGGTACTGAGGTACCCCTACCTTAGTACACCGACAGGCTCGTCTCAGATGGAGGGTCCAAAGCAAGGCGGACCCAGCTCATCTTCTTCTTCCAGTGCCAGGGATCGGTGGAGTCGGTCGATTCGATGGCGGCCGTCATTCTCTCTGACTCCCTCCCAGCGGCCAAGGCGGCCACCGAGAGTCGGATGCTCAACATGCGGTGGGGAAACTCGCCATTCTCTTCTTGGTGGGGGAGGAAGGTAGTCGTCCTACCGCTCTACTGCTCTCGGACGGCCGTCTTGGTCGCGCTCAATGGTGATGCGAGTCCGACTGCGACTGACAGCCTGCTCTTTGTCTTTTCTTCCGCGGACTCCGCCAATCGGCGTCCGAGACGTCGCGCCCTGATCTCGGCGGGGAGGCAAGTCGTCGTTTGGCTGCCGTGGCGCCTCAGTGCGGCCGCCCGCGGCATTCTGCGCGGCAACTGCGTCGACGAGCTGCTGGACTCGCTCCGTCATCATGCGGCGCTCTTCGCCTTCGAAGTTCTTCAGCTCGTCGGTGGCCGCTTGGGCGGCACGGATGTTCTCCGCATGGGTGGCTTATACGGGGCGATTGGCCCCGAACAAGTCGGCGATGGTCGCGCCGCGCTGCCGGACCGCGCCTAGGCGGCTGGGCCCAGTCGGAGCCGGCGAGCCGCCCATGGCGCGATCCATTTCGCGCTGGTACGCTTCTGACAAGCGCCTCATGCTTGCCAGCTTCTTGGCGCCTTCGATGATCTGAAGGCGGCGTGTCTCCAACGTCTCGGCGTCTGTGTCCTCTGGAATAGGCGCAGTCAGGCCTTGCAGAGCCGCATCGAGCGGGTCCTGAGCTCCCTCACCGGAGCGCTCATCGTGACTGATGATGAGCACCTCGTGAGGAAGCAGCTCTTCGTAGACCACCATGTTGGTGGGGAAAGTGTCAAGTGACACGGCGTCGGAGTCGACCAGCATTGGGTCGGTGGAGCCTACGGACTCCAAGTCCACGGCAGGCTCGCCGGTGACGTAGAGTTGGTCGAGGAGGCCCGCGAGGAGACTCTCGGGGCCACCCGTGCCTGCGTCGGATGCAGCCTCGTTGGAGAGGCGAACCTCGCCAACAAGTTCGGCAAGGCTGCTCACTGCACAGGCGGCCTCAGCGCCGCACAGCGCGTCGATGCAAACTCCATCTGGCGAGCCTGGCTGGCTGTGCTCGCCAGGGAGGAAGAGGGTTCCCGTCCAGAACAGATCTCCGGACGACGGTGCACCAGGCCCCACGATGGGCGCCAAATGTCGGGGGTTGGGTGCGACATATGCCAAAGGATGGCTTATCATGGTGGGGGCGAGTAGAACGTCGCCGGTGCCTGGAAACGGGATGAGGCGAAGACATGCACGCCGGCGGATCTTACCCTGCTTCAGGGCTCTCTGAGGAGATAACACCCCTACTGCTGCTCTGCGGGGTCTCCGCATGATCACGAAGGCAAAGTGAACACAAGCTTGCTCCTAGAGCTGTTTCTGGAGGTACGAGAGGGCACGGCTAGCTCTCTCCTTCCTGCGTGGTCTGTCTAATGCTACTGGATGCCAACCCTTTGCATGGGTGCCCTGGGGGGTTTATATAGGCCTACCCCCAGGGTTACAATGGTAAAACCGGCTGCGTGCGGGTCCCAACCGTCTGTCTCTCAGGCGCCGTCTTCTCCGCCGACTCCTGGGGCCAGTCGACTGGTGGGTCCCGCCGACTGGCCTGGTACGAGGGCGTCAGCCCGTGCCTGCCGCGGGCGGGTCTTGCCGGCTGCAGATTACTGTAGCCGTGCTTCTAATGACGCGGGCTTGGTCATGGGGTCATGGCAACAGTGCCGCCGCCTGTCGGGCGATCACTATTGCCATTCCCTTGTCGCGTCTCGTTAATGGCGTGTGGGGCCTGTGGGAGGGGCCGGCCAACTCCAGGGAGCCGACTCCCAACGGGTCCGACTCTCGGCGCTCTCGCCGTCTTCAAAGCCCTCGCTGACTGGTAGGCCCCTCCGTCCCGGCCGTCTGACGGGGAGGTCGTGGTCTGAGGCCCCGCCCAAGCGCCGATGTCGGGGGCTGGCATGGCAACAGTACCGCGCCGGGCAGAGATCTCCGTGGGAATGGCGCACTGTGGCCATGCCTGCCTTTAATTATCGGGTGGTTGGAGTCGCGGGCCGACTCCCCACAGTCGGCTTCCTTGGAGTCACTTCTGGGACTCGGCTTGAATGGGAGTCGCCTCTGGGACTCGGCCATCTTGGAGTCGCCTCTGGGACTCGGCTTAAATAGGAGTCGCCTCTAGGACTCAGCCATCTTGGAGTCACCTCTGAGACTCGGCTTGAATGGGAGTCGCCTCTAGGACTCGGTCATCTTGGAGTCGCCTCTAGGACTCGGCTTGTCTTGGAGTCGCCGTAGGTACTTGAGGGGCGCAGTCTGCCCCGATGTCTTGAAAGGTTCTGGGACTCGGGTTAGCCTACCCGTGGCCCATTACTCCGACAGTTACACCACTCACAAGATGCATACATGATGTTGAAAATCAGGAGCTTCCAGCAGTTTATATCACTTAGCAGTTTCGCAAAGACGTTTAAGGCATCAAGATGAACAGTAAGATGAATAAAAATGCAGCCATAACGTAGATCAACAAGAGATGAACATTCTGACATATCATTCACGCAAAATGGAGCAGTATGCACAAAGATATGACCGTGCAAACATGCACACACGAAGTTAAAAACCTTGGGACTTAGTAGAATTTCACCTCGCGGGAAAATTGGATGGTGGGGTTCCGGGATGGAGCGGAGCGGGACGGGCGCGACGCCGTTTGGATCGAGGGACGAGCCCAGATCGGTACGGAGGGATCTCGGCGCGGGGTCAACGTCGGCGCGGCGGCGGAGACAGCACTGGGGAGGCCAGACTCGGACGAAGGAAGGTCGCCAGCGGCCGAGACGGGGCCGATCCGGGCCGGAGAGGTCTCCTCCGGCCGAATCCCGCCGGATCCGGTGCAGGGACGACGCGGGGCTTGGGGCGACGAGCTTGGGTGCTGGGCGGCGAGGGTTGGCGGCGACGCGCCCGCGAAAGCGGCGCGTGACGGGAGGAGACGGAGGCTGGGCGAGTAAGGCTGCGTGGGAGGTGCAAGGCGGCGGGCGCAGGCACGGCGGACGCGTGGGCGAGTGCGGTGGAGGGCGCGGCGTCGACAGCCGGGCCGGCGGGTGGCGCGACGACGTGGGCGGGAAGGCTGGAGCGGGCGGCGACGCGCGGGCAAGATCCGGGCCCGCTGTGGCCCGAGCGGACCGGAGATGGGCATCGCGGGCCCGGCGATGCAATGGAGAGAGAGAGGGCCGGCGGGATGATGTGGCAGCTCCCGGTTGGCTGAGGGGGCAGCAGACATGTCCGGCAGCGGCGCGGATGCGTCCGGCACGCCGAGGAAGGGGAAGGCTAGGGTTTAGTCCACGAAAATGGAGAGGGAGGACCTATTTATAGGTAGAGGGAGCTAGGAGAGTCCAAATGAGGTGTGGATTTCGCCCACACGATTACGATCGAACGGTGGAGAGCATGGAGGGGAGTTAGATGGGTTAGGGGGTTGTTGTGAAGGGGTGCTGGGCTGCAGAGATAAAAGGGTTACATGGTTACACGGCCAACCGTTGGGGCATCAAACGACCTCCAAATGGAACAAAATTTGACACGCGGTCTACCGGTGATGTACCGATACCACTCGTCAACTCTCGGCCCATTCCTAGAACGTTTTCCTGCGGCTCACAAAACAAGATCTGGGAGGTGTGACGGGTGCGTGCGAGTGTGGTTGGGCTCAGAACGAACAACGGAGAGAACCGTGGAACCCGAACGGATGCAAGTTTTGAAAAACATGCAGATGAAATGCAGATGATGACACGGAAAGATGCAACACACAAGCATATGGCAACAATGGTGAATAACTGGAAGACACCTGACGCATCGGTCTCGGGGCATTACAACTCTCTTCCACTAGCAAGAGATCTCGTCCGGAGATCTTAGGAACGAGACGGAAGAGAAGGAGGAAGAGGTGAAGTAAGAATGCAAGAGAGAAGATGAACAAAGTCGAGAGCACTCGGGTAGAAAAGAGGAATGGTGAATATGATGAGAATGAAAAGCTCAAGAAACAAGATAGACTCTGAAACCACTCCAGTTAGAATAAGATAGGAAAGGAATAAGAACATAAGAATTTGAGCATCACTCCGACTGAAAATGGAAGGAATGGAGACATGAATTTCACAAGATGGGATGACACTTGATGACAAGAACAACACAATGCCTCCGGAAGAATTTAAATAATGGAATGAAAAGAACGGATCGGAGAACAACAACTTCCACCGCGAATGAATTAGACAACGTCCTTAGAGGAAGGGTATAACGAATTTATTGAGGAAATCAACAACGAAAGAATCAACTTGTTGTGGACTTATGGAAAAACATGTCAAAACTTGAGGTCAAACTCTGCCACAAGAAAATGTCAATATCTGAGAAGAACGAAAAAAATGCAAAACTCCACTACAGAAGAATAGGGAGAATTATTTGCACTTCGGGACTCGAGAAGAAAAGATACTTGAGCTCCTCCAACTTGAATCTTGATGAACTCTTGAAGAATGAATTAAGTCATGAAGAACCACCATGAAGAACTCCGGTGACAAAAGGATGATGAGATAGAATGAAGGATGAAAGAATAAGATTAAGCCTTGCGGTGATTTAGATGGAGGTTCCGACAAAATGGCCGAGGAAATTTGAACTCGGGAAAAGAAAAGATGAAAACACTTGGAACAAGAATTTATTCATCAAGAACAAACTCCGAAGGAAGGGATTACTCACTTGGAGGAAATAAGAATAAGATTTATTGTATGCTTATCCTTCATCAAAATAAATTGATGACAAGAAATGGATTTTGAATACTACTTATTCTTATTGGAAAAGGATTAAGGGGGATATAGCACAAAACTTGAGAAAGTCTTCATGAACCACCGGTAGGATTGGAAAGAACGAATGAGTTGATATGATAACAAAGGAAAAGGAATCTGGAGGAACCACCGTAAGAATCCGCAAATGAATGATGAAAGAGAATGAATCACCGGGAAGAATTAGAAGAACAAATATGCTCGAGCGGATTTAGATGCAAAAGAATGAAGAGATCACAAGCTGATTAAATAATACTTGACAGATGCGCCGAGATAAATAGAGAAGGATAGTTGGAATGTGAGGACGAAGAATTCATCTAGAATGATGGCCTCCGTTGAAAAGAAACGAAAAAACAACACCTAACATCCTCCGGATTGGTAAGAAAGAAATATCTGACAAACGGAACACTTCACGAGGATAACATGAAACTAGAACCTCGAATCTTTGGGAGAACGGATTAGATTTAAGAGAAACTCTTCTTCTGACTTCAGATGTTGAGAATGACGAAGAGGAACACCACCAAAATTACAGAGATACTCCGGGAGAATGAAAAGCGAAGAGGTTGAGCCAACAATGAAAAGAATTTGAAAGCGATCTTGGAGAATGCATGTGACTGATGGGATCCAATCTCACCCCACACTTTGAAAATAATTTGATAATAACTCCGGAATAATTAGAAGAGTCAGGTAAGATCCTGGGAAAAGTCCTGTGGGTTAGGGCGCACTAAAAATAAACACCGTTGAAAAAGAGTTGTCGAAGAGATAGATGATGCACCGGAACAATTGAAATATTTGAATGAGGTGACAACCTCGAATTAATTGGAACATAGATGAATCTCCTGAGCTATCTTCGGCAATCCAGAACGATTAAATGGAGAGAGGCGAACGAGCAAGTAAAACACTTGATCCAAGAAAAAGAATATGATCAACCTGAAAAACTTGAATTGAATCCACCGGAAAAGAAAGAGATGAAGAATGACGAACTAGACAAGAAACCACCGGTTGAAACAATTGACGAAAGACTGAAGAGGCTCCGCAAGAATGAAATTGATGGTCGAAAGAGACTCAGACTCCGGGAAGGAAAAAAAGGGGTGGTAGGTGTCAGGACCCCGACTCAATGTCACATCGATCTAGCCTGTAACACATCATATCACTTTGCGGCCTCACGCACGGTATCCCAACGGGTGCCACCTTACCTTAGCCCGGGACCGTTTAGCCTTTTGGCACACGATATGATAGTGTCGCTAGCATCCATATGAAAAGGAGCCCGGCTGACATGGCGGTCGTAAACCCAAAGTGGCACAGACTTATAGGGACAGCATCCATGACCCAAAGATCGAACGTGTCGGTCAACAACAAGTAAGTTCCGGCTGTAGCACTGGGCTAGCAGGACTCCGTTACTCAACGCGTGACATTTCCCGAAGGACGTATACGAGATCGAAGAAGGACACATGCCGCCAGCCTAAGTGTTCCGGAGCAGTAGCAAGCTACCATGGCTCGGTGGAAACACTAGGAGACATTTCCGTAAGAGAGGCTATCAAGATAAACAACTAGATAGTCGATCCCACACATACCAAGCATTTCAATAACATACACACAATATGCTCGATATGTGCAAATACAACATGGCATCACAACATGACTCTACGACTCAAGTATTTATTCATTAGGCCCGAGGAGCGAGATATTACAAACAGGGTCTCATGACCCAACATTCTGAGCATACAAATCAATGCACAAGCGGAAGCTATCATGTCTGGGTACAGACATCTACAAATGAAAAAGGCTTGAAAGCCTGACTATCTACCAGATCCTGCCGAGGGCACAAGATCGTAGCTGAGGTATCAAGCTAAACGTCGAAGTCCACACGGTACTAGTAGTGAGACCAAGTCTCTCTCGCAAAAACATAAAATAGGCAAACGTGAGTACAAATGTACCCAAAAAGACTTACATCGTAACTAACTACATATGCATCATTATCAACAAAGGGATGGTGGAGTTTAAGCGCAGAAAGCCAGCTTTGACTCGGTGGCTATCTGAACTACATCGCAAGTAACTCTTTTGAGGTGGCGCTACGAGTCCACATATTCACCATATCAATACACCACTATGGATCCGCTCCCGTCTCCCCACGAGAACGCCATCCATAGCACTCACGCTATCTTGCGCATTTTAGAGTATCCACTTTCACTTGTCTATGAACTGTACAAGGGTCCAAGTTTCCATATCCGAGAATCCGCTATTCAATAGATAATGATAACCCCGCAGGGTGTACTTCTTCACACACGCTCGCCACTTATCGCCTCAGACACGTCATGTACCTCGGCAACCTTCAAGCGGAAGCCGGCGAGGGAGTCGGCCACGCCTACCTAAACACTCAAGTCTCTCGTCCGTGTTTATCGCCTATTCGGGTTCCATCCGCAAGGAGATCCGGCCGGGGTGTCGCCACGGCCCCAAACGATGTGAGCAGGTTCCCGAGCCCACCATCCGGTGCCACTCGGTACACCGTGCCATCAGGCCTAGTCTGTCCCAAGCCCACCTGCACGGGTGCCACTTGGTAGACTACTAACACTACCTACAAACACCGAAACTAGTTGCAACTCCTGGACAGAGAACAAGGGTGATTAAGAAGCCGAGAGGGTCGAAAGTTACGGAACCCAATGTGTGGTAGTAACTGTTCATGGATCACAAACACGTAACTCAGTTCACGAGGGCGGCTGCAATGAGACAACCCACCATGTACTCCTACATGGCCTCTCACCGCTACCTTTACCAAATCGTGTTCACACACTTAGCACTCAACAAGAGGACATGTTCACACACCTCCGATTCATTCCCGATGAATCGACCTGACACAACTCTAAGCAATAGCAGGCATGACAAACAAGCATGAATGAGTAGGCACATCGGGGCTCAAACAACTCCTACTCATGCTAGTGGGTTTCATCTATTTACTGTGGTAATGACAGGTCATGCAGAGGATAAAGGGGTTCAACTACCGCAGCAAATAACAGTTGAATCGTTGTTGTCCTAATGCAGTAAAAGAGAGCAGGAGCGAGAGAGTGGGATTGTATCGGAATGAACAAGGGGGTTTTGCTTGCCTGGCACTTCTGAAGATAACACTGAGTCTTCATCAGTGTCAACGATCACATCGTCGGTACAACGTCTATCGAGAGGGGACAAACACCCAGAATCGAGAAAGAACACAATCAATGCAATGCTACAATATGATGCATGATCATGACATGGCAATATGCTGTGATTTGAGCTAATGCATCTAGCAACAGATTAAATGAAGTTGATTTGAATACAAAATTCAAATTCAAACTCCATATGTGATTATTCAAATGCCATTATATGATTTGTGCTAAACAGCAGCTATAAGTTGTTCTAACATGCATGAAAATGGTACAGATGGATAGATTGGATTTTTCTGATCATTTTTCATATATAATTTATTTCATTTGGAGTTACGGTTGAATTTATATGAATTTTACAAGTTTTAAACATTTTCTGGAATTTCCTGAATTATTTTAAATCCAGAAAATGGTTAATCATCGACATGACGTCATGATGACGTCATCAGGTCAACGGCGCGACCGAGGTCAAACTGACGGTCGGGCCCACGTGAGTTAGTGACTAACCTAACTAATCGGGTTAGTTAGCGTTTTAACTAAAACTAACCTAGATTAATTAGGTGGGCTGGTCGCATGTCGCTGACCCCGGGGTCAAACCCGTCAAATGGCTCAAACAGGCGGCGGCTCAACGCCGCGCGGCGGCACAAAAGCGGCGGAGGGGCTCGGTTTTGCCCTCCGCTACCAAATGGGCGGCGGAGGGCTCTCGCGACGGGGAGGCTCGTCCGCGTCGAGTGGTGCTGTCAGTTACGACGGGGGCGACCTAAATCGACGGCGGCGAGCTCAAAGGCGGCGGCCGGAGTTCGGGTACATGCGGAGAACGGGCTGCGATGCACTAGGGGGACGGCTAGCGGCTGCGTTGGCCTCCTGGGGGCACCATGAGCACGTTTGAGTGCACAGGCGTGGGTGGTTCGCGCCACGACCACGGCGAGGAGGCATGGCGGCGGCGAGCTTCGGTCGTCTTCGAATCGGCGTCTACGGAGAGAGATAGACCACGGGGTAAGGGGGAAGGTGACCGGGAGCTCACAGGGAGGTCGTAGATCAGCTCAGTGGCCTCGGGGAGGCGGCGGAGACGGTGAATCGGACGGCGGCATCCGGCGGCCGTGGTCGGGGAAGAAACGCCGCGGCATCGTCTTGGGGCATCCGGGCTTCAGTGGGACTGGGCATAGAGGTGCACCGCAGCGAGGCGGTGCTCGTGGGCTAGCTGGCCTGGCGTGGGGAGGTCGGTGGCCACGACGAACGGCGACGGTGGCGACGGCTCTGTTCGGTGGGGGGGAAAAACAGAGGAGCGAGGGGGGAAGGAGGTCCAGAGAGCGGGGAGAAGTGAGAGAGGCGGCTCGACGGGGCGGCACCGAGGAGAAGATCCGCGCGTCGCTGGCGCAGAGGAGGAGGCGCGCCCGGTGGTGGCGTGGCGTGCCTTGCGTCTTGCTGCGTCGACCACGCTACCGTCGATGGCGCCAGGAGGACGACGGCGCCTGGTGGGCTGGGCCGCCAAGTGGACAGGCCAGGTGGGCTGCCCAGGTGAGTGCGGGTAGGTTTCAGGTAAACTCTCTTTTCCTTTTGTTTCAGTTTTCTATTTTCTGTCTTTGTTTTTGAATTATTAAAAATACTAAACCTTTCCTAAAAATACTGAGATAAGTTGTGGGCACTGTTTAAATATTTTTCAGCAGCCCTCAAACATTATTAGTATTATTTGGGCAATTAAAATATATATATGAATTAAATGCCCAAATGCAAATAATTAATGCATTAATTCAAAAATCCAGAGTGACCTAGAAAAATGTGCACCATTTTTGGCAGAGGTTCTAGACCAATTCAAAAATGATGAACTTTTCTAGAAAAACATTCTGGGTTCATTGAAAATATTTCTGGTTGACCCTATTTGATTTAATTTGGTGCTAGGGTTTGTCATCCCCATTTCAAATTAAGCAAAGTTTAAATATGATGCACACATGAAGCTAGCCTAGAGCATTACCAGAAGCTAGGGATGTGACAGCTCACCCCTACTAAACAAGAATCTCGTCCCGAGATTCAAGCGTAAGGTAAGATGAAGGGGTATCGCAAACTAACATAATCTTCACGATCCAGGTGGCACGTCGAAGAACGTTGAATCGATCACTATTATTGTCTCAAAGTCTTGCTCTAAGAACTCCAATTAACATGACAACGAGAGGAAAGGAACAACTCGAAAAGGATCGATCTTCTCGAAGACCGAACAACTCAGGATCAATTCATGGGATGAGACATTGAAACATCTCTTGAACTGAGACATGAAGCACACATCTAGAGGAATGGAGTGGAACAAATGATGAGGGTTCACTAGGTAGACAATAATTCCACGCTTAAAAAGGTGGTGAACGGTTGTCAACGTAGCGAGAGTTTGATTTGCCATGATACCACAGCGAGACATTTTAGAGGAAGGCAATTCGTCGAGGGTTTCAAGTAGCGAGGATAAGCTGCCAGGATTCCATAATGGGGCACCTTGGGAGAGGAGACTCGTAGAAATATCCCCTTAAGTGGCAAAAAGAATTACATTTGATTCAAAGATCATTGAAACTCTTTATACCAGCCTAAGGCAAATCACAGTCAATCATTTGAAGGAATCCGAAAGAATAACATTCTCGGCCAGAATGGATGATGTGGATTACCTTGTTGAAGAACACACAAGGGATGATTTTAGTAGCTGGGGAGAGGCTCAACGGTAGAGAGTGAGTCTACTATTTGAAAGGTTATAACATAACCGAGGAAACTGAGAGCAATCCCAGTTAGTGCCGATGATAACACATAGTGCTTGTGCGTGCTCTCAAGAACTTGAGCATTCCCATATTCATCAAGGTTTTACCAACATCCGTGCCAAGGGTGCTGACAACACAACATACTACCATGATGAACAACGATGGACGATGCAGATATAAAGGAAGATAACACCTTCTCAGATTTCACCTTAGCGAGGCCAAGGAAACAAAATCTGGATGATCGACCGAGAGACATTTAGCACTCCGCTTCTAATGTTCTCCTTGATGTACCAGTTTAACCCAATACCAGTCGGTATCTGGAACATCAAGTAAAGGTCTGACTTCGGGAACACCAAAAATCCATAAGGAACAACTACTTGAGTAAATCCTAGAAAACCCTTATGGGGAGGTGGCCAACTTCTTCAATCAAGATACTACAATAATAGGTCTTCCGACAGGGTGTGTTGGCCACGACATCCTCTTTACGGGTTATCGAGAGACCAATATTATAGTTCTTGGGAGATGTTCCAACCATCATATCTGCCCGAGATTCAGATCTGGTTGGCGTCAGAGTAATCCAGACTCATCAAGTCTAGAAAGAAAAATTAAAGTTTGCAACACGAATCGACGAGATGAAGTTGCGAGATTCTCGGGAAATGAACTACGGTAGCAAGCTCCAAAACATGAGCTGGTTCTGCTACACACATGTGAACACGTTGTCCCAGACAAGCATGACCACATGGTAGTCTTATAATAGAACACCACCGAGTTCTGGTTGGGAACCATCATCGAGGATATCAAAGTCCTTGTGCACTTATCGATGAACTTCTTATCCTTGAACAAATCAGTCAGTGGCTTGGTGTGCTAGGGAATACATATGGAGTGGAGGTAATTAATCTACCAGACCATAGAATACATTGGCACATGCATAACTGACTTGGGATGGTACCAGAGGAAAACAAAACCAATCTTTCTCGAGCTCACGGCGGCAACTTGCACCAAATGCACATGAATTCGAGGAAGTCACTTCTTACATCCGAACATATGCTTCATGAGCTAACATGAAGAAATGCTTTCAAAAGTTTCCAACACTAGCTTAATGTTCAACAAAATTTTGGAGAAGACGAGGATGTTGTCGATGGCTTAACAACAATTCACCCTGGTTTTCCATGAAGATTGAATTCCATAATTATGAGAACAAGTGATAGCATTGGTCAGACCCAAAAGACATAATGGTGTATGCCCGAGGAAAATCCACGAGTAAGACAACATTACGAACATCGTTGGTTCTGATTTGACTTGACGATAGCCCATGCTCAAATCAAAGTTTTGACAAGGCAATAGATCCAACAATTGATCACGAGGATCAATCAATGAAGACATCATCTTTCTTCAACACACACACACAAACAAAGATATCCCTTTGGAATGAACTGAGTCGGACAAGCTTTCATCTTCGAACTCTCCAAGTTGTTGTTTAGCTTAACCAACCAGCCCAGGGGTATCCAGCATGGATTCTTGGAGAAGGGGTGGTTTCGAAAACCAACTTGATCACGAGCTCAACATAGCGGTCAGGTGACATCCTGGTGATACCTCCGAGAAGACAAATGGAGAATCACGAACCACCGATATGTTACTAAGCTCGAGAACAATCTTGCTTTTCAGGCAAGACGATATGACCGTAAGAGTGAGGGATTGGCACAATCCTAACTCATTGATCGAAGAGTGCACCAGGAAATAAGGACTAGGTAGCACAATCAATCTTAGAATGACGATTCAAGAACCAACACACTAAGAATGAAGTTATTGTCCATTAACTACCAAGCAACGGAGTTGCTAGCAGTATTGATTTCACACATCACGATTCACTTGTCGGTATTCCGGTTGCAACAACACGGGGACCGAGAAATGAACAATGAGGGCGAGAAGTATCACTGTATCAAGAGTTCATAAGAGATAGTGCAATTCTCATGACGATCCTGACGTAAAGAGGGTAATACTTCAGGGTAGAAGGGATCAAAAGCTTGTTTGCATTTTGATCTACGGGATACAACTACTTTGACCCAATCCTAGAAATGGATGAGGTACTGGAGTTTGTTTCTCCTAGTCATCCTGAATAGAATGGCTTGACGGACCACAAGAGTAATAGGCATCGATCAACGAATGCACGCATACTCTTGACTAGCAATTGATAGACGAGGGTCGGAAGACAACTAAAGAGGGACAACCCAAGAGAACATATGATTTTCTGAGTTGTGGATGCATGGACTAGCATGTCGAACGAGTTCAACATATTTCTTCCGGATAACCCATGCAGAGAGGTCGAACTGGCAGAGTCACAATATAGAAAGAAGAACTCATCAAGAGCACTCTTGTTGTGATCTTTTGGTTTAGCGAAGAACTTCTGCCTTGATGGTTCATGGTATTTGGAAGAAGGAAATACCACGGACCTCGGGAACTAATGCAAAGGTTACTAATATCCTAAAGGTACGAGCAACACTATCAACACGAGATAAGTAGAGTGAATCTTGGGTCAAGAACCCAGGAGTAGAAAGCCTACTAACTAAATGGCATCACGGGATGCTTTCGAGAATGAAGGCCAGAACCATCACACTGGGACACAGAACATGGCTAGATTACTAGGTGATACTCTAGACATCTAGGGTCATAATACTAACTCCAACATATATGTCGAGGCAATAGAATACCTCAACTCACCGATTAGTGTGGTTAATCCGCCCAAAGGAACATCGGAGCGGGAGGAAGGGATTTTGCAAATGCTTGCACCATTTAGGGACCTGGGATGACTCGGACAGCATAACGGCTGTAAATGCTCAAAAGATTGGAGACATACAACAGAAATGGTGGCATAACCACTTAATATCACAATATCAAGGTTCTGAGACCAGCTATGAACATACGGAAGTAGTAGAAACTGAACTGAGATTTGAAGCTAACAATTCTATAGGTCTATGGATTAGTAACACGTCATCCTGATAGATAGATGAGAAGGCCTAGTTCTTAATCCCCGTAGAAGAGAAGAGGTTGACTCAGATCAGAAGGGCATAAGGTATAAGGAGTAAAAAGAGCCTTACGTTCCAACCCACAATCAATTCCCTTATATAACTAAAGCATTTCTAGACTCAACTTCGACCAGTTTGGCTTGGTAATCCTACAGGCAGTCAAGCTCTGATACCAAAACTGTCAGGACCCCGACTCAATGTCACATCGATCTAGCCTGTAACACATCATATCACTTTGCGGCCTCACGCACGGTATCCCAACGGGTGCCACCTTACCTTAGCCCGGGACCGTTTGCGCCTTTTGGCACACGTATATGATAGTGTCGCTAGCATCCATATGAAAAGGAGCCCGGCTGACATGGCGATCGTAAACCCAAAGTGGCACAGACTTACAGGACAGCATCCATGACCCAACATCGAACGTGTCGGTCAACAGCAAGTAAGTTCGGGCTGTAGCCTTGGGCTAGCAGGACTCCGGTACTCACGCGTGACATTTCCCGAAGGAACGCACACAGATCGAAGAAGGACACATGCCGCCAGCCTAAGTGTTCGGAGCAAGTAGCAAGCTACCATGGCTCGGTGGAAACACTAGGAGACATTTCCGTAAGAGAGGCTACTAAGATAAACAACTAGATAGTCGATCCCACACATACCAAGCATTTCAATAACATACACACAATATGCTCGATATGTGCAAATACAACATGGCATCACAACATGACTCTCGACTCAAGTATTTATTCATTAGGCTCGAGGAGCGAGATATTACAAACAGGGTCTCATGACCCAACATTGAAACATACAAATCAATGCACAAGCGAAGCTATCATGTGCAGGTACAGACATCTACAAATGAAAAAGGCTTGAAAGCCCGACTATCTACCGAGATCTGCCGAGGGCACAAGATCGTAGCTGAGGTATCAAGCTAAACGTCAAGTCCACACGGTACTAGTAGTGAGACCAAGTCTCTCTGCAAAAACATAAAATAGGCAAACGTGAGTACAAATGTACCCAGAAGACTTACATCGTAACTAACTACATATGCATCATTATCAACAAAGGGATGGTGGAGTTTAACCGCAGCAAGCCAGCTTTGACTCGGTGGCTATCTGAACTACGATTGCAAGTAACTCTTTTGAGGTGGCGCACACGAGTCCACATATTCACCATATCAATACACCACTATGGATCCGCTCCGTCTCCCTCGAGAACGCCATCCATAGCACTCACGCTTATCTTGCGCATTTTAGAGTATCCACTTTCACTTGTCTATGAACTGTACAAGGGTCCAAGTTTCCATATCCGAGAATCCGGCTATTGAATAGATAATGATAACCCCGCAGGGTGTACTTCTTCACACACGCTCTCGCCACTTATCGCCTGTACACGTCATGTACCTCGGCAACCTTCAAGCGGAAGCCGCGAGGAGTCGGCCACGACCTACCTAAACACTCAAGTCTCTCGTCGGTGTTTATCGCCTATTCGGGTTCCATCCGCAAGGAGATCCGGCCGGGGTGTCGCTCACGGCCCCAAACGATGTGAGCAGGGTTCCCGAGCCCACCATCCGGGTGCCACTCGGTATACCGTGCCACTGTGCCTAGTCTGTCCCAAGCCCACCTGTACCGGGTGCCACTTGGTAGACTACTAACACTACCTACAAACACCAGAAACTAGTTGCAACTCCTGGACAGAGAACAAGGGTGATTAAGAAGCCGAGAGGGGTCGAGTTACCGGAACCCAATGTGTGGTAGTAACTGTTCATGGATCACAAACACAGAACTCAGTTCCTGAGGACAGCTGCAATGAGACAACCCACCATGTACTCCTACATGGCCTCTCACCGCTACCTTTACCAAATCGTGTTCACACACTTAGCACTCAACAGTAGGACATGTTCACACACCTCCGATTCATTCCCGATGAATCAGACCTGACACAACTCTAAGCAATAGCAGGCATGACAAACAAGCATGAATGAGTAGGCACATCGGGGCTCAAACAACTCCTACTCATGCTAGTGGGTTTCATCTATTTACTGTGGTAATGACAGGTCATGCAGAGGATAAAGGGGTTCAACTACCGCAGCAAATAACAGTTGAATCGTTGTTGTCCTAATGCAGTAAAAGAGAGCAGGAGCGAGAGAGTGGGATTGTATCGAATGAACAAGGGGTTTTGCTTGCACGCACTTCAAGATAACACTGAGTCTTCATCAGTGTCAACGATCACATCGTCGGTACAACGTCTATCGAGAGGGGACAAACACCGGTAACTGAGAAAGAACACAATCAATGCAATGCTACAATATGATGCATGATCATGACATGGCAATATGCTGTGATTTGAGCTAATGCATCTAGCAACAGATTAAATGAAGTTGATTTGAATACAAAATTCAAATTCAAACTCCATATGTGATTATTCAAATGCCATTATATGATTTGTGCTAAACAGCAGCTATAAGTTGTTCTAACATGCATGAAAATGGTACAGATGGATAGATTGGATTTTTCTGATCATTTTTCATATATAATTTATTTCATTTGGAGTTACGGTTGAATTTATATGAATTTTACAAGTTTTAAACATTTTCTGGAATTTCCTGAATTATTTTAAATCCAGAAAATGGTTAACTGCGTCAGCATGACGTCATGATGACGTCATCAGGTCAACGGCGCGACCCAGGTCAAACTGACCGGTCGGGCCCACGTGTTAGTGACTAACCTAACTAACTGGGTTAGTTAGCGTTTTTAACTAAAACTAACCTAGATTAATTAGGTGGGCTGGTCCCGCATGTCAGTGACCCCGGGGGGGTCAAACCCCGGTCAAATGGCCCAAACAGGCCGGCGGCTCAACGCCGGCGGCGGCACAAAATCTTGGCGGAGGGCTCGGGTTTTGCCCTCCGGCTACCAAATGGGCGGCGGAGGGGCTCTACGCGACGGGGAGGCTCGTCCGCGTCGAGTGGTGCTGTCAGTTACGACGGGGGCGACCTAAATCGACGGCGGCGAGCTCAAAGGCGGCGGCCGGAGTTCGGGTACATGCGGAGAACGGGCTGCGATGCACTAGGGGGACGGCTAGCGGCTGCGTTGGCCTCCTGGGGGCACCATGAGCACGTTTGAGTGCACAGGCGTGGTGGTTCGCGCCACCACGACGGCGAGGAGGCATGGCGGCGGCGAAGCTTGGTCGTCTTGAATCGGCGTCTACGGAGAGAGATAGACCACGGGGTAAGGGGGAAGGTGACCGGGAGCTCACAGGGAGGTCGTAGATCAGCTCAGTGGCCTCGGGGAGGCGGCGGAGACGGTGAATCGGACGGCGGCATCCGGCGGCCGTGGTCGGGGAAGAAACGCCGCGGCATCGTCTTGGGGCATCCGGGCTTCAGTGGGACTGGGCGTAGAGGTGCACCGCAGCGAGGCGGTGCTCGTGGGCTAGCTGGCCTGGCGTGGGGAGGTCGGTGGCCACGACGAACGGCGACGGTGGCGACGGCTCTGTTCGATGGGGGAAAACAGAGGAGCGAGGGGGGGAAGGAGGTCCAGAGAGCGGGGAGAAGTGAGAGGGCCGCTCGATCGGGGCGGCACCGAGGAGAAGATCCGCGCCGTCGCGCTGGCGGAGGAGGAGCGGCGCCGCCTGGTGGCGTGGCGTGCCTTGCGTCTTGTAGCGTCGCCTACCGCTCGATCGGGCGCCAGGAGGACGACGGCGCTGGTGGGCTGGGCGCCAAGTGGACAGCTGTGGGCTGCCCAGGTGAGTGCGGGTAGGTTTCAGGTAAACTCTCTTTTCCTTTTGTTTCAGTTTTCTATTTTCTGTCT
Organism: Aegilops speltoides; assembly: GCA_021437245.1. Taxonomy (NCBI): domain Eukaryota; kingdom Viridiplantae; phylum Streptophyta; class Magnoliopsida; order Poales; family Poaceae; genus Aegilops; species Aegilops speltoides. The sequence continues at coordinate 257,261,153 of CM038147.1, forward strand.
TTGTTTTTGAATTATTAAAAATACTAAACCTTTCCTAAAAATACTGAGATAAGTTGTGGGCACTGTTTAAATATTTTTCAGTAGCCCTCAAACATTATTAGTATTATTTGGGCAATTAAAATATATATATGAATTAAATGCCCAAATGCAAATAATTAATGCATTAATTCAAAAATCCAGAGTGACCTAGAAAAATGTGCACCATTTTTGGCAGAGGTTCTAGACCAATTCAAAAATGATGAACTTTTCTAGAAAAAACATTCTGGGTTCATTGAAAATATTTCTGGTTGACCCTATTTGATTTAATTTGGTGCTAGGGTTTGTCATCCCCATTTCAAATTAAGCAAAGTTTAAATATGATGCACACATGAAGCTAGCCTAGAGCATTACCAGAAGCTAGGGATGTGACAGTAGGGCAGGAAAAACAAAGGCAACTTGGAAGGCGGAATCGACGAATAACTTGGAGAGAAAACGCCGGTTGAAATAATTGAGGAAAGAATGCAAAGGCTTCGCACGAGTAGGATGGACACTCGATTACGGACTCCAGCTCCGAGAGGAAAAAGGGTGGGCGGGTGGGAAAAAGAAAACAACTGAGGACGGGTAAACCTCGTCGCTGAGAAATAACTGAGGATTGGACTTGCAAAAATAGAGAGGGTCGAATCGTCTTGACAAGAAATGCACCGGATGAAAAGAGCTGAGAACCAACGATCGAAAAAATCAACTATGTGATCCTAAAGAATTTTGAAGGAGAAGACGAGTAAGTCAAACACCTACGTCAAGATTCCTCACCAGAGTGACGAAAGGGCTGAGAAGTAAAAAGAATTCCTACTCTCCTATATAACTAGACACCGAAAACAGTTTTCTTCTAGACTCAACAACGGCCAACTACGAACAATCAAGGGAGCTCCTATGGTCGGTTGAGGCTCTGATACCAACTTGTCACGGCCAATATGTGACCCTATCCTAAAGGAAATCGAAGGTCCCACCAAGGATAGAAGCGCATATTAGAGACGCTTTTACAAAGTGGATATCATTACATCGTACCATTACATAATAGTTGGGGATACATACAAGAGGCATACAATGCCATATGAATACCACAACATCATAGATAAGAGCAACATCCGACTATGGATGAAACAGAAGCAGAAACTCAAATGACATCCTCCCTGCTAGCCCAGGCTGCCGACCAGGAACCTATACCCTGAACGACGAAGTAGAAGAAGAACTCAAAACAAGCAAGCATCGCTCTCACGTCATGATCATCACATTACCTGTACCTGCAACTGTTGTTGTAGTAATCTGTGAGCCATGAGGACTCAACAATCCCATTACCATGGGTATCAAGACTAGCAAAGCTTAAAGGGTATGGAATGGATAAGTGGTGAGGTTGCAGCAAGCGACTAAGCATGTATGGTGGCTAACTTATGAATACAAGAATAAGGTGAGAAGCTACGCAAACGGTTGCAAACTAGTAATGATCAAGAAGTGATCCTGCACTACTTACGTTCAAACATAACCCAAACCGTGTTCACTTCCCGGCCTCCGCCGAAAAGAGACCATCACGGCTACACACGCGGTTGATGCATTTTAGTTAAGTCAAGTGTCAAGTTCTCTACAACCGGATGTTAACAAATTCCCATCTTCCACATAACCACGGGCACAGCTCTCGAAAGTTTATACCCTGCAGGGGTGTCCCAGCTTAGCCCATTATAACTCTCATGACCAACGAAGGATATTCCTTCTCCCGGGAAGACCTGATCACTCTTGGAATCCTGGTTACAAGACATTTCGGCAATGGTAAAACAACACCAGCAAGACCGCCCAAACGTGCCAACAAATCCCGATAGGAGCTGCACATATCTCGTTCTCAGGGCACAATGGATGAGACAAGCTATGAGTAAAACCAGCCCTCGAGTTTCCCCAAGGTGACCCCGCAGGCTGCTCGGTTTGGACCAACACTTAGAGAAGCACTAGCCCCAGGGGGCTTAAAATAAAGATGACCCTCGGGTTTATAACTCCCAAGGGAAAGTTAGTAGGTTGCTAGGAAAATGTAAAACCAAGGTTGGGCCTTGCTAGAGGAGTTTTATTCAAAGCAAACTGTCAAGGGGTTCCCATAAACCCAGCCGCGAAAGGAACGCAAAATCAAGGAACATAACACCGGTATGACGGAAACTAAGGCGGCAAGAGTGAAACAAAACACCAGGCCTAAGGCCGAGCCTTCCACCCTTTACCAAGTATATAGATGCATTAATTAAATAAGAAATATTGTGATATCCCAACATAATCATGTTCCAACATGGAGCAATCTTCAACTTCACCTGCAACTAAGAACGCTATAAGTGGGGCTGAGCAAAGCGGTAACATAGCCAAACAATGGTTTGCTAGGAAGGGTGAAAAATGTTAGAGGCTGACATGGCAATTTGGGAGGCTTGATAAACAAGTGGTAGGAAGAGCGACATAGCGTTAGCATCGATACAACTAGCATAGCAATGATAGTAGTTAGATCCAGGGTAATGGTCATATTGCCTGAAATCCCGCTAGGAAGAAGAACGATCCCATGAAGAAGACGAACGATTGAAGACGAACCAAGCGTAGTCGAACGAATCCTCACGATCGCAACGAAACAGGAACTATCAAGAGGAAGCACAACCAGAAAGAAGCAAACAACATGGTAAATACACAACACAAAAACAAGGCGTGATGCACAACCAAGTATGATGCATGACAAAGGCTATATGATGCCACTCATAGCAAGAGGTGATGCATACAAGAACAACACATCAAATCATGTTTAAATGAGTCTGGAAACACATATAACAAATCCGGTAAGTCCTCATATGCAAATTTCAAAATTGGTCTAGATCTGAATAAACCTTATGTTCAAGTTGTTAAACATCAAGTTAAGATGCACCAAGATGATCTACATGAAAATCTAGTCAAGTTACATATAAAGTACATTTAATTCAGAGCTACGGCCTAGAAGATATAAGCAAAACAAGTTAAACATGTCACTGATATAAAATGCATTCAAACATCAACAAAACACACCCAAAATAAGTATTCAACATGCCATGATGAAACTACATGCAATTCTAAGCAATTTTCACATAGAGCATGTTCAAAATGGAGCAACGGTGCAACACATACACTCCAAACAAGATATGACAACAATCTGTCCAAAACAGCAACTAGGCACTTTGCAAACATCAAAACAACGTGCTACAGGAATCATAAGAGCACAAACTTGACATGTGCTTCATGTACAGATAGCAAACTTCAAATATCATTAGGGTTCAGGTTCATAGGCATCAATATTAAACCAAGATGATCAATGCAAAATGCAACTTTATAACACAGGAGCATATACATGAGCAGAGTTAATATGATGGCAACTTGAGAGCTACAGCTAATAAACATAGCAACCAAGGGCATGGCATCAAATTACACATGACAAAGAGGAAATAACATCATGGCATCATATACATATGGATCATGGATTAGTGGGAACCAACATGACAAGATTGAATGTTGAAACATTTTCAGCAAGTGTAAAACAGCAACATTATGATAGCATGTTTGCAAGCATGGAACAGAGACATGTGAAGTCAAAAATTAACAACCTTGGCATGTAAACAAAGTGCTCATAGCATACTTCAAAACATTTAATTGGAGCATCTTCAGAATAGGCATAGATTATCTAATATCAAGCACACAACATGACATCATGAAGTTAACAGAAAACTAGAACAAGATATAGGCATGTTCATGGCAATGAAAACTTATGCTACAGGATAGAGCATAACATGAGAAAAAAAACATGTCAACTAAGCATCTCCAGATTATGCATGGTTTAATTGGTAGCATCAAGCAAACATGGCATCATGATATGACAGATTCAGCATTGGCAGAGCATTAACAACGAGTAGCCTACTTCACAAGCTTCAAGAAATCACTACAGGGAATATAGAAATACATGGATTGCAGCCCTATAAATATGGCATGATTATTCTCCCAAAACATGTAGACATGATGCTCAAAATAAAATCACAGAAAAAGATATAAAAATGACAAATAGGCAAGTTATAGTAGTTTCCAGCAGTTAACAGCAACATGCACTTTTGCAACAGAGATTATCATGTCAATATGCACCCTAACAAGAATGCAAATCCCACCAACGTGTAGAGCATGAAGAGCAGAACATGCGCATATCAAGATCATCATCATCTGATCAATAGGGACAAAGTTACACCACTCACAAGATGCATACATGATGTTGACAATCAGCAGATTCCAGCAGTTTTGCCATGAAGTTTAAGGCATCCAGATGAACAGTAATGTTAATACTAATGGAGCCATCATGTAGAGAAACAAGAGATGGACATTTTGACATATCATGCACGCAAAACGGAGTAGTATGCACAAAGTTATGACCATGCAAACATGCACACATGATGTTAAAAACCTTGGGACTTGGCAGAATTTTACCTCACGGGAAAAGTGGATGGTGGGGTTCCGGGACGGAGCGGAGCGGGATGGGCACGGCGCCATTTGGATCGGGGACGAGGCCAGATCGGGCAAGAGGTATCCCGGTGCGGGGTCAACGCCGGCGCGGCGGCAGAGACGGCACCGGGGCGGCCGGACTCGGGCTGGGGAAGGTCGTCGGCGGCCGAGACGGGGCGGATCCGGGCTGGGAAGGTCTCCTCCGACCGGATCCCGCCGGATCCGCGCGGGCTTGGGGCGGCGAGCTTCGGTTGCGGGCGGTGGCGCTGTGGCGGTGCACTCGATGGCGGCATGGCGGAGATGCGGCACGTGGCGGAGGAGCCGGAGGCTGGGCGGAGCAAGCGGCGGCGCGCGGGCACGCGCGAGGCGCGGCGTGGTGTGGCGGAAGGCGGCGGCAGCGTGGCGCGCCGGTGGCGGTGGCCAAGCAGCGGGCGGGAGGCCGGAGCGGGCGGCGGTGGTGCATCGGCGCCCGGCGCCGGGGAGATCGAACCCGCCAAGGCTGGGCGGGCGAAGATGGGCTCCGTGGGCCCGGTGGTGCAGAGGAGAGAGAGACGGCCGGCGCGGCGACGTGGCGGCTCCGGGTTGGCTGAGGGGCCGGCGGACATGTCCGGCGGCAGCGCAGATGCGTCCGGCGCACGGAGGAAGGGGAATGCTAGGGTTTCGTCCGCGAAAATGGAGAGGGAGGACCTATTTATAGGTAGTGGGAGCTAGGAGAGTCCAAATGAGGTGCTATTTTCGCACACACGATCGTGATCGAATAGCGGAGAGCATGGAGGGGAGTTAGATGGGTTAGTGGGATGTTGTGAAGTGGTGCTAGGCTGCAAAGAGAAAGGGGTTTCGCGGTCACACGGCCAACCGTTGGGTTATCAAATGACCTCCGAATGGAACGAAATTTGACAGGCAATCTACCGGTGATGTACCAATACCGCTCGTCAACTCTCGGCCCATTCTGAGAATGTTTTCCTGTGGCTCACAAAATGAGATTTGGGAGGTGCGATGGGCGTGTGCGAGTGTGGTTGGGCTCAGAACGGACAATAGAGAGAACCGGGGGAACCCGAACGGATGCAAGTTTTGAAAAACATGCAGATGAAATGCAGATGATGACATGGAAAGATGCAACAAGCAAGAAAATGACATGGCAACGACGACGAATAACTGGAAGACACCTGGCGCATCGGTCTTGGGGCATTACACATGTTTAAGCTCTCTCCTCCCCCCTTCTTCTTCGGATCGCTGGCTGTATCGTTCGGATCATCATCGTCGCCATTGTCCTCCTCATGCCCCCCCTCCGGATGCTGCACTCCGGTGGCCCAATGCTGCTATTGTTGTGTGCCATCATCGATCTGTGTGTAGTACTGCTGCTGCTGGTAGTTGCCGAACTGGGTGGGATCAGAGTCTTCCGCTTGCCCATCCTCATAGCCCCCTTGTCCTCCCTCGCCTTCACCATGGATCATATCGAGCATCTCACTGTTCATGTTGCACACTGGCTCCCTGCTCTCGGCATTGCAGCAAACAGTGCGCGGGTACCCATCTACTCTTTGCCCGCTGTCCTCACCCGGACGAGCTACAACAAAGAATACTCGCAGAAGAATGGCGACGCATTAACATCAACGATGTAAGGAACCGTACCGACGCAAATCGTGAGCTGCTTGGCGACATAATACTACAAAGTCTTGTAAGGCTCCGGCCACAGTGTTCTCTGTATTGTGGGGTGCCCATTTGGCGGCGGCCGCCACTGCCTCGCCGACCTCCACGCCCACCATGCCACAACTGTAGGATGCTACTAACGCAACACTACGATCAGAGACCCTTTGACGAAACTATGTGCGATGTATTAATCCCAAACGGTGATGTAAAAAACCCGTCAAACAAGATGCAAAACGTTTGCGATGGCAGATACATCAAACACAGTTCAAAATTTAGTTGCGTGTGCAATATAGGGCATATGGTTCCATTCAATGAACTGTTTGCGATGAGGCAGAAGAACAAAAACTGGCAGCCAGATGAAGGTGTGTGTGATATACAACATACTGTTCACTCAGATGAACTATTTGTGATTAGGGAACACAAAAGAAACGGTCAGCTAGATCAAGGTGTTTGTGATAAACGGCATATGGTTCACTCAGATGAACTGTTTGCATTGAGTCAAGAGAACAGAAATGGTTCATTTTATCAAGATGTGTGTGATACGCGACAAATAGGTATGTAATCAGAAATGTGTGCGAATATCGATAATAACACAGACGATTGCTGCTAATAAGATGTGTGTGTTATGCGATGAGATTGCATACGGAACAACAACATACACACACACACACACACACACACACACACACACACAAACACACACACATGGCATAAGGACATGGTTGCAAGACCAAATTAAACATCCAATTACAAAGGTTGCTACTACACACATGGCATTTGCACACACCAAAGTAACTATTACATGCATACTTACATAGGTGGCAACTACACACATGACATTTCCACACACCAAAGTAAACTATATATTACATGCATGATTAACTAGGATAAACGATCATCTGATCCTCATCTACTTCTTGTGATGCTTGCTTCCACTGCTCTCCTGGTGGCTCGATCCGACCTCGTCGATTTAGGGAAGGAGGCACTTCCTATTGTAGGGTGGAACCCTAAGATGGATATTTCACGAATTGGAGGGGAAATCCCACGAAGAACACAAGAGAGGGGAAACACTCAAATCAACTAGATCCAATCACACATGTGCTAAATCCACATACACAAAGACGTTACAAGGGTCCAAATCAAACACAAGAAGATACAAGAGGTGACTAGTTCATCCCAATCCTATGTGGAAAGAGGTCTTGATGATAGTCTTCTCCCAGAGGAGGCTTAAATCCACAAGGGGATCTTCTCCTAGGAGGTCTTGATCTCCTAGAGGAGTGGATACAAGGAGCAAAGCTCTCTAATGTCTATCAACTACATTGCTAAGTCTAAATGGAGGAGGGAGAGGGATATATATAGGTAGGTGGAGGAAGGGGACGAAGTGGAGGCCCAAAACAGTAGCCTCGTCCGGCCATCCCTAGGGCCCATGCACACGGGGTATATTTGGCCCGTGCGCACGGGGTCCCATGGACACGGTACAATCCCGTGCGCATGGGGTGCTCCAGCGCCAGCTTGCTGTGTAGCCCGTGGGCACGGGGTCTCGGGGGACCGCGCGCACGGGGTCGCCTAGGACTTCTTGTCCCACTCCTGTGGGTTCCTTCTTCCTCTGTGCGGACTTGGGGTCCTTCTCCTTGGCCTCCGGGAAGGTTCCTAGCTACTTTGTAGCGGTCACCCTCGTACCTAATGATGCACAACGATCTATGGTGAGGTAGAAACCAAGTCCAATAGATATTCATGTAAATCTTGGAGAGGAGAGGGTCCACCTTAAGTCTGGTAGGTCCACTTAGGTCTTGAGGTGCTATGAAGGTGTACATGGAGATGACCGTGGGATGCTCTGCATCATCCCCTCCCCCTTGAGAAAGATTCGACCTCCGATCGTAAACTGTATCACCATGTACACAGTAGGCATGGATGTACTTGTTGTCGGACAGACTATATGTTAGGGCGCAATCCATGTACTTCAAGATATCGCCGGGATGGTATACATGCAAAACAAGCAAATACAAGGGACGCATGGAAATACAATGGTTAGAGTGCACAATGTGTCCATCAAGGAAGCATGAGTCCGCTCGAAAAGATTGTGCGTGGCAAGACACATGATGCTTATCCAAAATATATAGAATGATATGTAATTCATTCATTGTGCACACAAAGGTGTTGTGAATGTGATCAAGGCAACCATTGTGCAAAGTGATGTCATAATGGATGGTGTATCAAAAGCATGAACATGATAATTGGTGCTCGATGTGACTATGTGATCATGCAATTGACGCATAGGTAATGTCGGGGACAAACCCTGCGGTATGACCCGACCGGACATGGCGTTTCATTGGTAACCTGCCAAAGGGTTAGCGACTCATGAGTCTGGCGGCTCACTAGTCTGACGACTCATGAGCCTGGCGAATCATGGATGGCCCACGACGGCAGGTCAGATAAAGGTTTAGTCCTAAGGCCCAAAAGGCCGGCTCATGTTATGGTGGGCCGGCTTAAGAGGATATGGCATAAGGAATATTCTCCTACAAAGGAAGCAAGACTAGGACTCCACTTGTAATAGAGTAATCCTAATCCTAGTAGGACTAATAATGTAACCCGCCCCTTCAACTTACATAAGGAGGGGCGGGGCATCCCAAGAGGGAGGGTAGGAAAATAATCGTTAAGGCTAGACACAACTCGGGAGAGCCAGATTTACGGCGTCTCCCTCATGATCATAATGAGACCTAGCCACAAACAGCATGCAGGGCTATTACCGGATGATGTTTCCCGGGGCCTGAAGCTATCTAAATCCTTGTCTCGTGTGTTGCATCTCTCGTCCCGATCAACCCCTCTCAAGCTACCACATAGATGCGTTGGCCTCATGACGAAGTCCTCACACTAGGACATCTGACATGACAATTCCACGACAGTTGGCGCCCACCGTGGGGCTCACGCACGATGGTGTTGAGTTCTTGGAGGGATCTTTCCTAGGGTTTCAAGAAGTTCGGAAATTGCCATAGGAATATCAACGTGGAGGGAGTTAGAATCAAAATCAGAAGGTTTTATTGATGAAGATTCATTAGTTTGGGTTGGCAAGATCGTCGAGAGAATATTACGAGGTTTAGCATGGTGGAATCTCAGTTCTATTTAGCCTGGATTCACCGGGTCCGATGAAGACAAGTCGGCCCCGCAGGAGTCGCCGCAAGTTGACTCACCTCGCACCCGCGGCCGAAGCTGAACCGCCGCTAGTTGCTCGCGTTGCCTCTCCTCCACACCTCTGCTTGGCCAGGTTTACGTCGGCCCTTCCTTTGCTACTATTGTCGACATGGCAGCGGGCTTGCCGCAGGCCGCCCACAGAGGGAAGTTTGGGCCGGCAAAAAAAATGCTGCTTCGCTCAAAGGAAGACTACGAACATGACCGACGTGTGGTATAGTGCTATTAGTACTAACTCCTATGAGATTGAGGACTCAGAAGACATCATCAACCCTGCAGCTGAGTGTCATCCAATGAAAATACCAGGTGATATTTGCTTTATCAGTTTTTTGTGCATATTTAATTCTTCAAAGAACAGTTACCTTGGTCTGTATATTTTTAAGTGCAGGACACTGATTCATTATAAAGGTGGTGCCATGTTGTGCCTATGGAGTATGCGTTAGCATCATCATGCACCGGTGTCCGCACCGGCTTGCCGTTGAACAAGTGTGCGCACACCGCCGCCCATGCAGCTTGATCTACATCAACTCGCTGGGACTGTGCTTGCGATTGACTCGCCTGTCCACACCGGCTTGTAATGTCGCGGCCGACTCATCTGTCTGCTCCCACGGTCGACCTGCCCGTGATTGATTTCAGCTTCACCATCGTGATCATCAACTCCACGGTGGATAATCACTAGCCTAACGTATTAGGTAAAATCCATCCAGTATATTTTATATTACATATTTTTTCTTTAAAAAAGCAATTACTCTGACTTGCAAGTTCTCCCATGCAGGACTCAAACCGGTCTATATCACGGTCAACTATCGAGAATCTCAAGTCAACTCATTGAGTCGTCTTAAAGACACGTGGGCTACATGGACATAGCTCAATAAATGTTGTCAGTTTAAAGGCCGTCCGGAAAAAATTCCAGTTCAAGAAGAATTTATCTCTCGCAAGCTCGAGTTCTCAAGAAAAATTAAAGGGACCAAAGAGAGTTTGTTGCAAGGCACAACTCAAACATAGGTACCCTGCTTCAAAAGACCATTGGGGGCTGATTGTATTTGAATCTGGCTTCACCCCTTTCGGGTACAACTTTGATCGTCTTCAAATCAGAGTCGTTAAAAAGTCTCAAGGTCATTTGGGGGCTTCCTGTTCAAACATAGGTCGTATTCGAACCAAAGAGAACATAGCTGTCGGTACCCTCTTGATCAACGCAATGCCAAACCCACTAGGGGGCTTCTTGGTCGTATTCGAGTCATAGCTTAACCCATTTTTGGTCCGACTTTGATCGTATTCGAATCAGAGTCGTTAAAAAACTCTCAATATAGGGGGCTTTCTGTTCAAACATAGGTCGTATTTGAACCAAAGAGAACATAGCTGTCAGTACCCTCTTGATCGGTGCAACGCCAAAGCCATTGGGGGCTACATGATCGTATTCGAATCCTAGCTTAACCCCTTTGGAACAGTTTACTGATCGTATTCGAATCAGCAACCTCGATTTTTCTTTCTATTTGGTTTAAGTTTTTTGGAAACAATCTCTGATTTTGTCTTGAGATTTTTTTTTCAGATCTAAGTATAAGTGTGGTTTAAATTTAACCCAGCTTGACTTTGGATGATAAGTAGCCAGCATATGAAAATCATAAACATTTGGAAGTTTTGGCTTCTAAATATTGGGTTATCACCCTTACTGCACAGGTATCCTAAACCGGCAGTACGAATCAATATCACAGGAACCGATTTTTTCCAAACCGGATTATATTATTCATATCTTTAATAGCCAATATTATGATGGAGGTCTTCAAAGTCGTTTCAGCGCAAAGGTTGTTATATTATCAATGGACATGATTTATTCTTACAATGGAGGGAATGGTCTCTAATCACTGCAGGCTTACGACCCAGCACTTGGGGGCTACATTATTCAAATTGAGATTACATCAAATATGCAGGTCCCATGTCACTGCCATCATGCACCATGGCACTTGGGGGCTAATGTAAAGTCATTTTTTGATAAACTTATTGAAGACCCGACTCATCCCATTGTAATGAGCCGGCCCTTGGGGGCTACCAATTGGTCATGTTAAAAATTCAAGGTACACAAGCCTCAGTACATTATATTGAAAGGTCCACTACTCAGTTGATAGAGTACAAAGCTCTTAAACTTATGTACGTGGGTTCAAGCCCCATGGTGGAGATTACATCATATGATGTTATCATCAATGAATTATATACAAAGTCCTAGCTCATTATTATCTTACTGAGCCGGCCCTTGGGGACTACACATTGCTGCTCAAGTTTACATGATTATATTTACAAAGTCCCTGCTCATTATTTCATAATGACCCGGCACTTGGGGCTACAAGTGATATGAATATAATGGAGTTCTACATCTTCAAGCTGGCTGAAAATCAGATGGGTATTTCATGACCAATGTTTTTCATTATGAAGCTTGTCCATTGACCAGGATTTTCTAGAAGAAGGAAATACCAAGGACTTAAGGATGATCAGGTGCCGGTTCAGGAAAATATTTAACCCGGAGCACAACCTATCAAGTTTGTTCTTGTGTTTATTTTATAGGATCAGTTTAACAAGGATAAATCCAAATTAAACTGGGGGCTAATGTCGAGGATATACACCGCGGTATGACCCGGCAGGACATGGCGTTTCATTGGTATCCCGCCACAGGGTAGGCGACTCATGAGTCTGGCGGCTCACTGGTCTGACGAGTCACGAGCCTGGCGACTCACGGATGGCCCACGACTACAGGTCAGATATAGGAATATTGTCCTACAAAGGAAGCAAGACTAGGACTCCACTTGTAATAGAGTAATCCTAATCCTAGTAGGACTAGTCATGTAACCCGCCCCTTCAACTTACATAAGGAGGGGCGGGGCACCCCAAGAGGGACGGCAGGAAAATAATCGTTAAGGCTAGACACAACTCGGCAGAGCCAGATTTACGGCGTCTCCCTCATGCGCATAATGAGACCTAGCCACAAACAGCATGTAGGCCTATTACCGGATGATGTTTCCCGGGGCCCGAAGCTATCTAAAAACCTTGTCTTGTGTGTTGTGTCTCTCGTCCCGATCAATCTCTCTCAAGCTACCACATAGATGCGTTGGCCTCACGACTAAGTCCTCACACTAGGACATCTGAGGTGACAATTCCACGACAGGTAATGTGATCATTATGTATGAATATGCCATCAAGAAAGATCACAACTAATTTGCTAAGGAAATGCACAAGCTCATATATCATGGATGACATGGAAATAGAAGATGCAACAAGGCAATCATAATGTGAGGCAATCCATGCAAATTTGTTATGCGTCGTGTTGTACCATAGCTCAATGTCGTGGCACTCCTCAACTTGAAGGTCCATCGGGTTCATCTCCAATGTCGTTCCTCCATCCAACAGACGTATCATGTGGACAAGAAAAATGAGACCACAATGAATGAATGACCCATCTAATACGCATATGTTAGGATGGCTCAAAGGGAAGGAGGTAACCTTTAGGAGTTTCTTGAGGATGTTGGAGGTGCGCATATTGTATGTCTTCACATAACCAATATGTCTCGTGATGGTACCGCCTCATGAATCCTTCAAAATGAAAGAACATGACAAACACTCGGAAAAACAAATGAGGCTAGTGCAAATGCAACACCTATATTCAAGTGGTGAGATACCCAACAAGTGTTTTCGTCATTCCTATCATTAGAAAGGACAAGGTGTGGTATTGTGTGAAAGCGTATGATGCAACTACAACCAAAGACATCAGGCTTAAGTAAACAAGCAAGGTTCACAAGTAATAGGTCCAAGTCTCCACGATCAATAAGCATAGCAAGTTGGCACTCAATACAAGATGATATGAGAGATGCAACTAAGGGAGACAAGTGACGATGATCAATATAAATCATGTGAGAGGCATGAACATATATGTTAGCAACCCAATAAAGCTAGTAAGAATGGAACATGGGTAATGCAACGAAGCAAGTAATCATAGTGATCAAGTCAAGCAAGCTAGTTGTTGCGAAGATGCAACGTACTAGAAGGAATCATGGCAAGCATGTCATGTGTGAAAATAGTGATCATGAATAATGCACATGACATATCACAAGCGTGAAAACAAGATATGAGCAAGAGATCATCAATGTATAGGCGAGAGGCCATATGTAAATAGCAATGGGACATCATGACTCTCCCAACACAACAAGCAACAATAGAATAAAGCATGTATATAACATGGAAATAGCAACAAGTATCTCTACCAAGCATTGAAGTACAGATGGAAGTATTATAATGGCGAATCATATGTAAGTGCAAGCAAAGGTCAAAATTGCACCGCAAAGGCATGGAAAGAGGGATAACATGAAAGTGAACATGATACAATGGCATAACATAGCCCATAGCCGTGTGAGAGCCAAGTTGAAGAGATGCGTAGTCGTAGCTCAAAGGGAACGGTGGTAAGTATAGTCCACGATATCCCAAATCATCGATGCTCTCAAGAGCTCGTTTCGTCAACTCATGGGATTGTGAGGTTGACGAGTTTACATAAGTACCTACACAAAACAAAGGCGAAGGAAAAATTGTGTGTGCGTGGTATATGTACACATCATCCATTATGATGCATAAATGCAGGTGTTGGTTAGCACAGAATATCCAATGCTCAAATAAATGAGATGCATGATATAGAAACATGTCATCCATCATGAGAGATTTGTTATTATATATAGCATAATGGAGACTCAAATTGTGTAATGCATCACGAGCAATATGCAGAGCATTGTTGTTCATGGGATGCATAGGGTGCACGCAATCATGGGAATCATGCAAAGTATGGAATGCATCAAAATCTCCTAATATGTATGGGGAAACTATGGGTGTCTCCTCATGAGCATTAATGGAAACATCACATGGAGAATATTGACAACATCCAAAACAACGCATATTCGGAACAATGTGATCATGGCATGGCATAGTAGATGAATTGCGTAAATCATGTAAAGGAAGCAAGGCAATATTATCACATGAAAAACAAAAGCCAATGACCATCATCTCGTCATCTATGCCATAAGTGCAAATGGGATTTATTTTAATTTGGCATGCATAGTTACTATGTTGAGATTGTAATGATGCAACATGGGAGATCTCACTCATACACTACTAGGGAAAAGCTTATAGGCAGACGCTTGCTAGTAGCGCGGGTTTATAACCCTCGCTACTACTACTTACTAGTAGCGCGGGTTTTAACCCCCCGCCACTACTAAGTTGATAGTAGTAGCGCAGGTTTATAACCCTCGCTACTGCTAAGTGGTCTCTACCGTGCCCCCCGGGGACATGCCATAGTAGTAGCAAGGGGTATAAAACCATGCTGCTACTATCAACTTAATAGTGGCGGAGGTTTATACCCCTCGCTACTAGTAAGTACAAGGTAGGTGAAATCCCCATATCCTCGGCCGAATCCCTCCTTTCTCCCTCACTCTCCCCCTCTCTCCATAGGCTCTCCCATGGTGCTGCACACCTCCTCCTCCATGGCGCCCAACGAGTTCACCTCCTCGTGTCGCTTGCCTCCTCCTCCATGCCGTCAAAAGAGGGAGGCGGCCTCGCGTCGCCGGCGTCCCGGAGCTCGCCGGTCTTCCCCGCATCTCCATGCCACCACGTCGGTCCACCCCACAACCGGCGACGAGCCCCGGTGCACCCTCCATCTCATTCCTTTCTTCCTTCTTTCTCTTTTTCCCTCTCCATGTCCCTCCAATTTTACTCACCTCCCATGTCCATGCCTGCGCAGGTCGTCGACATGGATAACAAGGAGCTCTCCGCCTTGGTCGTGAAGAGGACCCTCACACCGTCGTCTTGCTCTCCTCTGCACTGAATCCGGTCCCTATACAATAGCCGTCGTTGGAACTGGTCTCCGCTGCCCGTCCGGACATCCTGCGACCCTTGGCGTCGCTGGAACGAACCATTAACACCATTGACAGCATGCACGGGGTCGAGATTCTTTTTTGGTTTTTCAAATTAATAGTAATAGCGTCGGTCACAGACACACGGTACAGATAGTTAGTAGTAGCGCGTGTCGAACCCGCGCTACTACTAACACACATACTAGTAGCGCGGGATGCACCGCACTACTACTACTAGTTAGTTGTAGCACCGTAGTAGTAGCGCGGACACCCGCGCTACTACTAGGCTTTTTCCTGGTAGTGATAGCATATGACAAGTTAAATGGATTGTCAAACATGACGTGACCAATAGAATTTTCACATGACATCCTATGGAGCATAGCACCACAACTAGGCAATTCAACATGCTCATCATCATATTCATCATAAATAGGTAATTCATGACATGAGGAAGTCACACTAGCATGAAGCATGGTAATAGGTCGATCGACATCATGCAAGCATTAATTGTGAAGATAGTCCACTAGTGGGACAAGTGAAGCACCATCACCTATGTTACCTTTGGAGCGTCGCTCAAGTGTTGTTGTAGGTGAGGTTGCAACTTGATGGTACCATGTGGGGGTGGCATCTTCTTTCACCATGGCCATCGGTTTTCCCATTGGAGGTATGGACTCGTCGAGGATTGGCGCTTCGTCTTGTTGGAGATGTAGCACCAAAAATGAAAACACACTCGGAGTAGAGGGTAAGTTGTTAGTAATCATAGTGGCCTCACAAGCCATGTCAACTACCTCACTCACTAAGTGTTGTGGCTCACTCACTCCTGGTAATATGCTCTCACTCATATGGTTGGTGGAGTCACTCAAATGACTCTGAAACTCACATAGGATGTGTGGCATAATCTCGTGTGTGGGGCTAGTGGTGCTCACACTCATCCTCTCATAGGAAGTGCTCTCAGTGTCACATATATATGGCAGAGTCACTCATATCACTCATGGTGCGGTGGCTCTCCTCACATGGGAATTGGGCATCTCGTCATATGTGGGTGTTGGAGAGATGTAGGTGAAAATGTCTCCAAAGAGGAATGCTACAGGAAGGGGTAAAACATCATGCTCCTCTGAGACCAAAGATAATGTCTCATGTGCGGTGTCGTAGCTAGACTCGGAGTATGAGCCCCAATGGGGCGCAGTCTTCATGATGTTGATGGGGTGTGCGCTCATCACCTTGGTCGAAGCGGATGGGCCTTGCTCGATCGTCTCTTCGCTATCTTGTATGAGGTCCATATGATGTGGCACCTCGTGGCTCGTCTCCATGACTGAAGGGAATTTTCCAAGCTCGAGCGTCTTCCTTGAGGGGCTTCCGAAGATGGAAGCTTCGCTCTCGCTCATATATGATCGCCTTGGACTTGATGATGTCGAAGTAGGCGTACTCGTGGGAAGTACGCGAACATGCCGTACTTCCAAAGGCGAAGACGGCTTGAAGTCACTTGGCGAAGATGCCAAAGTTGTTGATGAAGCCTCAGGGTTGGGGTTGATGGTGCTGTTTTGTAGAGCCGCTACACATGGGGGTGCAAGAGGCCGTGTGCACGGGGTCCCATGTGCACGGGCGTCGAGGGCCCGTGTGCATGGGGGTGGTATAGAAGCCAACTCTCGTCCCGATGGTCTCTCTTCATGGACTTGTCTATGGTCTTGGCGGACGTCTCAAAGATGATGATGGTGCCGCGTGGTACTTGCATCGTGTAGCTGCTCTGAAGTTGTGCGACTTGAGAGTCTCCACTGCGATGATGACGAAGGGGAAGAAGACTTGTAGTTGGCCAACACATGTCGGATGCCATACCTGTGTGCGTCCAACTTGTCATCAAGGTAGTCCCTTTTCCTTGCTTGGGAGTGTCGTATGCGATGGCGAGTCGCTCAAGGCAGTCAAAGACCAAAGATGATGTGCTTTGCCTATCCAGAACAAGACTCGAGGAAATGTGGGTGGAAGAATGGGAAGAACTAGACCAAATGTACCTTTCCAATGTTGAAGAGGGATCAATGATCACTTAATAATGTATAATGGAAGTAGCACAATTGGTACTGGATCTTGTCAATTGTCACACCTATACAAATAAGGCTTATGGTGGAGCTTGGTGAGGATAGAGGCACAAAAATTGATGCAAAATGTTAGCAAGAGTCAATAATGTTGGAAAAGATTCACAACATTGCAACTGAAAGAAGTAGACAAATAGCAATATGTGGCACATGGAAACACACACACGAATAGATAAATGGAGTCGTGCAACCAAGGAATGAGCACTAAATGTGGAATCCACGGAAAACTCTCGTGTTGCACAACTCAAGAGAGACGCTAGCAGGATTGCTCAAAAGGTGGATACGACACTTGTGCACAACCTATAAGATGCAAAATGTATGAGCTTTCTATCCCAAGTATGCTATGTTTATGTTGTTCCCGGTGTTCTTCTCAAGATTATCCAAGATGATCGGATATGACAATCTTATGTGCAATGTGGTATGATGCTATGGCTATTGCTTACAAGCTCTTTCCTCTCCTTTTCTTTTTCTTAAAAGGCTTTTTTTTTATATGGCCACTATGTGAAATGCACGAACCAAGATAACAATTGTGTATATGCGGAAACTATCTTGTGACACAAGGGATGATATGATACCAATATGATATGATATGTATGCAATGGAAGGTGTAGATCGATGATTACTAATGTGCACAAATAATGTTGCCGTCAATACTCAATGGCTAGTCTCGTAAGGCAAGTGACACAGAATGGGCTAGGAGTTATCAATGCAACATGGCAAGAATGTACAATGATGGGATACCACGATAGTGATATAAAGGTTACCGTTCTTGCGTACGGTTAGGGTATCCAAATAGTGAGGTGGTCGATGTCGAATCCTTGGCGAACTTGAGTGGTGGTGTTGTTGATGTCGAACCATTCGTAGTTAGCTAAAACACCCTAGGATATGTAAAAACCGCAAACTCAAAAATCTCCAAAGTCAAATGTCAAATGGTGGTAGCGAAATGCGTTGGTGATTCTGGTGTTGGCAATGCGGAAGTGGTGGTGCTGGTTGATGAAGAAGCAACCATACCTAAGTAGCCGAAACACCTTAGGATACTCAATTCACAACTCAAACAACCACAAATGCTAAATGGAGCGAAATGGGTTAGGTTGCGAAAAGCTATGGTGGTTTTGCGGATGATATGGTGGAGGGCCTAGGCAAAGATGTCAAATTGTCATAATTTTAATTGAGCCAAACGATGTTGGAACCTATCTATATGGATAGGGGTGTCAATAGCTACTCAACGAGCTAAAGAACATGAAAATCGGACTCCGGATGTGGAAGTTATGGGAAGAACGGTGAAGTGTTGGCGGCTGACTTGGGGGGATCGTGCGCACGGGGGTAGGAGCCCGTGGGCACAGTGTCCCATGTGCATGGTACAGGTCTGCGGGCCCGGGGTGTCCAGAGACTTTTCAGGGGGGTCATACGCACGGGGTATGGGGCCCGTGGGCATGGGGTGGGCGGAAATTTCGCAATTTCGGGGCTAGAAATTGAGGATTTCTAGGGAAAAATTGGAGAGATTTTGCGGGTGGATGGTGTGGAAAAGATGGGGGAAAGCTAGATCCACTTGAAAACAAGCAAATTCATGGATCAAATCCAACAAAACATCACCAAACCAAAAAATCACAAAAAAATGTGGGGCTATTTTTGGTGGACATTTTCGAAATTGGGGCAGAACACAACAAAATTAGGCTAGGAAACAAGAAGGGGGGCTCCAATTTCGTTAGAAACCATGGCTCATGATACCAAGATGTTGTAGGGTGGAACCATAAGATGGATATTTCACGAATTGGAGGGGAAATCCCACGAAGAACATAAAGAACACAAGAGAGGGGAAACACTCAAATCAACTAGATCCAATCACACATGTGCTAAATCCACATACATAAAGATGTTACAAGGGTCCAAATTCAACACAAGAAGATACAAGAGGTGACTAGTTTATCCCAATCCTATGTGGAAAGAGGTCTTGATGATAGTCTTTTCCAAGAGGAGGTCTTGAATCCACAAGGGGATCTTCTCCTAGGAGGTCTTGATCTCCTAGAGGAGTGGATACAAGGAGCCGAGCTCTAAAATGTCTATCAACTACATTGCTAAGTCTAAATGGAGGAGGGAGAGGTATATATATAGGTAGGTGGAGAAAGGGGACGAAGTGGAGGCCCAAAATAGCAGCCTTGGCCAGCCATCCTGTAGGACCCGTGCGCACTGGGTAAGTTGGGCCCGTGCGCACTTGGGTCCCGTGGGCATGGTACAAGCCCGTACGCATGGGGTGCTCCAGCGCCAGCTTCCTGTGTAGCCCATGAGCACGGGGCCCCGGGGGCCCACACGCACGGGGTCGCCTGGGACTTCTTGTCCAGCTACTGTTGGGTTCGTTCTTCCTCCGTGCGAACTTGGGGTCCTTCTCCTTGGCCTCCGAGAAGCTTCCTAGCTACTTGGTGGCGGTCACCATCATACCTAATGATGCACAACAATCCATGGTGAGGTAGCAACTAAGTCCAATGAATATTCATGTAAATCTTGAAAAGGAGCGGGTTCACCTTAAGTCCAGTAGGTCCGCTTGGGGCTTGAGGTGCTATGAAGGTGTACATGGATATGACCGTGGGATGCTTCGCATCACTTCCTCATGTCAACGATCCGCCTGTGCATCTCGTAGTATGTGTAGACGCTCTTGGCCACGAACCTGAGGTGAGGTTCATCCAGTTGCAGCACCCAGGCCCCATGCCAGGATACGTGATGTGTTCTGTTAGCATCCTACTTCATCTTTTCGTAGTAGGGGTCGATGATGCCCGAGGCGAGTTCAACAAGGGAGTCCTTCTTCGTGCTGCCCCAGTCTTGGTAGTGGCCACGGATTTTGACAAGGTTCTTGCAGGCCAAGCCCGTAACCCTGAGTGCTTTTACATCGTCGGTGGTATCCACCGTAGCGAACATGTAGTGGGTGTTGTTGACAAACCTGGCAAAACGTCGCAAGGCTCTGTGGCCATGCAGTAGTGGTAGATGAGGACATGATTGCGCAAGCACAACTGGGCGACGGCAACCTTCTGATCTATGTTGGGATGACCGTCGATGTACTAGAGGTCGATGTCGACCACCTTGTACTTGTCTCGAGCAAGCAACTGCTCAACGCTGTTGATGTAGTCGCCCACCACGGACAGGTCGATGGTGTACACCACCGAGAGATCCGCCTCCCTCGTGTGGGTCTCCACTTTATGCTCGCCAAACTCCATTGGAGTGCCACTAGACATCCCCTCTCTATGTGTCGTCATAGGTGTGCTTGTTGTGTTGTGGGGCGCGATCGAAAGGTTGAAGAGACTAAGTTTATAATGGACGCGGGAATTAAACGGAAAGCCAGACATCCTGGAATATCTGCACGCCCTTTGCAGCGTGTACCTCCATCGTGCCGCACGGAACTGCATCGTGGCGAGATGCGCGGCGCAACTGCATACATATGGGCCCCCAACATCATCATGCACAGGCCCCAATCGCTGGCAAAGCGCGCGTAGGGATGCGAGCAGTGCGCTCCACGATTGCCTCAATGGCGAGCAACCATATATATGCATATAGTAGTTGAACACGCAAGGAAAATATGTCCACATGGCGAGCACGTGGAGGTACGCGAGCAGAGCGCGCCGTGGTGCCTAACAACGAGCACAGCGCGCTGCGGCGCCTAACGGAGGCCGACATAGTGATACATGGTAAATAAGATGAACTGTGCGAGCGATGGCGGGGACATCAAACACGAATCAGATTATTATTGTGTGTGCGATACGTGACATACAGTCGATTCATCCGAGCTGTTTGTGATGGAATAAGCCGTGTGTGTTGTGGGAAAACGCTTGGTAGTATACAACCATTTGCGATTGATGAATTCATCACCGACGGGTTCCCTAGTGTGGCCCATGTGTGATGTGATATGCTCTATCTACATAACATCTATTGGTCATTGGGTGACGAGTGGTCATCCAGGTACGCCATAAGGATGCGAAGAGGCATCCTATATCAGCAAGGACTAGTTGTTCCACCAATAGCTCACCTAAGAGAACTCTCAAGTTAACTGTGCTCAGGCTGGAGCAGCCACCAGATGGGTGACTGGATGGGAAGTTGTCTTGATGTTAAACTAACTGATGGGATAGATCATAGAGGTCAAATTAAATGACCTCTATGATCCATCCCATCAGTTAAATTAACCTCGAGGTCCTTGTTTTTTATTTTTATTTTTTTAACACATGTTAAAGAAGGTCTACCGCATTAATTTTGGACAATGTGCGATACGTGACATACAATTGATCCATCTGAGCTGTTTGTGGTGGAATAAGCCATGTGTGTTGTGGGCAAATGATTGCTAGTATACAACCATTTGCTATTGATGAATTCATCACCGACGGGTTCCCTTGTGTGGTTCGTGTGCGATGTGATATGCTCTGTCTGCACAACATCTATGCTCTGTGTACAAAAGAAGAAGATATATATACTTATAACAAGACATGATTGCAAAACCAAATTAAACATCCAATTATGTTATATAACAAATACCATAAATATTGGAAGATTCAAATTCAAAGATTACAAGGTTCAAACTATTCAAACACATAAATTTCATCTTCTTCAAAATATTTTTCATGCATTATTTCTGCGAAAGAATCATCCACCGAGAAGTCATATAGAGGCTTGATACAGTGACTTCTGATTAATATGTCATATGAAGTTACAAACTGAAATTCAGCTTGTTCAGAGCCTTTTCCATTCAGCTGTAGACGCGTGCACTCTTTAGCAATCCATTCACTTTTGCACTGTAAATAAAGTGAAAACCTCATTACCTTGAGCAACCTTGCTTTCTCAACAAATAAGAAGTTCGTTGAAATCAGCACACGAATAGCCCAACACTGTCAATTTCGGTGCGTGAACGACCCTGATTCTTGTTGGACCTAATTTATCATGTACATACAATCTCTCGAGGAAAGGCGCATTCTCAATGACAATATCGTGAAACACCTTAACTGATAGCCTTGGGCGGCGCCAACAATGCACATAAATCGCACGGACATTCGTCGAGGTGATGTGGAGGCTACTAATCCCATCCATCGCATGAAGACAAAGGTACTCGAGCATTGTATAGCCGACAAGCAGGCGCTCCAAATCCTCCTTCAAGATACGAACGGCAATGAGCTAGAGGTGCTTAAGTTTAGGGAGATGAAGAGCACGCGCGGCATCGATCCGGGGGAAAATGGACCGCCTAAATGTAGCACGACGCAACGTGGGCGCGAGGTGGAACACGGACAGCGGCAACGAGCAAGGATGTCTACCATGAAGATTGAGGTCCTCGAGCCGATCCAGGGCTGGGGATAGGAACCAGTAGTGCAACCTGGGTTCGGTCTTGTTATCGGGATTGAGCCTGCCGATAGCAAGGCGTCTGACCGGCCCAGGGTGCGTGTTGAGGATGTCGGACAATGCGTCCAGGCGTCGCTGCTCCCCGCTGCAGAACTCGTGGTCGATGATGAGGTCCAGAGGGTGCAGTACCAGAGAGGGTGCCACCTCCATGAAAGGACAATGGTCCGCACACCATATTTGACGGGGAGGTGGGATATGATGGTTACAAACATCTCGTCAGGGAGGCTGCTGATGCAGTCCATGTTCGCCGGAGGCTCTTGCGGTTCTGGCTCGAGCCGCCGCCGCTTGTTTGCCGGCTCATCCTCTATATCGCAGCAGTCGGCGATCCTCGACGGCGGTGCTTGTACATGAGAACAAAGGACTGTTCTATGTACCTTCCAGAGGTGGCCGAAACAGAAGTACAAAATTAGCAATAAATTGCAGCGCTCGCGGTGGACTACTCACAGTCGTCCTGTGTAATCAAACAACTACCCGCGGTAGTAAATGGTTAGTTGAACACCCACAGTTTGACTAATACGGCCGTTTGCGATAATAACGTGGTGGCTATTTGTTAAAAATGACTAGGAAAATCAATGTATAAAAAGGCGAAATGAACCCTGAATAATTTCATATGTTTACCACAGTTGCATGTTGCCTCAGTAAAATAAATCAAGGCGGGAAGATACAATGTATGTCGTTTCGTGACCAGATCATGTGACCAAGTTCGCTCTCGGAACCATGAGGCTTCTTGATAGAAGCTCCGGTTTGTATGAAAGAAAATATGGGTCAAAGTCGAGTTGAAAAGGGCAGCAATATCTAACCCCAGCTTATAGAAGGTACAAAAGCACGATGATTAATTGTTCATCTGGTTTACACAAAATCCATATTAAACAGGACAATAACAACTAACTCAACCAAAGTTTTGAGCAGTCACAGTGAAATGGATTGGTCTGATCCATAAAATCAAGATCCTGGACCAGAAAAATCTATTGGTACATGATATCAAGTTGTTGTAAGTAGAAGTTGAGCACGTTCAGAAGCCCTTTTGTCCACCTGATACTTCTTTTTGTTCTATTCAACGTGTCCATCCGTGAGAAAGTGTATGTCAAAAAACTTAATCCTCATGGAAAATAGTACTCTCGCATTCAACAGGAAGAATGTGACAAAGCTATTGTTTGCATGGTTGGATGCATATCCTTGCAGCGTTATTGTCCTCAAATGAATGTCATGAGAACTGAGAAAATCTCGGTGCTTCTTATGCAACCAATTGGTTATACCTTTTTGTCCATGTCCTTTAGCCTAAATAGACATGAAGACTGAAAACAGTTAATGTCTAAAAAATAGTACAGCTGAACGGTTAGTTCTAGTAAAGTATATCAATGTGCTTGATATCATCACCTCTATATACAAATTCTCCAGACATGGAAAGCATCACAGCATGACGATAACCATGTTTAGATCAAAACACCACGTACTGATATGTAAGGTCTTGACAGAATCTAGCACCATTGATTGGGTACCCATGGGCAAACTCTTCACTGAGTATATTATATAAAGATTATGTGCACAAATGAAAAATGCAGTTTATGATTACAAAAGTGTTGATGACATCAAATCTACGCACACAAATGAAAAATGCAGCTTATGATTATGGAAGTGTTGATGATATAAAATTTACACACAAAAACGAAAAATGCAGCCTATGATTACAAAAGTTTTGATGATAATATACACTACCTGAATAAGTGTGGAGCCAACCACCATCTAGTAACCTTCAAACGGATCAGGAATTACACCCAGGGTCTCCGGTTTAGGTGTAGAGACCATAGTTGTTTTCGAAGGTGCATAACGATAATCAAGTAGCAACCTTTGGAGTTCAGGGGCGTGTTTGATGATGAGCTCCTCTCCTTTAAAGAAAATTCCAATGTGAAAGCACAAGTGCTCCCTGGGTGATTTTGGTAATTAAGGTCAACATATCTCTTGTTGGACTAATACTTTTATCTAGTACATTTCAGATGAGTTCAACATTGGAGTGGCTTCGACAAGAGGATGTGTAACCCCTTCAAGATGCTAAGGACAAAGGATTGGCTCAAGCTCAAAGCTCAAGACTCTACATTTTCTATTTTAGTAATCCAAGATCACATTGAGTCCAAAGGAAATCCAATACTATTAAAAGGGGGATGAGGTGTTGCTCAAAGTGCTTAGTGGTAGCTCCAAAGCCCTCAGCCACATTCTCATATCCACATATGTCCCAAACCAAAAGACAAACTTGGCCCCACCGATTTGATCTATCCAGCGCTATCGAGTTCACTTGACATAGCCATTGCAAGAAACCCTAATCAATTTGGTCTCACCGATGGGATCTCGGTCTCACAGAGATGGGCTTGTAAACTCTCTATTGCCTATTGCAATAATTTCGGTCCCACCGAGATATGCAATCAGTCCCACCGAGTTTGCTTGACCAACTCTCTTCTTTGCTTATTACCAAAATCGGTCCCACCGAGTTTGTGTAATCGGTCAAACCGAGATAAGGTTTTACCCTAACCCTTTCCCACCGGTCCCACCGAGGTGATCATATCGGTCCCACTGAAATGCCTAATGGTCACATTATGAACTAAATTGGTCCGACCGTGTTTCATGATTCGGTCCCACCGAGTTTGGTGATTTGTGTGTAACGGTTAGATTTTGTGTGGAGGCTATATATAGCCCTCCACTCACTCTTCATTCATGGAGAAGGCCATCAGAATGTGCCTACACTTCCAGCATACATTTTCTGAGAGAGAACCACCTACTCATGTGTTGAGGTCAAGATATTCCATTCCAACCACATAAATCTTGATCTCTAGCCTTCTCCAAGTTGCTTTCCACTCAAATCATCTTTCCATCAAATCCAAATCCATGAAAGAGAGTTGAGTGTTGGGGAGACTATCATTTGAAGAACAAGAGCAAGGAGTTCATCATCAACACACCATCTATTACCTTTTGGACTGTGGTGTCTCCTAGATTGGTTAGGTGTCACTTGGGAACCGCCGTCAAGATTGTGGAGTAGAACCAAGGAGTTTGTACGGGCAAGGAGATCACCTACTTCATGAAGATCTACACTTATGAGGAAAGTCCTTCATGGGCGATGGCCATGGTGGGATAGACAAGGTTGCTTCTTCGTGGACACTTCGTAGGTGGAGCCCTCCGTGGACTCGTGCAGCCATTACCCTTCGTGGGTTGAAGTCTCCATCTACGTGGATGTACGATGATAGCACCACCTATCTGAACCACGGATAAAAATATCTCCATGTCTACATTGCGTTTGCGCACTCCAATCCATCCCTTAACATTCTTGCAAATCGTGTGATTTACTTTTCGCTGCTCATATACTCTTGTCATGCTTTCTTGATATGTATTATGAATTTTTAAACGCGTGCTTGAACACCACCTTAACTTTAAGAAATTAAAAACTGCTAATTTTCTTGCTAAGAGTCTATTCACCCCCCTCTAGACACCTCTTCTCCATCCTTTCAATTGGTATCAGAGCTTTGGTATCCATTGCTTTGGTTTATTCACCATTGGAGGAAGATGGATGAGTCTACGTTGGCGAGTCTTAGACATAGAGTTCCTATACTTGATGGAGAGTTCTCTCATGAGTGCAAAAATGAGATGCTTGAGATTTTCAATGAATATCATTTGAGGAAGTACATTACTACCCCTTGTGCTTGCCTTGTTGACCCCTTGCATCCTACCCTTGATGATTCTATTGACATGATCCGTAATCTTAGAACTATCAATCTTATCACTAGAGGATTACCTAGAAACTTGATTGCTAGCTTGCCTGCTCTTGATTGTGCCTACACCATATGGAGATTTCTTGAGGAAAGATTTCCAAACTATTCCTTGCGAAATCAAGATGAGATTCTTTGCAAGCCTATTGCCTTGAATAAAATGAGTACTAGTGATCCTAAGTTTGGTGATTGCCTATTTGAGCTTCGTGATCTCATGCGTGCCAAAGGAGATGTTGGAATCATTAGCAATATCATCTCCGAAGCCATTAGAATTCATAAAGATGACTATTCTAATGATCATTTATCTAATGCATCCCTCTCTCTAGGAATTGATCCATCACATTATGATGTTGAACATGGATACTATGATGAGGACGATGATAGTGACTTTGATCTCGATGAGTCTATGAGACACTTTGGTCTTATGGCTAATCTTCACGGCTACATGGCTGGAGGAAAGGAATGGGTCCTTGATAGTGGATGTACCGATCACATGACCGGAGACAAGGATATGTTTCGTGAGCTCGCTGAAAACGACGGCCCTCGAAAGTATGCCACCTTTGGAGTTAATCCAAAGGATAAGGTGGTTGGCCTTGGTAAGGTGGCCATCTCACATGATAGCTCCATACAAAATTTCATGCTCGTTGAATTTCTTGGCTATAATTTACTTTCCATATCTAGACTTGCTGACTTTGGCTTCAATGTCCTGTTTATTAAAGTAGATTGCCAAGTATTTTGTAGAGATAATCATAAAATGATATTTACCGGTATACATAGAGGTGATCAATATATTGTTGATTTCACTAAAAAGGCTCCACCTAGAACTTGCTTAATTGCTAAATCCTCTAAAGGCTGGTTGTGGCATAGAAGGTTAGGTCATGTGGGCATGCGAAATCTTGATAAGCTTATTAAAGGTGATCATATCCTTGGAGTAAAAGATGTTATATTTGACAGGGATAGACTTTGTAGTGCTTGTCAAGCAGGAAAACAAGTTGGAGGAAGCCACCGCGTGAAGAACATCATGACCACAAGAAGACCACTCGAGCTACTTCATATGGATCTCTTTGGTCCCAATGCCTACAAAAGTCTCGGTGGAAAGTCATTTGGTCTAGTTATAGTCGATGGCTTTTCAAGATTTACGTGGGTGATAAATCGCAGGTTCAAAAGATCTTCAAGAACTTTGCTAGGAAGGCCCAAAATCAATTTGAAGTGAAGATCAAGAAGGTTCATAGCAAGAATGAAACAGAGTTCAAGAACACAAATGTGGATACCTTTCTTGACAAAGAAGTGATTTCACACGAGTTCTCGGCTACGTACAAGCCTCAACATAATGGAGTTGTTGAGAGGAAGAACCGGACTCTTATTGAAATGGCAAGAACGATGCTTCATGCGTACAAGACACCAAAACACTTTTGGGCGGAAGCGGTTGAGACAGGTTGTCATGCAACAAATCGCTTGTATCTTCACAACCCACTTGGCAAGATGACATACGAGCTTCTCACCAGTAACAAACCACAAGTTGGAAACTTTCGAGTATTCGGCTCAAAGTGCTACATTCTTGATAAGCATCGTCGTTCTAAATTTGCTCCTAAATCTCATGAAGGTTTCCTACTTGGTTATGGCTCAAACTCTCACACTTACCGTGTCTACAACAATTTCACCCAAAAGTTTGAAGACACGGTAGACGTGAAGTTTGATGGATCTAACGCTCGGAAGTAGAGCAATTGCCAATTGATGTAGGAGACAAAGAACCTTCAAAAGCAATCCAAGACTTGTCTATTGGCAAGATCCGTCCAACGGAGGTGAAGGAGAGTACCTCATCCGTCCCAGTGGAAGCTTCTACCTCACGACAAGGTGAGTCAAGGGTTGATATATAGGCATCCACAAGTGGGACACACCAAGATGAAGAAAATGAGGAAGTACACCAAGATGAACCTCATCAACCTCCTTCTCCACCATGACAAGGGAACAACAACGTCAACAATGAAGAAGGCCAAGAAGAAGAGCAAGATGATGAAGAAGATGTTCCACCCCGACTAGAACAAAAGCTCTCACGAGTTCGAGCAAGAGTCTCAAGAGATCATCCTGTCAAACAAATCTTCAATGATATCCAAACCGGGAGAATCACTCTCTCTAAAACTCGTTTGGCTAATTTTTGTGAAAATTATTCATTCATCTCTAGCATTGAACCCATGAAGGTTGAAGAAGTATTGGAAGATCCAGATTGGATAAATGTCATGCATGAAGAGCTACACAACTTTGAGGGAAATGAAGTGTGGACATTGGTCGAGAAGCCCGACAACAACCACAACATCATCGGTACCAAATGGTGTTTTGCAATAAGCAAGATGAAGATGGACAAGTAGTTCGCAACAAAGCATGTCTCGTCGCCCAAGGCTACACTCAAGTCGAAGGTATGGACTATGGTGAGACATATGCCCCCGTTGCTAGACTTGAGTGCATTCGCATATTAATTACTTGCCTATGCTAATCACCATGATATTACCTTGTATCAAATGGACATTAAAAGTGTTTTTCTAAATGGTGAAATTGAGGAGGAAGTTTATGTTAAACAACCTCCCAGCTTTGTTTATCCTAAGAAACCCAATCATGTTTACAAACTTTACAAAGCTCTTTATGGTCTTAAACAAGCTCCTAGAGCGTGGTATAAATGCTTGACCAAGTTCTTAATTGAAAAAGGCTTGGAGATTGGAAAAATTGATTCTACTCTTTTCACTAATAGGGTTAATGGAGAACTATTTGTGTGCCAAATTTATGTTGATGATATCATATTTGGTTCGACTAACCCTCATTTTATTGAGAAGTTTGCAAAGCAAATGTCGGAGAAGTTTGAGATGTCTATGATGAGTGAACTCAAATTCATTCTTGGTTTGCAAATCAAGCAAACTAAGGAAGGTACCTTATTCAAGAAGCTCAATATGCGAGAATGCAAAGGTATGAATACACCCATGCCTACTAGTGGACATATTGATTTGACTAAAGATGGTGAACCAGTTGATCAAAAAGTTTACCGCTCTATGATTGGTTCATTGTTATATCTATGTGCATCCCATCCCGATATTATGCTAAGTGTGTGCATGTCTGCACGATATCAAGCGGGCCCTAAAGAATGTCATCTTAAGGTTGTGAAAAGGATAGTGAGATACTTAATACATACACAAAATTTTGGCATTTGGTATCCTAAGAGGTCTTCTTTTGATCTTGTCGGCTACTCCGATTCGGACTATGCCGGTGACAAGGTTGATAGAAAGTCCAGCTCGGGTACTTGTCAATTTCTTGTTAGATCTCTTGTGTCTTGGTCCTCCAAGAAACAAAACTCAGTATCCTTATCCACCGCCGAAGCAGAATACATTGTCGCCGGTTCATGTTGTGATCAATTACTTTGGATGACGCAAACTCTTAAAGATTATTGGATATATGTGAAACATGTTCCATTTCTTTGTGACAATGAAAGTGCTATTAAGATTGCTCACAATCCCGTGCAACATTCTCGAACTAAGCATATTGATGTTCGTCATCATTTCATTCGGGTTCACGTTGCTAAAGGTGATATTGATCTTAAGCATGTTCGTACCGATAAGCAATTGGCGGATATATTCACCAAACCGCTTGATGAGAAACTATTTAGCCGGTTGAGAGATGAATTAAACATCATTGATGCTTCAAACTTGGAGTAGGAACCCCGGATACATGCAAGGCATGAGCCTTTGACTAATCTTTGATATTTCTCTTATGATGATAATCATATGTCTTGGATATATTTGCACCCTTGCATGTTATTTAACCCTTGTAAGTACTTGGATGAATCTAAATCTATGAGATTGCAAATCACTCACATCTTGAGCAATGTCTACATCACCAAGTCTCTACAATAAGGTGGTTGAAGACAAGGAAGCATGAAACCCTTCAGACATATCCTTTGACAATTTCTATATATCAAATTTATTTTGGTATCATATTTCATGAATGTCACTTTGGATACACAAGTGCTCTTCCTTGCAAAACTAACCCATGTATGTAGTTGAACTCCAATTCCAAGTGGAGCTCCCAACTCTTGATGAGCTACATCAACCTTGAGCATCCCACAGAAGTTCAACTACATGATCAAGATCAACACTACCACCCAAGGTATGTTATTCCATCTTAGATAAGCTTTA
Organism: Aegilops speltoides; assembly: GCA_021437245.1. NCBI lineage: Eukaryota > Viridiplantae > Streptophyta > Magnoliopsida > Poales > Poaceae > Aegilops > Aegilops speltoides. The sequence goes on from CM038147.1 coordinate 257,291,752, forward strand.
CCCCAAGTCTTGGGTCAAAGCAACTCAACAAGATTACAATACATCAAGATATTTAAACGAAAAATGGTAACCCCATCTTGAGCTTAGACATGAGTATGACCTATGATCAAGTGCGATCACTTGACTCCTAAGTTGTAACGCCCCGGATCCGATGCGCCAGGTGTCCGCCAGTTATTCGTCGTTGTTGCCATGTCATTTGCTTGCATGTTGCACTTTGCCATGTCATCATCTGCATTTCATATCATGTCGTCATGTGCATTTCATTTCGCTTACGTGTTCGTCTCATGCATCTGAGCATTTTTCCCGTTGTCCGTTTTGCAATCCGGCACTCCTATGTCATCCGGCGTTCCCCTTTTGCCTCTTTTCATGTGCGGGTGTTAAACTTTCTCGGAATGGCCCGAGGTTTGTCAAGCGGCCTTGGTATAGCACCAATAGACCGCCTGTCAAGTTTCGTGCCATTTGGAGGTCGTTTGATACTCCAACGGTTAACCGGGTAACCGTAAAGCCCTCTTTTGTGTGCAGCCCAACACCCCTGCCAAAGTGGCCCAAAACCGAGCAAACTCCCCTCCATGATCTCGGTCGTTCGATCACGATCGCGTGGCCGAAAACCGCTCCTCATTTGGACTCTCCTAGCTCCCTCTACCTATAAAACTAGCCCCTCACCCGAAATTCGTGGTCAAATCCTACCATAACCCTAGCTTCTTCCCCCTCCAGCCGCCGGACATGTCCGCGCCCCACCGGACATGTCCAGCCGCCGCCCGCCGGCCAACCACGACGCGCCACGTCGCCTCCTGCGTCGCCCCACCGCCGCAGCCGGTGAAACCCATCAGCGGCCCGCCCATCCCGTCCGCCGCCATGCTGCCGCTCCCTTTCTGCCCGCGCCGCTTGCTGCATGGCATGCCGCCGCGCTGCGCCCAGCGTCGGTTATCGCCGCCCTCCGTCGCCCTGCGCCTCGTCGCGCCCAGCGCCTCCCCGCGCCCGGCCTTGCGCCCCGCCGGTCGCGCCCGCCGCGAGGGCGACGCCCGTCGCCCGCCGCCTGCGGTGCCTTCCGCCGGCCGCCGCCGCCGCCCTCCGCCGCGCTGCTGGCCGCCAGCGCCTCCGCCCTCAACCCCGTCGGCCGCGCCCGTAGCGCCTCGCCTCCGCCGGCGCCGCATCCGGCCGGATCCGGCCGGGCCAGCTCCTCCCTGGCCGCCTCCTTCTTCCTCCGGCGCAAGTCCGGTGAGCTCACGCCACCGCCTTGTAATCCGTGCGGCCCCGAAGGTTGACCCCGAAACGCCTAAGTCCCCAGTTTTTCACTTTATCATGCCATGTTCATCGCATCACATCTCTGCATCCGTAGCTCCGTTTTGTGCATGTAATATGTCAAATTGTTCGTCTCAAGTCTCAACGAGTACTTCATTTCATTCCATTGCATCATTTTCATTTGAGCTCATCTTGATGCCCGAAATGTTGTTGGAAGAGTGCATGTTGATGTTAATCTGCTGAAACTGTTATAACTTGCTTATTTGTCATTTTAGCTATGTTTGGTGTGTGCATCCTATGAGGTTGATGTCTACATGTGTTTTGATCTATGCTATGCCATCTTTCCAGGGGTGCCAACCATGTATTTTTGTGACTTGTGTGCTGAGTGAATCAAGCTTGCTAAGTAGGGTAGTTGATGTTGCTGTTTTCCTGACAGCTTCTGTTATATTTTGTTGCTATGTTAACATGCTTCTACTAGTCATTTCGTGCATAATCTGGAGATGTCCTATAAACATGTTTTGATCTACATGTCTTGCTCTATCCATTCACGCCCCTGGTTTCATTTATAGGTTGCTGTAGCTTGTTGTAATCTTGCTCTAAATTTGCTTGATGATGTTGCTGTCAACCTGTTAACATTAACTTCAATTGTTTCCATGTGTTTTCCTAGTGATCCATGCACCCTATGAACTTGCTCTTGCCATGCTTAGCTTCATAAACATGTATTCTTACTGTTGGTTGCCTTGCCATGCCATGTATTGCTCTGTGGTGAGTGTTTCAAGCTCACCAACATGCCTACTTATTGTTGTTCCTGCCATGTATGAATCTGTAATATAACTTGCCATTTTACACGGGTGCCATCATATTTTTCGTGCCTTTTTGGCTGATGGTCAGTAAGGGTCTTTTGATCTATGGGATTAGTAGATTCATGCCATGCCTTTGTTTGCCATGATAAGTTCCTGTAACATGTTGTTTGATAGCTCTGAACATTGCAACCTGATGTTATTGGTGCTAAAGTCTGAAACTGTTATTATTTGCAATCTTACCATGTCTTTTTGAGCATGTTCTAGTTGTTTCTGGAGATAGCTCAGTGTTCATGTTTTGTTATGCTTTACCTATAAATCATGCCCATGTCTTTTGTTATTATGTTGGGGTGCTGCAGCATATTGGTTTGATGCTTGCAAGATGCCTAGTTGCTATTTTGGACAGATTGTTGCTATAACTTGTATAGTGTGTATGTGTTGCACCGTTGCTCCGTTTTGGGTGTGCTCTATATGAAACTTGCGTGATTTTGCATGTTGTTTCATATTATCATGTTGCATCCTTGTTTTGGTGTGTTTGCTTGATGTTTGGGTGCATTTTGCAACAATGCCATGTTTAACTTGTTTTGCTCATATCTTCTAGGCCGTAGCTCCGAATCTAATGAACTTTATATGTAACTTGACTAGAATTTCATGTAGTTCCTCTTGGTGCTCTTTAACTTGCTGTTTAACAACTTCAACTTAATGTTTGTTCAGATCTGGACCAATTTCGAAATATGCATATGAGGACTTACCGGAGTTGTTATATGTTGTTTCCGGCCTCATTTAAACTTGCCTTGATGTGTTGTTCTTGTTTGCATCATCTCTTGCCATGAGTATCTTCATGTAGCCTTTTCATGCATCATGCTGGTTGTGCATCATGTCCTGTCTATGTGTGGTGTGTTTACCATGTTGTGTGCTTCTTCTCGATAGTTCCCGTTTCATTGCGATCGTGAGGATTCGTTCGTCTACGCTTGGTTCTTCTTCGTGGCTTCATCTTCTTCATGGACTCGTTCTTCTTCCTTGCGAGATTTCAGGCAAGATGAACGCTACCCTGGATCTCACTACTATCATTGCTATGCTAGTTGCTTCGTTCTATCGCTATGCTGCGCTACCTATTACCTGTTTATCAAGCCATCCCATATTGCCATGAACCTCTAACCTTTGACACCTTTCCTATGAAAACCGTTGCTTGGCTATGTTACCGCTTTGCTCAGCCCCTCTTATAGCGTTGCTAGTTGCAGGTGAAGTTGAAGATTGCTCCATGGTGGACAGGGTTATGTTGGGATATCACAATATCTCTTATATTATTAATGCATCTATATACCTGGTAAAGGGTGGAAGGCTCGGCCTTATGCCTGGTGTTTTGTTCCACTCTTGCCGCCCTAGTTTCCGTCATACCGTTGTTATGTTCCCGGATTTTGCGTTCCTAACGCGGTCGGGTGATTTATGGGACCCCCCTGACAGTTCGCTTTGAATAAAACTCCTCCAGCAAGGCCCAACATTGGTTTTACTATTTGCCTCACCACCACCTATATTTCCCTTGGGAGTAATTAACCCAAGGGTCATCTTTATTCAGCCCCCCCGGGCCAATGCTTGTCTAAGTGTTGGTCCAAACTAGAAACCCTTTGGCGCCCCTCGAAACTTGAGGTCTGGTTTTAGTTATGCGGACTGCTCATCCGGTTGTGGCTCGAGGCGAGATCTGCGGGCTACTATCGGGATGTCGACGCCGGGAGGTCTTGCTGGTCTTGTTTTACCATTGTCGAAATGTCCTGTAAACCGGGATTCCGAGACTGATCGGGTCTTCTGGGAGAAGGTCTATTCGCCGTTGATCGCGAGAGCTTGTCATGGGCTAAGTTGGGACACCCCGCAGGTATAAACTTTTCGAGAGCCGTGCCCGCGGTTATGTGGCAGATGGGAATTTGTTAATGTCGGTTGTAGATAACTTGACACCAGATCCGAATTAAAACGCATCAACGGCGTGTGTAGCCGTGATGGTCGCTTCTCGTGAGTCAGGGAAGTGAACACGGTTTCTGTGTTATGTTTGACGTAAGTAGGTGTTCAGGATCACCTCTTGATCATTGCTAGTTTCACGACCATTCCTTTGCTTCTCTTCTCGCTCTCATTTGCGTATGTTAGCCACCATATATGCTTAGTCGCTGTTGCATCCTCACCACTTTACCCCTTCCTTTCCCATTAAGCTTTGCTAGTCTTGATACCCATGGCGATCAAGACCAGGCGGGCGCCAGCCTGCGCAGTGCCCTTGTTTCCTATTTAGTGCAAAGGGGGCAAGCGCATGTGCGGAGTACTGAGGCATCAACCAAAGGTTTCCTTATCGGTGCAACAAGACCAAGGCCAGCACGACGGCAGGACGAAGGTCACCGTGGAGCCCAAGACAGCGTCATCACCAGCACCTTTGGCAATTGAAGACCACCTTTAGTCAGGATAGCTTGTACTAGTTGTCCCCTTTCAAAATGTCCGTTGTTGGGTCCCTTCCCGCTCAATATTTGGGAAGAGGACCAGGGCCTCTATAAATAGGGCCAGCCACCACAGTAGAAGGGGATCTGGTCCGAACCTAGCTCATCTAGACAGCACCACAAGAACACCTCTCCTCGCGAGGCTGTTCTTCCTCTGTACTGTTCATCGTCAGCCCAAGAGGCAATCCACCACACCACACACTGGATTAGGGTATTAAACCACAACGGTGGCCCAAACCAGTATAAACCATGTGTCTCTTGTGTTGTTCATCGATCTAGCTTAGAAACCGCGGCGAGGTTGTGGGCGTGTTTCGGTAGCGAGAAGAACTTCGTGCGCTCCCTAGAGTTTGAACCTTAAGGGTTTTGCCGAAATCCGATATCCGACATTTTGCGTGCCAGGTAGGGGTGCGCCGGAGTCTTCCTTCCGCCGATCTGCGCTCCACTGCTTCTTCGCATCCATGTCCGGCGACCCAACGACCAACGCCAACCGCTGGGCGGCATGGCCAGTGTCGGATATCGGGTTCCGGCAAAACCCTTAAGTTTTGAACTCTGGGGTGCGCACGAAGATCTTCTCCCTTCCGAAACATGCCCACAACCTCGCCGCAATTCAAATCTAGCACGATGAACAACACAAGAGGCACGAGGTTTATACCGGTTCGGGCCACCGTTGTGGTGTAATACCCTAATCCAGTGTGTGGTGTGGTGGATTGCCTCTTGGGCTGATGATGAATAGTACAGATAAAGAACAGCCTCGCGAGGAGAGATGTTCTTGTGGGGGTGTGTTGGTGAGCTAGGTTCGGATCCTCTTCTTGGCTCTCGATCTCTTCTTTTCCTTCTACAGTGGTGGCTAGCCCTAATTATAGAGGCCCTGGTCCTCTTCCCTAATACTGAGCGGGAAGGGAGCCAACAATGGCCATTTTGAAAGGGGACAGCTAGTAGAAGCTATCCTGACTAAAGGTGGTCTTCATCGCCAAAGGCACCGTGGTGACGCCTGCCTTGGCTCCACGCACCTCCGCCCTGCCGCTCTGCTGGTCTTGGTCTTGTTGCATCGATATGGAAACCTTTGCCTAATGCCTCGGTACTCCGCGCCTGCGCTTGCCCCCTTTGCACCAAAGAGGAAACGAGGACACTGCGTGGGCAGGCGCCCGCCTCGTCTTGATCGTCATGGCTTGCGTCACGGGCACCTTGCGAGGTACCCCTCGCCTTGATCTCTCCGCCTTCTCGCGAGCCTGCCTGGTGAGGCCGCCCCTGAGGAGGCCTTGCGTCGTTCGCCCCGAGAGGCTTCGCCCCTCGTGAGGGTCTTGATTGTTTGTTGATAAATATGGGCCGTACTGGGCCACTGGTTGAGCCATGCTGCAGGCCACAGGCAGGCAGGTCTGGGGACCCTCGTTCCCAGAACGCCGACAGTAGCCCCCGGGCCCAAGGCATGCTCGGACTTGTCTTAGCAGCGAACCCAAAGGGAAAGTGCGGAGCGCCGCGGGCCCCAACAGCCTGTGGCCTTGGTAGCTGCGTGGCGATTGATTGGACGTGGGCATCTCCGCTTCCCCATGTTGCCTCGGCAACTGCCCAATTTGACGAGTCCCTGCTGCATGCAAAAAGAGTCATCATTACCTGTGATCGTGGAGGCCGACGGTTATCCTCCCTTGAGCTATAAATACGGAGGGGCGGGAGCCCCCGTTGTCCATCTCTTCTTGCTCCGCCTGCTTCTTCCCCCCTGCTCCACCTCCATTCTCGACGCCAATGGCACCGATCCACATGTTCTCAGCTGAAGAGAAAGGAAAGGCCCCCCGGGAGGGGCCTGCCCCGCTCCCGCCGAAGAAACGGCCGGTCTCGTGCCGCCACGACGAGGTTGCGAGGCCGGGATGACGAGGCCTTGGTGCGAACGGCCACCTCCTGGGTTCCCGCTTCCCCTGGATGCTCAGGTTGAAGGCCCTAGAGAAGGAGACGACGAGCGAGGCCGCCCGCGCCGAAGCCGGGGTCGATGAGCCATGGCGGCGTGCGCCATCGCTCTTGGAGTTCACGCCACAGACTCCTCTCACGAGCTCGTGCTTCACGCCGCGATGCCTCCAAGCACGTGGATCCGCTTCCCTCCATTCTTTGCCTTCAAGATGCCGCTGAGGGGGCCTCTCAAGCTTTGGCTGCAGCACACCGACTGCAGTGCTCCGGCGACCGGAGCGAAGGTTAAAGTCATCGCTCCGGGCAAGGTCTTCATGACCCGAGGTTGGGGCGAGGTCACCCGGGTCTGCCGGATAGGGGGTGATCTCGTGATTCATTTCGAATACGATGGAGCCTCCTTGATGCTCTTCAAGGTCTTCGATATAGAAGGCCGCCGCCTGGAGTGCTGCGCTAGAGGAGGCAGCCGAGATATCAACATGGCAGGGGCTAGGCCTGCCGTTCGCTTCCACAATGGCCCCTCTGGCAGCAGCGGCGATGCTTGGGAGTCCAACGACTCTCCCGAGCACTTTGTGACTCCGAAGACAAGCGGCGACAATTACGTGCCCCTGAGCTCGTGCCATGCCCGGGGCAAGGCGGCTGCATCAGGCCGTCGCCGCAGCTGATCTAGATGGGGTTGGCGCCATCCCCCGTGGCCCACTGTTGATGATGGCATCAGCCATGGATGCTCGTGTTGTTAGGGTCTCATTAGGATTCGCATCTTTTGTTTCCTGCGAGGAATCGAGAAAACACCCTGTGGGGGCATATAAAGGGTCCTCGATGTATTTTATTGATATTATCCTTATTATGAAGAGGTGGGAATGCTTGTCCTATCCCGGCTTGGTCCCCCTTTCTTACCTCATGACGAGTCGGTGCTCTACGCTAATAGGTCCCGGTCCCCAGGCAGGCTTCAGCCGTCGCTGGTTTGCCAGGTGGCGATGCCGTGGTCAAGGCCAGGAGGTGAGTGGCCCGAGGTCCAGTAAGAGCCCTTGAGGTGCGATGCTCAGGAGGTCCCCTTTAGCGCGCAAGCAGCTGCCGAAAGATGAGAAAGGAAGGCAACATTGCCGTCACAGAGCCGCATTAGGTGGAGATTCTATGCCGCATCAATTAACTATTCCAGGTGCGAAACTTATCTCGAAAACATGGAGTCGTTTCTTCACGTTGCACCAGACTTGTACGTCGGCAGCTGGGATGTAGTTGGTTTAGGCCCTCGTGAGCTTCACCTCTCTTCCCCACACTCTCCTTTGTGCTCTACGTCCTCAAGTACCGGCCCTCGAGCGAGCTCAGTCGCCGCTGGTATGCCAGGTCGCGATGCCGTGGACAAGGCCTGGGGGTGAGGACTGGAGAGCCAGTAAGAGCTCCTGAGTTGTGATGCTCAGGAGCCTCCCTTTTAATGTGCAAGCAGATTGCGCCGGAAAGAAGGAGAGAGCTTGTTGTGCCACGCACTGTAGACCTCAGGAGGTTCCTGTAAACTAACACAAGAAAAGCATGGGTTGCCACTATGATTGCCGACAGGCCATTGGTTGCTCCGAGAGAGTGGTGAGGGCACTGAGCGCCTGGTGAGGTGATGATTGCAGGGCTGCCGCGGGCCAGAGCTCAACCACTCTGATTTGTCGATGTTGCAGGGACGGACCCATGCGCAAGCGCCGTGCCAGAGTAAGCAGCTCCAGAGGTAGGCGTCAATCGATCAGGCGATAATCACAGGCAGGTTAAGCATGAAGGGCAAATCAACTTAGATAAATGTAGGAGGGATACATGCCACTGGGTCAGGCCCAAGCGGCTTGGGGATGATGCAGCCCGAGGGGCGCCCCCAGCAAGGTAAACTAAGAACATAAGGAAAAGGGATACATGCCGCAGGGACAGACCCATGCAGCCTTGGAATGATGCATACCTGAGGGCGCTCACAGCTGAAATGAACTCGAAAGATGTCACCTAGTACCATTTGTAGAGGGGGTGTTGGAGTAGCTGAAGATGCGCGGTGAAGAGGCCGACCCTCACGAGCCACTGGAACCCTGAGCCTCGGGAGGCTCTGGGGGTCTAGGCGGTTCCTCTAGGACCATCTCCATCTCCGCCAGGACTGCGTGATGTCTGGCCTCCTGAGCCGGCAGAATGCTCCGCGCATGGCGCTGGTGGGTAGCAGCCGTGTTCGGAAGACCGAAAGGCATGCGGATGTAGCTGTGCGGAGGACCCAGGCCGAAAGGCCAGAGGCGCTCCTGAGAAGCGGCTCGGTTGAGCCCTGGGAAATCGATGCAGACGTGCACCTCGCCATCCTTGCCAGGATGGGAAGCTATGCCAGGCAAACAGCGATCGCCGCGCATGGCTCTTGCTTCCTCAAGATCCTGTGTTGTCTCCGTGATGAACTCCTGAGGGTTGGGCTTTCCACTCCCCGAGACTTCCTAAGGGAAACGTGCTGTGAAGCACGCCTCCAAGTGGTGCCCGAGCGCCTCCCTCGTGATTTGGCAAAGTCTGAGGCCCTCCAGAAGAGAGCCCCTGAGCCCTGCCCGAGGAGGGCGCCGGGCGCGCCTTCCTATGCGATGGAAGGAGGCGCCCCTTGCACGGGCGCGGATTCTGATGCGGCACCTCCTGAAATGCCAACCTCGTGAGGCCTTGAGCTAGGCGATGTCTTCTTCTTCTTGGGGACTGCATCAGGAGGGTTCTCACCCTTGTTGTCTGGGTTCTCGATTGATGCAGCTTGGAAGGCGCCCTCAAGGGAGCACACTACATCTTTCTCTTTGCAGGGGACTGTGATGATTTCGCCGCTTCCTGGCATCTTGAAGACATTGTGGCCATGGTGGGTTACCGCCATGAACTTGGCCAGGGCCGGATACCCGAGGATGGCATTGTATGGTAGGCGGATGTGGGTGATGTCAAAAACGATGAGCTCGGTGTGGTAGTTGTTGCACTGTCTGAAGGTGACAGGGAGGCGGACCTGTCCTATCGGGGTGGTGGAGCAGTTAGTAACGCCTGAGAAAGGCTTGATAGGCTGAAATTGATCATATGGCACTTGAAGGTTGTTGAACATCTCGACGTACAGAACGTTGAGCCCTGTGCCGCCATCGATGAGGGTCCGGTAACTTGCATGTTGCTGATGACTAGGGAACAAAGCATTGGGAGGACGCCAGCGGTAGCCGCACACTTGAGTTGATCTGCTGAGCTGAAATTGGTGGCGCACTTGGACCACCTGAGAGGGCGCGTGGCCTCGAGCTTGGGGAGGACTGCATTCACCTCGCGAGCAAACTGCTTGAAGATGCGTTGAGAAGCTGGGGCCTGGGCATCACCGAAGATGCAAGCGATAGCACGTGGCTCCTGGAAGCCCCCAGCCCCTCGTCCTGGTGGTGGTCGTCATTCCTTCTTGGCGGTGGCGGCATAGGAGGAAGGCCTGTGTTGCCCTGCGGGCGGTCCTCGCGAGGCTGATCCCTCTAGGCTCCCTCACGAGGCTGGTCCTGCCAGCGATCCTCGCGAGGTTGGTCACGCCACTCTTGGCAACGGCCTCGGGCGTCGACTGAAGCGTCCTTCTCGAACGGCCATGAGCTCCTAGCATTCATTGGTGTTGTGGGTGTGGAGGTTGTGGTAGGCGCAGAATCTGCTACCATTGGACGACTCCGGCTGGTCCCTGCCATGCTTCATGTCTGGTTCTGCCGCGAGTATGGCTGCTCCTTTGCGCTTCACGTCCTTGGCCTTAGCTTTCTTCTCTTCTGGGTCAGCAGCTTGAAGCTCGAGAAGGGAGAGGCGCCCCTCCTCAGCTCTTGCGCACTTGGTCGCCAGGTTGAACAGCTCCAGGGATGTGCACAGATCCTCATGGATGGCGAGCTCCTCCTTCATCTGGACGTCGCGGACGCCATTAGAGAACGCTGAGATGATGGCCTCGTCTATCACCTTGGGGGTCTTGAAGTGAGCGCTGTTGAAACGCTGGATGTACTTCTGCAGGGTCTCTCCAGGTTGTTGCTTGATGCGGTGCAGGTCACCCACGGCCGGGGGGCGGTCGCGTGTGCCCTGGAAGTTGGCGATGAAGCGGCTGCGCATCTCGTCCCATGAGGAGATCGAGCCGAGAGGAAGGTTCAAGAGCCAGGTCTGGGCACCATCCTTGAGCGCCATGGGAAACCAGTTCGCCATGACCTTTTCGTCTCTGTTGGGTGCCTCGATGCCCAGCTCGTACAGCTGTAGGAACTCCGCAGGGTCGGCAGTACCGTCGTAGCGAGGACGCAGGTCTGGCTTGAACTTTGGTAGTGGAGGCACGGCAGCCTGCGGTGGCCACAGGAGCCCTTTGCAGACCCGGTGCTTGCTCTTGATGGTTCCCGCGCGCTGCCACTAGGGGCAGCACGGGGTCTTGGCGTGTTGGTGCAGGGATGCGGAAGCACCTTATTGAGGCTGAGTGATTTCTTGGCAGCTTCTTTCTTGTCGCGCGGGCACCGGACGCGGTAGGTCACGTCCAGGGGCCGCGCACCTTGGAGCCAGGGGGCCTTCTTAGGGAGGAGGCATTGGAGGCGCTCCCTGAGCCAAGTCGCCCATGCATGACGGAGGGCGAGGCAGCAAGAGGGACGGCGTGGGAGAGCCCCCTGCGGCACGGATGAGCTCAGTGATGCGAGTGTGACACCCCAAAATTTTGATCTTGTTTTATTAATTAAAATTTTGCCAGGAAATTAAAACTTTTATTTTCTGGGCTTCCTTTTTATTTTTGAAACTTTTTCTCCCTTGCTATTATGGAGTTTTCCCCATACAGAAAACTTTTCAAATATGTTATTGGACTTGTTTAACCTCTCAAGAAAAACTTTTCTTTATTTAGTAGAACTAATTACATAATTAATTTGCTTGATCTTTAATTTCTTGAAAAATGGTTTTTCAAGGTTATATGACCATATTTGAACTACAACCATTTGATATATTTATCTAAAAATCCCACAAATATTTGGAGATGTCATGTGATGTTTTTAAATCACTTTTATACAAAAATATCTTTTATTCTTGAAATATTTTGAGTGCTACACATGTTTTTCTTCTCTGGTCCAGAGAGCAACTTTGCACTACAACCCTTTTAAATAATTCCTTCTAGCCTCCACCAAAATTATGGGATGTCAGTAGGAGCATATCATTCCACTTTGTGCAAAAACCAGTTATGTTCTTTGAAAATTTTGAGTGAATCATCCTCATTTCCATTACGGTCCAACTTGATGGTTTGTACAGCAACCATAATTTTCTTACTCTTTGGCCCTTGATTATTTCTCCTCTCGGTAGTACCCCTTGCCAAACCACTAAGTCGAGAAGCATGCACTTATGGGATCATTTTTACTTCATGAAATGATACCATTCACTCCCCTGCCAGTGTATTTACTGCAAAACTTGCACTAGCAAGTTTCTCCTTTCTGCAAGATAACTTCACCAACCTCTCTTTCATCCACAGAGACACCGACACGGAGATTTTGGCCACTCCAAGAATTGCCTAGATGCCTTTGGCATTTTGTCAAACACCCTATGTGCATGTCAGATTTGGCGTGATCTTAAGTCTACACTATGAACTTGCACCTCTGATCAAACAAGCATGTCCACTAGACTCCCGTTACTCTAACCTAGATCGCTAAATGCCAGCCTCACCAAATCTCTGTAGCATGCCACGGCATTTCGTCGAAACACGTCCGTGCACGCCAGAGCCTTGAAAGCGTGCGCGTTTAGCTACACGCGACATGCGCCGAAACCGACACGCTGGCCCCCACGGCTTTGTCCCTCTGCGGCACCACGCGGCGCTCCGTGCTCACCGCAACCGCCAAGCCGCCCCTCGCCACTCCCGGCGAATAGCGCTAGCCGCCGCCGTCGCCCGACAGCCCCTGCTCATGTCGGCGCCGTCCGAACCTTCCCGCTCGCCACAGCCCCTAGCACAGCCCGAGCTCATCCACAAGGGCGTCGCCTAGCCCTCGTCGTCGCCACGTTGCCTGCAAGCTACTGAGGCGATTCGCGGCATCCTCATCCGCCGCCACGGAACCGACCTCGACGAGCTATAAAAGGAGGCCCCCGAGCTTCCCCGAGCACGCAGGCAACCTCAGGCCACCCCAATGACACCCCCACAGCCCGCAATCGTCCGGGAAACGCCGTCTTCCTCATCTCCGTGACGGCAGCCGCCGCCGCCCGAGCCCTGCCGCGCCTCGAGCTTCCCCTCCTGTTCTCTTCGCCAAGAACTCCCAATTCCTCTCATGGCGCAACCCCTCGATCAATTTTGGCGAGAGACCACCGCAGCCCAAAAATCACTCCGTCACCGGCTCCCTCCGCCCGCGGAGCTCGGCCGACGAACCCCTCCGTCCCGCCCGGCGATCGACCACCGGAGGACCGCCTAGGAGAGGTGGATCCATCCTGGCCTCGGATGCCCTCGGCGAGCCTCCATTCGCCGGGCGACGATCGCCGAGCAGCGCCTCTGCTCGGCCGAGGAAAAGGAGAGGAGGAGACGGTCAAACCCGACCCGATGGGCCAGGCGGGCCCACTGTCGATGACCCACTCCGCCGGTCCGCGTGTTAAGTGAAGGCGTAAACCCGCGATCGTAACCCTACTTAAGCGTATTTCTTCAAACGTTTTCTTTTACATTTTATTATTTAAAACCAGTTGACGAAACTTTGACTGGTTATATCTTTTTAAATACAACTCCAAATAAAATGATTCTTTGTCCCACCTCTCTAAAATTTGATCTAGTTTATTTTAAGATTTATTTGAAAATTTTTCAAAACAACTTTTGGTGCTGGTTTATTTTGTGTGTTAATAATTATATTGCTAAAATAGGATTTTTGGAGAGAGGAGAAAGCTTTTAAATGATTTGAAGTGCACCCCACCTTACCACACGTTGAAGGCAAGCATTCTGAACCCCGGCATAATATTTTTTTTTGGTGTGTTCGTTGACACGTTTATAACACCACCTTCTTTCGAAGGACTCGTTATTTCATGTGATATGATCATTTGCATGGATGCATATTGGTGATTTCCATGCTGTTGGAAATGAGTATACTCGTGATGGTAATCATCCTCATGTATCTTGCATGCATGCCGGAAAGGAATCCGGGAAAGCCTCTACCTTGGGTAGGCGCGAGCTTGTCGCCGGTCTCCGTCGGGACGGGTATGTCCGGTATGGCATGGTAAGATATAATGAGTGTTGATTGGATTGGTTGAAATATATTGTTATACATGTCATGCAGGAAACTATAGACCTCCTGAGTCGACCATAGATCGAGTCTTGTTCCAGTAACCCCCACACTTGTTTCGTGCTACCACTTGTTCCTGCCACAGGTAGGGTACGGTTCAGTAATTTGTCAACCCCTTTCTAGCACACACCGTCTGAGAGGGGCGGGATGAGGTACCATGGCCATGGATTAAAGCCAGTCATCCGGTCTGGGGGCATGGGTGTTTCCGGTTGGGACCGAGAGGGGAGGCCACCCCCTTAGTGCGCGCGATATAAATTGATCCCATGCTACTCGAGGTTGTAGCCTCCCCACTTAGAGTTTGCTTGACAAGTGTCGTGGGTGATTCCAGACACGAGTGAGTTAAGCTGGTGTGTGCAAGTCAGGTGTGTTTTCATTTAAAAGACCGTAAGCGGAATTAGTCCCGATGGACTAAAGGAATCCGTTACTTGTGGGTAAAGAGTACACCCTCTGCAGAGAATTAAAACCTATTCGAATAGCCGTGTCCATGGTTAAGGACTACTGATGCAGGGCGGGTCAAGTGTCGGTCTTAGTGTCGGTCTTCGGAGGTGAAACTGTTAACCAGAACTAGGACAACATAGACTGTGACTTGTGACTAATGATGATTATGATTATTATTATTGTTGACTAACCCGTGATATTATTGTTATCAGTGAGTATCTCTGGGATGGTTCTACCTCCGGGATATTCACTATGATTGTTCTTTTCAAAAGCCCTTTATGTGGTGTCGCTCGGGCCTTCATTGTGGCATTTCTTTTAAAGCCCTTTATGCGGTGTCGCTCGGATGCCCGACCGTGGCATTTCTTTTAAAGCCCTTTATGCGGTGTCGCTCGGGCCTTCACCGTGGCATTTCTTTTTAAGCCCTTTATGTGGTGTCGCTCGGGCCTTGACCGTAACATTTCTATTAAAGCCCTTTATGCCGTGTCGCTCGACCTTGACCGTGGCATTTCTTTTTAAGCCCTTTATGTGGTGTCGCTCGACGCCTTGCGACCGTAACATTTCTTTTAAAGCCCTTTATGTGGTGTCGCTCGGGCCTTGATTAACATTTCTTTTAAAGCCCTTTATGTGGTGTCGCTCGACGCCTTATTATGGCATTTCTTTTAAAGCCCTTTATGCGGTGTCGCTCGGGCCTTGATCGTAACATGCTTGTTATTTATTTCATAATTTTTTATACTTACGTGACATTGCATATTCATACACGAGTTATATTGATCTTTGTGGTAGACGTCACGAGCATAGAATATTTTCAGCACACCATTGTTAAGTTATACTGTGTTCATAATGTTTGCGAGTACATTCAAAGTACTCACCGGCTTGTCCACAGCTATTGTCTTGGCCAGATTTTCTGCCTGGAGAGGAGCGATGCGACGACAGCCCCGGAACCTAAGCAATGGAGATAGCAGCCACGCGAAGATAGGAGTTAGCACTGGTCACTGTTCTGTGGGAAATGGAGTCCCATAGACACCGATGATCCACAAACCGCTTCGCCATCAACCACTAGAAACCATTTGTTGTACTCACGGGCGGAAGGGTCTTGTACCACATATTTTGTATTTTGCTTGGAATTTACGTATCAAGTTGGAGCCTCATCACTAACAGATAATCACGGGGCTGATGAGCACGACGGTCTTTTCGAAATTGATTTCCGGAAAACCGGTCGTGACAGACTTAATATCGAGCCAGTGACCATTGGCTAATCCTATCTTAGCGGTCGACAAACTTAGGCAAACCAACCCACGGACCATAACCAAAACCCAGCCAAGCTTCTCGTGCAAGATAGCCACACAGTGACCCCGACATTTTTGGCAGTCGGTGCCCAACCTACCAACCTAGCTTGTCGATCACGCGCCAGTAACCAGCACCCAAGATGTCTCCCCCACAAGCGTGCGAGGGAAGACTCCGTCCCCTTTTTCTATAAAAAGGGCACGCTAACCCCAACCCAGCACAGCACAGCGTCTTCCCCCAACCTAGCCACAATGCCTGGCCCCATAGTGCACAATGAGACCACATCAACCAACCTTGGAGGTTTTGTGACCATCCTCGCAAACCTCACCCGTCGTGCCTATGCGTTAGAGGAGCCACCGGAATATGTTGTGTACCAAGGACCCATGGCGGTGAAGACCGTCAATTCAGGCCCTTTGTGCACATCTACGGTAGGGGTCTAGCGCCCAACGCCCTACTGAGTTCACGGAAGAACAACTTCCTTTGAGCCACAAGCCATACAACTAGCTGCTCGAGAGGCTATAGTTCATCTCGGGCACTTGTTGCCTAGAGTTAATCGCCGCTCGTTCCACTACTACCCCGGCGAAGGGTATGGTAGACCACCCAAGTTGCCAGCGGAGATCACGAGATGGATCCGCATTGTTGCACCTAGTGCGCTATGTAAGTGCACTAGAGGCACTGCTCGACCAGATCACCATTGATCGATCGCAGCTCGAGGAGAGCTGGTTAAGTCGAACCCCAGCTAGAAGAGAAGCGAGCCCGGCGCCGACAACCCGGTCGTGCTTGTTTGGACAGCCGATCGAGACCACGAGGGCAGCTCCAGCCATCAACGAGATGCTTTGATGACCCCGAAGTGCTTCGTCACCTTTTGGGAACACACTCCAGCGGGGTTGTGGCCAACAATCCCGTGATGGTCATCATCGCTACCCGACCTGTCGTCCCTCCGCCATCTCCGACTAACCCGGCGGTGAGACCGTGGAAGACTCAACATCCACCAGGCACGCCCGTTTAGACATAAACGAGGTAGACTAAGCCGTACGAGTAGTACCAAGTCTCAGCGTATCCTCACTTTGTAATCGTGCGACCGTGTATATTAACGCAGCCTGTCATTGTGCCCCTGTTTTAATAGAATGGCCTTGCGTATTTTTGTCAGCACGCAATTGCATAATTTCCGGGCACAGCTACCAAGACCAACCTTGACGACAACCACGAGAACACGTCTCTTTATGAGATATGTGTATCTCGACACGGACCCGACTCTTGAGGTAATCTGGCAGATTTATTACCTTTCACCACGGTAAATAAACCAGCCGGATGCTATATAAGAAGGCCACCGTGTGACCTTGCCCGGCAACCCTCACCTCGTGCACCACTCTCACTACCATCTCTTGTCATGCCGAGCCATAACATTCATCGAGAACCCGGATGCAACCCCTGTAGCTTTGTCAAAATATTGCGGGACTTTACCCGCGGTACCATGGGTTCTACCCAGCCACCCGATCTGAGCTGTTCAAATCAAGGATCACCCCTTCCACCTCGGAATATTGGGCAGCAGTACACATTCCTCCCATAGACCCCAACCAAGATCCAGCGAAGTTTCCTTCATGGGAAATCTATGCCAACCCCACAACCGCCATAGAAGATGCTGCGAAAAGCGATTGCTGCGCCTTCGATCCGCGATACCCTATGCCATGACGCGGATATTATTATTTTCGAGTCGTGCAACACCCGGAGGAGTGACGTCTTTTCCCGGTGGGCGTATTGAGAAAGACCCAGTTCTGGCCAACCTTATCTAGTACATCATTGCTCTAGAGCATTTGAACCAGCGGGTGATGGATTATCTCCGGAGTCTCGCTGATTTAAATCCTCAGATTGCAATCGGCAGATCACTGAGGCCCGACCCGGAGAGACGCATACATCGATTGGTCAATCCACGCCTCCGATAGAAGAGGTGTATCCCTTTACCAGAGACATTTTATCAGGACCACACCCAGTTACCGTTTTCATTTTAGACGTCACTACTGTATTTGTTTTTGCCGCATTTATATTTGCATTGTAACTTATGCGTGGTACCTCAGAATTGTGCGGTGAGTCGCGTATTTAGTTTCTACTAATGTGAGTATTTTCCTTCGTGAATAAACTGGTGTAACCACGAACAATCCTAGTATGAGTTTTCTTCTTACTGAATTGCTGCATCATACATTTCTCACGACATGGATTATTTTATTTCACACAGCACAACGACCACAGACACTCGACCGTAATCATCCGAGCACCTACACTGTTTGCAAAAACTTTGCAACGGTGTTACATCTGGCTAACCACCCCCTAACAACAGTTAGCACCCGGCACACCCCACCTACTCCTCGTGTTTACCGCCACCACGGAGAGCCAGCACCCGAGCAGCAGCATCACGGTGATCATCAAGGATCATCGCGCACAGGAGCACGGAGAGCCCCAGCACCGCTGCCAGCCCTCCGCACAACAGGATCACGTACCAGTCCGGCACCACCTCCGCCATTAGAGCCTCGTCTCGAGCTCCGGCCAGCAGAAACAGAGGAAGAAGAGAGAGCCAGAGGTAGAAGGAGAGACTGACAGTGGGCCCCGGTCCCACCTGTCAGCCAGAGAGAGCACTGTGCTCTCGGGTACGACCAGCGTATTGTTAAATTTAGAATTTATTCTAAATTCACGGCGTCCAGCGTAAAAATCGCCCGTTTTCATAAGCATGGATTTTTCCACGCGGCGCCAGTACCACACTATAGTTACTCACCATTTATTGCCCTCTCACTGTAGCCTCTTTTTACCGCCTGTGTGAAATGATCTTTTCACCAAGTAAAAGTATTTTTTTTTGTTTAACAACTCTTAGCAAATCTCGAGGACGAGATTTTCTTTTAAGGGGGGTAGTGTTGTGACACCCCAAAATTTTGATCTTGTTTTATTAATTAAAATTTTGCCAGGAAATTAAAACTTTTATTTTCTGGGCTTCCTTTTTATTTTTGAAACTTTTTCTCCCTTGCTATTATGGAGTTTTCCCCATACAGAAAACTTTTCAAATATGTTATTGGACTTGTTTAACCTCTCAAGAAAAACTTTTCTTTATTTAGTAGAACTAATTACATAATTAATTTGCTTGATCTTTAATTTCTTGAAAAATGGTTTTTCAAGGTTATATGACCATATTTGAACTACAACCATTTGATATATTTATCTAAAAATCCCACAAAAATTTGGAGATGTCATGTGATGTTTTTAAATCACTTTTATACAAAAATATCTTTTATTCTTGAAATATTTTGAGTGCTACACATGTTTTTCTTCTCTGGTCCAGAGAGCAACTTTGCACTACAACCCTTTTAAATAATTCCTTCTAGCCTCCACCAAAATTATGGGATGTCAGTAGGAGCATATCATTCCACTTTGTGCAAAAACCCAGTTATGTTCTTTGAAAATTTTGAGTGAATCATCCTCATTTCCATTCTGGTCCAACTTGATGGTTTGTACAGCAACCATAATTTTTCTTACTCTTTGGCCCTTGATTATTTCTCCTACTGGTAGTACCCCTTGCCAAACCACTAAGTCCAGAAGCATGCACTTATGGGATCATTTTTACTTCATGAAATGATACCATTCACTCCCTGCCCAGAAGTGTATTTCTGCAAAACTTGCACTAGCAAGTTTCTCCTTTCTGCAAGATAACTTCACCAACCTCTCTTTCATCCACAGAGACACCGACCTGGAGATTTTGGCCACTCCAAGAATTGCCTAGATGCCTTTGGCATTTTGTCAAACACCCTATGTGCATGTCCAGATTTGGCGTGATCTTAAGTCTACACTATGAACTTGCACCTCTGATCAAACAAGCATGTCCACTAGACTCCCCGTTACTCCTAACCTAGATCTGCTAAATGCCAGCCTCACCAAATCTCTGTAGCATGCCCTGGCATTTCGTCGAGCACGTCCCGTGCATGCCCAGAGCGCGAGCAGAGCGTGCGTTTAGCACGCACATGCGCCGAGCCGACACGCTGGCCCCCACGGCTTTGTCCCACTCTGCAGCACCACGCGACGCGCTCCCGTGCTCACCGCAACACGCCAAGCCGCCCCTCGCCACTCCCCGGCAGGCCAAGCGCTAGCCGCCGCCGTCGCCCGACAGCCCCTGCTCATGTTGGCGCCGTCCGATCCTTCCCCGCTCGCCACCTGGCCCCTAGCACAGCCCGAGCTCATCCACAAGGGCGTCGCCTAGCCCTCGTCGTCGCCACGTTGCCCTGCAAGCTACAGAGAGGCGGTTCGCCGGCATCCTCATCCGCCGCCACGGAACCGACCTCGACGACCTATAAAAGGAGGCCCCCGAGCTTCCCCGAGCACGCAGGCAACCTTAGGCCACCCCAATGACACCCCCACAGCCCGCAATCGTCCGGGAAATGCCGTCTTCCTCATCTCCGGCGACTGCAGCCGCCGCCACTGCCCAGGCCCTGCCGGCACCTCCAGAGCTTCCCCCTCCCTGTTCTCTTCGCCAAGAACTCCCAATTCCTCTCGCGAGCGCAACCCCTCGATCAATTTTGGCAGGAGACCACCGCAGCCCAAAAATCACTCCGTCACCGAAGCTCCCTCCGCCGCGGAGCTCGCCGCCGACGAACCCCTCCGTCCCCGCCGGCCAGTCGACCACCGGGAGGACCGCCTAGGAGAGGTGGATCCATCCCTGGCCTCGGATGCCCTCGACGAGCCTCCATTCGCCGGCGACGATCGCCGGAGCCGCGCCTCTGCTCGGCCGAGGAAAAGGGAGAGGGAGGAGACCGGTCAAACCCGACCAGTGGGCCAGGCGGGCCCACTGTCAGTGACCCACTCCGCCGGTCCGCGTGTTAAGTGAAGGCGTAAACCCCGCAGTACGTAACCCTACTTAGAAAGCGTATTTCTTCCGAAACGTTTTCTTTTCTGTTTTATTATTTAAAAACCAGATTTGACCAGAACTTTGACTGGTTATATATTTTTAAATACAACTCCAAATAAAATGATTCTTTTCCCACCTCTCTAAAATTTGATCTAGTTTATTTTAAGATTTATTTGAAAATTTTTCAAAACAACTTTTGGTGCTGTTTTATTTTGTGTGTTAATACTTATATTGCTAAAATAGGATTTTTGGAGAGAGGAGAAAGCTTTCAAATGATTTGAAGTGCACCCCACCTTACCACACGTTGAAGGCAAGCATTCTGAACCCCGGCATAATATTTTTTTTTGGTGTGTTCGTTGACACGTTTATAACACCACCTTCTTTCGAAGGACTCGTTATTTCATGTGATATGATCATTTGCATGGATGCATATTGGTGATTTCCATGCTGTTGGAAATGAGTATACTCGTGATGGTAATCATCCTCATGTATCTTGCATGCATGCCGGAAAGGAATCCGAGAAAGCCTCTACCTTGGGTAGGCGCGAGCTTGTCGCCGGTCTCCGTCGGGACGGGTATGTCCGGTATGGCATGGTAAGATATAATGAGTGTTGATTGGATTGGTTGAAATATATTGTTATACATGTCATGCAGGAAACTATAGACCTCCTGAGTCGACCATAGATCGAGTCTTGTTCCAGTAACCCCCACACTTGTTTCGTGCTACCACTTGTTCCCCGCCACGGTAGGGTGCAGTTCGATAATTTGTCAACCCCTTTCTAGCACACACCGTCTGAGGGGCGGGATGAGGGTACCATGGCCATGGATTAAAGCCATTCATCCGATGCAGGGGCATGGGTGTTTCCGGTTGGGACCGAGAGGGGAGGCCACCCCCTTAGTGCGCGCGATATAAATTGATCCCATGCTACTCGAGGTTGTAGCCTCCCCACTTAGAGTTTGCTTGACAAGTGTCGTGGGTGATTCCAGACACGAGTGAGTTAAGCTGGTGTGTGCAAGTCAGGTGTGTTTTCATTTAAAAGACCGTAAGCGGAATTAGTCCCGATGGACTAAAGGAATCCGTTACTCGTGGGTAAAGAGTACACCCTCTGCAGAGAATTAAAACCTATTCGAGTAGCCGTGTCCATGGTTAAGGACTACAGTCTGGGACGGGTCAAGTGTCGGTCTTAGTGTCGGTCTTCGGAGGTGAAACTGTTAACCAGAACTGGGACAACATGGACTGTGACTTGTGACTAATGATGATTATGATTATTATTATTGTTGACTAACCCGTGATATTATTGTTATCAGTGAGTATCTCTGGGATGGTTCTACCTCCGGGATATTCACTATGATTGTTCTTTTCAAAAGCCCTTTATGTGGTGTCGCTCGACGCCTTGACGCGTGGCATTTCTTTTAAAGCCCTTTATGCGGTGTCGCTCGACGCCTTGACCGTGGCATTTCTATTAAAGCCCTTTATGCGGTGTTGCTCGACGCCTTGACCGTGGCATTTCTTTTTAAGCCCTTTATGTGGTGTCGCTCGACGCCTTGACCGTGGCATTTCTTTTAAAGCCCTTTATGCGGTGTCGCTCGACGCCCGACCGTGGCATTTCTTTTAAGCCCTTTATGTGGTGTCGCTCGACGCCTTGATTGTGGCATTTCTTTTAAAGCCCTTTATGTGGTGTCGCTCAGACGCCCGACTGTGGCATTTCTTTTAAAGCCCTTTATGCGGTGTCGCTCAGACGCCCGACTGTGGCATGCTTGTTATTTATTTCATAATTTTTTTATACTTACGTGACATTGCATATTCATACACCAGAGTTATATTGATCTTTGTGACTGACGTCACGAGCATAGAATATTTTCAGCACACCATTGTTAAGTTATACCTGTGTTCATAATGTTTGCGAGTACATTCAAAGTACTCACTGGCTTGTCCCTGGCTATTGTCTTGGCCAGATTTTCTCGCCCGGAGAGGAGCGATGCGACGACAGCCCCGGAACCTAAGCAATGGAGATAGCAGCCACGCGAAGATAGGAGTTAGCCTGGTCAGCTGTTCCTGTGGGAAATGGAGTCCCATAGACACTGATGATCCACAAACCGCTTCCGCCATCAACCACTAGAAACCATTTGTTGTACTCACAGGCCAGAAGGGTCTTGTACCACATATTTTGTATTTTGCTTGGAATTTCTGTATCAAGTTGGAGCCTCATCAGCTAACAGTAATCCTAGGGCTGATGAGCACGACGGTCTTTTCTGGAAATTGATTTCCCGGAAAACCGGTCGTGACAGCGAGCGAGCCATTCTTCGTAGAGGCCGTTGATGGGGCGGTAGTCCAGGAGCTCACGTGCTAGGAGCAACACGGCCTGCGCGTCCGTGGGGGCGCGACGAGCGTGAGAAGACGAACCGGCTGGGGTCAAAGAAAGAGTGGCAGTGCGGCCTTCCCGCCACATTGAAGGGGTGCAGCGAAGATGCTTGCTGCTCTTTCCCTGCCGGGGCGGTGGCGGCGTTGGCGGCAGGCAACGGAGAACGACAAGGAGGCCCACCGGCGGGAGCCATCTGGGTGACGTGGGTGGCGAGAGCAGCTCGGCGCTCGGCGCGAGCTTGGCAGGTATCTGCCATGGATGCGACAAAGCGATGGGACGCAGATCAGCGGAGAAAAGATTTCGGCACACCCCTACCTGGCGCGCCAAATGTTCGATATTGGGTTCCGGCACAACCCTTAAGGTTCAAACTCTGGGGTGTGCATGAAGATCTTCTCCCTACCTAAACACGCCCACAACCTCGCCGCAATTCTAAGCTAGCATGATGAACAACACAGGAGGCACGAGGTTTATACTGGTTCGGGCCACCGTTGTGGTGTAATACCCTAATCCAGTGTGTGGTGTGGTGGATTGCCTCTTGGGCTGATGATGAATAGTACATAGGAAGAACAGCCTCGCGAGGAGAGGTGTTCTTGTGGTGGTGTGTTGGTGAGCTAGGTTTGGATCCCCTTCTTGGCATTCGATCTCCTTCTTTTCCTTCTACGGTGGTGGCTAGCCCTATTTAAAGAGGCCCTGGTCCTCTTCCCAAATATTGAGCGGGAAGGGAGCCAACAATGGCCATTTTTAAAGGGGACAGCTAGTACAAGCTATTCTGACTAAAGGTGGTCTTCGATTGCCAAAGGCACTGGTGGTGACGCCGTCTTGGGCTCCACGGTGACCTCCGTCCTACCGCTCTGCTGGTCTTGGTCTCGTTGCACCAATATGGAAACCTTTGCTTGATGCCTCGGTACTCCGCGCCTGCGCTTGCCCCCTTTGCACCAAAGAGGAAATGAGGAGACTGCGCGGGCTGGCGCCCGCCTGGCGCCCGCCTGGTTTTGATCGTCATGGCTTGCGTTACGGGCACCTCGCGAGGTACCCCTTGCCTTGATCTCAACGCCTCCTCGCGAGCCTGCGTGGTGAGGCTGCCCCTAAGGAGGCCTTGCGCCGTCCGCCCCACGAGGCTAGGTCCCTCGTGAGGGTCTTGATTGTTTGTTGATGAAGATGGGCCGTACTGGGCCACAGGCTGAGCCACGCTGTAGGCCGCAGGCAAGCAGGTCTGGGTACCCCCGTTCCCAGCATGCCGATAGCCAGCCCGTGCCACGCCGCCTGCCCAAGGTGACCTCAACCCCGCACCCCAGGTAGTCTGCGCACCGCAGAATGCTTCAGGGCGCGGGCGACGCGGTCAGGCACTGCCTGCTTTTACTCCACGGTAGGTGCGACCAGCCGCAAGGGCCTCAAGCCATGCCGCAGCCACGGCGCCGCAGACCCTACGGGAACAAGCAAACATGAGGGCCGCACTCACTATGGCTCGGGAGATGCTGTGGTGTAGGTTGCAGGAGAGCAGCCAAGACGTGTTGCTGGAGCGCGTTGCCGAGCTCCGGGATGTCGTAGCTTCAGGGGCGCCTCCCTTTTGTGTCTAGCTTCCACCTTAGGCCCCGGTTGGATCACGTGGTGGGCCCATCCGTGCCCGTGCACCCTCAGGCGTGCCCCAAGGCTTCATCGACACCAGCTCAACCATCGGCACCGGGCGTCAGGCTACACCAGCACCACACCCGGTGAGCGAGGGCATGCGCATCGCCACCTACGGCCCGGGCGGGCCGCCGCCCTACCATCCCCAAGATGGCGCGTTTGGCCAGGCCACATGGAGCGTGGGGCACTACGGCGTAGGCTTTCGGTACAGCGACCTCAGAGGCTTACGTGCCCCACATGGTGGATCGGGAGTACACCCTGGAAGACGACCCTGGCTCGTTTCTTAGGTCAGGCTGGGAGGAAGAGATGCCAGAAGCCAAGCCTTTTGAGGACCCCCAAGGAAGCCTCACCAACCGCGCTATCAGCAGCGGCTATCGGGTACCACTAATTCCTCAGGAACAAGCTTATGCTAACAATGAGTCGCAGGAAGTTCAGGTCACTGCAGCAGAAGGCTGCCCCAGCTCAGCAGGCTCCTTTCCGCCAGGAGGACCGCATTGGGGGCTGCAGGAGAGGGGCCAGGAGCCAGGCCCCTCCCCATGGTGCACGGAGCAAGGCAACCCCTGGATGTAGGCCCTCTGCTGGGGAGGTGCTGCAAAGCCTGCCCCCGGCAGAGGACCCGTGGTGGCCCAGGGAACCGCTGGTGTCCCCTTTACCCCATTGGCGTCGTCCTTGGTCTCGGGCTGCCGTCAATCGTGGTCGAGGGTTGCGCAAGGTGGGGCCCTCCTCTGGCGATATGAAGCAAGGCCCAGTGTCTGTGAAGAAGGCCCAGTGCCTGTGAAGCTCGCCACCCGTGACACTACCACATAATAACGAGTTGGGGTTGTACACTCCCTGGAGTCTACGGAGAGCTGCCCTCGGGCCTCGGGGGCTCCCTCCCAAGCCCAGTGGCAGCACTTAGCTCCGCGCTAGTGAGAAGACGTCGAAGACTAGACTAGGTGCCGGACGTGGCCTTTTGCTATTTGCCTCCCTTTCTGTGGCCGAGCTTCCTTGCTTCGGATTTAAGTTGAAATTGAAGTTGCATTTGCGTGTGCGGGGCGGGGTGTCTTGTCTCATTCGTGTGATTTCTCGTGTTCTGCTTTCTGCCCTAGTTTGGAATTTGCACTGATTGCCTCCCTCTCGCGAGCCTCTCACGGGCAGGGCTGGGCCAAGCGCACGCGCGCATGTCGTCCCGCTGCTGACGCTCGCTCTCACGAGGTCCTCACCGCTTGGTCAGCAGGTCCCTCAGAGGACCCTCGGGCGCTCATGGCCTCGCAATCCTGTTCAGGACTTGTCCGGGCCAAAGGTAAATTACAACAACCTGCTCGCCATAGGGCCTGTAGAATCACATAGGCGCATGTTTGGTAGCGTGCCTAAAAGCATACGGATGACAATCTTTTACATGAGGGGCTTCCCCTCCCAAAATGCTCTTACAACCTTCAGGGCCGCGCCCGAGCTTTTGTGTGCAGGATAAACAATAGGGGAACACAGGATCAGTCAGACATATCACTCACCGCATCCTCTTGGTCGCCCCCAGAGGCATCACTGGCACCACTGTCGTTGTCACTGGCATCACCATCTCCATCATTGGCACCGTCTTCGCCACCATTGACCACATCACCTTCATCCGCTGCAACTACCACCCCGTCATTGTAGGAAGCAAAGGCCCTAACTAGCGCATCCACATTGTCCTCCACCCACCGCGCCAAGTCGCCTCGGATGGCCTCAGGCACCGGGGCAATGACGGCATCAAAGTCAAAGTGGGGATCGGTGTTCTGAAGATGGCTGAAGATGCGGGAAAATGCGCGCCCGAGCAGGCTGCGGCTCCTCTCCTGGACAACCTGGCGAGCTCTCTTGGAGCGGTTCTCCAGGCGCATCACCACATCAGTGAAGAAGCGGAGATGACTGGCATAGTTGGTCACGTGAGGATGCGCGGTGTCCACATCACAGATATTGCCTAGTGCCATGTTGGCCCTATTCCTGAGCTCCTGGAGCATGGGGCCGTGCATGTGCTCCAGCGTCTGCCGTTCAAGCACTTCCTCTCTGTTCTGCCGCGCAATGGACTCGGCGTCATCAACCCGCTGCTGAAGAAGAAGCAGCTCGGCATGGGTGGAGGCCAACTCAGTCTGTGCCGAGACCAGGGTGGCTGCACCAGCCTCTGCGTGCTGCTCCGTTTAAGTCAGCTAGGACCTGAGAGCGGCAGTCCTGCCCGTAGCCTCAGCTTCAATCAGCTCCAGCCTCTAGTCATACCTGCGCACAAGGTCTGCGCGAACTACCGCCACGCGGCGGTCGACCTCTTCTTGGACTCGAGCCTCTCGCACGCCAACATCGTCCTTTTCCAACGTAACCTGGCGCTCCCTCATCTCCAACTGCTCAAGGTCAAGATTGCGCTCGGCGGCCTCCAGTGTCAGCGCTTCCTCTCGCCTCGAGAGCTCCTCCTCCTAAACAGGCATCCCCTTCAACGATGCAAGGGCGGCCTGACGCAACTCCACTTGCTGCTCCAGGGAAGCGCACCAGGCTTCGATCTCCCACACGCGCTTCTCCGCTATCTCGTTACGATGATCTTCTTCCCGAGCCTCCTCCAGAGCTCAGGAGCAGGCCTTTCACGAAGCCGCAAGGGATGCCTCAGCCTTCGCGTTGTCAAGCTCATCCTGGTAGTGCGCGAGGCTGACTGCCACCTTTAGCTTGCATCGCTCCTCAATCAGCCGCAGGCCCTCAGCTTCAAGACACGCGTCCACATCTGCAAGCTCTCCAACAAGCTAGCCCATTGCATCCATCGCCTTACAGAGGAACTCTCGGTGAACGACGCTTCACTCTCGCGCACGCTATCAATATCGTCGTCCGTCGTTGGCTGGCCCTGAATCTGTTCGCCCCGTCTCGGCAGGGGGCTGGGGGCTAGCGCCCCCGCGATTGCCGGGCGGGTTCTGCAAGAGACCTGGACTGGCGCAAGTCCATCCTCCGAAGAAGAGCCAAGGACCAACGCCAACCATTTGCCATCCACGATGAAAGGAGGAGCCCTGGGCAGGCTGGTCACGCCCCAGGCAAGGTTGTGAAGAAAAGGCGGCAAGGGCACCGGCTCGAGACATCCTGTGGGCAGCCTGTCCCTTCGGCTGACCCCGCGTCTAGGACAGCATGCAGGCTCGGGACGCTCAAGGCCAACGCTGAAGACAAGAACAGAGAAGGCTATTTCTCGGGAGACTCCGTAGGCTTGGAAGAATGGGTCCTGAAGGATCACAGCCAGGAAAGGGAGCAGCGGTCGAAGGATTACAAGAATGAGGTACTTACTAATCTATGGCAAAGTACTTCCTATGCTTCAGCGGTCGGAAAGGGCGTCCACTACAACTCGAAGACTCCTTCCTCTTGCGGAGGGCGGAGAAGTCGACGCGGAACCGACCCAGGCGCTCAACGTGAGGACCATCACGTGGCGTGGATGGAGAAGAACCCAAGCGGCCAACCTCAGGGGCGTCAAGCTGGAAGGAGCAATCAGGCATCGCCTCCAGATGGCCTGCCGAGGCCTCGGGAGCTCCGGCCTCGGGAGCCGCGGGTTGCGTCCCCCAATCAACGACTGCCTCAGGGCAGGCTTCACAAGCTCCGGAGGATGACGCTTTGGGAACCCCGTGCGGCGTCGGCACCACGACACTAGAGCCTCCAGCCTCAAGCAATGCTTGCCTCCCTGCGCCTGGTCCTGGGGCAAGATCGGTGCTCACGGCAGGGAAGGGAGCCACGATGACAAGATTCTCGCGAGGCCCTGCAAGGGAGTTCGAACCTTAAGGGATTTGCCGGAACCCAATATCCGACAGAACCCTGCAAGATGCTAAGGACAAAGGATTGCGTCAAGCTCAAAGCTCAGGACTCTACATTTTCTATTTTAGTAATCAAAGATCACATTGAGTCCAAAGGAAAGCCAATACTATTAAAAGGGGATGAGGTGTTGCTTAATGGCTTACTTGCTCAAAGTGCTTAGTGATATGCTCCAAAGCCCTCAACCACTTTCTCATATCCACATATGTCCCAAACCAAAAGTCAAACTCGGCGTCAACGATTTGATCTATCCAGCGCCACCGAGTTCACTTGACATAGCCACTGCCAGAAACCCTAATCAATTCGGTCTCACCGATAGGATCTCGGTCTCACCGAGATGGGCTTGCAAACTCTGTGTTGCCTATTGCAATAATTTTGGTCCCACTAAGATATGCAATCGGTCCCACCGAGTTTGCTTGGCCAACTCTCTATTTCTCTTGTTACCAAAATCGGTCCCACCTAGTTTTTGTAATCGGTCAAATCGAGATGAGGTTTTGTCCTAACCCTAGCACATCGCTCCCACCGAGTTGATCATATCGGTCCGATCGAAATGCCTAACGGTCACATTATGAACTAAATCGGTCCGACCGAGTTTCATGATTCGGTCCCACCGAGTTTAGTGATTTGTGTGTAACGGTTAGATTTTGTGTGGAGGCTATATATACCTCTCCACCCACTCTTCATTCATGGAGAAAACCATCAGAATGTTCCTACATTTCCAGCATACATTTTCAGAGAGAGAACCACCTACTCATGTGTTGTGGTCAAGATATTCCATTCCAACCACATAAATCTTGATCTCTAGCCTTCTCCAAGTTGCTTTCCACTCAAATCATCTTTCCACCAAATCCAAATCCATGCGAGAGAGTTGAGTGTTGGGGAGACTATCATTTGAAGCACAAGAGCAAGGGGTTCATCATTAACACACCATGTATTACCTTTTGGACAGTGGTGTCTCCTAGATTGGTTAGGTGTCGCTTGGGATCCTCCATCAAGATTCTGGAGTTGAACCAAGGACATTGTATGGGCAAGGAGATTGCCTACTTCGTGAAGATCTACCCTAGTGAGGCAAGTCCTTCGTGGGCGATGGCCATGGTGGGATAGACAAGGTTGCTTCTTCGTGGACCCTTCGTAGGTGGAGCCCTCCGTGGACTCGCGCGGCTGTTACCCTTCGTGGGTTGAAGTCGCCATCTACGTGGATGTATGATAGCACCACATATCGGAACCACGGATAAAAAATCTCCGTTTCTACATTGCGTTTGCACACTCCAATCCCATCCCTTTACATTCTTGAAAACTTGTAACGCCCCGGATTCGTTGCGCCAGGTGTCCACCAGTTATTCGCCGTATTTGCCATGTCCTGTGCTTGCGTGTTGCTCTTTGCCATGTCATCATTTGCATTTTATCATGTCATCATGTGCATTTCATTTTGCATACATGTTTGTCTCATGCATCCGAGCATTTTCTCCGTTGTCCGTTTTGCAATCCGGCACTCCTATGTTCCCCGGCGTCCCCCTTTCGTCTCCTGTTGTGAGCGGGTGTTAAACTTTCTCGGAATGGCCCGAGGTTTGCCAAGCGGCCTTGGTATAGCACCGAGAACCGCTGTCAAGTTTCGTGCCATTCGAGGTCGTTTGATACTCCAACAGTTAACCGGTAACATAAAAGCCTTCTTTTGTTGCAGCCCAACACCCTTCCAAAGTGGCCCAAAACCCATCTAACTCCCTCCTTGCTCTCGGTCGTTCGATCACGATCGCGTGGCAACCGCACCTCATTTGGACTCTCCTAGCTCCTCTATGCCTATATAGCCCCTCCCGAAATTCACGGATGATCCCCGAAACCCTAGCCCGCTCCCTCATGGCGGACATGTCCAACCCGCACGGACATGTCCAGCTTCCACGCCGCCGACCAATCGAGCATCGCCACGCCATCGCCGCCGCCGCCCGCAGCCAATCTCCTCCCGCCACGTCGCTCCGCCGCCCGTCTCCACCGCATGGGCCCATGAGCCCAGATCTGGTCCGGGGGCCCAACCCGCCGTCGCCAAGACGCCGGCGCTGACCACGGAGCCTCCGCGCCCACGCCGAGCTCCTCCCGCGGCGCCCTTCAGCCTCCCCGCCAGTCGCCGTCCGCCCGCTCTCCCTTCCTCTCCTTCCTTCCTCCTCTAACCTCTCTCTCCTCTCGCAGAAGCCGCCATGGCCCCATGGAGCTTCGGCTGCAGCTGCGTGCCGCCAGTGCAGGGGCCCTCCGACCTCCTCCCGGCCGGATCCGCATCAAGCTGCCTGATCCGCCGGTTCCCGCGCCCTTTCATGCCTGCCCGCTTCGCCGGAGAGCTGCCGCCGCCGCCGCCCCGTCCTCGTTCGGGAAGACGAAGGCCAGCGAGCGCGTGGCCTCGTCGCCTCCCTGCCTCCCGTGTGGGCCTCCCTCCCGCAGCAAGGCCAGAGCCTGGCCATCGCGCCGGAGAGCCCAGCGCCCCTTCCTGCCAGGCCTCTCCTCCGACCGGCCCATGGCCCATTGTGAGCAGCCGCCAAACCCTCCTCTGTAATCTTGTTGGGCTAGTCGGTTTGCCCGTTTTTTTTTTTCGAGATTGCGATTTTGCTAATTATCCAGTGATTTAGCAGATTTGCAGAAAACCCCCTAGACATCATGCATATAATAACTCATTAACCGTGCATCATATGTAAAAACTTTATATATGTAAAATGCTTAGAATTTTGTCTAGTTTAACAATATGCCACTTTCATCCCATGTTAATATGTTTAAAATGTTGTTTACATTAATTTGCTCCTATGCCATGCTAAAATGATTTATTTCATAACTAAATAACCGTAGCTCCGTTTTAAATAAACTTTATATGTAAATGGGGTGGAAAAATGCCTAGTTTAACATGGTCCACTTTATTTTCCTGTTTAACAACTTTAAAATATGTTTTAGGGCAGAACAGTAGCAAATTCATAAATTGCATATGAGGTTTTTCCAGAATTGTTGTTTGTTCTTCCGGCCTCATTTAAACTTGCCTAGTTACGTAGTTTTGTTATGCTTCACCCCTTGCCATGTTAATCAACATTTAATATTGTTGAGTAGCTTATAACTAGAGAGAACTAAATAATTGATGTGGTGTTTCGTCAATATCCAACTCGTTGCATATTGAGCTCCACTTAATTTGTAGTGTTGTTTGTGCATATTGCCATGCCATGCTTCATTAAACCGGACATGCATCATACTTGTTTGTGCATCATGCCATGCTTATGCTTGTTGGTTTACTATGTTGTTTGCTTCTTTCCGGGTTGCCTTCGGTTTCGTTCCGGTAATGTTGCTATTGTGAGGATTCGTTCGTCTACGACCGTTTGTCTTCTTCATGGACTCGTTCTTCTTCCTAGCGGGATTTCGTGCAAGATGACCGCTACCTCGGATCTCACTACTATCATTGCTATGCTAGTTGCCTCGTTCTTTCGCTATGCTGCGCTACCTATTACCTGTTTGTCCAGCCATCCCAAATTGCCATGAACCTCTAACCTTTGACACCTTTCCTATGCAAACCGTTGTTTGGCTATGTTCCTGCTTTGCTCAGCCCCTCTTATAGCGTTGCTAGCTGCAGGTGAAGTTGAAGATTTCTCCATGGTGGACAGGATTTTGGTTGGGATATCACAATATCTCTTATATTATTAATGCATCTATATACTTGGTAAAGGGTGGAAGGCTCGGCCTTATGCCTGGTGTTTTGTTCCACTCTTGCCGCCCTAGTTTCCGTCATACCGGTGTTATGTTCCCGGATTTTGCATTCCTTACGCGGTCGGGTGATTTATGGGACCCCCCTGACAGTTCGCTTTGAATAAAACTTGTCCAGTAAGGCCCAACATTGCCTTTTACCATTTGCCTCACCACCACCTACTTTTCCCTTGGGAGTAATTAACCCGAGGGTCATCTTTATTACAGCCCCCCCGGGCCAATGCTTGTCTAAGTGTTGGTCCAAACCAGAGCCACTTGCGGTGCCGCCCCTAGGCAACTTGGGGTTTCGTCGGTTGCCGTACGTAGTGTTCATCTGGTCGTGGCCTGAGACGAGATACGCGCAGCTACTATCAGGATGTCGGCACGCCGGGAGGTCTTGCTGGTCTTGTTTTACCATTGTCGAAATGTCTTGATGTACCGGGATACCGAGTCTGATCGGAGTATCTCGGGTGAAGTCTATTCCTTCGATGATCGCGAGAGCTTGTCATGGGCTAAGTTGGGACAACCCTGCAGGGTATAAACTTTCGAGAGCCGTGCCCGCGGTTATGTGGCAGATGGGAATTTGTTAATGTCCGGTTGTAGATAACTTGACACATGATCCGAATTAAAACGCATCAACCAAGTGTGTAGCTGTGATGGTCTCTTCTCGGCGGAGTCCGGGAAGTGAACACGGTTTCTGTGTTATGTTTGACGTAAGTAGGTGTTCAGGATCACCTCTTGATCATTGCTAGTTGACGACCGTTCCGCTTGTTCTCTTCTCGCTCTTATTTGTGTATGTTAGCCACCATACTTGCTTAGTCGCTGGTGCAACCTCACCACTTTACCCCTTCATTTCCCTTTGAGCTTTGCTAGTCTTGATACCCATGGTAATGGGATTGCTGAGTCCTCGTGGCTCACCAGATACTTCCAAAACCAGTTTGCGGTGCCTATGTTACGAAAGCGGTGACGAACCAAGCTCAAGGAGGAGCTCGATGAAGATCTTGCCCTTTCTATTGTTCCGTTCTAGTTGATCAGTAGTGGAGCCCAGTTGGGGTCGATCGGGGACCTTTGTCGCATTTGGGGTTCTTCTTTTATTTTGGTTCCGTAGTCGGACCTTGATTGTATCTGGATGATGTAATGCTTTATTCATGTATTTGTGTGAAGTGGCGATTGTAAGCCAACTATGTATCTCTTTCCCTTATGTATTACTTGGGTTGTGTGAAGATTACCTCACTTGCGACATTGCTTTCAATGCGGTTATGCCTCTAAGTCGTGCTTCGACACGTGGGAGATATAGCCGCATTGAGGGCGTTACAAGTTGGTATCAGAGCTAGGTTATTTAGAAAGTTGGTAATCAGAGCCTTCCCCGACCTTAGGAGCCCCACTGCTTGATCGTTTTTAGCAGCCGAGTTGTGTCTAGAAAAATGTTTTGAGTCATTTAGGATTATATATATCGGAGAGTTAGAATTTTTTTACTCCTCGGTCCTTCGCGCGCTCTGGTGAGGTATCCTGACGTAGAGTTTTGACTCTTCTCTTCTCAAATTTCACTAAAATTTTTTAGGATCACGCGGGTATCTTAGAATCGTTCCGATGGTTTTATGATGACAACATTGTCTTGGTGCCTCCCGTCAGCAGGGTTTTTTTAGTGGAGGTGTCCCGGGGAGTTGAGCTCTGAGGTGTTGTCGTCATAATTTTATCGTTGCAGTTCTGGAATACCTGAGTTTAGTACGCCGACATCGAAAATCTCTTTTATGCAGTTGTTGGTGAGATAACCCGCTAACCCAAAGATCGAGGTGAGTACGGGAGTATTGCCATGACTTGTATAACGGATGCTTTTCGAAGGTTGAGGTAGACGATTTCCGAAGGTTTCTTGGTTATGTGTTGACGGATGGATACAGCTTGGATGTAGGTATTGTTAGTTTGGGTGAGATATATTGCTTCCCCTGTATCCCCAACACCAGATTGCATAACCAGAAAGTTTCGGGAGTTTTATAGGTGGGAATTCAAGTAGCTCCTAGAATATCTTTCCGACAAATGCATGATATGGGATTGGGTAAATCTCTATCATATGTGTTTGTTCCGGCTTATTCTGCGAGCCAGTCCTTTGTTTTTGTTTTGAGTTGTGGTATTCGAGTTGCTTCAATGTCAAGTGTTGATTCCACACCTTTCCGAAATGGTGTTCTCATACTCCGATCTGAATACCAATCCTTCTCGACAATCGAGATTGTCATGTCAATCCTTTTCAACCGGAGTGTTGTATCATCTCTTCAATATCTTTTAATCTTATCATGTTTTCTTCTCTTTTCAACCGGAGTGTTGTCTGAAATCCCTCTTAACCATTGCAGTGTGTTGTTGATTTCATCAAGTATCCTCTCAATTGTCTAGTTCATGTTCAATTCCTTCCATTTACAGTCGGAGTGCTGCCCAAATTATATCATTCTTCCCCTCTCATCTTGTTTTAACCGGAGTGGTTTCTAATTCTATCTTGTCCATTAAACTCTTGATTCATGCCTTTGCAACCTTCAAGTTATCGTAATGTTCCTCTTTTCTAACGGATTGTTTGCAATCTCCTTCATCTCTAATTGCTCAACCTCTCAAGGTTCGTGGTTTCACTCATTGGTCGAAGAAGCAACTTAGTTTTACCGCTTATCTTCCTCTTCCTTTTCCCTCCGGTGCCATCCTAGATCTCGGGACGAGATCCTCTCGTAGTGGTGGAGTGTTGTAACGCCCCGGATTCGTTGCGCCAGGTGTCCGCCAGTTATTCGCCGTATTTGCCATGTCCTGTGCTTGCGTGTTGCTCTTTGCCATGTCATCATTTGCATTTTATCATGTCATCATGTGCATTTCATTTTGCATACATGTTCGTCTCATGCATCCGAGCATTTTCTCCGTTGTCCGTTTTGCAATCCGGCACTCCTATGTTCCCCGGCGTCCCCCTTTCGTCTCCTGTTGTGAGCGGGTGTTAAACTTTCTCGAAATGGCCCGAGGTTTGCCAAGCGGCCTTGTATAGCACCGGTAGACCGCCTGTCATGTTTTGTGCCATTCGGAGGTCGTTTGATACTCCAACGGTTAACCGGGTAACCACAAAGCCTTCTTTTGTTGCAGCCCAACACCCCTTCCAAAGTGGCCCAAAACCCATCTAACTCCCCTGCTTGCTCTCGGTCGTTCGATCACGATCGCGTGGCCGAAAACCGCACCTCATTTGGACTCTCCTAGCTCCCTCTATGCCTATATATAGCCCCTCCCCCGAAATTCACGGATGATCCCCCGAAACCCTAGCCCCGCTCCCCTCGCGCGCCGGACATGTCCAACCCCGCCGGACATGTCCAGCTTCCAGGTCGCTTCGACCAATCAGGCGTCGCCATGTCATCGTCGCCGCCGCCCGCAGCCAATCTCCTCCCGCCACGTCGCTCCCGCCGTCTCCACCTTGCTGGGCCCATGAGCTCAGATCTGGCCCATGGGCCCAACCCGCCGCCGCCGCCGCCCGAGGGCGCTGACCACGGAGCCGCTGCGCCCACGCCGGAGCTCCTCCCGGCGCCCTTCAGCCTCCCGCCAGTCGCCGTCCCGCCCGCTCTCCCTTCCTCTCCTTCCTTCCTCCTCTAACCTCTCTCTCCTCTGCTTTGTAAGCGCCGCCATGGCCCCATGGAGCTTCATGCCATTGTGTGTGCCGCCAGTGCGAGGCCCTCCGACCTCCTCCATGGCCGGATCCGCACCGCGCCCGCTGAATCCGCCGGTTCAGCGCCCTTCATGCCTGCCCGCTTCGCCGGAGAGCTGCCGCCGCCGCCGCCCGTCCTCGTTCGGGAAGACGAAGGCCATGCGGCGCGTGGCCTCGTCGCCTCCTGCCTCCCGTGGCCTCCTCTCCCAGCCCAGCAGCCATGCTGCAGCCAGTCGCCCAGAGAGCCAGCGCCCCTTCCTGCCAGGCCTCTCCTCCGACCGGCCCATGGCCCATTGTGAGCAGCCGCCAAACCCCTCCTGTGTACTGTTGGGCTAGTCAGTTTCGGCCCGTTTCGTTTTTTTTAGTCTTGCGATTTTTCTAATTATCCAGTGATTTAGCAGATTTGCAGAAAACCCCCTAGACATCATGCATATAATAACTCATTAACCGTGCATCATATGTAAAAACTTTATATATGTAAAATGCTTAGAATTTTGTCTAGTTTAACAATATGCCACTTTCATCCCATGTTAATATGTTTAAAATGTTGTTTACATTAATTTGCTCCTATGCCATGCTAAAATGATTTATTTCATAACTAAATAACCGTAGCTCCGTTTTAAATAAACTTTATATGTAAATGGGGTGGAAAAATGCCTAGTTTAACATGGTCCACTTTATTTTCCTGTTTAACAACTTTAAAATATGTTTTAGGGCAGAACAGTAGCAAATTCATAAATTGCATATGAGGTTTTTCCGGAATTGTTGTTTGTTCTTCCGGCCTCATTTAAACTTGCCTAGTTAGGTAGTTTTGTTATGCTTCACCCCTTGCCATGTTAATCAAAATTTAATATTGTTGAGTAGCTTATAACTAGAGAGAACTAAATAATTGATGTGCTGTTTCGTCAATATGCAACTCATTGCATATTGAGCTCCACTTAATTTGTAGTGTTGTTTGTGCATAGGGAATCATTTGTAACCGGCGCACCGGCCGAAAACTCAGCCGGTC
This sequence comes from Aegilops speltoides, assembly GCA_021437245.1. Classification (NCBI taxonomy): domain Eukaryota; kingdom Viridiplantae; phylum Streptophyta; class Magnoliopsida; order Poales; family Poaceae; genus Aegilops; species Aegilops speltoides. The sequence goes on from CM038147.1 coordinate 257,328,110, forward strand.
GCTTTCCCACGCGCATACAAAGGAAACAGTGGCCCCATGCAAACCCACTCCCATACCTTATCTTCTCTCGTTCCTTTTTTTTCTCAACCACTCGTTCTTCCTTTGTTCTTCCTCCTTTGCTTTCTTCTCCCCAATCCTCTCTCTCCTGCAGCTACAACGATCACCATCGCCGCCCTACTGACGCCGGCTCAGCAAAATACCACTGCCACGCCCTGCCGCAACTCATTAGATGTTGCGTCCAGCAAGCCAAAAAGCTTCAACCACCCCTGCAGAAGCTGCAACCTCAAAATCCAAGAGTTGTGCATGGATGCTGAAACCGGTGATGGCCGGACTTACATGGAGGCGACCACCTTCACCACTACAATCACTTTATACACCCCACAACATCCAGATGTCTGCAATCAGAGTGTCCAAGTCTTGGAACCACGGTGACCAGATCTTTGAAGTCGGCAGCTGCCGATGGTGACCACACATGACGGGGGGAGTGCTACAACCATGACATCCAAATGTTGGAACTATGATGCCGAGAAGTTGGAACCATGTTGGCCTTTTGCTACATGCATTCACGGCGGAGCTTCAATGGCACTGCACAACAAGGGGAGGCTGCAACCGTAGTTGGATTTTGCTACTACCGGCGAAGCTTTTTGGTACATCCATCAGGCGGAGCTACGACCTCGCGACGACGACAACGACGATTTGCTGCAACCGTAGTATGATTTTGCTACTACCGTAGGAGGTTTTTGCTACATCCATGTAAGGCGGAGCTGCAACCTCGCTAAGGTGGTGACGGCCTTTTTCTGCACCCGTAGTTTGATTTTGCTACTGCCGGTGAAATTTTTTGCTACATCCATTCAAATGGCGTTGATTGACCCACGGCCGTCGTCGACGTATTTTCCTGCAGCGAGCATCAATGGCGAGGGCGGCAGAGCTACAGTCGTCGTCGTCAAGAGCTGCAACCGCAGGTGGAGCTGTTGCATGGGTCGATCGAGGCGACAACGAGGCTGGAAGGATGGGGGACCGGTGACGAGGACGGCCGGCGAGGGCGGGGTCCGGCGGGCAACGAGGAAGACCAGCGAGGGTGGGGACTGACCACGGGGAGGATCACCAGAGGGGACGGGAGGCGCGGTGCCACGCTCCCCGAGCGGGAGATGTGGATCCAGGCCGACTGCCCGAGGAAGAAGAAGCTGGGGGCGATCTATTTTTTCTTTTTTTTCCTGGATCCAACGGACGCGCGGCTCAGATCCAACGGGCTGGGCTGGACCGGCCGAACCTTTCAGCCGGTGCGCCGCCGCGTATAAGCGTCCTTGTGCATATTGCCATGCCATGCTTCATTAAACCGGACATGCATCATACTTGTTTGTGCATCATGCCATGCTTATGCTTGTTGGTTTACTATGTTGTTTGCTTCTTTCCGGGTTGCCTTCGGTTTCGTTCCGGTAATGTTGCAATTGTGAGGATTCGTTCGTCTACGACCGTTTGTCTTCTTCATGGACTCGTTCTTCTTCCTAGCGGGATTTCAGGCAAGATGACCGCTACCCTAGATCTCACTACTATCATTGCTATGCTAGTTGCCTCGTTCTTTCGCTATGCTGCGCTACCTATTACCTGTTTGTCCAGCCATCCCAAATTGCCATGAACCTCTAACCTTTGACACCTTTCCTATGCAAACCGTTGTTTGGCTATGTTCCCGCTTTGCTCAGCCTCTCTTATAGCGTTGCTAGCTGCAGGTGAAGTTGAAGATTTCTCCATGGTGGACAGGATTTTGGTTGGATATCACAATATCTCTTATATTATTAATGCATCTATATACTTGGTAAAGGGTGGAAGGCTCGGCCTTATGCCTGGTGTTTTGTTCCACTCTTGCCGCCCTAGTTTCCATCACACCGGTGTTATGTTCCCGGATTTTGCGTTCCTTACGCGGTCGGGTGATTTATGGGACCCCCCTGACAGTTCGCTATGAATAAAACTTGTCCAGCAAGGCCCAACATTGGCTTTTACCATTTGCCTCACCACCACCTACTTTTCCCTTGGGAGTAATTAACCCAAGGGTCATCTTTATTACAGCCCCCCCGGGCCAATGCTTGTCTAAGTGTTGGTCCAAACCAGAGCCACTTGCGGTGCCGCCCCTAGGCAACTTGGGGTTTCGTCAGTTGCCGTACGTAGTGTTCATCCGGTCGTGGCCTGAGACGAGATACGCACGGCTACTATCAGGATGTCCGCACGCTGGGAGGTCTTTTGCTGGTCTTGTTTTACCATTGTCGAAATGTCTTGATGTACCGGGATACCGAGTCTGATCGGAGTGTCTCGGGTGAAGGTCTATTCCTTCGATGATCGCGAGAGCTTGTCATGGGCTAAGTTGGGACACCCCGCAGGTATAAACTTTCGAGAGCCGTGCCGCGGTTATGTGGCAGATGGGAATTTGTTAATGTCCGGTTGTAGATAACTTGACACATGATCCGAATTAAAACGCATCAACCAAGTGTGTAGCCGTGATGGTCTCTTCTCGGTGGAGTTCGGGAAGTGAACACGGTTTCTGTGTTATGTTTGACGTAAGTAGGTGTTCAGGATCACCTCTTGATCATTGCTAGTTGACAACCTTTCCGCTTGTTCTCTTCTCGCTCTTATTTGCGTATGTTAGCCACCATACTTGCTTAGTCGTTGTTGCAACCTCACCACTTTACCCCTTCATTTCCCATTGAGCTTTGCTAGTCTTGATACCCATGGTAATGGGATTGCTGAGTCCTCGTGGCTCACGAGATACTTCCAAAACCAGTTTGCAGGTGCCTATGTTACCGAGCAGGTGACGCAACCAAGCTCAAGGAGGAGCTCGATGAAGATCTTGCCCTTTCTATTGTTCTGTTCTAGTTGATCAGTAGTGGAGCCCAGTTGGGGTCGATCGGGGACCTTTGTCGCATTTGGGGTTCTTCTTTTATTTTGGTTCCGTAGTCGGACCTTGATTGTATCTGGATGATGTAATGCTTTATTCATGTATTTGTGTGCAATGGTGATTGTAAGCCAACTATGTATCTCTTTCCCTTATGTACTACTTGGGTTGTGTGAAGATTACCTCACTTGCGACATTGCTTTCAATGCGGTTATGCCTCTAAGTCGTGCTTCGACACGTGGGAGATATAGCCGCATCGAGGGCGTTACAAAACTGCATGCTTTACTTTCTGCTGCTCATATACTCTTGTCATGCTTGCTTGATATGTATTGTGAATGTTTAAACTTGTGCTTAAACTCCACCTCGACTTGAAGAAATTAAAAACTGCTACTTTTCTTGCTAAGAGTCTATTCACCCCCCCCCCCCCCGGCCATCTACACACCTCTTCTCGATCCTTTCACAATGCTTACAAGGTGAGGCGACTTTATTTGGAGATAACAGATACAAATTTATTTTCCAAAAACAAGCAGCAAACGCTCCAGGGCAGGGCAGCAGGAGTGGATGATGTTTTGCAGTGAGGCCTCCGACAGATCCACGACCACAAGCGCGAGTTTTTTTTAGAAGTGGGAGTCGAAGCATTTGTACCAGATAATCTGGTAGATGACACCGGGCCAGGGTGGTGGTGTGGATAGAGGAGGAAAACCATGAGATGGACACTGGTGGTGAGGGCACAACTACAATGCTTGGTGGACAGCTATTTGCATGGTAATGGTAGAAATCAAGATGTTGGAGTTTTTCGAATTGCCAGGATGTCAACAAGGTGTTCACCATGAAGGGTATGTGCAGCAAGCAGCATGCCGGGATGCATAGGTGTGGGAGCAGATGATGGCTCCGTGGGTTTCAAAATCATGAACGATAGATAGCCAGCGACATTCCAGATTGACATGTGCCACGCACCACAGAGTGCACTGCCGACATGCGAGGACATGTGTGTGGTAGCCATCCTTGGTGAGGAGAAGGAAGATGATCTCCCCAAGGATAGTGTCCGGGAGATCGCTGATGCGGTCCGCCCGATATTCTACGGGTTTGTAGGACCTTGAGAAGAGGTGTCTAGAGGGGGGGTGATTAGACACTAAGTACCAAAGTTGCAGTTTTTAACTTATTTAAGTTTACGTGGAGTTTAGGCACAAGTTTAACATTCACAATACACAACAAGCAGGCATGCAAAGAGTATATGAGCAGCGGAAAGTAAAGCATGCAACTTACAAGAATGTAAAGGAAAGGGTTTTGGAGGGTTCAAACGCAATTGGAGACACGGATGTTTTTGGCGTGGTTCCGATAGGTGGTGCTATCGTACATCCACGTTGATGGAGACTTCAACCCACGAAGGGTAATGGTTGCTCGAGTCCACGGAGGGCTCCACCCATGAAGGGTCCACAAAGAAGCAACCTTGTCTATCCCACGATGGCCGTCGCCCACGAAGGACTTGCCTCACTAGCGGTAGATCTTCATGAAGTAGGCGATCTCCTTGCCCTTACGAACTCCTTGGTTCAACTCCACAATCGTGTCGGCGGCTCCCAAGTGACACCTAGCCAATCTAGGAGACACCACTCTCCAAGAAGTAACAAATGGTGCGTTGATGATGAACTCCTTGCTCTCGTGCTTCAAATGATAGTCTCCCCAACACTCAACTCTCTCTCATGGGATTTCGATCTGTTGGAAAGAAGATTTGAGTGGAAAGCAACTTGGGGAAGGCTAGAGATCAAGATTTATATAGTAGGAATGGAATATCTTGGCCTCAACACATGAGTAGGTAGTTCTCTCTCGAAAAATGTATGCTGGAAGTGTAGGTTCAGTCTGATGACTCTCTCCATGAATGAAGAGGAGGTGGAGGGGTATATATAGCCTCCACACAAAATCTAACCATTACACACAACTTGCCAAACTCGGTGGGACCGAATTTATAAACTCAGTCAGACCGATTCAGCAAATCTAGTGACCGTTAGGATTTTCGTTGGGACCGATATGCAACTCGGTAGGACCGATATGGTTAGGGTTAGGGCATAAAATAATCTCAGTGAGACCGATTACACAAACTCGGTTGGACCAATTTTGGTAATTAGCTAACCAGAGAGTTGGTCAGGCCAACTCGGTTGGACCGATTACACAAACTCGGTAGGACCGATTTTGGTAATGAGTCAACCAGGAAGTTTGCATTGTAATCTCGGTAGTACCGATTGCTCAAATTCGGTGAGACCGATTTTGGTAATGGACATACACAGAGAGATTACAATCCCATCTCGGTGAGACTGAGATCCCTATCGGTGAGACCGATTTGTCTAGGGTTTGTGGCACTGGCTATGATATCTGAACTCGGTGGCGCCGGATAGAAAGAATCGGTATGGCTGAGTCGGACTTTTGGTTTAGGTCATATATGTGGAAATGGGAAAGTAGTTGAGGGTTTTGGAGTATATCACTAAGCACTATGGAGCATGAAACTCATTAAGCAACACCTCATCCCTTCTTGATAGTATTGTCTTTTCCTATAGACTCAATGTGATTTTGGATCACTGAAATGTAAAATGAAGAGTCTTGAGCTTGAAGCTTGAGCCAATCCTTTGTCCTTATCATCTTGAAGGAGTTCCCACATCCTTTAGTCCATGCCACTCCATTGTTGATCTCATGTGAAACATACTAGATAGAAGTGTTAGTCCAACAAGAGATATGTTGACATTAATTACCAAAACCACCTAGGGAGCACTTGTGCTTTCAATCTCCCCCTTTTTGGTAATTGATGATAACATACATCAAAGCTTTAGATAAAGATATAAAGAATAGCAAGTAAAGCTTTGGAAAGACATGTAACAAGCATAGGCTCCGCCTATATGTATGTAATCATGTCAATATGGAATATAGAAGCATGTGAGAGCATAACCATGATAGAGCAGGCAATGTGTTACATGTATCTTGGCCATATGCATCAGAGCAAAGAATATTAAAGAGAATACCTTCGTGCCCACGAGTCCTTCATGCAAATAGTATGTACATCAGCATGAATTCCTCATACACATGATTGCGATGCATATACTTACCTTGTAGTCTTGAGTTGGCTTAGGATGGAATGAACCTGCGTAAACAAGGTTAGACAACACATGTACATCTACTAGCCAGAGCAAACAGAAGAAACCACAAGAATACCAAGATTGGGATGACATGTAGAGAGTGAGTACTAAGTACCACATTGGATTAGACATGTCCCCAAGAGTAAAGATATGCAATGAATTTAAATGATTTCTTTCCCTTAGATGTCTTGCTCCCCCTGAATCTAGCATGGGATACTGGGAGAAGATAGGGAATAGAAAATCAGAGCTGAAAGATATAAATGAATAGAGCTAATGCAAATAAGCACATATGAACACGTCTTTCCCCTCGAGAAGACATGTGGCATCTCTCCTCTTGAACACCAAGCATCTGGGATCCTTGAGAAATACTTTATACTTGAGTACTCTCTCCCCCTGGAGATCTCTTTCTCCCCCTGAGGAGGTGATATTCTCTCTCTCTGATGTGATCTCTCTAAGTGATAAGCTTTGATGTGATCTCTCTCCCCCTTTGACATCAATTTCCAAGAGGGGTTTGATCCTTGAGACACAGTACAAAGCATTTACGTAAATGTGATGCTTGTAGAGGACAAGATTCATTGAGTGGAGCTGGATCAGAAGAAACACAGAATAAGGGGCAAACTACTTTTCCTGTTGTGAAATCGGTGGCACCGAGTGGTATGTTTCGGTTGTACCGAAAGTATTCGGTTGGAACGAAAACAACAAATCGGTGAAACCGAGTTCATTGCAGAGAAAACACCTGTCACCTCAGCTCACTAGACTAGTAAGATCTCACAAAGATTTGCAAGGAATTTAGTGAATGATATGCAATGAATTGGATGCAGAAAATGCAGAGCAAACAGAAAGAAATCTAGATGAAGTTTTTTTTGAAAGGGGAAACAAATATGCATGAGACAAATGCAAAAACACAGAAAAGAACACAAGAGAACTTCATCTAGAGATGGTCGGCGACAAAGTCACCTATGTTAGAGTATATTGACTTAGGAGTCAAGTGAGCTCACTTGATCATAGGTCATACTCATCATTTAAGCTCAAAATGGGGTTGCCATTTTTCGTTTAAGCATCTTGATGTATTCACATCTTGTCGAGTTGCTTTAGCTCATGACTTGGAGTAAAGCTTCTCTAAGATGGAATAACATACCTTGGTTGGTGGTGTTGAACATGTAGTTGAACTTGTGTGGGTTGCTCAAGGTTGATGTAGCTCATCAAGAATTGGGAGCACCACTTGGAATTTGAGTCCGTCTACCTACATAGGTTAGTTCTTGCAAGGAAGAGCACTTGTGTATCCAAAAATGACAATCATGAAGCTCAACATAGAATTTGTCAAAGGATATGTTTGAATGGTTCCGTGCTTCCTTGTCTTCAACCACCATAGTGTAGAAACTTGGTGATGTAGAGATTGCTCAAGATGTGAGTAGATTGCAATCTCGTTGATTTAGATTCATCCAAGTACCTACATGGGTTATATAACATGCAAGATGCAAATGTATCCAAGACATAAGATCTTCGTCATAAGAGAAATACCAAGGATTAGTCATAAGCTCATGTCTTGCATGTATCCAATGGAGTTTCTACTCCAAGTTTGAAGCATCTATGATGTTCAATTCTCCACTCAACCTGCAAAACACTTTCTCGTCAAGAGGTTTAGTGAATATATCCTCTAACTGCTTTTCGGTGCGAACATGCTTAAGATTAATGTCACCCTTAGCAACATGATCTCGAATGAAATGATGACGAACTTCAATATGCTTAGTTCGAGAATGTTGTACGGGATTATGACCAATTTTCATAGCACTTTCATTGTCACAAAGAAATGGAACATGTTTCACATATATCCCATAATCTTTAAGAGTTTGGGTCATCCAAAGTAATTGAGCACAACATGAACCAGCAGCAGTGTATTCTGCTTCGGCGGTGGATAAGGATACCGAGTTTTGTTTCTTGGAGGACCAAGACACAAGAGATCTACCAAGAAATTGAAAAGTACCCGAAGTGGACTTTCTGTCAACCTTGTCTCCGGCATAGTCCGAGTCGGAGTAGCCAACAAGATCGAAAGAGGCCCTCTTAGGATACCAAATGCAAAAATTTGGTGTATGGATTAAGTATCTCACTATCCTTTTCACGGCCTTAAGATGACATTCTTTAGGAGCAACTTGATATCGTGCACACATGCACATACTTAGCATGATATCAGGACGTGAAGCACATAGATATAACAATGAACCAATCATAGAGCGATAAACCTATTGATCAAATGGTTCACCATCTTTGGTCAAGTCAAGATGTCCACTAGTAGGCATGGGTGTAGAGATACCTTTGCATTCTTGCATATTGAACTTCTTGAATAAGTCCTTGGTGTACTTTGTTTGAGAAAGAAAAGTATCTTCCTTAGTTTGCTTGATTTGCAACCCAAGAAAGAATTTGAGTTCACTCATCATAGACATCTCAGACTTCTCCGACATTAGCTTCCCAAACTTTTCACTAAAATGAGGGTTAGTTGAACCAAATATAATATCATCAACATAGATTTGGCACACAAATAGTTCTCCATTAACCCTTTTAGTAAAAAGAGTAAAATCAATTTTCCCAATTTCAAAGCCTTTTTTAATAAGGAACATGGTCAAGCATTTATACCATGCTCTAGGATCTTGTTTAAGACCATAAAGAGCTTTGTGAAGTTTGTAAACATGATTGGGTTTCTTAGGATTGACAAAGCCGGGAGGTTGTTTAACATATACTTCCTCTTCTATTTCACCATTTAGAAAAGCACTTTTAATGTCCATTTGGTACAAGGTGATATCATGATGATTAGCATAGGCAAGTAAGATGTGAATGGACTCAAGTCTAGCAACGGGAGCGTAAGTCTCACCATAGTCCATACCTTCGACTTGTGTGTAGCCTTGGGCGACGAGACGTGCATTGTTGCGAACTACTTGTCCATCTTCATCTTGCTTGTTGCGAAACACCCATTTGGTACCGATGATGTTGTGGTTGTTGTCGGGCTTCTCAACCAATGTCCAAACTTGCTTCCTCTCAAAGTTGTGTATCTCTTCATGCATGGCATTTGTCCAATCCGGATCTTCCAATGCTTCTTAGACCTTCATAGGTTCAATGCTAGAGATGAAAGAATAGTTTTCACAAAATTTAGCTAAACGAGTTTTAGAGCAAGTGATTCTCTTTAGCAATTCTTGCTCGAACTCGTGAAAGCTTTTGCTTGGTTCTTGGTTGAACTTCTTCTTCATCTTCTTCTTCTTCTTGGATTTCTTCATTGTTGGCGTTGTCGTTCTCTTGTCGTGGTGGAGAAGGAGGTTGTTGACGTTCATCTTGATGCACTTCCTCGTTTTCTCCATCTTGGTTTGTCCCACTTGTGGATGCTTCCGTATCAACTCTTGGTTCACCTTGTCGTGAAGTAGAAGCTTCCCCTTGGACGGACGAGGTACTCTCCTTCACCTCCATTGGATGGAACTTGCTAATAGACAAGTCTTGGATTGCTTCCGAAGGATCTTTGTCTCCTACATCAATTGGCAATTGCTCTACTTGCGAGCCGTTAGATTCATCAAACTTCACATCTACCGTCTCTTCAACCTTTCGGAAGAAATTGTTGTAGACACGGTAAGTGTGAGAGTTTGAGCCATAACCTAGTAGGAAACCTTCATGAGACTTAGGAGCAAATTTAGAATGACGATGCTTATCAAGAATGTAGCACTTTGAGCCGAATACTCGAAAGTATCCGACTTGGGGTTTGTTACCGGCGAGGAGCTTGTATGCCTTCTTGCCGAGTAGCTTGTGAAGATACAGGCGATTTGTTGCATGACAAGCTGTCTTAACCGCTTCTGCCCAAAAGTGCTTCGGTGTCTGGCACTCATCAAGCATCGTTCTTGCCATTTCGATGAGCGTCCGGTTCTTCCTGTCAACAACTCCATTTTGTTGAGGTGTGTACCTAGCCGAGAACTCGTGTGAAATCCCTTCTTTGTCAGGAAAGGTGTCCACATTTGTGTTCTTGAACTCCGTTCCGTTGTCGCTGCGAACCTTCTTGATTTTCACTTCAAATTGATTTTGGGCCTTCCTAGCGAAGTTTTTGAAGATCTTTTGGACCTGCGATTTATCATTGAGAAAGAACAGCCATGTAAATCTTGAAAAATCATCAACTATAACTAGACCAAAAGAATTTCCACTGAGACTCTTGTAGGCGTTGGGACCAAAGAGATCCATGTGAAGTAGCTCGAGTGGCCTCCTTTTGGTCATGATGTTCTTCACGGGATGCCTTCCTCCAACCTGTTTACCTGCTTGACAAGCGTTGCAAAGTCGATCCTTATCAAATATGACATTGTTAACACCAAGGATATGATTTCCTTTAATAATCTTGTCAAGGTTTCTCATACCAACGTGACCTAGTCGTCTATGCCATAACCAACCTTTTGAGGATTTAGCAATGAAGCAAGTTTTAGGTTGAGCCTTTTTAGTGAAATCAACAATGTATAGATCACCTCTACGCACACCGGTAAAGACCATTTTATGATTATCTCGAGGAAACACTTGGCAATCTACTTCAGTAAATAGGACATTGAAACCAAAATCAGCAAGTCTAGATACTGAAAGTAAGTTGTATCCAAGAGATTCAACGAGCATGACATTTTGTATGGAGCTATCGTGTGATATGGCCACCTTACTGAGGCCAACCACCTTACCCTTTGAGTTGTCACCGAAAGTGACATACTTTCGAGGACTATCATTTTCAGCAAGCTCACAAAACATGTCTTTATCTCCGGTCATGTGATCGGTACATCCAGTATCAAGAACCCATTCCTTTCCTCCTGACATATATCCCCGAAGATTTGCCATAAGACCAAAGTGTCTCATTGCACCATCAAGATCGAAGTCACTATCATCATCCTCATCATAGTATCCATGTTCAACATCGTCATGTGGTGGAGTGAGTTTGACAATGATCTTGCTTATGAATTCTTATAGCTTCGGAAATAATATCACCAATAATTCCAACATATGCTTTGGCACGCATAAGGTTTGTAAGTTTAAATAGACGATCACCAAACATAGGATCACTAGTATTCATCTTACTCAAGGCACTAGACTTATGGAGAATTTCATCTAGATTTTTCAAGGAATAATTTGGAAAGCGTTCCTCAAGAAATTCCCATATAGTGTAGGCACACTTAAGAGTAGGCAAACATCCAATCAAGTTTCTAGGCAATCCTCTAATGATAAGTTCAGCAGTTCTAAGATTGCGGATCATGTCAATTGACTCATCAAGGGTAGGATGCATAGGATCAACGTGAGGTGCACAAGGGCTAGCAATGTACTTGTTCAAATGATATTGATTGAAAATTACAAGCATCTCATTTTTCCACTCATGAAAATACTCTCCGTCAAGAATAGGCACTCTATGTTTAAGACTCCCCAAAGTAGACTCATCCATCTTCCTCCAATGGTGATTAAACCAAGGCAATGGAGACCAATGCTCTGATACCACTTGTAGCACCTTGAGAAGAGGTGTCTAGAGGAGGGTGATTAGACACTAAGTACCAAAGTTGCAATTTTTAACTTCTTTAAGTTTAAGTGGAGTTTAGGCACAAGTTTAACATTCACAATACACAACAAGCAAGCATGCAAAGAGTATATGAGCAGCGGAAAGTAAAGCATGCAACTTGCAAGAATGTAAAGGGAATGGTTTTGGAGGATTCAAACGCAATTGGAGACACGGATGTTTTTGGCATGGTTCCGATAGGTGGTGCTATCGTACATCCACGTTGATGGAGACTTCAACCCACGAAGGGTAACGGTTGAGCGAGTCCACGGAGGGCTCCACCCACGAAGGGTCCACGAAGAAGCAACCTAGTCTATCCCACCATGGCCATTGCCCACGAAGGACTTGCCTCACTAGCGATAGATCTTCACGAAGTAGGCGATCTCCTTGCCCTTACAAACTCCTTGGTTCAACTCCACATTCATGTCGGAGGCTCCCAAGTGACACCTAGCCAATCTAGGAGACACCACTCACAAAGAAGTAACAAATGGTGCGTTGATGATGAACGCCTTGCTCTTGTGCTTCAAATGATAGTCTCCCCAACACTCAACTCTCTCTCATGGGATTTGGATCTGGTGGAAAGAAGATTTGAGTGGAAAGCAACTTGGGGAAGGCTAGAGATCAAGATTCATACATGAGTAGGTAGTTCTTTCTCAGAAAATGTATGCTGGAAGTGTAGGTTCAGTCTGATGGCTCTCTCCACGAATGAAGAGGAGGTGGAGGGGTATATATAGCCTCCACACAAAATCTAACCGTTACACACAACTTGCCACACTCGGTGGGACCGAATTGATAAACTCGGTCAGACCGATTCAGCAAATCTAATGACCGATAGGATTTTCGGTGGGACCAATATGCAACTCGGTAGGACCGATATGGTTAGGGTTAGGGAATAACGTAATCTCGGTGAGACCGATTACACAAACTTGGTTGGACTGATTTTGGTAATTAGCTAACCAGAGAGTTGGTCAGGCAAACTCGGTTGGACCCACTACACAAACTCGGTAGGACCGATTTTAGTAATGAGTCAACCAGGAAGTTTGCATTGTAATCTCGATAGTACCGATTGCTCAAATTTGGTGAGACCGATTTTGGTAATGCACATACACAGAGAGATTACAATCCCATCTCGGTGAGACCGAGATCCCTATCGGTGAGACCGATTTGTCTAGGGTTTGTGGCAGTGGCTATGACATCTGAACTCGGTGGCGCCGGATAGAAAGAATCGGTATGGCCGACTCTGACTTTTTGTTTAGGTTATATGTGTGGAAATGGGAAAGTAGTTGATGGTTTCGGAGTATATCACTAAGCACTGTGGAGCAAGAAACTCATTAAGCAACACCTCATCCCTTCTTGATAGTATTGGCTTTTCCATAGACTCAATGTGGTCTTGGATCACTGAAATGTAAAATGAAGAGTCTTGAGCTTGAAGCTTGAGCCAATCCTTTATCCTTAGCATCTTGAAGGAGTTCCCACATCCTTTAGTCCATGCCACTCCATTGTTGATCTTATCTGAAACATACTAGATAAAAGTGTTAGTCCAGCAAGAGATATGTTGACATTAATTACCAAAACCACCTAGGGAGCACTTGTGCTTTCAGGGTTCCTCAGATCCAGGGGGCGAGGCCGCTTTTGCCCGCACTACCGGGTGCAAGATCTATAGCCAGCGGTACCGCTGGCTGATACGTCCATTTTGCATCATGCTTTTATATTGATATTTATTGCATTATCGGCTGTTATTACACATTATATCACAATACTTATGCCTTTTCTCTCTTATTTTACAAGGTTAACATGAAGAGGGAGAATGCCGGCAGCTGGAATTCTGGACTGGAAAAGGAGCAAATATTAGAGACCTATTCCGCACAACTCCAAAAGTCCTGAAAATTCACAGAGAATTATTTTGGAATATATTAAAAAAATATTGGGCGAAGAAAGCACCAGAGGGGGGCCACTAGCCATCCACTAGGGTGGGTGGCGCGCCCCTGCCTTGTGGGCCACCTAGTAGGCCCCAGATGCCCATCTTCTGCTATATGGTGAGTTTTGACCTGGAAAAAATCAAGAAGAAGCTTTCGGGACGAAGCGCCACCGTCTCGAGGTGGGACCTGGGCATAACCAATCTAGCAGGCTCCGACGGAGCTATTCTGCCTGGGAAACTTCCCTCTGTGAGGGGGAAATCGAAGCCATCGTCATCACCAAAGATCGTCTCATCGAGGGTGGTCAATCTCCATCAACATCTTCACCAGAACCATCTCCTCTCAAACCTTACTTCATCTCTTGTATACGATCTTTGTCTCAAAACCTCAGATTAGTACGTGTGGGTTGCTAGTAGTGCTAATTACTCCTTGTAGTTGATGCTAGTTGGTTTATTTGGTGGAAGATCATACATTCAGACCCTAAATGATAATTAATTGTAACGCCCCAGATCCGATGCGCCAGGTGTCCGCCAGTTTTTCGTCGTCGTTGCCATGTCATTTGCTTGCGTGTTGCACTTTGCCATGTCATCATTTGCATTTTATCATGTCATCATGTGCATTTCATTTTGCATACATGTTCGTCTCATGCATCCGAGCCTTTTCCCCGTTGTCCGTTTTGCAATCCGGTGCTCCTATGTCCCCCGGCGTCCCCTTCTTCTCTTCTGTTGTGAGCGGGTGTTAAACTTTCTCGGAATGGCTCGAGGTTTGCCAAGCGGCCTTGGTATAGCACCGGTAGACCGCCTGTCAAGTTTCATGCCATTTGGAGGTCGTTTGGTACTCCAACGGTTAACCGGGTAACCGTGAAGCCCTCTTTTGTTGCAGCCCAACACCCCTTCCAAAGTGGCCCAAAACCCATCAAACTCCCCTCCATGCTCTCGGTCGTTCGATTACGATCGCGTGGCCGAAAACCGCTCCTCATTTGGACTCTCCTAGCTCCCTCTACCTATAAATATGTGTCCCTCCCGGAATTTTCGCGCAGATGAACCCTAGCCTCGCTCCCTCGCGCCGCCGGACATGTCCGCTCCCTCGCGGACATGTCCACCGCCCCATCCACGCCGCCTGCCAATCTCGCCGCCACCTCACCCCAGCGGCCGCTCCCGACCAACCGGATCGTGCCACGTCTGCCCGCGCCGTCCTCACGCGCCGCGCCACTTTGAGCCCATCCGGGGCCCAGCGGCCAGCGCCGCCTGCCACCGCCGCCGCGCGCCCTCCGCCAGCGCGCTGGCCGCCGCCGTCGCCGCCGCCCGGCGCCGGCGCTGGCGCCCAGCCGCCCGGCCGTGCCGCCTCTCGCGGCGACCTTCTCCCTGCCGCCGCCGCGAAGAAGCCCCGCCCGCTTCGGCGCCGCTTCGCCGCCGCGCCCGCCGGCGCCGCCATCGCCGCCGCCCTCCGGTCCCTGCGCGCCATCGCCCGGCCCGCCGCGCCCCCGCCCAGCCTCGCCGCGGCCGTCTCCGGCAGATCCGGCGCCCATGGCCGGATCCGCCGGCTCCCCACTGCCCCGCCGTCCTCCCGTGCCTGCTTCGGCCTCCTCCTCGCCGGAGTTCGCCGCCGCCCTCGCCGGAGAAAAAGGTGGATGAGATCCACCGGGATCTCGTCCAAACGCCCTCGTCCCCGTCCTGTACCGTGCCATCCCGGATCCCTCCGTCCCCAGTTTCAATAATTTTCATGCCATATTCATCATGTCACATCTTTGCATCCGTAGCTCCGTTTCGCGCGTATAATATGTCAAATTGTTCGACTCGACGAGTACATCATTTCATTCTATTTCATCATTTTCATTTGAGCTCATCTTGATGCCCGAAATGCTGTTGGAAGAGGGCTTCAGATCGTTAGTTCCAGAATCTTATCAGCTCGAGCTCTTTTGTCATTTTTGCCATGATTAATGTGTGCATCCTATGAGTATGAGCTCTACATGAATGTTGAAATATGCCATGCCATCTTTCCATAGGTGTTGACCTTGTATTTTTGTGAGTTGTGTGCTGAGTGTATCAAGCTTGTAAAGTAGGGTAGTTGTTGTTGCTGTTTTCCTGACAGATTCTGTTATATTTTGTTGCTATGTTAACATGCTTCCACTAATCATTCCATGCATAATCTGGAGATGCTATATAAACATGTTTTGATATACATGTCTTGCTCTATCGATTCATGCCCTTGGTTGCAATTATAGCCTGCTGGAACATGTTCAGTTCTTGCTTCAAAACTGCTTGAAAATGTTTCCTGGCAGATTGTTTGCATGAGAGTCAATTTTCACGGGGTCGTTGTAGTTGATCCGTGTATGCTATGAACTTGCTCTTGCCATGCTTAGCTTCATAAACATGCCTTCTTGCTGTTGGTTGCCTTGCCATGCCATGTATTGCTCTGTGGTGAGTGGTTCAAGCTCACGAACATGCCTACTTATTGTTGTTCCTGCCATGTTTAAACCTGTAATAAAACTTGCCATGTTTACATGGGTGCCATCATATTTTCTATGCCTTTTTGGCTTATGGTCAGTAAGGGTATTTTGGTATATGCAATTAGTAGATTCATGCCATGCCTTTGTTTGCCATGATATGTTCCTGTAACATGTTGTTTGATAGCTCTAAACATTGCAACCTGATGTTATTTCCTGATAAGTCTGAAATTGTTATTACTTGCAATATCTCCATGTCATTTTGAGCATGTTCTCGTTGTTTCTGGAGATAGCTCAGTGTTCATGTTTTGTTATGCTTTACGTGTACTTCATGCCCATGCCTTTTGTTATTATGTTGGGATGCTGTAGCATATTGTTTTGATGCTTGTAAGATGCCTAGTTGCTGTTTTGGACAGATTGTTGCTATGACTTGTTTCATGTGCATGTGTTGAACCGTTGCTCCGTTTTGAGTGTGCTCTATATGAAACTTGCTTGATTTTGCATGTAGTTTCATATTATCATGTTGCATCCTTGTTTTGGTGTGTTTGCTTGATGTTTGGGTGCATTTTGCATCAATGCCATGTTTAACTTGTTTTGCTCATATCTTCTAGGCCGTAGCTCCGAATCTAATGAACTTTATATGTAACTTGACTAGAATTTCGTGTAGATCATCGTGGTACATCTTAACTTGCTGTTTAACAACTTGAACATAATGTTTATTCAGTTCTGGACCAATTTCGAAATTTGCATATGAGGACTTACCTAATTGTTATATGTTGTTTCGGCCTCATTTAAACTTGCCTTGATGTGTTGTTCTTGTTTGCATCATCTCTTGCCATGAGTAGCTTCATGTAGCTTGGTCATGCATCATGCTTGTTGTGCATCATGCCTTGTTCATGTGTGGTGTGTTTACCTATGTTGTTTGCTTCTTTCCGGTTTGCTTCTCTCGTTAGCTTCGGTTTCGTTTCGGAGTTGTGAGGGTTGGTTCGGCTTCATCCGTTCATCTTCTTCATGGACTCGTTCTTCTTCCTTGCGGGATTTCAGGCAAGATGACCGCTTCCCTGGATCTCACTACTATCATTGCTATGCTAGTTGCCTCGTTCTTTCGCTATGCTGCGCTACCTATTACCTGTTTGTCCAGCCATCCCATATTGCCATGAACCCCTAACCTTTGACACCTTTCCTATGCAAACCACTGTTTGGCTATGTTACCGCTTTTGCTCAGCCCCTCTTATAGCGTTGCTAGTTGCAGGTGAAGTTGAAGATTTCTCCATGGTGGACAGGGTTATGTTGGGATATCACAATATCTCTTATATTATTAATGCATCTATATACTTGGTAAAGGGTGGAAGGCTCGGCCTTATGCCTGCTGTTTTGTTCCACTCTTGCCGCCCTAGTTTCCGTCATACCGGTGTTATGTTCCCGGATTTTGCGTCCCTTACGCGATGGGGTGATTTATGGGACCCCCTTGACAGTTCGCTTTGAATAAAACTTGTCCAGCAAGGCCCAACATTGCCTTTTACCATTTGCCTCACCACCACCTACTTTTTCCCTTGGGAGTCGCTCTCTCGAGGGTCATCTTTATTTAGCCCCCCGGGCCAATGCTTGTCTAAGTGTTGCTCCAAACTAGAGCCACTTGCAGCGCCACCTCGGGGAAACTTGAGGGCTGGTTCTAGTTGTACGTAGTGCTCATCCGGTCGTGGCCTGAGACGAGATACGCGCGGCTACTATCAGGATGTCGGCACGCCGGGAGGTCTTGCTGGTCTTGTTTTACCATTGTCGAAATGTCTTGATGTACCGGGATACCGAGTCTGATCGGAGTGTCTTGGGTGAAGGTCTATTCCTTCGATGATCGCGAGAGCTTGTCATGGGCTAAGTTGGGACACCCCTGCAGGGTTTAAACTTTCGAGAGCCGTGCCCGCGGTTATGTGGCAGATGGGAATTTGTTAATGTCCGGTTGTAGACAACTTGACACTTGATCCGAATTAAAACGCATCAACCGAGTGTGTAGCCATGATGGTCTCTTCTCGGCGGAGTCCGGGAAGTGAACATGGTTTCTGGGTTATGTTTGACGTAAGTAGGTGTTCAGGATCACCTCTTGATCATTGCTAGTTGACGACCGTTCCGCTTGTTCTCTTCTCGCTCTTATTTGCGTTGGGTAGCCACCATACTTTGCTTAGTCGCTGCTGCAACCTAACCACTTTACCCCTTCCTTTCCCATTAAGCTTTGCTAGTCTTGATACCCATGGTAATGGGATTGCTGAGTCCTCGTGGCTCACCATATACTTCCAAAACCAGTTTGCAGGTGCCTATGTTACCGAGCAGGTGACGCAACCAAGCTCAAGGAGGAGCTCGATGAAGACCTTGCCCCTTTGTGTTGTTTCGTTCTAGGTGATCAGTAGTGGAGCCTAGTTGGGGTCGATCGGGGAACGTTTGTCGCATTTGGGGTTCTTCTTTTATTTTGGTTCCGTAGTCGGACCTTGATTGTATCTGGATGATGTAATGCTTTATTCATGTATTTGTGTGAAGTGGCGATTGTAAGCCAACTATGTATCTCTTTCCCTTATGTATTACTTGGGTTGTGTGAAGATTACCTCACTTGCGACATTGCTTTCAATGCGGTTATGCCTCTAAGTCGTGCTTCGACACGTGGGAGATATAGCCGCATCGAGGGTGTAACATTAATACACCTCTGATTATGAACATGAATATGCTTTGTGAGTAGTTAGGTTTGTTTTTTTACTGGGAACTGTGAGGCAACAGCCCCACGGTATTTTATTAAAACTCAACCAGCAACATAGAAAAGGTTCTGGTAAGCAAAGGTAGAAAACTACTTACCTAAGGGCCTATGTACATAATTGCATGCTAGATTACATAATTACAGGGAGCCACCTAGGGCAAAGAATTAATCCAATGCAACAACAAAGGCTTCAGAGTAGGCTTGAATCTGTGGGACAACAGGGTAATATCATGGATGAAATTCCTCCTCCATGCTGCAAAGGTGTGCCTCTGATTTATGAAGATTCCTCCATTCCTCAAAAACCAGACATTCCAAGTAGCTAGATAAGCAACCTCTTTGAAGAAAGGTGGTTGGCCAAAACTTTGCCGTGCATTAATCAAACACTCCTTGGGAGACAAACCAGCTAGCCACTGAATTTGCAAATAGTTCCAGATCCTTGTGCGGAATTGACAAGTGAAGAACAGGTGGCCTTTGTCCTCATGAGCTTGAGCATGACGTAAGGGGCAAGTGTTGTCCTCCTGAGGCAATCTCCAGTGCCTCCTCACCAGTAAATCTCTGGTGTTGAGCCTGTCATTGAGCATTAACCCAACAAAAACCTTAATCTTCATTGTTGACCTGCATTCCCAAATACATTTAGCTGGCATATCAGTAGGGAGATGGATATGCATCACTATGTAGTAGATCTTAGCAGAAAATTTTCCTTTGCCAGGTGTCCAAGACCAAGAATCATTGATACTTTCATTAGTAGTTAGGTCCAGAAGTCCGGCATGAACGGTGATCATCTCCTCCATTGCTTCTGGTGACAAGGGTAGGTGGAAGAGCTTAGACATATCGAGAGTGTTGATAACATCTCTCACATATACCTTATCATCAATGGCAAATGAGAAAAGCCTGGGAAACCTCTCCAAGCATCAAACATGAAAATAACAGAGCCTCCCATGTTTATAGTAACCTCAGACTGTAGCCTGAAAGCTTCATTAATTTTGATGATATCCCTCCACCAATAAGAACCACATAACACTGTTCCATGGGGTACAACTCCATCATAATAGGTATTCCAACTGAGAGATACCCAAGGAATGCTTGCTTTGTTATAGAATTTATGAAGATGCTTGGTAAGGAGGGCTCTGTTCTGGATGTTAAGATTAATAATCCCCATGCCACCTTTGTCCTTAGGACTGCAAACTAGAGGCCAAGCTGCCAATGACTGTCTGGGAGTGTCAGAATTGTCTCTCCAAAAGCACTGCCTCATAATTATTTCAATTTTCTTGATAATAAGAGCTGGCAGACATAAACTTCAAAGAAAATATATTGGCAAGGAAGACAAAATTGACTGAAGCAATTGCAATCTAGCTCCTTGGTTCAGAAGGCATGAACTAGTAGACAACCTTCTTTCAACTCTATCCAACACTGGGATTAAGTCCTGAATCCTTGGCTGCCCACAGGAAGCCCAAGATAGGTAAAAGGGAGAATCCCAACCTGACAACCAAAAACAGGAGCCAATCTTGCAGTTCTGCCTCATCCACATTTATAGGCAAAATACACGATTTATGGAAGTTCACTCTGAGTCCAGTGGAAGCATGAAAATCTTGCAGCATTTCCTTGAGGGCCAAAAGTTGCGATTCCACATCAGGCACAATGAGGAGAATATCATCTGCATACTGAACTATAGCAAAAATCCTTATCATGAGTTTCAATAGGTAATGAAATCACTCCATTTCTCAGCATATTATTGACCAAAGTTTGCAGAAGATCAGCTGCTAGAACAAACAAAACGGGTGAGAGTGGGTCGCCATGCCTCATTCCTGTTTTACAAATAAATTGTTTCTAGGCACTCCATTCAGAATTACAGAAGAGGTGCCAGAGGATAAAAGCTCTCTAATCCATCCAATCCATTTGCTGTCAAAACCTTTATGATGCAGAAGCTTAAGAAAATCCTTTGCAAAATCCAACTTAAGAATCAAAATGGGCTTTTTGGATTTATGGCACTAGTGAATATACTCCAGTGTCCAAGCAAAGCAATCCTAAATAGACCTGGACTTCAGAAACCCATATTGATTTTTGTGAATACACCTTAAAATAACCTTCGCCAATCGATTTGCAAGGAGCTTTGTCAGAAACTTCAAGCAAGTATTTGTCAATGAAATGGGTCTAAAGTCATTGGGACCCTCAGGTGACATTTTGTTTGGAATTAAGGTGATCAAGGACTCATTAATGCTGCTAATTGTGATCTGTTCATCATAAAAATCCTGATAGAGCTGCAAGAAATCTTGTTTGATAATATGCCAACATCATTTGACAAACAAACCAGTAAAACCATCAGGGCCAGGGGCCCTATCAGTAGGCCAAAATTTGAGAACTTCATTTATTTCATCCTAAGAAAAAGGAGCAGACAAATTATCCAATCCATCCACAGTATCAATGAAGGAAAGTAGTTACGTTTGTTCTTCAGGACATGGGAGAAGTCTTATTATAAGTAATCATTTGTATTTGGTATTCGTTCGATATTTTGATGAGATGTATGTTGTCTCTCCTCTACTGGTGCTATGTGGACATCAAATAGATGACACTTCACAATGAGTTGGGCCTAAGGGAAGGCATTGGGAAGTAATAAGTAGATGATGGGTTGCACGAGTGACAGAAGCTTAAACCCTAGTTTATGCATTGCTCCGTAAGGGGCTGATTTGGATCCATATGTTTCATGCTATGGTTAGATTTATCTTAATTCTTCTTTGGTAGTTGCAGGTGCTTGTGAGAGGGGTTAATCATCAGTGGGGGCTTGTCCAAGGAAGGACAGTACCCAAGCACTAGTCCACCCACATATCAAATTATCAAAGTAACGAACGCAAATCATATGAGCATGATGAAAACTAGCTTGATAGTAATTCCCATGTGCCCACGGGAGCGCTTTTCCTTATATAGGAGTTTGTTTGGGCTTGTCCTTTGCTACAAAAATGATGGGGACACCTTGCTGCACCTTAGTTACTTTTGTTACTTATTATCCGTTACAAATTATCTTATCACACAACTATCTTTTACCGATAATTTCAGTGCTTGCAGACATTACCTTGCTGAAAACCGCTTGTCATTTGCTTCTGCTCCTCGTTGAGTTCGACACTCTTACTTATCGAAAGGATTACGATAGATCCCCTATACTTGTGGATCATCACTGGCCGAAGCCTCATCTTTGTACATAGCAATCTGGAAGGGGAAAAAGGCACAAACATACATGTAGGACATTCAAAGTCAATTCTCAAGATATGGTAGAAAAAAGGGCACAAACATATATGTAGGACATCCAACATAAATTCTCAAGATCTGGCTACGAGTTATTAGCATGCACGCTAACCCTAGTTGGATTATTAGCAAAAAATCGTTTGTACAAAAGAAACAATTAATCACTAACCATAGATACCATTCAAACAATCAATACACTACACGGATCTAACGAATCTTACTCTAATTTCATGGATAGGGTGAACATAACCAAGGGTTTCTGTTCCCAACAAGGTGTGGGGGGGACTAACTGGTTTTGCGTCGGAGTCATTGCTGGAGTAGTTGTGGACCTCCGGCTCCGACTGGGGAAGCACGACGACGGCGACGAAGTCAAGGTCGTGCTACTGCCCACACAAGACCTCGTCGGCTATGACAGCAACCTCTGTGCCCATATTCATGTGTTGCGTGGGTGCTTCACCAGCCCCGGCATCGCCACTCCCACCGATGGTGCGCTTTGGCAAAATCCTAATACACTCCATGCGGTGGTGACAACTGTGGACGGGGTGTGCGGCCACGGATCGGACACGCCATTAATATGGAATAGTGGGAGCAAGGTGGGCGGTGGTCAAAGGGTTGGATTGCCTCCCGGTGAGCCTGCGCAGCGGACTGCTGGCACGCCTAATGTCATTTCACACAGCTACTAGCACGCCCCACGGTGAGTGCATAGCGAACACGCGCATGCAACGGACTCCCGATCTGCCTTCTAGCATGCGTCTCGTCAACTCACACATGCTCGCACGGCATGGAACGCCTGTGCGGCATGTATTATATTGATTTGTCCTTTTTGATGATTAATTTTGCCGCTTTTTTGCTTAACCGAAGCACTGTACTTACATTTTGTTGGTCTGAAGCACACGGTTCGAATAAAGAGTTCGTTTGCGATATTGGTTGATAATTATTTATAATTTCCTGTATGTAAGAAGATTATATCAAAATTTGTCTCAAATTTGAAAAAAAAATCACAGTCTATTGGTGTCCATATGACACCACAAAAAGTTTTGTGAATTTCAACTTAGTTTTGGATTTATTGGATTTTAAAATCAAGATTCTAGATGTCAGAAATTTCTTGCATGGGGACTAAACATGCACCTAGGGACACGTACACATACGATTTTGCAATCCATTTTCATGCACTATGACGGGTCTCATGTAGATAAAATTTGATTTTTGCACATTTAAATCCCTAGGAAACCAATCAATGTATAAAAAATGTATAGATGTTACCTATTTTTTTCATTTTTCAACACTAAACTCCTTTGGTCGCATGTTCGCTGCAGACAAAGTTTGACATGCATATTTGGGCCACATGCACGTGGTGGTCCTAGGACTATGACATGTGATGAGAGTGGTTAATTTGACCAACAAGGATTGTCATTTCTTGGTTTTTGTTATACATACCATAGGAGTATATATATAGTACGTGTTAAAGAGAGTGGCCGAGGGCAATATTACGCATCATATAGGACACTCTCTCGCATGCGATGCTTCCATCCGTGGGCCCGCGAGGTTGTCCTCCATCACTTTGACCCAGCGAGGTTTCTTTTTGGGTTGTGTTGCGGTAGGAGTATATAGTACACATCGCCGAGGGGAGGAGGGGGCCGGGGCAGCACATATACACTACACACACATCATGAATCGATCTCGCTCCGTGTGGGGAATTTTTGGTTTTCGAGGCAGGTGAGGGAGTCCTGGACTAGGGGGTGTCCGGACAGCTGGACTATCGTCATTGGCCGGACTCCAAGACTATGAAGATACAAGATTGAAGACTTCGTCCCGTGTCCGGATGGGACTTTCCTTGGCGTGGAAGGCAAGCTTGGCGATATGGATATGTAGATCTCCTACCATTGTAACCGACTCTGTGTAACCCTAGCCCTCTCCGGTGTCTATATAAATCGGAGAGTTTTAGTCCGTAGGACGAACAACCATTACAACAATCATACCATAGGCTAGCTTCTAGTGTTTAGCCTCCTTGATCTCGTGGTAGATCCACTCTTGTACTACCCATATCATCAATATTAATCAAGCAGGAGTAGGGTTTTACCTCCATCGAGAGGCCCGAACCTGGGTAAAAACATTGTGTCCCTTGCCTCCTGTTACCATCCGCCTAGACGCACAGTTCGGGACCCCCTACCCGAGATCCGCCGATTTTGACACCGACATTGGTGCTTTCATTGAGAGTTCCTCTGTGCCGTCACCGATAGGAAGGATCCCTCTCCCCGTCTTTAAAGACGGTATCTTCGCCAAAGGAGCCTTGGCCGCCGGCCAAACTATCCGGCTGGGTGGTTTTCTCATGACCGCCTTTTCGGCCACCGCTTCGACGATGACCTCTCGAGTCATCAAAAGCAATCTTCACGTTAACTCGGAATTCGCCGAGCAGCTGGATCCAATAGAGCTCTCGTTCGTAAATGAACTCTTGGATCGCATCGCCGCCCTGGGAGTCGCTACAGACTACAATCAGATTCGGCTTAAAACCGATCTAAGAGAGATTAACTCTCCCCAGGTTACCCACCACGTTGCGGTGGTAGAGGAACAACGCGGCGACTCTTCTCCTGTATTGAAAACTAGTCATGTCCGGGCTCCCAAACCCTCCATGCCGGATTCCCGCGAAGGGACGTACTTCGATCAAGCACTGAACCTAAAGTCAGGCATCGGCCGGACTCGTTGGACAACGTCCAGCAATCCAAGCTTCCAAATCCAGAAACTTCTCGGCACTTGAGCCTCGAGATTGGTAGGGTTCCGGACTCAATTCCACCCACCCACCCAGACATATGCGATCTATCTGAAATCCAGCAAGAGCCCGCTGAAACAGTACATCATTACTGGTCCAGATTCCTCCTGGTTATGGACAGGATAAAGGACTGCCGAGAGGAAAACGCAATTTCAACTTTCTGCAATAATTGCAGGACGAGGAATCTTGAACCACATCGATCGCCGTGAAATTACGCGCCCGACTGGCGTCCATAGTCTGAAAGTACTATGCGATGGAGAGTTTCGAAAACCGAAACTAAGTTTTGGGACAATCCGTCCCCGAATACAACCCTAGTCCGTAACAAAAGGGTGCATCACACTCAGACACCAGGTACAAAAACCAAAAGCAAAAACCCCATAAAGGGCATGGAACCGTCTTTGGAGGGATGGCTCAGCGGACCTGTAAAATTCACAAGATGAAGGCGCCACCCCAACACATAGCCTTCGAGCACGTTGGATACTGCGCCAGGTGGCCAAAAGTGGCGAGGAGCTTCTAGCCCGAAAACCACTCCAACAGTACCAATCACGGTGTCAGCAGTCTTGAGACTTTCGCATCAAATAATATGCGAAACGAACAATCCATGACCTCGTCGAAGTCTACCAAGTAGCAACAGCAAATCCATGGGCGACACGGCCATCACCTTCAACGCCGGCGACGAACCTAAATTCGAACAGCCCGAGCACCAGCCGCGTTGGTCCTCGGTCCAATAGTGGGCGACTTTCGTCTTACCAAGGTACTCATGGATGGCGGCAGCGACTAAACCTCATCTGAGGAAACTCTTCAAAAATGGAAATAGATGGAGCCGCATTGAGCGAAGCAGCACAACCTTTGGAGGAATAATCCCTAGCGAGCGTGCTGCACAAGAAAAATCACACTTGATGTGGTGTTATTTCACGGACAATTACAGGTCCGAAGAGGTCACGTTCCAAGTGGCCCCGTTCAGCAGCGGATATCACGCTATACTAGGACGAGAGGCATTTTCAATTTTTCAAGCCATACCCCATTACGGGTACATGAAGCTTAAGATGCCTGGGCCCGGCGGAATAATCACTCTCGTTAGTGATCCAGACATAGCACTCTGCGCCGAAAACAAGACAGCCGCATTAGCCCTGGAGGCACTATCCGAAGCCCTTGCGACGGAGGAACTCACTGCGTTGCGCTCTACGGTGAATAGGGATGATGTGATACTCGATAAGAGATCCAAGTCCACCTCCTTTAAACCAGCGAATGAAATAGTGAAATTGCAGGTCCATCCAACGGACCCAACAAAGACGGCCTCCATCGGGGCACAGTGGAACCCTGATGTAGATGCCGCACTGCAAGAATTCGTTCGGGAAAATTGGGACATCTTTGCCTGGCACCCTCCAGATATGCCAGGAATCCCACGCAGATTGGCAGAACACAACCTAAACATCCTAAAAGGATTCAAGCCAGTCAAACAGGCTCTTCGGTGATTTTCCGAACTCAAAAGACAGGAAATGGGAGAAGAGCTAGCCAAACTACTGGAAGCCGGATTCATCAGAGACATCAAACACCCGGACTAGCTAGCAAACCTGGTAATGGTACCAAAGAAGGACAAATCGTGGCGCCTATGTGTTGATTTTGAAGACCTCAACAAGGCCTGCCCAAATGATCCCTTCCCCCTTCCCTGCATCGACCAAATAATCGATGCTACTGCAGGACACGATTCCTTGTGCTTCCTTGACGCATACTCCGGCTACCATCAAATCAAGATGGCGGAGGCGGACCAAGCCGCAACGGCATTCATTACTCCATATGGACCATTCTGCTTCAACATGATGCCCTTCGGACTCAAAAACGCTGGTGCAACATATCAGCACATGATTCAGACATGTCGGCTACGGATCGGCAAAAAGTAGAGGCATCGTGAGCGGCGTAGTCGTCAAAATAAACTCGTCGAGACTCTAGTAGGCGATTTGAGGCTCACATTCGACAACCTCCGAGCATATGAAATTAAGCTGAATCCGGAAAATTGCGTTTTCAGCGTACCAGCCGGAAAGCTTCTCGGCTTCATTGTATCCGGTAGAGGAATTGAAGCAAACCCAGCCAAGATCCGAGCTCAGTCACAGCTGGATATTCCAAAGACCTCAAACAAATACAAAATTATTTGGATGCGTGGCGGCTCTAAGTCGCTTTATCTCTGTTTGGGAGAAAAGGCATTGCCCTCTATCGCCTCCTCGGTATCAACAACACCAGTGGACGGATGCTGCCCTTGCCGGACTCGAAGAAATAAAAGCTATATTGGCAACAAATCCGGTCTGGCTGCGCCTAACACAGGTGAACCAATGTTGTTATACATCAGCGCAACACATCAAGTTGTAAGCGCGGTACTCGTCGTCGAGCGAGAAGCGAAGGGCATAAATTCCCTCTTCAAAACCAAATTGTACTCGTATCCTTGTCTTAACTCCTGCAAGACCGTTACCGCACTATCAAAAGATAGCGTGTCACGGTGTTCATAGCATCCGGAAGCTCGACACTACTTTCAAGAGTGTTCGATAACAATGGCCTCGAAGTGCCCTCAACGACATTATAAACAACCGCGACACGGCGGGCAGGATTGAAAAATGGGCCATTGAGCTCGTACCATTCGATATAACTTACAAACCTCGGCGAGCTATAAAATCGCAAGTCTTGGCTGACTTAAATCGCTAAATGGATCAAGCCGAACTCCCTAAAAATCGGCGCATACTCAATTGGATTATGCATTTCGGCGGCACCAAAATGTTGGCGGCTTGGGGGCTGGCGTCGTATTGGCGTCCCCAACCGAGACCAGTCCAATCGTGCCGAGATAATGTACGGACTCCAACAATGCAGCCGAATACGAGGCCCTCCTACATGGCCTCCGGATGGCAATCTCCATCGGCATTCAACCCCTAGAGGTGCGCGGGGATTCAAACCTTGCAATATCCCAAGTAAATGGAGACTTTGACGGCAAGGATCCGAAAATGGCAGCCTATCGTAACGCTGTCCTAAAAATGTCAGCTCGGTTCGAAGGACTCGAATTCCACCACGTAGCCCGAGATAATAACCAAGAAGCCGACGTATTGGCACACATCGGCGTGAAACGTGACGCTGTCCCTCCAAACATCTTCCTGGAACGGCTCTTTAAGCCATCCGTACTATGGGAAGAGGAGTTCGGAAATAACAACCCGGAAGCAGCCGCACCACCCAACACAGAACAATCTAACATAATCGGCGACTCAGCTGATGAAATAACACCTTCAGCCCACGAAATAATGGCAGTAATCGCCCCGTGGACAGAGCCATTCCTAGCCTACTTACTTAAGCAGGAACTTCCCGAAGACCAAAATGAGGCCCGCTGCATAGTTCGGCGATCTAAAGCCTACAAGGTCCACGAGGGAGAACTCTATAAGAAAAGCACAACCGGTGTCCTTCAAAGGTGTATCTCCGAAGAGGAAGGGCGAAACCTTCTGGCTGAAATTCATGCCGGACTAGGCGGACACCACGCAGCAGCTCGGGCTCTTGTAGGCAAGGCATTCCGCACAGGATTTTATTGGCCGACGGCCCGAGCGGATCTTTCGGGACTTAGTCCAAAGATCGTCGGTTGTCGGTTCTTTGCTAATCGAGCCATATACCACCCACCCTCAAAACTATACCCATCACACGGCCGTTCGCGATCCGGGGCTTGACATGGTTGGACCCCTTAAAGGGAACCCACAAGCAAAAGTACCTATTGGTCATGGTGGACAAATTCACCAAATGGATAGAGGCCAAGCCGGTTAAAGCGGCGAGTCCGGACCAGTGATAGACTTCATATCCGGGGTAGTACACCGTTATGGCGTCCCCCATAGCATCATTACCGATAATGGCACAAACTTCACGACCGACGAGGTTAAATTATGGTGCAAAAATATGGGCATTAAGCTTGATTACGCTTCAGCCTATCATCCTCAAACCAACGGTCAAGTGGAGCGAGCAAATGGTCTAATAATGGCGGCATCAAACCCGGACTAGTGCGGTCCCTTACGGAATCTAACACGCCTTTGGGTAGAGGAGCTTGACTCCGTACTCACGGGGAGCTGCGGAACAGCATACGTACTACGGATTCACACCATTTTCATGGTATACAGACCGAGAGGAAGTTTTGCCTGCGACATCATTCATGACTCAACTCGAGTGCGCATATACGAAGAAAGAAAGCCGAGCTGGATCGGCGGGACAGCTTGGACGCAATTGAGGAAGAACGCGATGTGGCAAAGGCCCGTTCCGCATTCTATCGCGCGCAGCTCGAAGATATCAAAGCGAGATGTACGGGCTAAAACCTACAACGTTGGCGAACTAGTTCTACGCCTGCCGGACAAGAAAAAGGACAAACTCAAGCCCAAATGGGAGGGTCCCTTCATCATCGACCAAGTCCTGACCGGCGAAGCATACCGTCTGCGAAGTGCATCGGACAACCGACTCGAGCCGAACCCATGGAACGCGGCCCGCCTCCGAAGATTTTACGCCTAGCGCCGGACTAAGAGTTCGTTTCCTTCCTTCGTCCATGTTTTTACACTTCAGCCGTCTTTTATTTCTCTCTTTACTATCACCTTTTTCATAAAAGCCCTTAGAGGCCTATTTGCGCATCGTTCGCACACACTTGATGTGCTATCCGCACTCATTATACCTGGGGGCTTCTCTACGAGAAGCTTACTTATACGGGCTTCATGCCCAGCACATGTGTCAAACTTCCACCTGTACCTTTTATTCACCATTATATGCATCGATATGACTTAAGTTTTGGCCAAGCTGGGTTGCTGGCTCCTTCTTACCCTACATTCCCGATTGTTCGGCTAGGAGGTAAAGGAGCACCTCTGCGATTATTACTACGGGTCAGCGGATGTGTACCTAAGGCGGGTGTGGCAGCTAAGCGTTCTTAAGGGAATATTCAGTCGGTGACTTGAAAGATGATTTTTACCTATTTATTTATCTGCCCCGGATGTTTTCCTGCTCTTTTTCGTAGTCCGGACATGCACTTTAGGGCATGCCTCCCAGAGAAAGGAACCCTTAACGAACTATTCTCCTGGAAGATGTTTCTTACTAACCATGTAATATAACATAACTAGTTGGGCACTTTTACGATAAAGCACTAATGACCCCTCGCTTTGGTCTCCATGCATGCCCGGTTGTTTCTTAACCGAGAAGGTATTCGGACACACTCCGGACTCTCGGGTCCCGAGATTGAAGCGAAAAGGTCGGCAAAGACAAACGATCTACAATCTGGCTAGAAGGCATTTTACATGTCATTTAAATAGACCGTCAAATCAACTGACTGTACTCCTCCTCAATCCCGTCTAACAGGCTGTCTAATTCTGATCCGTTAGGAATATTTAGCGGCGAACTCTACTTGGCGTCTGATAAGCTCACAGGATCTCCTTCCCATCGGGCCCCACAGTCCGACCTCAGCCATGTGGTTGGGATCCGCCTTCTTGTACAGCGTCTTCACCATGGCCCGAGCCTCCACGGCACCTTGGCGGCAGGCGATATCTTCCATAAGCGGAAGAGCTTCCGCGCTCCCTAAAGCTTCTCCGCAAGCTCTCCAAGGCCCTCGGGTAGGGAGAGGGACGGCCATAAGGCCTGGACGACGCCGCTCATCGCCTACCGAACACGCTCGAGCAGTTGCACCAGCTCGGGAAGTTGATCACCCGTTGAGACGGGCATCTCCTCCGCAGGGCGAACTGTGAGCACTCCTACAGACATATTTCTGTCAATTGACTTCCTCGCCGAACTCTTCTTTTCAAAGGAGTTCGCTCAAGCACTTACTATAGATGCCGCGACGAAGCCGCTGATTCTCCTTCACGGAGCCAGACAGCTCGGCCCGAACACCTTTCAGCTCTTCTCCAAGCTGGGCATGGGCATCCTGGAGTTTGTTCCTCTCCTGCTGCACCTTCATAAGCACCCTCTCGCCGGCCTTTAGCTGGCGCGATGAAATGTTGCTTATGCAGATCGATCCGGCAACATCTGCAATATCATTGTCGGACTTACATGCCGCCGCACACCGCTTATCTTTTTGAAATAATGTGTTACCGGAGGGGTCTCTGTTTCCTCTCTGCGGCGTGAGTGCGGCCTCAAGTTGGGCCTTGCACTCTTGTAGCTCTGGGACAATTGGGTATTCTTCTCTGTAAGATCCTGCATATCAAATGATCCTTAAATCGATTACTCTGGCATATACAACTATTAAAATCTCTTACCCGTATGTCTTTTACATCTTGCTCCGTGGCTCTGGTCAAACCATCTTGAGCAGCACGCAGTCTGCGTCCCGTGTTAAAGGCATTCAACGCCGCAGGGAGAAGCAGCGTCACAAAAACTGTCGCGGCGCCTATGGTTCATGGCGCTCTCCACCTCAGACCTGGTGGCGGACAGCCTGTCGGCATCCTCAGTTGGAGGAGTATCCTGCTCGCGCCTTGCGCTCGCCTCCCCCTCCAGACCAGGTGTTGGAGCCTGGCTGGCAGAGGCTTGGTTGGCAACCTCTACGCCCATAGTCCGGCGGGCACTCTTTCTCCTGCAAAAGTCATGAGCATTCAAACACCTCCTAGGAACTTTGTCCTAAATAACAATCGCGAGCTATACCGTTGCAGTGATGTTTCGATCCGCGCCGCACTCCTCTTCCTCCTGCTGGGCCGGACTGACCCTTGTTGGCCAGCTGCCGTGGGCTCGGCTTCTTGCCTTGAAGGCACCTCCTGCGAGACACAATTGTATACGTTGGTCAGAAATGCGCAAGGGCGAAATAATGGTGTCGGGACTTGGTCACAATCACACAGGGAGCGGAGATAGGCGGGGTAGTCAGCCGTAATGGCGACTAGAGCATTGTCCATGCTGAGTTGGTGGAACACCCGTCGATTAGCTCCACCTTTATGTCGGATCCTCTTTGGAGGCGGATCAAGGGCGTTCTGGATCCTCGGGTTGTGGGCGGACTATGTATGCCCTCCACATCCCGGCGCAGCTCTGCGTCGAAATCGTAAAGTAAGATACTTAACTTTGAAAGCATGGGTCGGATAAACAAAATGTCCGCTTACCCGGCGCCGAGGTTATTCATGGAGAACCCATTCAATGGGCTTGTTTGGAGAAGTCCTCCTTCTCCCCCTTATACAGGCGGACAGAATCTTCACGGATCTTGGCCGATCCGGCCTTTATGGCCATGACGGGTGGCATCATTTTCCCCGTTGAAATCCCACATGGGGTGGCCCCTGTATTGCTGTGGCTGCACCCCCCGCATCATGCACGTGGCCATGACTCCAATCATGGTCAATCCGGAATGGGCCAGCAACCTTATCCGGCCCATCAAATAATGGACGCTCTTGTCTGCCTCCAGCAGAGGGCTCCGCGGGCGCCAACTTAGGTGTTTCTTCAAAGGAGCATTGCTGAACTCTGGGAGGCCGATCCAAACTGGGTCCGGCAGTGGAGCGTCTTCTACATAAAACCATTCTGAAGGCCAGTCTTCGGACGCCTTCTTAGGAGTTCCGGATGGATATCCGGTCCCGGCGATGCGCCATATTTCGGCACCGCCCACTTGATATATTGACCCCTCGTGAGAGCGGGGTACGAGGCAGAATAGCCCCTTACACAGCGCAAAGTGGGGCTCGATGCCCAGGAATTGCTCGCAAAGAGCTACGAATCCCGCAATATGGATAATAGAGGCGGGCGTGAGGTGATGGAGCTGGAGTCCGTAGAACTCTAGAAGCCCGTGGAGGAATGGATGTACAGGAAATCCAAGCCCCCTTATCAGATAGGGGACAAAGCATACCCGCTCCCCTTTAGTGGCACTCGGGGTGGCCTCCGCTTGCTTCCCACCTTTGTAGGTGGCCAGCCTGGCTCGAACCGGGACCATAAAGGCCGGGGGAAGATATCCCTCCGCTTGGAGCATCACCAGCTCGTTGTGCGGGACAGAACATCTCCTCCAATCTCCTGGCAGAGGGCAGGGGGCGCGAGAGGAGCCGCGTCGACGGTCCATGATGGAATGGATTTTTGGTCAGAAGCGCTCCGATGAGTACTCGCGGAAGGAAGATGGTGTGATTTGGATCTGGATTCTTGCCTCTCTTATAGGCAGATTATTTGCGCAGCTAGGGGGTAAAACATAAAAGATACCCTGGCTTTTCGCATTTGTGCGACGCGTGGAAGAAGGCCATTATTGGGCGTGGAAGCCAAGGAGCGCAACATTTGTAAGGAGCGGACACTATTCGGCGGTACATGGAATTTGAAGGAGAACCCGCCTTACAGCGCCAAGACAATATATCTGCGCTGGACTCGTCGTCATTGAAGCCTGGTTAAAGAGCTCTTGAGGAGTCTGGACTAGGGGTGTCCGGACAGCGGACTATCGTCATCGGCGGACTCCAAAACTATGAAGATACAAGATTGAACACTTCATCCCGTGTCCGGATGGGACTTTCCTTGGCGTGGAAGGCAAGCTTGGCGATACGGATATGTAGATCTCCTACCATTGTAACCGACTCTGTGTAACCCTAGCCCTCTCCGGTGTCTATATAAACCGGAGAGTTTTAGTCCGTAGGACGAACAACCATTACAACAATCATACCATAGGCTAGCTTCTAGGGTTTAGCCTCCTTGATCTCGTGGTAGATCCACTCTTGTACTACCCATATCATCAATATTAATCAAGCAGGAGTAGGGTTTTACCTCCATCGAGAGGGCCCAAACCTGGGTAAAAACATCATGTCCCTTGCCTCCTGTTACCATCCGCCTAGACACACAGTTCGGGACCCCCTACCCGAGATCCACCGGTTTTGACACCAACAGCAGGTGCCACAAATAAGTTGTGCATATTGGGTATTAAAAACATCATCAACACATTGGGCCATGTGTGGACGATGGTTGTCACTCATTGGCCTATGACTCTTCCCTCCATGGCCCCGCGAAGTCATCGTCCATCTAATTTATGACACAACGAGAAAGGTAATTTGACGAACAAGGAGGAATATTTTCAGGTTGTGTGACGGTACGTAGGAGTATATATTACGCATCAAAGAGGGGAGGGGGCAACATATATACACTACAAGTCATGAACCTCTGTCGGTGCAACAAACCCTGGGTCTGTTTCCCATACTGTGCACAGGCCTGAGAACAAGATTGAAACACCAGCCCAAGTCAGAGTACAAGGAATCAAGAGATTCAAAGGACCAACATGGAGATCAGAGGGACCAAGATCAAGACAGAGATGCAGGATATCGTCAAGAGGAAAGCCTCCTTTGCCAGGCTGGCGAGCCCGGCAAAGGGAAAGACTACCCCGAGAAGCAGGCGACCACAGCGCCCCAGCAGGGTGTGGGGACCCCGACTCATAAGTCGTGATCACCGAATGCACGTGTACAGTGATCCCAGAGATCAATGCTCACTGAACACATAGAAGCTGAATAACAAGAGTCTTACATCCATACAGACCGTCTTACACAAATTGTGACCATTATGGTCAAGTCTTACATTGATAAAGCCTTAAGGGCTGAACATCAAATGAAACATAAGCAGCGGAAATAAATCGTTGATAAGTAGAACCCATGCCATCTGCCTAACCCTCGGGCATTACGGTGGGAAGCGTCCTAGTTCGCATGATCGTCTCCAAAGAACTCTTCTTGAACTCCGGTTCTTCCATGCCAGTCAATTAAATAACCAAGGGCAAGCCAATGAGTACTTTGAATGTACTACTTAAGCAACCCTTGATTTGGTCCAAGGTACAACAATGCATGACATAGGTAAATTTTGCATAAAGCTAGTTTTGAGTGCAATGACATGTTCAACATCCTATAAAGCATGCATCAAGAGAATTCAAGTAACCATGAGAACTGGTCACAGATATCAACATAAATAGAATGGGAACCAACCCATTTATCATAAACAGAGTGGGCACCAACTCATCTCGATCGTGTCAAGTCCTTTGGCTTGACCCAAGTTATCTCCATCATCACACACACACTGGGTCTGAAAACAAGTGGACATAGCCCAAGAGCGGTTACCCAACTGTCCATGACCGTGGACACGGCTATTCGAATAGTTTTACACTCTGCAGAGGTTGCACACTTTACCCACTAGATCCGGGGAACTTCCGTGTCATCCACGACCCGCGGTACCTCAAGTACCCGGGGTAAGCACCCGGTCACTACCTTTCCCTAGACGACACTAACATGGAGTCCACTCGATTGGTAGTAATCCCCGTGCCACACGCTTCACATCATAAAGTCGTGGAGCCTCGCTCCCATATTCATCACATACCACAAGCACGGGGTACCAGCGGTGTGTCCGGTGCCACAATGAAAACAGTCATGGCCGCCCTACAGCGACCTCGTCCCAAGAGAGCACCAACTCTCCCCGTCACTAATGTCTGGGCTCCAAGCTAGTATCGGTCTAGGTACTCAATAATGCCCTTTCCCATATAAGGGTAGAGTGGTTGCGCATGTAAGGTTGGAATAACGGTCGCAACTCCGACCAATCCGTTTTGAAAACAAGACACCCTTTTGCTTGGCACACCACTTCGTCATCAAGTGGTCACCCATCTCATCATCTCCCTCGGGCATAAGTGGCACCCGACGGGGTTTTCGAAAAGACTTTGAAAATATTTTTGTCTCCATCACCATGCATATCCCCGTCCTTTTTTTGCACATAACTACTTAGCATCCTATCTACTCCCACCGGCATAACCCTCATAAGAAGGTAGGGCCATGCACAATGCAAGTATCAACGAGAAAATAACGGTGGCAACCAACCCACGTGGTTCGCCCTCCCATCATGATTCCGACGCAACAAGAATAAGAGCTATATATGACATGCATGTAAAGGGTTTTCATAGTCATGGTCAAAGGGCTGCTTGCCTTGGTTGGCTTGATCTTCAAAGTCTTCAGCCCTGCTCCTCCTTCTTCCTCAGCTACCTCGTCAAACACGGGATCTAACGTCGCAAGAAAACAACGGAAAAATAAGACAATAATAAAAACAGAAAAGTCAAAGTGCTCAGAAAAATGTCAACTTATTTTTGTAAAATACTAGGAGGAAAGCTAGGAAGGGACAAGTCTTGGTTTTGGTTACGGAGTAGCGAGAATAGGAGATATGGATTTTCAAAGGCTTATTTAAATGCTAAAATCACATTTAAATATCTACAGAGAAGAAAAGTTTGTTGGATTTGAATGAAAGTTGCACCATTAAATAGGTTGCAATATTCAGGAATTTAGAAATTGGAATCAATTCATTTGGATAAATATTCATCTGTGGAATTTTTGGAAATAAGGCGAGAAAAGAAAAAGAAAAGTGGCGCTGCCCTTTGGGCGAAGAGGCCCACAGCAGCAGAGGCCCAGCCAAGGCCGCCCAGCCAAGCCAAGCAGCGTCTTGGCGTTTAAACTGACAGGCGGGTCCCGCCCGTCGAACATGGGTGACAGGCTGGCCCATGGCCGTCGTCGTCAACCTCTGGATAGAGCGACAATGAGGCTCGCGCCGGCGATCTGAGAGGCACAGGATGTGGCGTGGAGGTACCGTTGAACTCGAGGGCGAGTCGCCGTTCGGGTGGAGGTGGAGCGGTCGCCGGTGCAGCTGGTTGTTGGCGGCGAGGTCCGCGGCGGAGGTGCCGGGAGGTGGCGACTCCGGCCGTTCCGCAGCTTCTGAGAGGGAAAAGGAGAAATGATCGGTGAGGCGAGGGGAGTCGGATCGAGAGAAAAGGCGGAGGAGGCCTGTACGTCGCGGACGCCCGGCGAGCCGAGGCGGCGGAGCTCGAGCTCGATCTCGAGCTCGGGCGGCTCTGGAGAGAAGTGAGTGGTGCGGGAGGCTGATTGGGAGTGTGGAGGCGGCAGGGGAGGAAGAGAGAGACTGGGGCTGCCTTATATAGGCTCGCCCGCGGTTCACCGTGGCGTGGCCTCTGGCGCCCATGAGGATCGGCTCTGGAGGCCGTTGGAGAAGGCATGGGGCTGTCCACGGCGTTCGTGGGGGTGGAGTAGGCGCCGAGGAGAAGGAGAGAGCTGGGAGACACAGGCGCTCGCGCATGTGAGGCCGGGCATTGGCCGAGCCGGCGGCGTCGAACACGTCTTGCGGAGGAGAGAGAGGGAGAGACAAGGGGCCTGCATGGTGGCGTGTCACGGACGCCGAGGGCATGGATCTGGCGCGGGGTAGCACGAGGTGGTCGGGGCCAGCGGCATCAGCGGTCGGGAGCCTGATGGCGTTCTCGAGCGCGACTTTGGCGCATCCACGGCTTTCCCGCATCATGTGCGTCCACTCGTGTCTGAGAGCTCTGATGGGAATGAGCAAAACCAGGAAAGAGCCTTGGATGCTCTGGTGTGCAGAGGGGAGAGAGAGAGGCTGTGAGAGAGAGAGAGAGGAAGATGTTGTCCAGAAAGGACAAATGAGGTTCCCTCCTTCTTTCTCATTTCTTCCTCGGGTAGAAAAGCATCTAAGTGACAGAGCGGAACGAGGAGGGGTTGTGGTAAAAAGATGGACTTAAGGAGATTAGTGAAATTGGTCAAAATAGGCATTTTAATTTTACGCGGAAGGTGTTTGATGGAGTTTTGGATAGGCTAATGACTTCCACTGACCAAGATACTCCATGGGGTGAAATGTCACATATAATTAGGGCCTTCCACCCATTTTGAGCTCATTTGGACAAAGTTGCCAATGTAACTCTTGCAAACCATAGAAATGGGCAGAAATGGATTAGTGTAGATCCAGTGGAGTAGATCATTTCTCCTTGATGCACCACTTGGTGTGGTGGCCTTATTTGGTCATGTGATCAGGCTCACCAAAGTTGGGGTCTTGGAGAAAAAGTTGGTAGTGCAAAGTAGTTCAAACTTGATTCTGGTCAGAGAGGGTTTTGAGGCACTTTGACCAAGATTTCCTCTTCTCCAACCTGTGCCATTTGGTCTAGATGCATAATTAGACCATTGGAGCATGTTCACCAAGTTTGAGAACATTAGGACACATTTGGCAAAGTAAAGTTGATCAAACTTCAGAATGGACAAAAATGGTTTTGAGGGGTTTTGATGATGTTATCTTGTTCTCCAAGTCATGAGACTTGGCAAGATCATCCAATATGTCATATGTGACATGGTATAATTTTCCTGGAATGTTTGGAGAATATTTCCTTTGTAAATATTTCAAAAGCTTGAAATATCCAGGAAGGGTTTTAGAGGGATTTGACCAATATTTTGAACATGACCATGTGTTGAAACTCATATATATGGAAAATATATGTCCACTGAGTCTCCCAGATTTTTGTCAAATATTTTTAAAACAATAAAATAATTTTCCCTATTAAAGACCATTTCTGGCCTTAAGAAAAAGCTTTTAAATAAAATAGTAAAACAACTTTTAAAATTATATTTTTGTGGTTTACGGGCATCCTATATCTAATAGGAGTCAAATATATTTTTGGAAAGATTTTTACTGCCCTTAATTAAGTACTTGCGATGCAAACCTCAATTCGGGGTTTTGGAAAACTAAATTTAGAAAATACTTTCGGCCAAATATTTTTGTAAGAAAATTCCATATAGCACTATACACATGGCATGGTCATTGGTCAGGAGCTTGGGGTAAGGAGATGAAATATAGAGGGTAGAGTAGTTGACTATAAGGAGCACTTGAAAAGAAACACACAGAGAAAACCAACTCCAAATAAAAGCCAAATAATGCAAAAAGTTTTTGTTGGTCCAAATTTTCATGCTTTATTAATGAAAATGAAATGTTACAAAATGCAGGGTGTGACACACCTACCCCGAGATTCCTAAACTAGGCTTTAAAGAGATACGGGAACTCGGATCTAAGGTAGTCTTCACGCTCCCAAGTTGCTTCTGCTTCAGTGTGGTTGCTCCATTGGACCTTGAAGTACTTGATGGTGCGGCTTCGAGTGCGTCGCTCAGCCTCATCCAGAATGCAGATGGGCCTCTCACGATAAGTCAAATCAGGTTGAAGGTCGATGGCTTGGTGATTGACGTCCTTGTAGAGGTCAGGCTTATCTGGAACTTGGAGGCACTTTCGGAGTTGTGACCGTGGAACACGTTATGCACATCGGAAAGTTCAAGTGGAAGTTCAAGCGATAAGCCACTTCTCCTCGTCGTTCCATGATCTTGAAGGGCCAATGTATCTCGGGCGAGCTTTCCTTTGACATGGAAGCGCTGGGCTCCTTTGAGAGGGTGACCGGAGATAGACATGGTCTCCAACTCGGAAGTTTATGTCTCTATGGCGTGAGTCAGCGTAGCTCTTCTGTCTTGACTTGGCGGACTTGGGCGCTCTCGACAAGCTGGACTTGCTCTTTGGCTTCACGAAGGATATCGGCCAAAGACAAGTCCTTCTCCGATCTCGACCAATTGAGAGGTGTCTGGCACTTCGCTCGTATAACACTTCAAATGGTGCCATCTGAAGGCTTGCACGATAAGCATTGTTGTAAGAGAACTTCGGCGAAAGGAAGGCAATCTTCCCTTAGCTCCATAAGCTAAGACACGGGCTCGGAGCATGTCTTCAAGTATTTGATTTACTCATTCGATCGACCTCCGATGCATGGGTGGAAGCGATCTTTGAAGGACAACTTGGTCCCTATGGCCTCCTGGAATTTCTTCCAAAACCTTGAGGTGAACTGGGTTCCTCGATCCGACACAATCTCCTTGGGAACACCATGAAGGCTCATGATTCGGTTGATGTAGAGACTGGCTAACTGGTTGCCATCATGGGTAGTCTTAACAGGAATGAAATGGGCCACTTTGGTCAAATGATCGACTATGACCCAGATGGAGTCATGTCCCTTGTTTGACCTAGGTAGTCCAGTGATGAAATCCATCCCGACTTTATCCCATTTCCACTAGGGAACCTTGAGTGGTTGGAGTAATCCAGCAGGTCGCTGATGTTCAGCTTTGACTCTCTGGCATACGTCACATTTTGCAACATAGGTGGCAATCTCCCTTTTCATCCCGTGCCACCAAAATCTCTCCTTCAGGTCTTGATACATCTTGGTGCCTCCAGGGTGGATGGAATATGGGCTGTCATGAGCTTCTTGCAAGATCAGGTTCTTGAGCTCAACCTTGTTGGGCACGCAGATGTGGTTCCCAAACCACACAATTCCTTCCTCATCCTCTGAGAATCCTGAGGCTTTGCCTGCCTTGATCTTCCTCTTGATGCCTTCAATACTCTCATGTCCCTTGAGCTTTCTTGATATCATCCATCAAGGTAGGCAACCGAGGTTGGCCAAGAATCACTGGTGCAACCAGTTCCAACCCAAGCTTTCAAGTTCTTCATACAAAGGCGGGTAGCGTGTGCTTTAGCATAGCATTCAAGGACCAAGCCTTCTGCTCAGCATCTGCTACCACATTAGCCTTTCGGGGTGGTATTGAACACCGAGGTCATAATCCTTTATCAACTCTAGCCATCTTCTCGCCTCATGTTCAATTCCTTTGGTGAAAATATACTTCAAACTTTTGTGATCCGTGTATATCTCACATCGCTTCCCCAAGAGGTAATGTCGCCAAGTCTTCAGGGCATGAACCACTGCTGCTAGCTCAAGGTCATGAGTAGCGTAGTTCTCTTCGTGAGGTCGTAGTTGCCTTGAAAGGTAGGCTACGACTCTGCCATCTTGCATCAGAACACCTCCCAGTCCGGTTCTTGACGCATCACAATATATCACAAACTCCTTGTGTATATCTGGCGTGGCCAGAACTGGGGCGGTGGTCAACCTCTTCTTCAACTCCTGGAAGCTCTCTTCGCACTTCGGCGTCCATTCGAACTTCTTGTCCTTCTTCAAGAGCTGAGTCATGGGTCGGGCAATGCTTGAGAATCCTTCAACGAACTTGCGGTAATATCCCGCGAGTCCGAGGAAGCTTCTGACTTCCTTCACATTGCTCGGGGATTGCCATTCAGTCACGACTTCAATCTTAGCAGGGTCGACTGACAATCCCTCTTCAGTTAAGACATGACCCAGGAATCCAACTTCACGCAGCCAGAATTCACACTTGCTGAACTTGGCATACAGTTGGTGCTCTCGAAGCTTGTCTAGGACCATCCTCAAGTGTTGCTCGTGCTCTTCTTCCGACTTTGAGAAGACAAGAATGTCATCAATGAAGACAACGACAAACTTTTCCAAATATTCCATGAAGACCTTATTCATGAGATACATGAAGTAAGGTGGGGCATTGGTCAATCAAAGGACATGACCGTGCATTCATCTGAGCCATATCTGGTTACAAATGCCGTCTTGAATATCTTGGGGTCGATCTTGATTGGTAGTACCCAGATCTGAGGTCGATCTTGGAGAACACCTTGGCCCCATTGAGTTGATCAAGCAGATCTTCAATCTTGGGAAGTGGGTACTTGTTCTTGATTGTAACTTCATTGAGGAAGCGGTAGTCAATGCATAGGCGGATGGTACCGTCCTTCTTTGCCACAAATGAGCAGGTGATCCCCAAGGGGAGGCACTAGGCGGATAAATCCTTCCTCAGCTGCTCTTCCATTGCTTCTTCAATCTGCTAACTCCTCCGATCCCATTCTATAAGGCTTCTTATAGATGGGTCCTGCTCGGTATGAGCTCGATGATGAACTCAATGTCTCGGTCGGGAGGCATTCTGGTAGCTCATCGGGAAAAACATCGGGATACTCACATACTACGGCACTTGTTCCAATCCAAGTTCGATCAGACGAGTTGACTTGGTTGGCTTGAGCGGAAGGAGGGTTGGAGAATGCAAACTTAACCGACTCCTCGGCCATTGGTCATAGTGACAGATCCGGTTGGCGCAATCAATCAAGCCTTGGTGCTTGCTGAGCAAATCCATTCCCAAGATCACATCAAGCCTTGTGATTTCGGATGATAAGGTCTGCTAGAATTCTACCCGTTAATGGTGATCCCGAATCCTTTACATCCTATCTTGGCTCTCATCTCTGCTCCGGGGGTTTGTACCACCATAGGGTTATTCAGGGGTGTAGGGGTCATGCCACTTTTTAAAGCAAAACTTTGGGTGACAAAAGAATCGTGGCTCGATATCAAACAAAATAGTTGCGGGTGCTGAATTGACAAGGAGGCATTACCCGGCCGACGTCCGGGTCTTCTGGGCCTCTTCGTAGTGACATGATTCACACGACCCTGCCATTGTTGGGCAAGTTGCGGGATCTTGGTTCCTCGGTGGCATCCACGGCCTTGTCTGGGTTCTGCGCATTAGGCGCGCGGGCGTCGGGCATCTTGTTGGGGCAATTCTTGGAGTAATGCCTGGCTGTCCACATCGAAGCAAGTGACTTGGTTGGGGATGGCGCCCTTACCGACATTATTATTGGGGTTGTTGTAAGCTGGCACAGGGTTGGCATCTTCTGAGGTGGGTAGTTGGTGCGGGTGCGAGGAGCTCTTGGCTGCTGATAGGTTGGCTTGACCGGAGCTAGCTGCCACGCAGACGAGGCTTCACGGTTCTTTGGAGCTACCCTTGCTGATCATCTTAAGCTTCTGAGTGTCATCAAGGCACGTCGCTTGTCCTCAAGCATGAGTGCCTTGTTCACCGAATCGAGGAAAGGTTGGGCGGTCACACACAACAAGCGAGTCTTGCTGAGTCTGGTTAAGGCCTTCCATGAAGCGCTCCCTTTTGGCAGCATCATTGCTGACATCCTCGAGGCATACCTTGAGAGAACACGAACTTCGCATGTACTCCTTGATAGTGCTACTACCTTGCTTGGGGCTCGGAACTCACGCTTCTTGATGGCCATGATTCGGAAGGAATGTGGGCCTTGCGGAATTCTGTCTTGAAGGTGTCCAAGTGATGTCTTGCTCAGCATGCATGGCCTTGAATCCATCCCACCAAGCTCTGGCAGTCCCCACGAGGCGATGGGCAGCATATGCCACTTTATCACGGTCCTCGGTGCATCCGACTAGTGCCGGCAGATCCTCAATAGTGCGGACCCGATTAAATGCGCATCCGGGGTTCAGCGGTCTCGATGAAAGTGGGTGGTGCATGCTTCTTGAACTCCACCGTGTGGAGCGTCCATGGCCGTGTCCGCCGCCGGTGGCGATTGACAACGAGCAATCATCTGGAGTGCTTTAGTGTTGGCTTGGCGCTCCTCTAGGAAGGCTTGGAGAAGCTGAGCCAAGTCCATGCTCGGAGGAGGTGGTGGTGGTGGAGTCTGTCCTTGGGCTTGGTCTGGCGGCTCTGCCTCGCAGAACCTCCGGCTTCTTCTGGCTGGGTAGAGGTACCGATCACGGTTACAACAGGCATCTTGTTGGGCGGTCAAGGTCTCATGATCGGGAAGATAAAATGAGGGAAAGCAATATAGATGGGATGCCTAGTAAGGGGGTGGTGTGACACAAAATTTAAGTTAACAAGGGCCGGAAGGGCCAAACTCATGCATTAAAACCAAATGGGAAATGTAGTGGTTTACAAGTTCCTTGAAGGAAAATGCGACTTCATCAAAGCAAGTTGAAAGCAAACACAACATAACATGGTTTCATAAGAACCATTACAAGGACTCGACTTAAAAAGGGGTACACGACCTATCCTACCATAGGATCTGAGCTAGCCTATCCTAGTCTGAACAGGGTCTAAGTGGTGGAATGCTCGATCGGGTATTCTGGCTCCTCTGGGTCTTCCTCCTCTTCTTCATCGGTCTTGGTCTCTTCGTCGCTTGAGGAAGCGGGGAAGTGGAGGAGCTGAACACGGCGCTACTTTGCCGGCGGCGTCGTGAAGAGGTTGCGGTACTCCTTTGCCGTCATCACGGTGTGGCTGAGGTGATCCTTGGCATGTGCGACTGTGGGGTCGTCGCCTTGATAAGCT
The DNA here is from genome assembly GCA_021437245.1 of Aegilops speltoides. Classification (NCBI taxonomy): domain Eukaryota; kingdom Viridiplantae; phylum Streptophyta; class Magnoliopsida; order Poales; family Poaceae; genus Aegilops; species Aegilops speltoides. The sequence goes on from CM038147.1 coordinate 257,371,516, forward strand.
ACTGCGGGCTGTCGAGGGGTGCTCCATCCTTCTTGATCCTGTCCGCCTTCATCTGAACTATCGGAGGAGCTCCTTGGTCTCGCGGAGTTCCTTCGAAGCTCCGTCGACTCGAGGCAGTCTTGTGCGGCGGTGTCGGCACACAAGCTGAAATAGGTGCAGGCGGAGAAAAGTCCCTCGTCAAGGGTGGTGCTGGTGCGCTGCTCTCGTCATCACCTTCCTTACGATAAAGGCAGGTGTCGAGTGGCTGGCTCACTCGCCATCTCCGGCGGGAGATCCGGGGCAGTCGGCGCCTTAGGGCAGGCAGATCTCCACGGCGAGGAGCAGTGTCGCCATCTGGGGTCCCTCAAAGAACCAGCTCGTCGGGGAGTCGTTCGCCCTCACGACTACCTCCACGTGATACTCCTTCTTGGTGCTGTCGACCCGGTGCTCGTGGTAGGAGAAGGTGGGGACTCGAGTGAACTGGCACTTCCTGAGGCTATCCTCAAGAAGCACGGGAAACCCAGTGGTCAGGAAGTCCTCGGGTACGGCGGCCATCTACAAAAGTGGAAAGGGAAGGGTCAATAAAGGAATGTGACCTATGTTTGGGGATACTAACATAAAACATAGGTATATGGGTAATCTAGGGGATAGTCTCGCTCTAACTAACGCCCATGCTAACAAAGGCTTCCTACAGTCAGGATGGCTCTGGTACCAGCACTGTGGGGACCCCGACTCATAAGTCGTGATCACCGAATGCACGTGTACAGTGATCCCAGAAATCAATGCTCACTGAACACATAGAAGCTGAATAACAAGAGTCTTACATCCATACAGACCGTCTTACACAAATTGTGACCATTATGGTCAAGTCTTACATCGATAAAGCCTTAAGGGCTGAACATCAAATGAAACATAAGCAGCAGAAATCGTCGTTGATAAGTAGAACCCATGCCATCTGCCTAACCCTACGGGCATTACATTGGGAAGCGTCCTAGTTAGCATGATCGTCTCCAAAGAACTCTTCTTGAACTCCGGTTCTTCCATGCAGTCAATTAAATAACCCGTGGCAAGTCAATGAGTACTTTGAATGTACTACAAGCAACCCATGATTTGGTCCAAGGTACAACAATGCATGACATAGGTAAATTTTGCATAAAGCTAGTTTTTAATGCAATGACATGTTCAACATCCTATAAAGCATGCATCAAGAGAATTCAAGTAACCATGAGAACTGGTCACGAGATATCAACATAAATAGAATGGGCACCAACCCATTTATCATAAGCAGTGGGCACCAACCCATCTCGATCGTGTCAAGTCCTTTGGCTTGACCCAAGTTATCTCCATCATCACACACACTTTGGGTCTAAAAACAAGTGGGCGTAGCCCAAGAGCGGTTACCCAACTGTCCATGACCGTGGACACGGCTATTCGAATAGTTTACACTCTGCGGAGGTTGCACACTTTACCCACTAGATCCGGGAACTTCCGTGTCATCCACGACCAGCGGTACCTCAAGTACCGGGGTAAGCACCAGTCACTACCTTTCCCTAGACGACACTAACATGGAGTCCACTCGATTGGTAGTAATCCCCGTGCCACACGCTTCACATCATAAAGTTGTGGAGCCTCGCTCCCATATTCATCACATACCACAAGCATGGGGTACCAACGGTGTGTCCAGTGCCCTGTGAAAACAGTCATGGCCGCCCTACCTGGCACGACCCCGTCCCAAGAGAGAGCACCAACTCTCCCCTGTCACTAGTAATGTGGGCTCCAAGCTAGTATCGGTCTAGGTACTCAATAATGCCCTTTCCCATATAAGGGTAGAGTGGTTGCGCATGTAAGGTTGGAATAACGGTCGCAACTCCGACCAATCCATTTTGAAAACAACACACCCTTTTGCTTGGCACACCACTTCGTCATCAAGTGGTCACCCATCTCATCATCTCCCTTGGGCATAAGTGGCACCCGACGGGGTTTTCGAAAAGACTTTGAAAATATTTTTGTCTCCATCACCATGCATATCCCCGTCCTTTTTTTGCATAGCACTACTTAGCATCCTATCTACTCCCACCGGCATAACCCTCATAAGAAGGTGGGGCCATGCACAATGCAAGTATCAACGAGAAAATAACGGAGGCAACCAACCCACGTGGTTCGCCCTCCCATCATGATTCCGACGCAACAAGAATAAGAGCTATATATGACATGCTTGTAAAGGGTTTTCATAGTCATGGTCAAAGGGCTGCTTGCCTTGGTTGGCTTGATCTTCAAAGTCTTGAGCCCTGCTCCTCCTTCTTCCTCGGCTACCTCGTCAAACCACGGGATCTAACGTCATGAAAACAACGAAAAAATAAGACAATAATAAAAACAGAAAAGTCAAAGTGCTCGGAAAAATGTCAACTTATTTTTGTAAAATACTAGGAGGAAAGCTAGGGAGGGACAAGTCTTGGTTTTGGTTACGGAGTAGCGAGAATAGGAGATATGGATTTTCAAAGGCTTATTTAAATGCTAAAATCACATTTAAATATCTCTGAGAGAAGAAAAGTTTGTTGGATTTGAATGAAAGTTGCACCATTAAATAGGTTGCAATATTCTAGGAATTTAGAAATTGGAATCAATTCATTTGGATAAATATTACATCTGTGGAATTTTTGGAAATAAGACGAAAAAGAAAAAAGAAAAGTGGCTGTGTGCCCTTTGGGCGAAGAAGCCAAGCGGCGGCCAGCCCAGCCAGCCAGCCAGCCAAGCCAAGCCAGGTAGCCTTGTCTTGCGTTTAAACTGACAGGCGGGTCCCTTTGTCGAGGCGTGGTGACAGGCCTGGCCCATGGCCGTCATCGTCAACCTCTGGGCAGAGGCGGCGGGCTCGCCAGGCGGCGATCTGAGGCACGGGAGGTGGTGTGGAGGTACCGTCGAACTCGAGGGCGAGTCGCCGTTCGGGTGGAGGTGGAGGCGGTCGCGGGTGCAGCCTGGTTCGCGGGCGACGAGTCCAGCGCGGAGGTGCCGGGAGGTGGCGACTCCGGCCATTTCCGGCAGCTTCTGAGAGGGAAAAGGAGGAAATGATCGGTGAGGCGAGGAGTCGGATCGAGAGAAAAGGCGGAGGAGGCTGTACATGCAGACGCCCGGCAGGCCAAGCGGCGGAGCTCGAGCTCGATCTCGAGCTCGAGCTCTGGAGAAAAGTGAGTGGTGCGGGAGGCTGATTGGGAGTGTGGAGGCGGCAGGGAGGAAGAGAGAGACTCGGGGCTGCCTTATATAGGCTGGCCGCTGTTCACCGTAGGCGTGGCCTACGGGCGCCCGCGGGATCGGCTCTGGAGGCCGTTGGAGAAGGCATGGGGCTGTCCACGGCGTTCGTGGGGGTGGAGTAGGGCGCCAGGGAGAAGGAGAGAGAGCTGGGAGAGACACTGGCGCTCGCGCATGTGAGGCCGGGCATTGGCCGAGCCGGGCGGCGTCGGGCACGCGCTGCAGGAGGGGAGAGAGAGAGGGAGAGACAAGGGGGCCTGCACGGTGGCGTGTCACGGACACCGAGGGGCATCGGCCCAGCGGGGGTAGCACGAGGTGGTCGGGGGCCAGCGTCAACGGTCGGGAGCACAGTGACGTGCTCCAGAGCGCGACTTTGGCCGGCATCCACGGCTTTCCCGCGTCGCGCGCGCGTCCACTCGTGTCTGAGAGCTACAGTGGGAATGAGCAAAACCAGGAAAGAGCCTTGGATGCTCTGGTGTGCAGAGGGGAGAGAGAGAGGCTGTGAGAGAGAGAGAGGAAGATGTTGTCTAGAAAGGACAAATGAGGTTCCCTCCTTCTTTCTCATTTCTTCCTCGGGTAGAAAAGCATCTAAGTGACAGAGCGGAACGAGGAGGGGTTGTGGTAAAAAGATGGACTTAAGGAGATTAGTGAAAGTGGTCAAAATAGGCATTTTAATTTTCTGCCAGAAGGTGTTTGATGGAGTTTTGGATAGGCTAATGACTTCCACTGACCAAGATACTCCATGGGGTGAAATGTCACATATAATTAGGGCCTTCCACCCATTTTGAGCTCATTTGGACAAAGTTGCCAATGCAACTCTTGCAAACCATAGAAATGGGCAGAAATGGATTAGTGTAGATCCAGTGGAGTAGATCATTTCTCCTTGATGCGCCACTTGGTGTGGTGGCCTTATTTGGTCATGTGATCAGGCTCACCAAAGTTGGGGTCTTGGAGAAAAAGTTGGTAGTGCAAAGTAGTTCAAACTTGATTACGGTCGAGAGAGGTTTTGAGGCACTTTGACCAAGATTTCCTCTTCTCCAACCTGTGCCATTTGGTCTAGATGCATAATTAGACCATTGGAGCATGTTCACCAAGTTTGAGAACATTAGGACACATTTGGCAAAGTAAAGTTGATCAAACTTGGAATGGACAAAATGGTTTTGAGGGTTTTGATGATGTTATCTTGTTCTCCAAGTCATGAGACTTGGCAAGATCATCAATATGTCATATGTGACATGGTATAATTTTCTGGAATGTTTGGAGAATATTTCCTTTGTAAATATTTCAAAAGCTTGAAATATCCAGGAAGGGTTTTAGAGGATTTGACCAATATTTTGAACATGACCATGTGTTGAAACTCATATATATGGAAAATATATGTCCACTGAGTCTCCCAGATTTTTGTCAAATATTTTTAAAACAATAAAATAATTTTTCCCTATTAAAGACCATTTCTGGCCTTAAGAAAAAGCTTTTAAATAAAATAGTAAAACAACTTCTAAAATTATATTTTTGTGGTTTCTGGGCATCCTATATCTAATAGGAGTCAAATATATTTTTGGAAAGATTTTTACTGCCCTTAATTAAGTACTTGCAGTGCAAACCTCAATTCAGGGGTTTTTGGAAAACTAAATTTAGAAAATACTTTCTGGCCAAATATTTTTGTAAGAAAATTCCATATAGCACTATACACATGGCATGGTCATTGGTCAGGAGCTTGGGGTAAGGAGATGAAATATAGAGGGTAGAGTAGTTGACTATAAGGAGCACTTGAAAAGAAACACAGAGAGAAAACCAACTCCAAATAAAAGCCAAATAATGCAAAAAGTTTTTGTTGGTCCAAATTTTCATGCTTTATTAATGAAAATGAAAATGCAGGGTGTGACACAGGGCCTGCCGGGGCTCGCGGAAGCAAAACCACCTCAACAACCATTCTACCACGACCCACGTCGTCGATCATTGCGGTGTCGAGCCGCAGAGTGACTGGGTGGCAGCCATTCGCCACATGGCTGCCTCTCCTTATAAGAAAAGCCCACAGACGACACCTGTCCTGCGACGTGTCAATAAAGCAGGCGCGAAGCTGGCAAAATAGCCCAGCAAGCCTTGCCGGGCAACCGGCGATGTGACACCAAGTGGTGCATTTAATGCGCCCTGTCAGCCCGTAGAGTTATTGATGATTGCACTGTTTGCTATCATATCAGTGCATAATGACTAGTTTGCCATTATGGTGACCCCTTGATCTTTAAAAGGAGGCCCGTGGCAACCGTAGAAAGGGTTAGAAGATTGGATAACTCACACACCCATACGCGCATAGTCGCTGCTGCCTCAAGGCAACCCCTGCCGGGCAATTGTACTACGCTCTGCAACCAACTTTGCCACCATCAATTCACCAAAGTAGGAGTAGGGTTTTACGCCTCGCGGCGGGCCGAACCTGGGTAAAACTGCCTGTGTGATCCCTCCATGCTACCCCACGCTTGTCTGCTCTTTGTGCAACGCGTCGCCCCCTGCAAGGGGCCTCCTAGTTCCGTAGGTCGCCGTTGTTTCCCGTGACATCTTTGGCACGCAAGGTACGGGGCTCGCTTGTGCGAACCTCAAGGTGTGTGCAGTGCGTCATCTTCACCGCCATCTTCGTCTTCGACGACGCTATCGACCATGGCGCCCAAGAAGAAACCCGGTCCTTCGGCTCACCCATCTACCTTGAAGGCTCCACCGCCAGTGGCCTCTAACATTGCGAGGGGTGCGGGGGCGCACAAGGACGTGGGCACTGCTGGGGATGTGGTCGGAGTAGGCGGCATCGCCACCACATCCCCCGCAGCCAACGCAGGAGCAGGAGGAGCTGGATGAGAGCAGCATCAGCAACATCCTGACGGCCATGCTCCCCAAGGTATGGGTGAGGGGGTTACTCCATCCGCATCCCTATCTCCCGCTGACGGGCACAGCCACAGCAATGGCGCTCGGACCGGGGCGAACCGCCGCCCTGCGTCCGCCCCCGCCACGGGTGCGATTGCAGCGCGTGCACCTCCCCCGGGGCAGGTCAACCAAGCCACTGCGCCCGACGGACCCGCTGGCCCTTGAGCGCCTTCGCCACACCACATTCAGGTGGTCGTCCCCAGCGGCAATGAGGGCCCGTACTACCGCCACGGCCTTTGTCGAGGCCGGCGGCGGTATGATCGACTTCATCATCATCCATGCCAAGTACAGCTTCGAAGGCCATGGAGCGAGCTCAGCTGCTACTGAGGTATCCGCCAGCGGCCGAGCAGATGGGCGAATGGCGTGCCACCATCCAAAGCCTGCTCGGTTTCACCGAAGCTGGGGGCTCACGGCGAGCTGGCCCGCCACGACCTTCCCAAGCGAGAGCAACAGCTCGTGTTGCTGACCGTATGGAAGGGGCCGTCCCTACAGTGTAGCACCTACCACGGCAGCCAGCGCGAGCACAATAGAATCAAGACCCTGACGATGTCTCGGTGGCCTCTTCTGACCCTCAAGTACGTCCAGGCCAACATCGAGCCCCGAAGGATGGGCAAAGATGAGACGCGCGCGTCGTCATCGAGCAACGCCACGACAACCTCCATTGGACCGACGGGTGCGACGGCCTCAATGTCGACGAACCTACGCTCGGTGTTGGCGGGTGCCTACCTTTTGAGGTTGGCTGCCCCGCCTTTACACGAGAGCTGCGGCATGTCCGTTGGCCGTCTGTTTGCACATTCAAGCCAGAGATACCTGAGAAGTATGATGGGAGGCTAAACCCGGCAGAGTTCCTGGGCATCTACACCATCGCTGTTTAGGCTACGGGGGGAAGAGATGAGAAGGTGTTTGCCAACTACTTCCCTTTGGCCCTCTAGTCCAATGTGAGGTCTTGGCTGATGCACCTATCGGAGAACTCCATTTTGTAGTGGGCTAACCTGTGCCACGCATTCATTGGCGCCTTTACTGGCAGTCATCAAGAACCCAGCAGGCCCAACGATTTGCAGCTTCTCCGGCAAAAGGAAGGAGAAACCCTCTGTAATTGAAATATCCCAAATATCCATCCGATAGATGTAATATCTGCCTTCCAGTCCAATATGTGCAACCGTCGTATTCATTCCAAGATGAAAGTGCGGTTGCCCAAGACTATGAAGGAGATTTACACATTGGTGGATAAGTGTGCTCGGATGGAGGAGGGAAGGAAGTTGCCCAGAGTGGAAGATTGCACCAGCGTTGATTCAGAAGATGAGGTTGAGTCAATCAGTCAGAAGAAGAGCAAGAAGAGCTGTAAGAAGCGAAGAGATAAGGTAGTGATGACTGTTGAAGGATCTGGTATGCCTAGTACCGGCAAGAAAGCCGAAGCTGAGGCCCCCAGCAAGGAAGCTGCCGCGTGCACTAACTGCCGTGAGGCCACGGCTGCCGAGAAACCTGGGAAAGGCGATGGGCCGTACTGCAAGATTCATCGGACCAAGGGCCACGACCTTTAAGAGTGTTACAGAGTTGAGCAGCTTGTCAACAAACAAAGAGCAGAATATGAGAAGCATGATAAGGGAAAATGTCAGAATGTTGCTAGTGGGAAGGGCCGGGGTGATGAAGTAAATCACCCCGGCAAACCCTTTCGGAAGCAAGGAAAGCCCGCCAGAGGTTGGGAGAAGGAAACTTGTGAAGATGAAAGTGATGGAGGGGATGAAGAGGAAACCAGTAAGCAAGAGTTTCAGAAAGCCACAGACGCCTTGTGCATTGGCAGAGGTGCTTCTATACACACTTCTCACCTTCAGCTCAAACGGTGGGCACGAGAAGTCAATGCCGTAGAAATAGAGCCAGCGGCCCGGAAGCCGCTCAAATGGTCCCATACGCCCATCATCTTTAATGAGGAGGATCATCCTAGTTGTACCACTGCGGTAGGATGTTTGCCGTTGTTGGTCTCCCCAACAATTAATTCGCAACCTCAAGGTCACAAATATGTTGGAGGACGGCAGGGCCAGGTTGAATCTCATTTCCCCGGCAGTCATTAGCAAGCTTCAGATAGGAGAAGATCAGCTTGAGGTTATCGGCATGTTTCAAGGAGTTTATCCCGGCAGGAGCCATCCTAAGGGAAAGATCACGTTGCCGGTGTCGGCGTCCTGGGAACGGGGTTACCCAGACTTGCCTTCCTGCGGCCCATGACGTGGCTCCACCAACGGCCCAGTATGGCCCACCTTCAGCAGCAACAACTCAAGACCCTTGCGAGGGGCCGAGCCTCGCGAGGCAGACAACATCAAGACCTCCAAGGGAACGACCTCACGGCTGGCTCCGGAGGAGCGGAGATATCTATGCAAGGGGCACCTCACGAGGTTCACATGACGTGAGCCGTGACGACCAAGGCCAGCCGGACGCCCGTAGTGTGATGTTCGATTTCCTCTTTGGTGCTAAAGAGGCAGTATGACGAGAGTCCCGAGGCATCAGGCAAAGGTTTCCATATTGCTGCAACAAGACCAGACCAGTAGGATGGCAGGACGGAGGTCATCCCAGAGCCCACAGCAGCGTCACCACCAGAGCCTTTGGCAGGCGAAGAATACTTTTGTCAGGATAGCTTGTACTAGCTGTCTCCCTTCAAAATTGGCCGTTGTGGGATCCCTTACCGCCTACATTTGGGAAGAGGACCGAGGCCTCTATAAATAGGACTAGCCACCACCATAGACAGGGACGGAACATTGAGATCACCCTCACCCTCACCAGCTCATAGAACTCAAGAACACCTCTCCTCCTGAGGCTGTTCACCATTTTACCAGTTCATCCGTAGCCCTCGAGGAAATCCACCACCATCACACTGGAGTAGGGTATTACACCACACTGTGGCCCGAACCAGTATAAACCCTCGTGTCTCGTGTTCTTTGAGTTCGCCGAGCTGGGCCGTTGGATTGTTGAGCGAGCGAGCTGGGGAGAGAGTGTTCTTCATACTCACCCCAGAGTTCGAACCTCTCAAAGGTCTACGGAGCCCTGAATCCAACATTTGGCGTGCCAGGTTGGGGTGCACCAAATCCTCTCTTCTGTCAATAAACACACCGCTGCTCCACTGCTTCCTTGGTTGACGCTCGTCGACCTTGTGCTGAGCGAGGAGCCATCCTCGCCACCCACGTCGCCCAGACGGCTCCCGCCGGCGGGCCTCCCCGCCGTTCTCCATCACCTGCTGCCAACACTGCCATCGGCCCAGCAGGGCACAAGCAGCAAGCCTCGTCGCTGCACCCCTTCGTGCGGCGGGACGGACGCATCGCCACCCCATCGCGGACTCCGGCCGGCTCGACGTCTCACGCTCGCCAGCGGCCCAGCGGGCGTGCGAGATGCCTTTGCTCATGGCGTCTGACTGCTGCGCTCTTGCCCGTTGATGACCTCTCTGGCGGCTGAACCGCATTGCCGAGCTCGTCAGCGCCGCTGGGGGCTCTCCTGCATCGTCCCTCTCTCTACCTCGCCCACCTCCCGCTGCAGGCGACGTGGTCCATGGAGTGCCTCCGCCGCCTCCACTTCAGGACGTCGCCCTCACACCAAGGCGTGTGGCTCCGCAGCGCGACCCACAGCGCAGGGCGCCCGCACATGAAGAAGGAAGCTGCCAGGAGGTCCAGCAGCTACGAGAAGGTGCTCCTGCACTGCCACCACTGCCACGTCAAGATCGCGCGCCCCCTGCAGCGGCGGCGCGTGGCCATGAAGACCAAGCTCCACCTCCGTGACGGGCTCAAGTGGCCATAGCAGGCTGCCGAGCCTTCACTCACGAGCTGTGCAACGTCGTCTGGCCTGGGAAGTTCAAGCCCGATTTGCCTCCACGCTACGATGGAACCCCCGGCCCTGCTGAGTTCGTGCAGCTCTAGGAGATAGGCATCGAGGCGGCCAGTGGTGATGAGAAAGTCATGGAGAACTGGTTTCCCATGGCCCTTAAAGTCGGTGCATGTTCCTGGCTCCTGAACCTGCCGTGGGATCGATCACCTCCTGGGGCGAGATGCGCGAGCGTTTCGTCGCCAACTTCCAAGCACTCGCGACCACCCACCAGCCGTAGGTGACCTGCGGCACATCAAGCAGCAACCAGGGGAAATCCTGCAGAAGTACATTCAGCGCTTCAACAGCGTCCGCCTCAAGATTCCCAAGGTGACGGATGAGACATCATCTCGGCATTCTCCGATGGCGTCCGCAATGTCAAGATGAAGGAAGAGCTCGCCAACCACGAGGACTTGTGCATGTCCTTGGAGCTGTTCAACAAAGCGACCAAGTGCGTGAGAGCTGAGGAAAGGCGCCTTTCCCTCGTCGAGCTCCCGGGTGCAGACCCAGAAGACAAGAATTCCAAGGCCAAGGACGTGAAGCGCAAGGGGGTGCCCGTGTTTATGGCTGAACCAAAGATGAAGCGCGGCCGCGACCACACGGAGTCATCCAAGGGCAACCGCCCGTTCTGCGCCTTCCACTGTACACAGCCACAACACCAATGACTGTTAGGAGCTCAGGGCCATCCACGGCCAGGCGCCGGTTGGCATACGACCAAGAACGATCGAGGCTACTGATGCGTGGAGGAGGCCGAATAGGAGGACGCTAGGACGACCATGGCCCCCGCCAGGAGTGGCGAGACCAGCCTCGTGAGGACCCCTGGCACGACCAGCCTCGTGAGGCCGCCTGGAGGGACCAGCCTCTTGACGACCGCCCTCAAGGCAGAGCCGGCCTCCCTCCACCGCCACCACCACCAAGAAGGAATGACGACCAGGACAAGGGTCCTGGGGGCTTCTAGGAGCCACACGCCATCACCTGCATCTTGGGCGGTGCGCTGGCCCCAGCCTCTTAGTGCCTCTTGAAGCAGTTCGCCCGAGAAGTGAACGCGTCTCTTCCTAGGCTCGAGGCCACGCGGCCGCTCAAATGGTCCAAGTGCGCCATCACCTTCAGCTCGGGTGACCAGCTCACTGTGCGGATGAACTTCACTTGTCTCTCTACTATGGTGGCTAGCCCTATTTATAGAAGCCCTAGTCCTCTTCCCAAATATTGAGCGGGAAGGGATCCAACAACGGCCATTTTGAAAGGGGACAGCTAGTACAAGCTATCCTGACTAAAGGTGGTCTTCAACTGCCAAAGGTGATGGTGATGATGTCGTCTTGGGCTCCACGGTGACCTCCGTCCTGCCATCCTACTGGCCTTGGTCTCGTTGCACCGATAAGGAAACCTTTGCCTAAAGCCTCGGTACTCCGCGCCTGCGTTTGCCCCCTTGCACCAAAGAGGAAACGAGGACACTGCGCAGGCTGGCGCCCACCTGGCAACCGCCTAGTCTTGCTCGTCATGGCTTGCGTCATGAGCACCTCGTGAGGACCCCTTGCCTTGATCTCTCCGCCTCCTCGCGAGCCTGCCCAGTGAGGCCACCCCTGAGGAGGCCTTGTGTCGTCCGCCCCGCGAGGCTCGGCCCCTCGCGAGGGTCTTGAGTGTTTGTTGATGAAGACGGGCCATACTGGGCCGCTGGTTGAGCCACACAGCAGGCCGCAGGCAGGCAAGTCTTGGGACCCCCATTCCCAGAATGTCGACAGTAGCCCCCGGCCCCAAGGCATGCTCGGACTTGGCTTAGCAGCGAAGCCAAAGGGCAAGTGTAGAGCGCCGCGGGCCCCAACAGCCTACGGCCTTGGGTAACACATGGCGACTGATTGGACGTGGGCGTCTCCGCTTCCCCACGCCGCCTCGACAACTGCCTGATTTGACGAGTCCCTGCTGCATGCAAAAAGAGTCCTCATTACCTGCGATAGTGGAGGTCGACGGTTGGCCTCCCATGGACTATAAATGGGGAGGGGCGAAAGCCCCCGTTACTCATCTCCTCTTGCTCCGCCTGCTTCTTCTCCCTCCTTGCTCCTGTTGCTTGCAGCGCCCCATGGTGCCCGTGAAGAGGTTCTTGGCTGCGGAGAAGGGGAAGGCTCGCCAGGAAGGGCCTGGTTGTCCTCCGCCCAAGCATGATCGAGGTCGTCCTCGCAAGCATCCCGCGACCCCTATCGTGGTTTCCCGTGGTCGCGGCGGCGGCCCTTCACACGGTGGTGGCTGCCCATTTCAAGGCAGCCCAGTTGGTGGGGGAAGGCGTGCCGTGGCTGCACGGCCTCCCCGGTCGTGCTTCCATTGGCGGAAGGTGCTGCGGAGTTCGTTAATGGTCGAGACAACCCGGCGGCAGCTGCTCTAGCTCCTCGCTTCTTCACGGTGAAGCGCGGCGGCGGCCCGGCGAATCTGGTTGCAGGCGGATGACTGCTGCAACAGGGCCTCCTGGGTTGCGGTGGAGATCTCCATCACCGGCAATGTAGCCCTGACCCGGGGCTGGCAGATGTTTGCCCGCGCGCGTGGCCTGGGCAGGCGGTGCACCCTCCACTTGAAGTATGACGGGGACACGACCCTCTACGTGAGCGTGTTCGGAGAAGATGCTCGCCGTCTTGGGTGCTACCATGAAGACGATGATGGCGAGGAGGTGCTCGGCCTTGGCCGTGACGAGGGCGAAGGCGAACCCGCTCCCGGCGGCGAGCGCAGCTCATCAAGCTTCAGTGGCTCCTTCTCCGGCGACAGCTCCTCCAGCGGTGGCAACGATCAGCCACCACGCTACCGCGCCCGCTTCGTGGGCGGTAGCGGGTCATCCCGTCGCCGCGCTCCGGTGAAGCACGAGGCGGAGTCTGATTGAGCTCAGGAAGACGACGTAGATCCCTCCTCGCGAGCTGTTACAAGGTGCGCGCTGCTTTTATTCTGTTTCCTCCTTTTCCTGCATCGAGAGAGAGAGAAGTATGGGGCCCTGTGGGGGCGTGCAACAGACTATGATCCCCTAATTATCGTATTGCATTTATTGTTCCTGTGCTGTGTTATGGTGTCGTTGTTATGTGTCTGCGCATAGGAACAACTTAGCTCGGGATGTTTGCAGTAGTTTCCACCTCACGAGGTGCCTACTTGAGGCCTCGCCGGGCGCCTTAAGAGCTGCAAAAAATCTGTTGGGAGAATCGTTTCCGAACCTTGGTCGCGAGGGTTGCCGGCCAGGTGTCTCCTGTTTATTCGTCATTGTTGCTATGTCAATTGCTTGCGTGTTGCTCTTTGCCATGTCATCATCTGCATATTTTTCAAAACTAGCATCCGTTCGGGTCCTCCCGGTTCTCTCCATTGTCTGTTCGGAGTCCAGACACACTCGCACGCACCCGTCACCCCCTCTCAGACCTTGTTTCATGAGCGGGAGAAAAACGTTCTCGCAATGGGTCGGTATTTGCCGAGTGGCCTTGGTATAGCACCGGTAGACCGCCCGTCAAATTTTGTTCCATTTGGAGGTCGTTTTATGCCCCAACGGTTAACCGCATAGCCCGAAACCCCTCTATCTTTGCAGCCCAACCCCTCTTCGCCACAGCCCATGAGCCCAACCAAACCCCATCCATGCTCTCGGTCGTTCGATCACGATCGTGTGGGGGAAAACCGCAACTCATTTTGACTCTCCTAGCTCCCTCTACCTATATAAACAACTCCCCCTCCTCAAATCACGGATGAATCACTCTAACCCTAGTCGTCTTCCTCCTCCGTGCCATCGGACATGTCTGGCCCGCAGCCGGATGTCCACCGCCACCTCATCGCAACCAATCGCCTCCTGCCATCTCACCCGCGCCGCCCCAGCCTCTCAGCACCCGGCACATCGCTGCCGCCGTCCCCCCTCTCTCTCCACTGCTGCCAGGGCCCACGGGGCCAAGATCCGGCCCGCGGGGCCCGAGCCGTCGCGCTGCCGCTGCCCACGAGGCCACGGTGCCCAGCTCCCGAGCCAGCGTGCCCGTGCCGCCCGCGCTTCGCCCTCGCGTCGCTCTGCCGTTCCGTCGCGGCGGCGAGGCCTCGCGAGCCCCATCGCCCGGCCCGCCGCCCCTTCCTCGCCGGTCGCCGCCGCCGCATCGCCGCCCGCGCGCCCGGCCGTCCCTAACCGTCCGCGGCCTCGTCCCCGCGAACTCCCCCTCCGCCGCACCACCTCACCCCGCCGCCGGAGCTCCAAGCTCGCCGGAGCGCGCCGCCCTCCGTCGCTGCGCCACGGATCCAGTCGGGCCGGACCGGATCCGGCTGTCCCTGACCTCCCCGGCCTCGTCCCGCGCCCTCTCCGGCCTCCTCCTCGCCGGAAGCCCCGCCAAAGCTGGCCGGAGTTCCTCTCCGGTCAGATCCGGAGAAGATGGACCAGATCCACCAGTTCATCGATCCAAACGCGCCGTCCCCGCCCCGGATCTCTCCGTCCCGCACGACCCCGTCCAGTTTCGGAGGGTAAAATTACACCAAGTCTCGGAGATTTTCAACATTCTGGTGCATACTTTGACATGCCATAACTTCGTGTGTGCTGCTCCGTTTCATGCATATAATATATAAAAATGTTCATTGTGAGATGCTCTAGATTTCATACCATTGTGCAATTCTTGTTTGAGTTCATCTTGATGCCCTTATCATCGTTGCAGGTGTGCTATATGATGTTAACTGCTATCTGTTAACAGAACTTGTTAATTTGTCTTTTTCATTGCATTTTGTGTGTGCATCCTATACTTGATGTCTACATGAGTTTTGAGCTACATCATGCCGTCTTGAGAGTGGTGCGATACATGTATTTTTGGGTGTCTTGTAGTGAGTGCATCGAGCTCGTGAAGTAGGGTACTTGATGTTACTGGTTTGCTAGGCTGAATCTGTTATATCCTGATGCTATGTAAACCTACTGCTACATGTCATTCTATGCATAATCTGGAGATGTTCACTAAGGATGTTTTGTTATACATGTCATGCTATATCCATCCGTGCCCCTGGTTGCATTTATAGCTTGCTGTAGATTGTTCATATCATGATCCAACGTAGCTAAATAATGTTGTTGTCAGCCTGTTAACATTAAGTTCAGTTTTGCCATGTGTTTTGCTAGTGGTCCATGCACCCTATGAACTTATTTTTGCCATTATTAGCCTCCTAAATATGTCATATTACTGTTGGTAACCTTGTAATGCCATGTATTGCTCTGTGGTGAGTGGTACAAGCTCACCAACATGCCTACTTATCGCTGTTCCTGCCATGTTTGAATCTGTCATATTACTTGCCATGTTTGTATGGATGCTACCATGTTTTCTGTTGATCTTTGGAATTAGTTCAGTAAGGGAGTTTTGTTGTCTATCTTTAGTATTAGCACGCCATGCCTTTGTTTGCCATGTTAAGTTCTTGTAGCATGATGTTTGATAGCTCTAAACATTGCAACCTGATGTTATTTCTGCTAAGTCTGAAACCGTTATTATTTGCAATCTTGCCATGTCCTTTTGAGGTTGTTCTAGTGATTTATGGAGATAGTCCTTTAAACTTGTAGAGTGTGTGTTGAACCGTTGCTCTGTTTTGAGTGTGCTCTATATGAAACTTGCTTGATTTTGCATGTAATTTCATATTATCATGTTGCATCCATGTTTTGAGAGTGTTTGCTTGACATTTGTATGCATTTTGCATCAATGCCATGTTAACTTGTTTTGCTCATATCTTCTAGGACGTAGCTCCGAACTAAATGAACTATATACGTAACTTGACTAGAATTTCGTGTAGATTCTTTTGGTGCTCTTTAACTTGATGTTTAACAACTTCAACTTAATGTTTGTTCAGTTCTGGACCAATTTCTAAATTTGCATACGAGGACTTACCAGATTTGTTATATGTTGTTTCCGGCCTCATTTAAACTTGCTTTGATGTGTTGCTCTTGTATGTATCATCTCTTGCCATGAGTTGCTTCATGTATCCTTTGGCATGCATCATGCTTGGTTGAGCATCAGGCCTTGTTCATGTGTGGTGTGTTTACTATGTTGTGTGCTTCTTCTCGATAGTTCCCGTTTCGTTGCGATTGTGAGGATTTGTTCGTCTATGCTTGGTTCGTCTTCGTGACTTCATCTTCTTCATGGACTCGTTCTTCTTCCTTGCGGGATTTCAGGCAAGATGGCCGTCACCTTGGATCTCACTACTATCATTGCTATGCTAGTTGCTCTGTTTTATCGCTTTGCCGCATTACCTACCACTTGCTTATCAAGCCTCCCAAATTACCTTGGTCACCCTTCCTAGCAAACTGTTGTTTGGTTATGTTACCGCTTTTGCTCAGCCCCTCTTATAGCGTTGCTAGTTGCAGGTGAAGATGAAGATTGCTCCATGTTGGATTATGTTTATGTTGGGATATCACAATATCTCTTATATTATTAATGCATCTATATACTTGGTAAACGGTGGAAGGCTCGGCCTTATGCAGTGTTTTTGTTCCTCTTGCCGCCCTAGTTTCCGTCATATCGGTATTATGTTCCCGGATTTTGCGTCCCTAACGCGGTTGGGTGATTTATGGGACCCCCTTGACAGTTCGCCTTCAATAAAACTCCTCCAGCAAGGCCCAACATTGGTTTTACCATTTGCCTACCACCTATACCTTTTGCCTTGGGAGTAATTAACCCGAGGGTCATCTTTATTTTAGCCCCCCCCGGGCCAATGCTTGTCTAAGCGTTGGTGCGAAACGGGCAGACTGCGGGGCCACCACGGGGCAACTCGAGGACTGGTTTTACTCGTAGGCTGACCTATCCGGTGTTGCCCTCAGAACGAGATATGTGCAGCTCCTATTGGAATTGTCGGCACATCAGGCGGCTTTACTGGTCTTGTTTTATCATTGTCGAAATGTCTTGTAAACCGGGATTCCGAGACTGATCGGGTCTTCCTGGAAGAAGGAATATCCTTCGTTGACCGTGAGAGCTTGTGATGGGCTAAGTTGGGACACCCCTGCAGGGTATTATCTTTCGAAAGCCGTGCCCGCGGTTATGTGGTAGATGGGAATTTGTTAATGTCCGGTTGTAGATAACTTGACACTTGACTTAACTAAAACGCATCAACCGCGTGTGTAGCCGTGATGGTCTCTTTTCGGCGGAGTCCGGGAAGTGAACACGGTTTTGGGTTATGTTTGACGTAAGTAGGAGATTCAGGATCACCTCTTGATCATTGCTAGTTTCACGACTGTTCCTTTGCTTCTCTTCTCGCTCTTATTTGCGTATGTTAGCCACCATATATGCGTAGACGCTGCTGCAACCTCACCACTTATCATTTCCATACCCATTAAGCTTTGCTAGTCTCCATACCCATGGTAATGGGATTGCTGAGTCCTCGTGGCTCACAGATTACTACAACAACAGTTGCAGGTACAGGTTATCACGATGATCATGGCCGAGGCGATGTTTGCTTGTTTTGGAGTTCTTCTTCTGCTTCTTCTTCGATCAGGGGATAGGTTCCAGGTCGGCAGCCTGGGCTAGCAGGGTGGATGTCTTTTGAGTTTCTATTTGTGTTTCATCCGTAGGCGGATGTTGCTCTTATGTATTGTGATGTTGTATTCATGTGGAATGTGTGCCTTTTGTATGTATCCACATCTATTATGTAATGTTGATGTAATGATATCCACCTTGCCAAAGTGTGTCAATATGCGGTTCTATCCTTGGTGGGACCTTTGAGTCTCTTTAGGATAGTATCGCATATTGGGCGTGACACATGGACTGGGAGGGGTGCTCCCGGGGCGAACTTGAACGAGAGAGCCTCACGAAAATTAAGAGAGGAAGGGCTCACGAGGGTGCCCATGCAGCCCCCTCGCGAGGTTCGCAAGAGAGACAACGAGTCAGACAAAAGCTGAATACAGAGAACAGGGGCAGATGAAAGTGCAACTATCCCTAGGTGGTTTTGTTAATTCCTAACAACATATATCTCATTGAGCTAATGCTATTTCAAGATAAATATTTCAAGAAAGCTCAATGATTGGCATGGCATGGATGAGAAAAGTGGATCCCTCAAAATGCTAAGGACAAAAGGAATTGGCTGAAGCTCAAAGCACAAGACTCTACATTTTCTATTTCAGGGATCCAAGATCACATTGAGTGTGAAAAGCCAATACTATCAAGGAGGGATGAGGTATTGCTTAATGGATTTCTTGCTCAAAGTGCTTAGTGATATGCTTTAAAGACCTCAACTACTTTCTCATATCCACATATGACCTAAACCAAAAGTCAAACTCGGCCCCACCAATTCTTCCTATCTGGTGCCAGCGAGTTCAAATGTCATAGCCACTTCCACAAACCCTAGGCAAATCGGTCTCACCGATAGGGATCTCGGTCCCACCGAGATGGGGTTGTAATCTCTCTGTTTCCCTTTGTAATGTTTCGGTCAAACCGAGATGAGCGATTGGTCCCACCGAGATTACAATGCAAACTCTATGTTTCCCTTCCGTAACGTTTCCGTGTAACCAAGATGAGCGAACCGGTCCCACCGAGTTTGCCTGACCAACTCTCTGGTTAGCTTATTACCAAAATCGGTCTCACCGAGATTACGTTATGCCCTAACCCTAACCATATAGGTCCTACCGAGTTGCATGTCGGTCCCACCGAAAATCCTAACGGTTACATTATTTGCTACATCGGTCCGATCGAGTTTCACGATTCGGTCCCACCGAGATTGGTATGTTGTGTGTAACGGATAGACTTTGTGTGGAGGCTATATATACCCCTCCACCCACTCTTCATTCATGGAGAGAGCCATCAGAACGTGCCTACACTTCCAACCTACATTTTCTGAGAGAGAACCACCTACACTTGTGTTGAGACTAAGATATTCCATTCCTACCATATGAATCTTGATCTCTAGCCTTCCCCAAGTTTCTTTCCACTCAAATCTTCTTTCAACCAAATCCAAATCCTGTGAGAGAGAGTTGAGTGTTGGGGAGACTATCATTTGAAGCACAAGAGCAAGGAGTTCAACATCAACACACCATTTGTTACTTCTTGGAGAGTGGTGTCTCCTAGATTGGCTAGGTGTCACTTGGGAGCCTCCGACAAGATTGTGGAGTTGAACCAAGGAGTTTGTAAGGGCAAGGAGATTGCCTACATCGTGAAGATCTACCCCTAGTGAGGCAAGTCATTCGTGGGCGACGGCCTTGGTGGGATAGATAAGGTTGCTTCTTCTTGGACCCTTCGTGGATGGAGCCCTCCTTGGACTCGCGCAGCCGTTACCCTTCGTGGGATCAAGTCTCCATCAACGTGGATGTATGATAGCACCAGCTATCTTAACCACGACAAAAACAGTGTCTCCTATTGCGTTTGCACTCTCCAAACCCCTCCCTTTACATTCTTGCAAGTTTCATGCTTTACTTTCCGCTGCTCATATACTCTTTGCATGCTTGCTTGAATTGTGTTAAGATTGCTTGAATTGTGCTAAGTTGCTAAAATCTGCCAAGAATTAAAATTGGGAAAAGGCTATATTTTTATTTGGTCAAGTAGTCTAATCACCCCCCCCCCCTCTAGACATACTTTCGATCCTACAGCAGAAGACGACAAATAACACTAGAAGCAACTTCAATAAGGGTTAAAACAAGGGAGAACAAGCCAACTGCAGAAAGCAAATGAAAAGCCGCGTCCGGGACCTAGTCTAGCCTTCGACGTCTTCTCACCAGCGTAGAGCTAAGTGCTGCCACTGGGCGTGGGCGCGAGCCCCAGAGGCCCGAGGGCGGCACTCTGGAGACTCCGGGCGTGTACAGCCCCAACTCATTATTACGTGAGAGTGTCATGGGCGGTGAACTTCATAGGAACTGGGCCTTCTTCACGAGCACGGGCCTTTCTTGAGGTAAAATTTCGGAATCTTTGGATGTTCGAGCGTTTAAGATGGGTAGCCCTCCACGAGTCTCGGTAGCGGCGCCGAACTGAAACATGGACAACCTTGAACGGGCCCTCTCACATGGGCGAGAGTTTATGCAGCCCTTCCCTGGAGAGCACTCGCCTGAATACGATGTCACCTACCTCGAGAGTCCTAGGGCGGATGTTGCGACAATGATACCGCCACCATGCCTGCTGGTATCTTCATGCTCGTAGTGTTGCTTCACGACAGCGCTCCTCCCCCAGCACGAGGTCCATCCCCCGCATGGCGTCCTATTGCGCCTCATCAAATGCTAGGACCCGCGCGGAGCGACGCCTAACCTCGTGAGGGAGGACCACCTATGCTCCGTAGATGAGGAAGAACGGGGTCTCGCCAGTTGGCTTGGTGGCGGTAGCACGGATGGACCGCAGGCCTCCAGATTCTTCTTGAAGGTCCTGGTCTTGAGGCCCCTCAGGACCTCCTCGTTGGCGCCTTCGGCCTGGCCATTACGCCGGGGGTGCGCCACCGAAGCGTAGCATATCTGCGTTCCAAGGTTAGCACAATATGTTTCGAAGAGATTGCTGGTGAACTGTGAACCATTGTCGGTGATGATGCGATTAGGGACCCCAAACCGGTTCACGAGGCCCTTGATGAACTTGACTACGGAACCGGCTGGGATGGTGCGGACGGCTTCCACCTCTGCCCACTTGGTGAAATTGTCGATGGTGACGTAGAGGTAGCGGTAGCCCCCAGGCACTCGAGGAAACGGGCCCAAGATATCCAGCCCCAGGACATGACGGCCACAAGGCGGGATGGTGCGCATGCTCTCGTTGGTGATGAATCGCTTGGCATGGAATTGGCGAGCCCGAGGACTTGACCAGCTCGATCGCGTCGTTGAGTGTCGTAGGCTAGTAGAACCCGCTGCAAAACGCCTTGCCGACGAGGGTCCGTGATGATGAGTGGTGTCCGCAATCTCCATCGTGTATGTCAGCCAAAATTTCCTTCCCCTGTTCCCTGGAGATGCAACGTAGGGAAACTTCATTTGGCCGCTTCCGGTATAGGTCACCGTCTTGGATGCAGTAGGCCGTTTCCTGCAGGGCCACGCGTTCCACGAACTCCTCTTTCTCTGGCAGCGTCCCTTGCATCAGGTAGTCCTTGAATTCCGTGGTCCAGCATCCCTCTAGAGGCTCCAGCGCCAAGAGTAAGCGTGCTCCCTAGGTCGAACTGTGGGCGTTTGGGAGCAGGGTCCCAGACTTGCACTGCGGCTGCTGGCGTGGCTCAAGGAGGCCCAGCGCAGCCCATCTTCATCAGCGCAAGCTCAAGACCCTCGCGAGGCCAAGCCTCCTGAGGCGGATGACAAGGAGCTTCCTCGAGCCTGAGCTCGTCCGGTGGCTCATGAGGAGGCGGAGAGTTCAAGGAGGTACCTCGCGAGGTGCCCATGGCATAAGCCATGATGACCAAGGGCGCCGGTCAGGCGCCCGGCTCATGCATGTCCTCCTTTCCTCTTTGGTGCAAAGGGAGCAAGCCTTGGCGAGAGCATCAAGCAAAGGCGTCCATTTGGTGCAACAAGACCAAGACCAGCCCAGCGGCGAAGGAAGTCATTGTGGAGCCGAGCCAGCGTCACCACGAGCCTTTGTGACGAGGACCAACTTTAGTCGGGATAAGTGTACCCGCTATTCCCCTTCAAAATGGCCAATTGTTGGCGCCCTTCCCGCTCAATATTTGGGGAGAGGCCCAGGGCCTTTGCCTATAAATAGGACTAGCCACCCGCAAGGTAGGGGCATCGAGAGAACGAGGATAGAAAGACACACACACAGAGAGAGAGAGAGAGAGGCGACTGAACTCCCCCTAGCAGTTCATTGCGCCAGCCAAGAACAGACCCTCGAGGCTGTTCTCCCTTTGTATTGTTCATCATCAAGCCCAAGAGGAATCCACCACACCACACACTAGAGTAGGGTATTACACCACAATGGTGGCCTGAACCAGTATAAATCTTGTGTTTCCTGTGCTGTTCAGTTTAGTAGTTTAGGTCCTAGCGATTCTGTCACACCCTGATTTTCATGCCACAACACTTAAGCTAATAAATCATGATAAAATGTGGTTTGACAAAAACTTTTGAGTGTTTTGTCATTGCTTTGATTGAATGTTTGTCTGCTGTTTGCAAGTGCTCTAAAAATAAAATAAATCCTCCAACTCCTATACTTCATCTCCTTGCTCCAAACTCTTGAACCAATGATCATGCCATGTGTATAGGACATAAAAATATTTTCTTACAAAAATAATTTGGCCAAATAGTATTTTCAAATATTAGTTTTTTTCAAAAACCCCTGAATTGAGGTTTGCACTGCAAGTACTAAATTAAGGGCAGTAAAAATCTTTCTAAAAATATATTTGACTCCTATTAGATATAGGGTACCCGAAACCTCAAAATATAATTTTAGAAGTTATTTTCCTATTTTATTTAAAAGCTTTTCCTTAAGTCCAGAAATGGTCTTTAATAGGAAAAATTATTTTATTGCTTCAAAAATATTTGAAAAATTTAGGAAACTCATAGGACATATATTGTCCATATATAAGAGTTTTCACACATGGTCATGCTCAAAATATTGGTCAATCCCTCAAAAACCCTTTACGGATATTTCAAGCTTTTGAAATATTTACAAAAAATATTCTCCAAAAATTCAAGGAAATTCTATCATGTCACATATGACATATTTGGTGATATTGCCAAGTCTCATGTCTTGGAGAACAAGATAACATCATCAAATCCTCAAAACCACTTCATCCATTTTGAAGTTTGAGCAACTTTACATTGCCAAACATGTCCAAATGTTCCCAAACCTTGTGAACATGCTAAAATGGTCTAATAATTCATCTAGACCAAATGGCACAAGTTGGAGAACAAGTTAACTTGATCAAATTTCCCAAAACCCTTTCTGACCAAAACCAAATTTGGACAACTCTACATTGCCAAGTGTGACCTTTTGATCTTAATTTTTGTGGACACGTTCAAATCCTCAAATGATGACACTACACCAAGTGGTGCACCAAGGAGAACATATTTTCATGACTAAATCTTGGGAAACCCATTTCTGTTCATTTCTAGGGTTTACCAAAGTTGCATTGTCAACTTGCTCCAAATGAGCTCCAAATGGGTGGAAGGCCCTAATAGTGTGTGTCATTTCACCATGTGGAGCCTCATGACAAATGGAAGTCATCTTATTGCCCAAACCATTATCAAACACCTTCTGACATTTTGCAAAAACCACAGTTTTCACCCCTTTCACTATTCTTGGAGAGCTCAAATTTTGACCACAGCTCCTCCTATCCCCCTTTCACCTCCAGTAGCAATGGAAAATCCATGGCTCAATTATTGGGGGGTGAAAACTCTCATTTCCTTCTCTGGACAGCAGCATCCTTCTCCTTCCTCACCTCCCTCCTCATTCTAGTGGTTCACCAGGGTATCCAAGGCCACCCCTCCTTTGTTTACACTCCCCAGTGCTCCTAGACAAAGTGGACACGCCCATGGCATATATTTTATGCCATGGCGTGCAGCTTCAGCTGCTACAGTGCGCTACTAATGCGCCCCCTGCTGTGTAGCGCCCCTTCAACCGCCTCCACGCCACCTAGGGCCTCCCCTTGTGTCCCCAGGTCAGCGTCTGCATGCCGCTCTGTTGTCGTCCCCTCCTCTCTCTCCCTCTCCGCCCTCCTCGCGTGCGGATTGAGCGCCGCCCGGCGCGCTAATCGCTGGCCTGGCGAGGCCCGCTTTGCGCGTTCCTGCTCCCTCTTCTCCCCACAGGTGTAGTCCACGCCCTAAACGCCCAGACACGCGCCCACGAGCTCCCGTGGCCTCCAGCGATAGCTCTGGCCTCGCCCGGCGCATGGCTCGCTGTGCACCTCGTCGCCCTCCTACATACACCCCTCCCGAGGCCTCTCCCTCGCCTCCATCCACACTCACTCCTCCTAGCTACCTCTGAACCAAGCCTCTTTCCCCTCATGCCCTCTGTCCACCTCCATGGGCGAACCTGCCGTCGGCCTCGCGTAAATCCGCACCCATCTCCCCTCCTCCTTCCCTCTGGACCGAACTAGAGCACCCCACTTTGTCACCTCGAGACCCTCCGTGCTTCTCCGCCTCCTCCCGTGGCTATTCCGTCCAGCTGCATCACCACCGTCAGCCTCGTCCGCCATGATCGGCCTTCTCGACCAGGTGCCCCGGCGGCCGTGCCACCACGGTTGGGCCAGGCTGGGTCCCCGAAACACGCCGGTGGGCGAGCATCGCCGGAGAGCGCCTGCAGCCGCGCAAGCCGCCGTGGCCCGCCCTTGCCTACTGCTCTGTTCGGCGGGAGGTTGAGGATGAACCGACAGTGGGCCCGCTCGTCGGCCGACCACAGTGAGGCGGGCCCATGAGTTAAGTGAACACGGCCTCTGCTCGCTGACGCCTTCCCTCGAGGAAGGCGTATTTTCAGTCGCCTTCTCGTCACCCCCACTCGGCGCGTGGCGAGCAGCTGGGCGGCCCGATGCTTACCGCCGCTATCCCTCGCCGTCGTCGCTCTGCCGCCTGATTTGGCCCATTTAGGTAAATCCCTCTCCCCTTTTTCTTTTTCTGTAGACTTCAAAAATCCATAGAATATTCATATTATCTCCAAACTTGATGATTCAAATTTCTAGTTGCTCATAAAATCATGATCTATCTCATGGTGCAATTTGCACATTTTTCCATAAAGATTTTCTTCACAAATATTTATCGAATCCCCATTTTCCTATTTCTGTGATGAACTTTAGAAAATCACAAAGAGCCCATTTATGATCCAAATTCCATGATTTAAAATCCTAGATGTTTCTAAGTTCATAGCTTAGTTTATGAACATTTTTATTAATACTTTCTGTAGAACATAAGATAATGGTCTATTTCTTCATATATAGCCAACTTTGCAAATTCATAGGAAATCCATTTGAACTCCAAATCCAGTGAAACCAATTCCTAGATGCTTCTAAAATCATCCTTTGTTAAATGGGTGCCTTTGCTCATTTTCAAAATAATTCTTCATGCACTTCTTACAAATCCATAAACCCTTGATTCCACCATATCAAAATGTTAGAGATATCCATTCATCAAATCCAAATGAAACCACTTTGGTCATCCCTCATATGGCGGTATCCCATAAAAGTCCAACTCATATTTTAGAGCACTTTTATTTCCTGCCTTGTTGTGTTGCTTATTATGCTTGCTTTCGACGATAGTTGACGAAGTAGACGGAATGCTCGGAGTTGGACCAGGGATATTTGAAGACCTCGAAGACTTCGTTACAACAGGCAAGTAGCCCTTTGACCATGTTTATGAAACCTTCTTATACATGCCATATAGTTCGTTATACTTGTTGCATCGGAATCATGATGAGATGGTGAACCACGTGGGTTGGTTGCCTCCGTTATTCTTTCGTTGATACTTGCATTGTGCATGGCCCTACCTTCTTATGAGGGTTATGCGGTGGGAGTGATAGGATGCTAATGTAGATGCTATGCAAAAGGGATGGGTTTATGCATGGTGAAGGAGGCAAAGCTTTTTCAAAAGACTTTTGAAAACCCGTCGGGTGCCACTTATGCAGGGAGATGATGAGATGGGTGACCACTTGATGGCGAAGTGGTGTGCCAAGGAAAGTGTGTGTGGTTTTCAAAAGCGGATTGGTCGGAGTTGCGACCGTTATTCCAACCTTACATGCTTGACCACTCTACCCTTATATGGGAAAGGGCATTATCGAGTACCTAGACCGATACTAGCTTGGAGCCCGCATTACTAGTGACGGGGAGAGTTGGTGCTCTCTCTTGGGGCGGGGTCGTGCCGGTAGGCGGCCATGACCATCTTTATGGGGCACGGACACACCGTTGGTACCCGTGCGGTGGTATGTGATGAATATGGGAGCAAGGCTCCACGAAAATGTTATGTGAAATGTTGGGCACGGGGTTCTTGCCAATCGAGTGGACTCCATGTTAGTGTCGACTAGGGAAAGGTAGTGATCGGTGCTTACCCGTACTTGAGGTCTGCGCGAATCGTGGATGACGGAAGTTCCCGGATCTAGTGGGTAAAGTGTGCAACCTCTGCGAGTGTAAAACTATTGAATAGCCGTGTCCACGGTCAAGGGCAGTTAGGTAACCGCTCTTGGGCTCGTCCACTTGTTTACAAACCCGGTGTGTGTGATGATGGAAATGACTTGGGTCAAGTCAAAGGACTTGACATGATTGAGGTGGGTTGGTGCCCACTCTGTTTATGATAAATGGGTTGGTGCCCATTCTATTTATGTTGATAATCTGTGACCAGTTCTCATGGTTAATTGAATTCTCTTGATGCATGCTTTATAGGGTGTTGAACATGTCATTGCACTCAAAACTAGCTTTATGCAAAATTTACCTATGTCATGCATTGTTGTACCTTGAACCAAAACATGGGTTGCTTGCGAGTACATTCAAAGTACTCATTGGCTTGCCCTTTGGTTATTTTATTGACCGGGCATGAAAGAGCGGGATGTGATGAAGAACTCTTGATGGCGAACACGCGAGCTAGGGCGCTTCCCGGTCGAGAATGCTGTAGGGTTAAAGGCGGATGGCATGGGTCCAAGTTATCGGCGAAGTTTTCGCTGCAATGTTGTACTCAAGGCTCGACCATAATGGTCCTACTTATGTCTGGTATGTATGGATGTAAGACTCTTGTTAATCGGTTTACGTGTGTTCGGTGAGCATTGATCTCTGGGATCCTTTGTACGTGCATTCGGTGATCACGACTTATGAGTCGGGGTCCCCACAGAGCTGATATCGAGCCATCTGTTGTAGGAAGCCTTAGTTAGCATGGTCGTTAGTTAGGGTAAAAATATTTCCAAAACTACTCTGGTTTTCAAAACAATCTATACTTCTCTTCTCTTCTCGGTTTTCAAAAAACTAAGATATACTTTCCTCTTCCCTTCAAAACCTTTGGTGCTTGAACCCTTATGCCCACGACCCTTGGATTCCTTGCAATACTTGTGGATAATCTAGGAGGAAGATGTCTTGCGGACGTTCACCCACATCTCCCGAACACAAGATTGGCGACATCACAACAAGGCGATACCAGCGAAGGTACATCCTCAAGGGATGAGGACACGAAGACCGAAATGGAGACACCCTTGACCTTTGCTCCAAGATGATGCAACCTTAGCCTCTGACGACCAGGGCATAGGTTATGCAAGAACATGACATGCATCGCTAATAGAGTAACCTGTCACTACCGTTGTTGTATCGGCAACCACGGTGGATGAGAACCTAGCCATTTGGTCCGCCTCACTATAGTGAGCAGGAAAGCAGTTCTCTTCATCCCCGCTCTCGATGGCGATATTGTCAACAATGTAACCGACATGATGGACCTCTATTATCGTTGTTAATGTCATTGCATAAAGGATTATCTACTTAGCACCTTGACACCTTAGAAGACAAAGGGATCGTCATGATTAAGAAGACAACGAAGACCGGGTCAACGCACGCTATGAAGCCACCTCCACCCCATCACATCAACGGGCAAGAAGTTGTTGAAGACTCTTCAAGCTCAACCGGGATCGTTTCATCAAACAAGAGACGTAGCAGCACACGAGGAAAACCGGGAGATCGCACGAGGCACAAAACACGACTATGGGTCAAGAACCCCTAGGGTAGGATGAGTCGTGTACCCCCTATCTTGTGATCGAGTCCGTGTGATGGTTGAATAGAACCATGATTGTGTGTTGCTTGTTTTTATTTGTTTGTGTTTTGATATGGGTCGCACTTTTGCCCTAGGCGACAAGAGCGACTATATCACCTTCCTTACCTTGTTTCCTTTGTTTGGCCCTCTTTGCTGTTTGTTTGCACTTGCACTATAGAAACCCCCCTTTTAGGCATTCCCTTCTCTATGCTACTTTTCCTCTCGTCTCTCTTTCCTCAACTGAAGACCAGCAAGACAAGATGCACCAAGGAATGCTTGACAACCAACTAGCAATGAAGACTTTTGTGCAGCCTCCTCAACCAAGTGAACCCGTAGAATTATATTTAACCCTCAAGACTAGAAACCCATTCCTAGACCTTCGAGACTTCACGAGATACCCCAGCTCGAAACCTTAACCATGTGCTTAACCCACAGTATTGCAAGAGAACCGTTTAAGCCTCTGTAAACCTCACACAACCTTGGGTTCATTAAGGAACTAGTGGACAGAGTGAACAAGCACATTATCATCCTAATATAGCTCATGGTAGCGATGCCATAAGGCGGACCAATTTAAGGATATAGGAATAGAGGACAAATAACTTGATGGGTTTATATCGGTGACTTTGAGGAACTAACTAAGACTCTTTGGTGGATTATAAGGCTTTCATGTTGGTGGATGAACTTGGTGGGATCATGATTATAGAGTAGCGTAGCTTTACTACCCATGGGTGAATTGGATTTATAGGACAATTATGACCATAAGCTGAAATTCTTGGAAGTATTTGGATTTCTCTTAGGCAGGGGATATTGATAGGCGATAGTTGATATTACGATAATGACTTGGGGGAAAGTGTAGAAATTCTTATTGGACATGAGACTTGGATCTAAGTAGGTGATTCTAGTTGAATATAGTTGCTAAGTATGTCTACATGGTTCAGAGTAAATTGGATTTAGGCGATGATCTTGATCATGACACCATGTTTACGGGTGGATGATAAACTAGGAGATTGGACTAATTGTCGGAGTTTATTTAGGAGTCTTTGTGAGCTTGACCTTGGAGTATTACTAGATCAATAATGGAAATTGGTGGGTGACTATAGTAGAAATAGCCTTTTCATGTATTAGGGATTATAAAGACTTTAGAAGATCATGTGGAACACCGGCATAGGCATTGGATTTGTAGAATTAATGGACTATCACGATGATTAATGGAAGTTAACGAGGTTGTTGGAGTTGATTCATAGGAAGGAAACAAGATCTTGGGTGGCTTCTGACGTGTTTCCTTAGGATAGAGATGCACTAGCATGGACCTTGGAAGAATGGGCTGAGCACTTGGATCATCATGTTTAATTGAGGCTTAGTAGCTTGTATGTTCTACCCATGGATTTTAGGGGTGAACATACATATGAGTTTGGGGATTGTAGACATATATGATTTTGTTAGACCTCCTCTTGGGAGTCATGAGGATAATAATAGCATGAGTGATGATTGGAGCTGACCTACAAGACTTGATGCTTTCGGTGGTATAAGGTTATTTGTTTAAAGGAGTAGATAGAACAATTGGCATCTCAGGAACCGTGCTTAAGGATAACGATGATAAATGTTCACTCGCACACTAGAATCCTTGAAACCCTTAAGCCCTACCAAGCAACAACATGGTCGGATCCTAACCTCGGGCTTTGGCTCTAGATCGATAAGACCTTGGCCAATGCTCAACCATGACCATCACCAATGCCTCAGCCCACATTGCGTACCCCATAGACTTCATGGAGTGCTTAGACAAGATAGTTGTCATCATCATTTGGTGACCTACCTGTCCACCCGAAGACGGAAGAAGAGTCGTTCAGCTAGTCAAGGAACATTTGAAGACCGCCATGCCAAGGAGGTAGAACTACACCTACCACCATCATCAAGTAAACATCCACGTTGAAGACCAGGTGTATCTACGGGCCACTTCTCTCTAAGGAACCAAGCATTTCCATGACAAGGAGACCCACACCAAGATTCATCCGGCCCCTTGAGATCACTCCAAGATTTAAACAACCCTTCTAAGATCACTACGAGGCCTTGAGAAGGCAGTTACCAGTGGAGTTGCCACGAGTTACGGATGTGCACAACACTTTCCATGCATCACAACCGGAAGTGTTTCCAACTTCCTAACTTGCCCGATCTCTACAAGGGCATTGACCACCAAACCATCGACCCTAGCCCAATCTAACCTATCGCAAGCTACCCATTAGCAACGGGATCAAGAAGAGCGTCATACAGAAGCCACACCAGCAAGTACTTCAAGCTCAATGGAGCACTACATAGAAGCGAAGCGATATGAGGGCGTGAAGACTACCCGAATCAAGTTTCCATACTCCTTTCGCGCCTAGTCACGGGAATCTCGGGGCGAGATTCTTGTAAAGAGGTAGATCTGTCACACCAGATTTTCATGCCACAACACTTAAGCTAATAAATCATGATAAAATGTGGTTTGACAAAAACTTTTGAGTGTTTTGTCTTTGCTTTGATTGAATGTTTGTCTGCTTTGTTTGCAAGTGCTCTAAAAATAAAATAAATCCTCCAACTCCTATACTTCATCTCCTTGCTCCAAACTCTTGAACCAATGATCATGCCATGTGTATAGGACATAAAAATATTTTCTTACAAAAATAATTTGGCCAAATAGTATTTTCAAAAATTAGTTTTTCAAAAACCCTGAATTGAGGTTTGCCTGCAAATACTAAATTAAGGGCAGTAAAAATCTTTCTAAAATATATTTGACTCCTATTAGATATAGGGTACCAGAAACCTCAAAAATATAATTTTAGAAGTTATTTTCCTATTTTATTTAAAAGCTTTTCCTTAAGTCGAGAAATGGTCTTTAATAGGAAAAATTATTTTATTGCTTCAAAATATTTGACAAAATTTAGGAAACTCATAGGACATATATTGTCCATATATAAGAGTTTTCACACATGGTCATGTTCAAAATATTGGTCAAATCCTCAAAACCCTTTCTGGATATTTCAAGCTTTTGAAATATTTACAAAAAATATTCTCCAAAAATTCAAGGAAATTCTATCGTGTCACATATGACATATTTGGTGATCTTGCCAAGTCTCATGTCTTGGAGAACAAGATAACATCATCAAATCCCCTCAAAACCACTTACATCCATTTTGAAGTTTGAGCAACTTTACATTGCCAAACATGTCCAAATGTTCCCAAACCTTGTGAACATGCTAAAATGGTCTAATAATTCATCTAGACCAAATGGCAAAGTTGGAGAACAAGTTAACTTGATCAAAGTTTCCCAAAACCCTTCGACCAAAACCAAATTTGGACAACTCTACATTGCCAAGTGTGTCCTTTTGATCTTAATTTTTGTGGACATGTTCAAATCCTCAAATGATGACACTACACCAAGTGGTGCACCAAGGAGAACATATTTTCATGACTAAATCTTGGGAAACCCATTTACATTCATTTCTAGGGTTTACCAAAGTTGCATTGTCAACTTGCTCCAAATGAGCTCCAAATGGGTGGAAGGCCCTAATAGTGTGTGTCATTTCACCATGTGGAGCCTCATGACAAATGGAAGTCATCTTATTGCCCAAACCATTATCAAACACCTTCTGACATTTTGCAAAAACCACTGTTTTCACCCCTTTCACTATTCTTGGAGAGCTCAAATTTTTACCACAGCTCCTCCTATCCCCCTTTCACCTCCAGTAGCAATGGAAAATCCATGGCTCAATTATTGGGGGGGGGGGGTGAAAACTCTCATTTCCTTCTCTGGAATGCAGCATCCTTCTCCTTCCTCCCTCCTCCTCATTCTAGTGGTTCACCAGGGCATCCAAGGCCACCCCTCCTTTGTTTACACTCCCCCAGTGCTCCTAGACAAAAGTGGACACGCCCATGGCATATATTTTATGCCATGGCGTGCAGGCTTCAGCGCTCTGGAAAGGCGCTTCTGATCTTGCCCCCTGCCTTGCCGCCTTCAACCGCCTCCCGCCACCTAGGGCCTCCCCTGTGTCCCCGAGGTCACCTCGGCGTCTGCACCCACGCTTCTGTTGTCGTCCCCTCCTCTCTCCCTCTCGGCCCTCCTCACTTTGTGGGTGGCGCCGACCAGCCAGCGCCAGATCGCCGGCCACAGCAGGGCCCTTTGCCGCGTTCTGCTCCCTCTCTTCTCCCCACAGGTGTAGTCCACGCCCACAAATGCCCCAGACCACGCGCCCACGAGCTCCGTGGCCTCCAGCGATGGCTCTGGCCTCGCCGGCGCATGGCTCATTGTGCACCTCGTCGCCCTCCTACATACACCTCCCCAGGCCTCTCGCTGCGCCTCCATCCACACTCACTCCTCCTAGCTACCTCCTGGACCAAGCCTCTTTCCCCTCGTGCCCTCTGTCCACCTCCATGGGCCGAACCTTGCCGCGTCGACCTCCGCGTAAATCCGCACCCATCTCCTCCTCCTTCCCTCTGGACCGAACTAGAGCACCCCACTTGTCACCTCGAGACCCTCCGTGCTTCTCCGCCTCCTCCCGTGGCTGTTCCATCGAGCTGCATCACCACCATCAGCCTCGTCCCACTTGTGATCGGCCTTGCTTCGACCGGTGCCCCGAGGCGACCGTGCCACTCACGGTTGGGCCAGCTGGAGTCCCCCACACGCCGGTGGGCGAGCATCGCCGGAGGCATACTGCAGGCCGGGCAAGCCGCCCGTCCGCCGCCTGCTTGCCTTTGCTTTGTTCGGCGGGAGGTTGGGATGAACCCGACAGTGGGCCCGCTTCGGCGGCCTGATGTGGGGCGGGCCCATGAGTTAAGTGAACCGGCCTCTCTCGTTGCGCCTTCCCTCGAGGAAGCGTATTTTCAGTCGCCTTCTCGTCACCCCCACTCAGCGCCGCGTGGCCGAGCAGCTGGGCGACCCGATGCACCGCCGCTATCCCTCGCCCGTGGCCTTCTGCTTTGCCGCCAGTTTGACCCATTTAGGTAAATCCCTCTCCCCTTTTTCTTTTTCTATAGACTTCAAAAATCCATAGAATATTCATATTATCTCCAAACTTGATGATTCAAATTTCTAGTAGCTCATAAAATCATGATCTATCTCATGGTGCAATTTGCACATTTTCCATAAAGATTTTCTTCACAAATATTTATCGAATCCCCATTTTCCTATTTACGTGATGAACTTTAGAAAATCACAAAGAGCCCATTTTGATCCAAATTCCATGATTCAAAATCCTAGATGTTTCTAAGTTCATAGCTTAGTTTATGAACATTTTATTAATACTACGTAGAACATAAGATAATGGTCTATTTCTTCATATATAGCCAACTTTGCAAATTCATAGGAAATCCATTTGAACTCCAAATCCAGTAAAACCAATTCCTAGATGCTTCCAAAATCATCCTTTGTTAAATGGGTGCCTTTGCTCATTTTCAAAATAATTCTTCTGTACACTTCTTACAAATCCATAAACCCTTGATTCCACCATATCAAAATGTTGGAGATATCCATTCATCAAATCCAAATGAAACCACTTTGGTCATCCCTCATATGGCGGAGGTATCCCATAAAGTCAACTCATATTTTTAGAGCACTTTTATTTCCTGCCTTGTTGTGTTGCTTATTATGCTTGCTTTCGACGATAGTTGACGAAGTAGACGGAATGCTCGGAGTTGGACCAGGGATATTTGAAGACCTCGAAGACTTCGTTACAACAGGCAAGCAGCCCTTTGACCATGTTTATGAAACCTTCTTATACATGCCATATAGTTCGTTATACTTGTTGCATCGGAATCATGATGAGATGGTGAACCACGTGGGTTGGTTGCCTCCGTTATTCTTTCGTTGATACTTGCATTGTGCATGGCCCTACCTTCTTATGAGGGTTATGCCGGTGGGAGTAGATAGGATGCTAATGTAGATGCTACATAAAGGGATGGGTTTATGCATGGTGAAGGAGGCAAAGCTTTTTCAAAAGACTTTTCAAAAACCCGTCGGGTGCCACTTATGCCGAGGGAGATGATGAGATGGGTGACCACTTGATGGCGAAGTGGTGTGCCAAGGAAAGTGTGTGTGGTTTTCAAAGCGGATTGGTCGGAGTTGCGCCGTTATTCCAACCTTACATGCGCGACCACTCTACCCTTATATGGGAAAGGGCATTATCGAGTACCTAGACCGATACTAGCTTGGAGCCCGCATTACTAGTGGCGGGGAGAGTTGGTGCTCTCTCTTGGGGCGAGGTCGTGCGGGTAGAGGCGGCCATGACCATCTTTATGGGGCACGGACACACGTTGGTACCCGTGCGGTGGTATCACGATGAATATGGGAGCAAGGCTCCACGAAAATGTTATGTGAAATGTTGGGCACGGGGGAGTTCTGCCAATCGAGTGGACTCCATGTTAGTGTCGACTAGGGAAAGGTAGTGATCGGTGCATACCGGGTACTTGAGGTACCCGGGTCGTGGATGACACGGAAGTTCCCCGGATCTAGTGGGTAAAGTGTGCAACCTCTGCAGAGTGTAAAACTATTCGAATAGCCATGTCCACGGTCAAGGACAGTTGGGTAAGCGCTCTTGGGCTACATCCACTTGTTTACAAACCCGGTGTGTGTGATGATGGAAATGACTTGGGTCAAGTCAAAGGACTTGACACGATTGAGGTGGGTTGGTGCCCACTCTGTTTATGATAAATGGGTTGGTGCCCATTCTATTTATGTTGATAATCTGTGACCAGTTCTCATGGTTACTTGAATTCTCTTGATGCATGCTTTATAGGGTGTTGAACATGTCATTGCACTCAAAACTAGCTTTATGCAAAATTTACCTATTTCATGCATTGTTGTACCTTGAACCAAAACATGGGTTGCTTGCGAGTACATTCAAAGTACTCATTGGCTTGCCACTGGTTATTTTATTGACCGAGGCATGAAAGAAGCGGGATGTGATGAAGAACTCTTGATGACAAACACGAGCTAGGGCGCTTCGGTCGAGAATGCTGTAGGGTTAAGGCGGATGGCATGGGTCCAAGTTATCGGCGAAGTTTTCATTGCAATGTTGTACTCAAGGCTCGACCATAATGGTCCTACTTGTGTATCTGGTATGTATGGATGTAAGACTCTTGTTAATCGGTTTACGTGTGTTCGGTGAGCATTGATCTCGGGATCCTTTGCGTGCATTCGTGATCACGACTTATGGTCGGGGTCCCCTGGTCGGCGAGGCGAGCGGTGAGGGTTGAATCTCCGCGCACTTTTGGTGTTCGAACCTCAAAGTGCTGCGAACCGAAATCAACATTTAGGCGCACCGGTAGGGGTGTCTTGGGATCTACTATCCGCCTCGCGCCCGTCGCATCGTCATCACCATGTCCGTGACCAGGTAACAACCAGATCCTTGGCGGCTTAGCCGCCCATGCGAGCCCTTCGCCCGGGCGACCCCATGCCCGAGCGGCTCGCGATCGCGGTCTTTGCCGGGCGCATGGCGGCAGCGAACAAACCTCAGCGGCTCCTAACACCCGCCCGAGCGTCACGATTCGCATGAGGGCCTCCAACCACGCCCGCTGACAACAACGCCATACACCTGTACCCAGGAGCGAAGGCGAACTCAAAGGCGCACTCACGGTGGCCGAGCTGTAGTGAAGACTCATAGCACGCGGCGAGGCGTCTTTGCTAAGCGGGTGGCGAGCTCCTGGCCGCCGCCTCGAGGCTCACCCCACCACACGCCGCTCCGCCTTAGGCCTAAAGCGGCCAGCAGGCAGCCCGTGCAACGCGCGGGCTCCAGCTACTCCAACACAAGCGAAGCCGTCGGCCTGAAATTGGCGGCAGCCGTCGCTCCGCTCCCGTCGGTGAGAAGGACTCGCCGCGACCCACGGCCCCGTGGTGCCCGCCGCGCCTACCATCACCAGAACCCGACCGTCAAGCGAGCTAGCGCCTGCGGAGCCCTGGCGCAACCTTGAGGTGTGACCCACGAAAAAATCGTGCCCCACATGATGGATCAAGGGCACCGCGTGAGGCGAACAAGGCTCGCTCCTCAGCCCAAGGCTGAGGGACGGCGCCCGAGCTGAGCTCTTCCGGAACCCAGGGGCGGCCCCGCCCGTGGCGGCTGAGGGCGGCGATTATCGGTACCACTAATCCCTTAGGGCGAGGCATACACTAATCATGGGTCGCGGGGGAGGTGCAGTGCGCCCACAGCGGGCAAGTGCCCGCTCGGATCTCTTACCCCTCGGGAGGAGGCGTCGGGGCTGCGGAGAGGGCCGAGATCGATATCACCAGCTGCGGCGTTGAACAAAGGCGTCCCGGGAGGTAGGCCCTCCGTTGGGGAGAGTGCCTCGAGGGCACTGTCCTGGCGGAGGAGACCCGTGGTCGTCGAGAACATTGGCGACCGCTCTACCCCGCTCGGCAGCGTCACGGTGTCCGTTAAGTCGTTGATGGCACTAGAGTGTGGCGTAGGCGGCGCCCTCGGAAATGGCGATATAAACAGGGCGGT